>OX454322.1:50430700-51630700 GCA_949715965.1 Dysmachus trigonus
ATAAATTATCATGTCACACTCAGTTCTCTTGCGATAAGGAACGAAAAAATTGTGCGTATACATACACTCTGGTAGTAGTGACCAGGAAAATTGAGCGTCTATATATACGCTAATGACGCAAATGGGTTAATTTTGATCGCCAGTGTATATATAATCCACCGCTGTATGATTTCTTATAGAAATAGACGGTGTGCTTTTTGTTCCTTCTCTCTCGCACTGAAGCAGTGCGATGAATTTTACTAATTTTTCACTTTCGGTCCTTAAAACCACTTTCTATTTATAAAGAACTACACTTACAAATCATACAGAGTGTTTCTTAAATCCTACTCTGAGCATTTAATGAAAACAATCAACTAAATGTTTTTAAGGTTATGGTGATTCCTTTTTACTACCCAATATTTATCAATAAAAATCGTGGAATTCGAGGATCATATTAAATGTTATGTTGATGCACTATTTAAGAGATATAAATTACGATCATTTAGATAAAATTTTAATAGCATTAAAATGTAAACATAACTTAATTCTAGCGACCAACTTAATTTTCAGATTTCACCCTAATAAATCCTATTCTTGCAATGCAAAAAAATTAGGCAATATATATTTTTCTAAATATGTATCTCTTACATTTTCTTTCGTCACACTGAGGCAGGTCGGCTGTCAAATTGACGGACAGGATTGTCTGTGGTAAAATCATTTATTCTGAATTAAATTAAATATATGTTTATAACATTGCAATGAAAATAGATTCGTACAATGAGAATGACTAAGGCTATTCAATTTTTAAACATAATACACCCAACTCTCTATTAACACTGCTTATATTATGTTGCTCGGAAAACCGTGTAAAAAAAACCATGCGACAAAAAAAAAAGTGCGATTCCTGAAAATTCAAACGGCGGCCTTTTTTCGGAGCTTTCTTCCAATTTGGTTTTTATGCCCAAATTCTGAGCATTATCAAGACATCTGTATGAATGATAGCTCAAAATAGCGTATTAAAACATATATCGTTAAACTACATCCGTTTTGTGCACTCATGGCTGAAAAAATATGAGATTTTTCTGCGTCTAAAAACTTAATTTCAACAGTTTCTGAAAGAGAACACTCGCAAGTACTAGGAAAGATAATTTTTTTTTTTTTTAATAATGAAAATTTGGCTTAAAAATAATTAAAAAAATTACAATTCTACGGCATTGATGGGTTAAGCAGTATTAGCAATTAACTACGATTTTTTGCTCGAAATATCCATACAAATTCAATTAAAAAATCATGAGACTCTACTAAGGCATATATGGCTTAAAATGTTCTAATACCCTTAAGGCCTTCCACTTAGCTTCTAAAAACCTTGTATATGTGCAATACAAAAATGCATTTAGCCGTTAAATCAACTAATATAAAATTAGTAACATATAGCGGAAATAAAGAATAAAAAGCTTTAAAAGTACTCGAATAATAACAAGGAAATATCGTTTAATAATAAAATATATTGAACTGTTTCTATCCGTCGTCAAATTTAATTAATATTTATATTTATTTCTGGAAGTTCTATAAATACAATAAGGGGAATAATTGAATATGTACTTATTAGTAAATGTTGGTTGAACAGTTAAAACTTTTTTGTAATTTAAGAAAAGTATCACACATAAGAACTTTGCCGTACAATTTAAACAATTACTTAAAATGTATTTTAGAAAGCCTAATGGAAATGATTTTTCCTCTTTATACCCGCAAATTTCAAAGTTTATAGGAAAATGTAATGTCTTAATTTATATAAATTTTACAATACTGTACTCTTACTTAATTGGAAATATCATAGCAAACTGACACTATTGACGGGAAAATGAACGCTTTAAAGTAGTGGGAATTTCAAGTTAAATACTTGCAAACTCGAAAAATAGCTAGTGGAAAACACTAAAACACATTTCTGCCGCAATTTTCTGGGTATTCCCATAAAGTTTTTATGGAATTTGTAGGAAACCATTAAATTAAAGATGACTGATTTATTCTGCAAATAATTCCGAAAATAAACAAAAAAAAAAAAAAATCATTAAAATATTGACCTAATTTTCACACGAAAAATCTAATAAAATATTTTCAAGGATTGTACTTTTTTACATTTATATTCATACATATTTTGTTACAGTACAAGCGACTGAAATAATCCATTTACTTAAGAGTAGAATACTTTTAAAAGACTCTCATGTTCACTTACACTTAGATGAAAATTTGTTTACTTAGAAGCGAAAAATCGATTAAGTGGAATACGAATTGTATCCAACAAGTACTATATTTCACTTATCCGTTTTCGACTATATTTCAGACTCAAATAATTCGTATTCGAAAGCCGTAACAAATATCTATTGAATCGGAGAAATAAAACTGATTTTCGTGAATTAATCTTATCCGCACTCTATGCACAATTTTGGTAAATGAAACGCATCTCTGAAACCAGCTTGGATTGCCCATAAAATAACTAAAAATAACATAACGAATATCTGTTTTATAGAACTACGCTTAGGCTTAGGGATCGAATCTAGGATTTGGGCTTTAAGTCCAATACGCTCCTTGCTATTGTGGTATCAATAAGCATGCCAATTTTCAGGAACTTGCATTATTTCAACCGAGTTTTCTTCCCAAAATTCGCAGTGTTCGGCAACACAGCACTCACTTTCAGAAGAAATTTTCAATATTTCCCAACGTTGTTTGAGCATAAATTTATTCATTTCATACCGTGAAGATATGATTCTCTGTTTCAGTCAATTTTTTGAGCACGAAATTGCTCTCTTTGTCAAAATAACATGTAATTTAAAAAGAAACCAACAGATGGCCCACAATTTATTTAGTATATGTTGATGCTGTGCTCGAAGTGGGAATTAAAATAAACAGACGGAAATAATAAATTTTTGTGGAAGTTCTTAATCCACTGAAAAAACAGAGCTCCGCAATATTCTGCCATCAATTCAGCGGATATTTCCCGGAATTCCTATTCTATCGGGAGGGAATTCGTGGCAGCTCTATTGTGCTTGCGGCCCTAATCCCACCATAGCACCACTCCAGCATTTCATATTGAATAATAATTTTCTTCGGTTCTTCCCCACTTTCAGATTATCCGGAGCAGGACTCGGAGTCCAGGACTCGCCTACTGTCCCGGCAGGACCGTGTCATCCAGCCCGAAGTGGATCGCCGGGACCAGCTGCTTAGCTTCAACGGCGTCAACATGAAGATGTCAAAGCTGTCCAACCAAACGAACTCCCAGGACCCCCAGGCAGTGAATTCCAGGGTCTTCGTGGGCAATTTAAACACATTTCAGTGCTCCAAAACCGACGTGGAAAGGATGTTTCAGCGGTATGGCAGATTAGCAGGTAAGCGGACCAACACCGTCAGTCCAGTCCAGACCTAGACCCAGGTCCCGGATCCGCCCGATCGTTCATTATCCCCGGATTCCATTCCGGTCGCCTCCCCCACGCCAAAATCCAAATCCACACTTGAATGCAACTTTATATATTTTTTGTAGCGCTATGTGTGTACCTTTCCAGGGATCTCAATGCACAAGGGATATGCCTTCGTACAATTTACGAATCCATTTGACGCTCGCAATGCATGCCACGGGGAAGACGGAAGGACTGTACTTAGCCAAGTTTTGGGTGAGTGGATTTTTGTAATTTATTTTAATGGATCTTTAACTTGGCATTCAGGGACGTTGGCTTCCCGACCACCCTGTCTGGGCGAGAAGCGATAATTTAAAAGTTTTGTTTCCGGCTGCTTGCTGGCCTCGCCCCACCAGAGCGGGGGTGGCTCCAGCTTTTGGTCCGCTATATTGGAAACTCTATAGTATAGAGCATTTTCAGTCCTCTTAATTTGCCCGAACTTAATGGCGGCTAAAAGTATGTTTTAAGCCAATTGCAGGAAATTAAGAAGATTTAGCTAAGTGCGAACAATTTAGTGCTCCAGACCGTCGCTGCTTGCGCCTTTCTTCAGTTGGTTCAGTGTTTATTGGGCTACAGCGTCAAGGATCACAGTGCTGATTAATTTTTGGGACAATGTTGCTTTTAGCAAATTAGTTTTCCTCTAAAGAAAAGTCGCTGTTACTTTGAAGTAAATTTGTGTTTGGGTAAAGTTTTTTTTTCACAAAATAGTGCTGAAAAAGTAAACAAATAATTATAAAGGCTGAACCAAAAGTCCCGAAAGTGTTTTTAAAATGGGGTAACTTTTGACTTTGAATTTATTTACCTTCGTGTTTTTAACCTCATAACAAAAATCTATTGTTAAAACTTTGCGCTGTAAGGATTTCTTTTCTTTTTATCAAAAAAAAATTAAGTATAATAAAAAAAAAAAAAAAAAAAAAAAAAAAAAAATTATTTTTTTTCATATTTTATAACTTGAAAGAACAAGTTCTCATTCAAGTGAAAAGAGGGAAAATGTACAGGATGTTACGTAGATAGAAAAGTAGTTAATGATTAACGATTAATGTTTGTTTAGTACCCCACCACTACAATCTGTCGTTTTAGGTTCAATTTTCTGTTTTGTGGTACTTTACTAAATTAAAACCGTATAATATTTTTACTATTCACTCTATTAATATCACTGAGATATCGTTAGATAAGCTTTCAACAATTTCAAAAAACTCTGAATTATCTTTCCACGCTTCTCCCATTAGGAGTTTCAAAATATTTAACTTTGATCAGGCCCTGCAGTTTTTTCGACCCAAATTGCGGTTAATTGAATAACTGAAATTATATATATCAAGGATTTATGACTTTATTAATGTACTAATAATTAGCATTACGGAAAAATTTAAGGGTTTGATATATTCGTTATAGCGATACAAAAAAACAAATACACCAAAATTCCTTGGGTCAAAAATGACTTCAAATAGACTATGGGTCAAAGAAGACCTTAGGGACTTCACTGTGATTGTCTTTAAGGAGCTGATGAAGATTAAGTTAAAAAATTAGTTCCAGTCATATTTTAAAACGGGAAATTGAAATTAAAAAAAAAAATTTGAAAATAAACTACTTAGTGCTATTCATACTAATCGCTATCTGCTAGTTTTATTCCCCACTGTCAGCGCAATAACTTTCTATCGACTTACTAATTAATCTATTTTTTTCGTTTTAGAAATTTAATAATTAAATTAAAAAATAATGAATTTTTAAATGTTTTTCAACATTCAAAAGTTTTTCATTAATATCCTAAGAATAACAACTCAAATAAATTTTACACTATGTGGAAAATCCGTTAAAAAAACGTTGAAAAATATGTATGTCGAAATATCATCAGACTGAAAATATAGAGTGTGCCTTTGAAATAATATTGTAACGTCTTTTAAATGTATTAAGGTACTACTACCGTCTAGAATTTTCAAAACAATCATTTTTATTCATTTGTCGACCCCTCGTAGTCTCAGAAATCATTTCCCCAATTTTTTGTTGAGAAATTCGTAAAAGAAAAAAGTTATAGCGTTATATAGCGAAAGCGCGCGGTTGGGCTCCGAGCGACTCCAAAACTTTAAACGCGTTTTTCTCGAAATGACATTTTTTGAGTCAGCCCTCTCTGGATCTACCGAACCGATTTGAATAAACCTTGGTGCGTTTTGTTTAAAAAAAAATAAAAAATTTTGGCAAGAGCAAAAAATTAAAAAAAGACAATTTTTCCACATTTGTTTTCAAACTTTCGTAATTTTTTTTTTCTTTTTGAATTTTTTTTTAAATATGGTAAATTACAAGGTAAGGGACCTTCCTTTTTAAAATCCCGTTTTAATTTTTTGTTTCAGACATCTCAATCCTGAGATTATCTGTCGGCAATGGGACTAGCATATTTTCGAGCTGCCAGCTTAAGTGCCCTCTATACAAATTTCTAAATACAAAAACTCAATCTACAAGGATTAACTTAACGTTAAAAAAATATGGTTGTAATATCAAATAAAGAGAAAACACATCATGAAAAACTGTCATTTTTTGCTCTTTAGACGGTAGTAGTACCAAGGGGACATTCTCATTGAAATGGACAAAAAAACGACTTTTTTTGGAATTTTTTGTTTAAACCCTATTGCATTTATTCAAAAAACTTTTTTGATATATTGAATATATAGGCATTGAAGTATACAACAAACAAAAAAAAAATTTTTTTTTTTTTTTTTACGTTTTGCGGCAATAGAGGGTGTTGTACGAAAAGTCTCTTTTTAGCTGGTACCAAGTTCCTGCGATCTTCCTGGAGAAGATAAAGACAAAATTCAAAATGGGTTTTGTTCTTTAGACTTTTTTCTAGAACATAGACCTATAAAAACGGTACTTTTAATTTTTCAAATTATTTTTAGGACTGTTTTTCTAAAAATTTTAAAAATTGGCCATGTTTTTGGGGGAAAGTACGTGTATAAAAAAGAGGGTGGGGTACTTTTATGCATTTTTAAAGGTCTATGTCCTAGTATTTATGTTAATGAGTCGAATGCTTTTTGATTTTTTTAAATCTATCGAGCAGAATTTGAAATATCACTGGTACCAAGTGAAAAAAGTAGTTTCGAGAAAAACGCGTTTAAAGTTTTTGTGCGACGCTCCAAATGTATAGAAACCGGTATATATCGTTACGTATATTTAGCTATAACTTTCGTTTTGTTTCGAATTTCGTACAACGGTTTGAGGACAGCATTACTATGATGTTAAGGAATACTTTTATGTAAAAAAAAAAAATCGATTTTTTTTCACGTCCAATGAGAATGTCCCCTTAAATGAACATTTTGAATTTAGCTAAAAATCTTATACCATAAGCCTTTGCTTTTTATATGAAAACTAATGAAATCAATCTTAAAAATCTTATCGAAGGAAGGCAATGAGTTATTATTATTATTATTATCTAAATTCCACTAATTCTCCGCAAAATTTTAATCTAGGGCTTTATAATTTTTATAAATTGCGTTTCTATGAATTTGACACCGTTTTTTAAAATTAAATTTCACTTCACTTTAAATTTTTACGGTCATATTATTTTTCAAAAAGTTTGAAGAAAGACGAGAAATCGGCCAAAACTAGATTTTTTATTCTTCCTACACTCAATATTGTAAAAGAATAACTTTAAGTTCTGTTCAGGATTATTTCCACTTCAGAATTCTAAACGCCTGAACTATAAATTCTTATTTAAAAACTAAATTTTGTTTGGTCTATCAATTAACTTCCAGGGTGACAAATGGAAAGTTGCCTAAAGTATACCTAAGTCTTTTCCCCTCTACTGCGTTGTAAAAGATTGGGCCCTCGTATTTATATACTAGAGTGTTTTCAGTTTCTATTGAGACGTCATAAAGAGCAAATACGTGTTCTTTAAAATGAGTAATCTTACAAACGAAGAAAAAGTGTATCGAGTGCTTTTATTCTAAAAGTCAAAACTAATAAAATAAAAAATCTAAAATTAAACATGTTTTTCGTAGTTTTCAAAAACGGCTCGATTATTGTACAAATTCAGATGGAAAACACTTCGAAAATATTTACTATTAATAGTTATGCCCAAATTTTGTAGATTTTTTTTTTAAATTTCAATAAGAATCTCTCGAAAATGTCCGTTTCAACTGGAAATAATTTCAAATTAAAATGAAATCTTTACTGATGTGTATTAATATTTTTGTTTCCATGCACTCATTTTAAAATTATAAATGATTAGTTCAGGTAATTTTCCATTTGTCACCCTGTATAATCTCACTTATCGAACAAACCACATTAATGAAATATTTTTGAAATATTGTATATAGATAGAAAGAATACGTTTCAAAACGTGTTTCTCGTCTTAAAACAGGATCATTTAAGACCCAGATAATGGGATTTCTTATGATATTTTGAAAGAGTATTTAAATTTCATATATGTATTAACTTGTGGAATTGACAATATTCTGAAAATAATCCCGCTGAAACAAGAAGTCTTTAAATTTTGGCACACGAATTTTTTCCAAAATTTAAAATATAGAATGACTTTTCATTAGTTATTATATTGTATTACAAAGTCAAAATTCTTAAAATGCATGCATGAATCTACTAGAATTCTAGTAAAAACAATCTGTTAATAATTTTCAAAAACTCGTTAACAGTCCATAAAATTAAATGAAAATAAAAAAGGTAGAATAAAATAAAAAAATAAAATGTAGAGGAATTTTTAAAATCTCATTAGTGTCGCATAACTTGCAGTCACATGACATGTTAAAATTTTTGAATAAACCGCAAAATTCAGACAAATTGCTACAAATCATTCAGCCAACGGTCAAAAACGCAAAGAATTTCACCAGGAAATGATTTCTTTCCTGAAGCGCAGCCAACAAAAGGCCGGCGCATCGAAAGCGACCAAAAAAGAGGGCTTTATTTTCGGTGCAAATATTTTATTCATAATTAAACAGATTATTTCTGTGGCCCTAATGATTATGGGGTTCATTCATCACCAGGCGCATAATAAGGCAATACACGATATTTACATAGTAATCATTTGTCGTCGCGAGCCTCATGAAAATAATTTCGCCTGAATTATGTCACAGAGTAATCTCTGATGCGATGAAACAGGCCGCACCGGATGGTCTGGCGTATAATTAAAGCGATTCACAGCGAGAACTGCAGGTGGATTTGTAAAAATTTAAATCTAGAGTCGACCAAAAATCATGTACACATCCGCCCTTAAAACGGACGGCCGAGGTGGGGCGTCGACGTGGCTTTTAGTTTATTTTAAGTGAAATTCACTGATGGTTTATTTCGCCACTAATTTGGCACATCCGCTGGTCAACGTGCATTGAATCATTACGTTACGACTATTAGAAAAGCTCACGCCTCTAATGATGGGTTTTTCTATATTTTCCTTTTAGGACACTATTCCATCGGCCATAAATGAAATTTTACGTATGCAGATTTAGATAAAATAGATGCATACAAAGTTGCATCAATTTAAGCTGAAGGATTTTTCTCTTTTGTGGCCTACGCAGTCGCCTGATCTAAACCCCATAGAACACCTACGGGGGTCTTAAAATGGTCAGTTGCAGGCAATATAGGCGATATGAACCAACTCGCTAAAGGTACAATTTTCTTGGCGCGAAATTTCCTCCGAAACATGTAAAAACCTGTTGACAGTATTCCAAGACGCATACAGGCCGTCATTGAAGTAAAACGTAGATATACGAAGTACTATTTATATTATTTTGTACAAATGAATACTAAACGACAAACATTGGTATGTTACGAATTTTTTTTTAACTGCAGGGACTTTTTTGTATTAATATTATATTTTTCATGGTTTTACCTTGCGTTTGCATTTATTGCATCCCTTAAGTACTGTATTGTTGCATTTGAATAGTTTTTTCCGTGAATAATATTAATTTTGCATTTATTGTTGAACGTTGAATTTTTATAACGCTATATGACCAAAATGACATACATAGGTAACAGACAAAATGACATAGGTATGACGCTCAAGATAACGAAGCGGATTGCGCTTGCATATATTGCAATGATCTTTTTTCCCGATCAAAACCTGGAGAAGACTGGTTGCGGTGTTTAAAATGTTCGCATTGGGCCAACGCCTCTTGCGCGGACGTTTCTAAACAAACCAAGCGGTTCATTTGCGAGCTTTGCCTTTAATTTTATAATTTCTGTCGCGTACGTCATTTAGTCCATATGTGGTATGCCATTTTGTCCATAGCATATGGACAAAATGGATTTCGTTGATCTCAGTTAAATTAAAATTATTATTTTTTCTAGTTTGTTTATCTTTTAAATATCTATTAGAATTCAAAGGTATAAAACCAAAGATTACTAGTATACAATGTGATTGTGCTGTGATTGACTAATAAAGAATTATGACCCAAAAACAAAACTGTATGTCATTTTGTACGTATTTCCCCTACAGCAACGTTTTTCCAGATGCAGCTGTTACTTAAGAATTGTCCATAATCTGTGTTCTTTAGACAAGCATGATCAGTTGTATGAGTCACTCTATGTAGAGTAGTGTGCAAGGATATACATATGTTAAATTAAAAGATATTTACACTCGAATAAAGCAATGCCCTGACTTGAGGGCAATTAATTTGTTTTCCATGGACCTAAATAGGACCAAATTCAAAATGCATTTTTTTAAGGAACTACTACCGTCTAGAATTTTCACAAAATAATTTTATTCATTTTTGGACTCCTCATAGTCTCAGAAATCATTTCCAAAATTTTTGTTGAGAAATTCGCAATAGAAAAAAAGTTATAGCGTTATACATCGAAAGCGCACTGATGGGCTCTGACAAAACCCCCGGGAATACATATAAACACAAGCCGTGAAGTAGAAAATGCATACGTAGTGATGTAGTCCGAGAATCGCCGCGAAATAACATTGCTTCTTATGGCGGAAGATGCGAAGTATACCGCTCCAGTGGCGGACTAACAGGGGGGCGGAAGGGGCGGCCCGCCCCGGGCCTTCGGTCTTGGGGGGCCCCCAAATGCCTTCGCGTTCCTCTGATCAAATCCTAAACAAGACTTTAAAAATGTGCTTAGTACCTACATAATTTCATCAAGATCAAAACACTACAACCATCTAGACTTTTTACGCGGTACTAATATTCTTTTAACTTTGCTGAACGCGTCCAATACGCTAGGGGAATTCCCGTCTTTGTAGCGGGTACTTCCCCAGGAATCCCTGAATGAATGAAGTGCAAATAATTCACTCTTGTATGCCTACATTTACATTCACTACATTCTATTTACGTCGAAAAATAAACATTGGCCTCATTTAAAATATATTAAATTTCATTACGTTGATATTTAATAGTTTATTAGTGTGTACTGATATTTTCGCGAACGGATAAGCCTTGTTTCAAATTGTAAAGTAATTAACGCGATCTTATCCGTTCAAAGTAATTTCATTAAAAAGTGTAATAGTGTTTTTGATTTTTGTTGCGGTATAAAAGTAAATGAGTTCAGAGTTGAGTTAGTGCATTTTCGAGTATTTGGAAAAAAGTAAGTAATTCTTCGTATAATTTAACCTATAAATTATACTATGCACCTACTAGTACATTGCTTCAGTTCTTGCATTTCGCGAGTGGTCCTTATTTTATTTGTAGTGCACGTTTATTATGGACGTAGTTATGTACTTGTTCTCATCGTGAGACTCAACATGGCAAAGTCTCTGTACTTTTGTATATCTATATCGTCAAATCGATATCAATAAAAAAACTACATTTTTTTTAAAGCTGGGGGGCCTCATTTAGCTTTGCCGCCCCGGGCCTCTGACGGGCTTAGTCCGCCACTGTACCGCTCCACTCGCCTGCACTGCTAAACTATAACTTTTACGCGAAAATGATATTCTACTAACTATAACTATAGAGGAATACCTTTCTAGTGATCTGAAAAACGTTATAGTGACAAGAACAAAATATTAGAGTTTTTTGCACTTAAACACAACTGTAATCATTTCACCGAACAAAACAGCAGCGGCAGGTCGACTTGACAGCACGACTTTTCGTGGTAATTTGTTCGATGGGCAGTAAGAGTAACTTTTGAGCTCAAATATCTTTAATATTTTGTTCTTGGCCCTATAATGATTTTGGTACCATAAGAACGGTATTCCTCCCCAGTTACAGTCAGTAGAACATCACTTTTTCGTAAAAACGATAGTTTAGCAGATTCGCCCTGTGGAGCGGAATGAATGGGCTCTACCGCCGCAAGAAGCAATGTTATGTCGGTGCAATCATCGGACTACATCACCCTATATATGTGGTAGTGAGCAGGTCTACTTCATGGCTTGTTATAAGTTTCCCGGGGGTTTTGGCTCTGAGCGAATCTCTAAACTTTAAACGCGTTTTTCTCGAAATGATATTTTATGCATCTGTCCCTAGATAATCTCCGGCTTTACCGAACTGATTTGAATAAACCTTGGTGTGTTTTGTTTGTTTAGGTTGCCTTTATTGTAATTTACCACAATTTAGACCAAAAATAAAAAATGAAAAATTTTGGCAAGAGAAAAAGATGAAAAAAAAGTAAATTTGTTCAATTTTTTTTTAAACTATTGAAATTTTTTTTTTTTTTTTTTTTGAATTTTTCGAGCAAATGTGGTAAATTACAAGATAAGGGACCTTTCTTTTTCAAATCACGTTTGAATTTTTTGTTTCAGACATCTTAGTCCTGAGATTATCTGTCGGCAATGGGACTAGCATATTTTCGAGCTGCCGGCTTCAGCGCGCTCTATACAAATTTCTAAATAAAAAAATTAAATAATTATTTTTTTTCAATCTAATAGAATCAAACTTATTGTACAAAAAATTTGGTTGTAATATCGAATAAAGGGGCTGAGAAAAAAAAATTATGAAAAATTGTCATTTGTTTGCTCTCTAGACGGTAGTAGTACCTTAAATCTTGGAAAGGTATATAAGCACAAAGCTCTGAGTAATTTTGTTACACTTTAAAGAAATGAGTTAAATTTCCATAAAGAACGAATAACTTATTTTAAGTGTAGAAATAAGTAAAAATTATATTTTTGAAGATGGTATTCGCTTAAAGAAAATAATGAGCGGAGTATTTCGATCGAGGCAACCAAGCTGATCTCATAATCTGCAATATTAGATTAAGAACAATATTATACATACTATATTGCATTGTCACCGAACTTGTGCAACTGTGCAAAATTTCAAAACTCTAGCTTAATTGGAAATAATAGAAAATTAGATTGTAAAATTTGTCCCGGACACAGAAAGTGAGATGATAAAGTTGTTGAAAAAAAAGATCCTCGAAATCGGGTCATGCATTCCAAAGTTATGTAAGGTCAGATATAAAAAAAATACGATCTCTCTTTTTTAAAGTCGATTAAAAATTAGACATGTGCAATCATTTAAACGTTTATGAATCATCGTAAAAGAATTTATGAAACTCACAAGTCATCAGCCGCAAAAAGTCAATTTCACTCAATGGCTAATGAATCGAGTTACACCTGCTTGTCGCCGAAAGCCCCGAGTCATCAAGGACGAAGGGCGCACCATCTCCATCACGTCTGGAGAGGCAAGCGGCTTACACACGCCACTCAGTCAATTTGTCAGAAACACTTTGGGGCGCTCGCACAGTCATAAATTCATCAGAGGCAAATCCGGCGGTGGCTCGGGCTCCGCCAGCCCCCCGACCGCTCTGAAGGGCGCGCCAGCCGGAAATTCTAAAAAGTTGATGCAAAGCAAACAGAAATAAAGAAATCCCTGTTCCGGGGATTCATCATCAAGCCATTATCTGCTGTACCCGAGCATTACAGAGCCCGCCATGTCAGGAGGAAAATCAGCATTCATCGCGCCACCAAAACCCTACTTTTCGAAAGCGAGCAAGTTACTTGGTCTGGGGGGCACAGGGCGGAGGGAGGGGTTGTGTATCCCGGTGAATGGGTACAAAGTAAAATGGGCTATTGTTCTTGGGTCCCTTTCAACCCGTCCCAAAGATGCAAAGGCGCCCGGCAACTCTTATCCATTCATTCAACAGTTGGCGTATTCTCCCACGAAAATTTCTTCGAGGATTTTTCTCTCCTCGTTACGTTACAAGAACGGAAAATATCAAGGACGCGTTTTCGTTTCTTAAGAAGATTAAACAGATTCCGTTGTCTTCCCGCTAAATGCAATTGTCTGAAAATGTGCCATAATAAAGTTCAAATAAAGTTGCCTTTCATCGGAATCTATCATCTGAAAACAGCCGGGTAAAGTACTCACTAAAACGCAAAAATTAACCGTCCTCGCCTGTTCACAAAGGCGCCAACGAGTACATTATTCACATTTTGCCGGAGGGAGAAGATCCATTTCGAAATTACACCGAACTGCAAACAATTCGGGGAGTTCCGCCTGAACCAACCCCAGAACCTGGAATTTCGTTCGCATGCAAGCAAACTGGCTTAGGTGAGTTTTTAAGAGCATTTTGGAATCTTAGGTGGGGTGTACGAAGAGTATCAGAAATTGGTGTACGTACAGACAACACTCAGTGGAATACGTACCTTGAGACCTTAAACAAAAGATAATATTGGGTAAATGCGCTGTACATAAGGTTTCGCAGTAGCGAGACGATGCATCGAATAGCAAAATACCTCAACAAAAGCGATACAAACGTTCATTTCATTCACTGAAGAGCAATTATTTAAAATATAGCCCACAATAGGTTCTTTACAGTCAGAAATGTTCGCAAAGGCTTTTAAATTAATTGTTAGCCCTAATGAATTAAACAACTAAAACAAACGACAAATCTATAAATTTTCAATATTTGACACCGTACCTTGGAAAATGCTTATAATGTCAAAAAATTAGAATTCGAGTTGTTGACGGTAATCCATTTAATTCATTTCTAGATAGTCTAGTACATAAAAAATAACTAGTTATTAAATCCACGGGTGTACGCAATTAAAAGTCTTGGAATAAATTTCTAATACTTTTGAGGAATTAATCGCTTTTCAATACAGCTAAAATATAAAATAGAATACACATAGTCCTCGACTTATGTCGGTTCCAAAACAAAAAAATAAACGCTACATTTGTATAGGATGGGCCATCGGCTGATTTATTTTTAAAAGTGCTATAAAATAAACAGTGTTCAATATTTTTCAAAGTTTGTTGATTTATTGAATAGAGCAAAACTTCCGAGTAGTTATGGAATATAATTTAATTTAATTGCCTGGCTCGGCTGTCTTGGCAGTAGCCAAACCTGTCAACCCAATTGTGTAGCACATTTCTGATGGTTTGGGACCCTATTTCACGAATAGATCGATAAATATTGCATAACACCCATCTTTAACAAACAAACAAAGTCCAACAGCGTCAAATCGCAGCTGCGCGGTGGTCGCAGCACATCTCGGCTGAAATGTCTTTTAAAAATTAGCACTGCTTCGGCAACACAGCACTTACTTTGAAAATAACTTTTCAATATTTCTCAACGTTGTTCAAGCGTAAATCTATTCATTTTGTAGCACGGAGATATGATACTGTGTATATGCCAATTTTTTGAGAGCTAAGGAGCTATCCATGTTTAAATAACATACAATTTAAAAAGAAACCAACAGATGGCCAATCCTACATACTATATTTATAAAATTGTACTATATTTATTAAAGTAAAATAATCCCTTTCACGATGTTTATTTTGAAATTGAAGGAACTCCATTTATCAGAAAATAAATTTAATGATAATAATTTCACAGATGTAATAGTCGTCGCGTCGTCTACACCAAAAAAGTATTATGAAAATTTTAGACATTCTTGATTTTTGCCTGAGAAAAACGACGTAAGTGTGAAACAAAACCCCTGTAAATAAAACAGGCTGGCTGACATTGATCCAATATAAAGAAATCAGGACAAACTCATTATTTAAATGAATTAGTTACGGATGAAAATTTTACTCACTTAAGGGGGTACATGGGTCTTAAATGGCTAAACTTTGGACACATTTTTTAATGGTGCAATAAATACAATTATATTGAAACTATTGTTTATTGAAAAAAGCAACATTTGAACCATATTTTGTGAAATTTTTGTTTGAAAATTTTGAAAATTGACCCTCGTGTGGCTATTTTTCGAAAACTTGGTGAAAATGCGGTAGGCATGATATCTTGCTTTAGATTTATCTGAAATAAAAAAATTTATTTTTTTCTTGTAGTATACGTGTATAGCTCGGGGGTGACCGAAGGATTTGTTAAAAAATCGAAATTTGAATTTTTGGCGGCGTTGCGCGCTAAAAAATCATTTTTCGATATAAAAAATCAATATATTTTGCCACATAAGTAAAGTTGTAATGCACCAAAAAGAAAATCCTTTGGTCACCCCCTAGAGAATACTATGTAGAAGAAGTATGCAAAATATTAGAATGATCGATGGAATAGTTTTTAAGTAATCGTGACTACCGACTTAAAAAATGTGTTTTCGAGAAAAACGCGTTTGAAGTTTAAATACGGTTCGAGCAGGTGGTAGAGCTTAGTGGGGGAAATCGCTCGCACTCTTAGAGTTTTGCTCCGATTGTTTTGAAACTTTGAGAAAATACTCTTGTTATGATATACTTTAAAATGAAACAAAAAAATAAAAATCGATTTTTTCAAATTTTGAAACCAATGTACACCCTTAAGAGTTAGTTTTCGCGAACAAGAAAAATGTGAAGTTTTTTTTTCTTGCAGAATTGCTTTCGATTTAATTATTCGATGTGAAATGGTGTAAAATAAGATATGCTAAAGTAATATTATTTCATAATTAACTTTTTCACATTCGATACTTAAATTAAAAATATGAAAAATACGAAATGAAGCCAGATTGCATTCTATTGCGCCTATTCTCTGTATAACTAGTTTATAATATTCCAAGGACATACTATATAATTTTCCAGAAATCAATTTCCATATATCCGTAAAGAGCTCGCCATATTTCATAAAATGTGAACAATTCGTCAATCCGTAGTTTTTCTCTTCATAGCTATTCCTCTTTAAAAATATTGGATTTTATTTGAAATTTATGAACACTCGTAAAATTGTTTGCTAGGAATCTCCTACTTTTCACATTTCTTAGGTCTGGGTTCCTTGATTATAAGATTACATTATGTATTATACAGGGTGTTCAGAGGTGGGAGGTCAATACTGAAGGGGGTGAAAGGTCAGACCGAGACAAGCAAAAAATCGTATGGGTGGGGGGGGGGGGGCATCTCGCACCGTTTGGCAGTTACAGGGTGATTCGTAAATCAGGATTTTGCCTTATATGGGAACCGCTCTTGTATTTTTATTTTTTTTTCTACGCATCGCAGCGGCCCCAAACTGATTTAAAAAAATCACTATTTGGAAGCCCTTTCCAAAAAAGTTTACACCACCCCCATATCCCCAACCCCTTGGCCACAATCCCCCCTGGAAGTTGAAAAAATTAACTTTTATTTCACGATTTTTCACATTTCGCCCCACTTTTCTCCGAAATTCATGTTATTAACATACCTACTTTTTATTTTTTTTAAGTTGCCTATCTAATTACCTTTCCAAAAAGGTGCAACATGCCCAGGTAGAAAAGGGTTGCAAAAGTCCTGAAATTAAAACATCCTCACAGGTACCTAATTACTTTATTGCACCATAATGGAAAAAGTCGTTAAGTAAACAATTTTTATGACAGCAAGTTCGGAAATGTTTGTTTAGGAAACAGAGGTAGTACATTTTTATTATTTCAGCAAAACAGTAATA
The DNA here is from genome assembly GCA_949715965.1 of Dysmachus trigonus. Lineage (NCBI taxonomy): Eukaryota > Metazoa > Arthropoda > Insecta > Diptera > Asilidae > Dysmachus > Dysmachus trigonus. Next base: position 50,447,854 of record OX454322.1, read on the forward strand.
AAATAATAAATGTAATCTCGTTAAATAGCGTTATTAGTTTATTATATCCAGTATTGACTCTTAAGTATCCTGACGCTCCGTTTCTAATACCTCCTATGAATTATGGTATAAAAATGGGTAAGTTTGAAAGGACATTGACCACAGTTGAAGAAGCAAGCGATAAAACCGGGTGTTTAATAGAAAAAATTAAGATAAAATGGCAGAATGCAGTGTTGAAGAGTCTGCCGATATAATTTACGTGTACGGTTTAGTAGACGGAAATGATAGTGAGGCCGTACGACAATACCAAAGGAGATTCCTGAATCGGCGTGTACCCGACAGAAGGGTATTTTCAAGGACTTTCAGAAGGTTAAAAGAAACCGGAAGTGTAACCGCCCCCAGAGCAGAAACGCGAGCAGGAAAATCGGCCGATTCAGCGGACCCCGACCAACAAATCCTCAACATCGTCAGGAACAGCCCTGTAATAAGCATCAGGCAGGTCGCACGAAGGTCAGGATTGTCTTCAGGGAGAGTTTGGACCGTTGTGAACCGAGAGGGACTACATCCATACCACCATATCCCGGTCCAAGCACTAGGGAAGGAGATTCCGAAGGACGATTGCAATTCTGCACTTGGCTGTTCGAGTCTGACATCGAAAACAGAAGGTTTCTAGACCGAATTCTGTGGACGGATGAATCGCAATTCACCCGGGATGGCATCACAAACTTACACAACCTCCACACCTGGTCAGATGTGAACCCACATAGGACCAGGTGTCGGTCCTTCCAGCAAAGATTTAGTGTCAATGTCTGGGCTGGCATCATCGGCAACCAGTTGATAGAATCCTTCATCTTGCCCCAAGTGCTGAATAGTCAGCTATACTCGGACTTTTTGGAGAATACCCTTCCGGATCTGTTGGAGGACATCCCTCTGGCCAGCAGAACCGCAATTTATTTACAGCTCGACGGAGCACCTGCGCATACTGGGAACATTGTTAGGGCAAGGTTAAATGAAAATTACCCAGAGCGCTGGATTGGACGAGGTGGACCGATTCCTTGGCCTGCTAGGTCACCGGACCTTACTCCACTGGACTTTTTCTTATAGGGAATGATGAAAGATGATGTTTACTCAAGAAAAATCAACACCAGACAAGAATTAGTTACCAGGATTGGGACTGCAGCCACGAAAATACGGGAGAGGCTGGCTACCATAGACCTCAAACGTGAAATAAAACGAAGGCTACTTGCATGCATCGAAACTAGCGGAGAACATTTTGAACAGCTTTTAAAGGACAAACGTTTTAATTGTAATTAGTTTTTAAGCGAACAAAATGTATTTTTTAGTTAACTTAAGTATAATTTCTTAAAAATTCGAATTATCATGATATTCTGTAAAAGGATTTTTGTAAATAAATTTTCGTATCCTTTTCCTACCTGGGCATGTTGCACCTTTTTGGAAAGATAATTAGATATTAGATATAGATTTTGAAATCAGTTTGGGGCCGCTGCGATGCGTAGAAAAAAAGATAAAAATACAAGAGCGGTTCCCATATAAGGCAAAATCCTGATTTACGAATCACCCTGTAACTGCCAAACGGTGAGAGATGCCCCCCCCCCCACCCATACGATTTTTTGCTTGTCTCGGTCTGACCTTTCACCCCCTTCAGTATTGACCTCCCACCTCTGAACACCCTGTATATTCGGACGAGTGATCGGCCAAATAAATGTGAAATTTTAAAAATGGTTAACTACAAATTTATACAATTCGTTAAGCTTTTCGTTTTTTTAGTCAAGTTGTTTATAAGGATTGAATAAAAATTAATTTCTTCATTATCTTTACCAATTTTCTGTGTATCCTACTGGAATGAAAAGAAATTTTTTTTTTTTTCTTATTTTCCTGCACTTCCAATGTCTCATTTAGACCAAGTTTTGTATTTCGGATTGGACATGAATAAAATTTAAACTTACTATTTTACAATATTAAGTTTAGAGTGAATATTTTTCTGTAGCAGACAAGCTTTACACTTTCCCAGACACAATATTTTCTAAAAAACCAATATAATATATTGAAGAATTCTGATAATGTGATCTCTGCAGATATTTTCGTCCGTAAACACAATGTAAATAAATATGCGAATTCGAGAGGTTTCTGAAATACATTTTTCAATAATTTTTGCTTCAATCCTTTGCATATGCGACAGCTAGTGACATAATTTTTAAAAATGTGGTTGTGCCATTTAAGAATTTCAAAAAAGTGATCAGTAGGAGCAATTATACTCCCAAATTCATAGTTCTTATAGAACAAGAATATTTCGGATGGTTTTATGTTTATTTTTGTTTTATTGTTGAACATTTTAATCTCAGGAAAAAATTCGAATGTTTCCACCAAACCAAATGTGGCTATAAAACAATATGTAAGATGAAGTACCACATAAGAAGAGCATTCTTCGAAAATAACTCGAGATGAAACTGCATTTACAAGCATCTGATTAATTTTGTTCCGGCTCCTCAAGGACACTCCGAAGAGGTGGCCTCAGCTGCAAGCGGACACACAAGTGGGTCTCCATTGTGGGTCTATTTAGCACTCGAAAATGCAGCAGGGACAAAACAAAACTTCATTTTTCTCGAGTGTCAGATATTTTACAAGGAAGCCCCCCACTTACCCTAGCATGATTCGGTAGCATATTGTGAGGAGGAATCCACTCAAGGACTACTTCTTCCGGAAATGGGTATTTTCCCCATCATAGACTGGCAGTCCACTCAGTCATTTTTGTCCTGAAGGATATATCGACCCAGAATTCCTCGCAGTAATCATCTGGGCCATGTAACTGCATACATACGAGTATGTGGGAATCTCATTCCTTCCAGTCTCTTTTATTTGCCGTCAAAGGACGTTGCTGGGACGAAATTAAAAGCGCAAAGAGTGTAAAAGGAGCTATCCAGAAAAAGGCTGCATTCACAGAAGGTTTCTCTTTCTATTTTCAGACGTTAACATGGTAGCCGAGCCCAAACCACATCAAATTGGTCGAAAGCGACAGAACGTTACAAAAACAGGAAATGACTGGTAAGTTCCCCTTGGATTTTGTCATCCGGAAACATTTTCCCGCTTTTGGGGAAATGCTGTCACGGAACGCCCGTGCTAATATTTGTGTGTCGAGAGCATTGTGTAGTCTGTGAATGATTGATTGACTTTGAGACGTTTTGAAAAATAGTCCAGGTGAAGGCAGCTATTGAAACCCGAGCACCTCCCGTCACATTGCCCGCCGCCTCGGAACTTGGGAGCACGTTCCTGAATGCATAATCAATTGCCCGCCCCATGACCTTAAGTTGCCAGGCGAGTCCACTGCAGGATGCGCCGCGACGACGACGTCCTACCGACATCGTACATTATGTCCTGTCCCCGTCTTAAAATTTATTAGTATCGGAACTGCAAGCAAGAAGTACCTCTTGGCTTTCGGGCTTCCTTGTCCTGTTTATTCCTACTTGCAACGTCGCGACGCCCGGCACCCGAGCCGACAATTTCTGAACTAAAGAATTTTTTTCCGACTTTGACCATTGTTTTTTTTTTTATTGTATATTTTCGGAAGTTTGGATCTAATTTCTTGCGCACAGCCAATATCAACATAACAGCCATATGTATGTCTATTCGGAAGCTCGTCATAAAATATTAATACCAATCCAGTAAATCGTATATGTTACGACCTTTGGTTGTTAAATCTTTTTTTGATGAAAATTAGCTCATTTTATGTATACTATATCGACCGAGCAAGGCCGTCGATAAACTCACTATTGGCGCTTTATTAGAAACTCCATCATAGTGTCATCGTAATATAATAAAAAAGTTTTTACTTATTTACATAATGCCTTGCAAAACATTTATAAACCTGACGAAGGTCAGCCCCACTCAAAAAGTTTGTTAATTATTTTAAAGACCTCTCTCTCGTCGACCTTAAAATATTTGCATTCAATTAGCATCACACTCTTCTCCCATACGATTAAAATATTGTTTCATCCAAAAGTTTCTGCGTACAACTTTACATTAGCGCCAAATATCGAAATACAGAGAGTAGAAATGTCCCTTAAGGTACGGACACACCAAAAGCGAAGCGAGCGAAGCGAACAATTTAAAAAATTTGGGTGCCGTACAAATCAATTGAAGTGTCCGAATAGAACGCGACATGAGCGAAGCGTCTACTGCGACAGAATGTTCCCAAATTTTAAATTGTTCGCGCCGCTTCGCTCGCTTCGCTTTTGGTGTGTCCGTACCTTTAAGTAGAAATTTTGACCTTGGTAAATTTTTACCTAGAAACGATATTTAAGCTAAAAAACCAAGGCTTTTACTGAAATCTATAATTTTTTTAAGAACCCTTTCCAGAAAGACGACTTAATTCTGGTTTGGAAAGTCAATATTGGTTTTCGGCAAATATAAGTGTATTTCAAGAAAAAATGTAAACTTTTTGGAATGAAAGTCCCAATGGTTCTTGATTTCAGTGGTCGAGGAAATCTAATATTTAATTTTACACAGAACAAGTTGTTAACCTACCACGTCACATTTTTGAAAAAAATACGTTTGAAAAGTCCAAATACCGTATTATGATAATTATTAAAAATTAATTAAAAAATAATGAAACGTGGAAAAAGCTCATAACACGACTCAAAAGACATCTGAATCCTTATCCGATATACATATATAAAATACCACTAATCTATAGCACTTACAAATCGTCTTCGGGAATAAGATTTTCATGAGCGTGTGCAAACAGTAGTATCTATCTATCTATTGTATGAAGTAGTCGACTTATGGAAAAAAGTGAATTCCACGGAATACTTCGGGAAGTATTAAAGCCTCTCGTATTTTAATATAATTAGTAAAGATTCATACTTTTATTTAAGCTACTCTATACAAGCTCATATAACAATTCGTTATTTTTTAATTAATTTGCCAAAATGGCCAAAATACGGTATTTTGTACTTTTCAAACCTACATTTTTCGAAAATTTGACGTGATAGAACTTTCTCGTTTATGAATTCGTGATCTGCGGAAAAAAATCCTAGCGCTACTTTGTTTTGTAAGGCCTGTGTCTTCAGGTTTTCCTAGTAGGAACCCATTTGCTATATAGGTTCTAAACTTGGAACGCATCTTTCTTCGGCTGTCAAAAATTCAGGAAATAAAAAGTTTTTCAGTTTTAACAATAGTATAAACAATTTTTTTTATGTTACATTTGGTGTTAAATACGAATCTGAAAACCATTGTTTTTCACCACGTAGGCAGTTTATGAGAAAGATAGTTCTAAAATGTGAAATAAGCGATATTTTAGCCATTTTAGGAAATGTTGTAAGATTTTGACTTTAACTTAACAGAATGTTTGAACGTTAAACTAAAAGTTCTACAAAGGATCCTATGAAATTTACTTTTTTTATAAACGTATTATCTGATACAAAAAAATTTAGATTAAGACCTAAAAACCTTATTTTAAATTATACTTTATATACTATATATAACTTAGATCTCATTCGAGTGCTTTGAAAAGAACACAAATTAACAAATTAACAAATTTTTACAAAAGATCATGTACGTTTTCTTTTTAATTTTTAACCCTATTTTTCTCGAAAACGTGATGTGGTGGAAGATTTTGGTTTTCAAATTCTATAGAATAAATCGAATCGAATCGAATCGTTGATCTGTGTAATCTGTAATACACACATGGACACAACATAAATTTAAATTTATGAGTTAAATAAACAACACCCCGCTTTTCGATCAGGTGTTATAATATAAGACAAATAGAGGTAGATTTGCATTATAAGGGTATATATGTATGACCTCACTTGTATTCTAACGGGTTGTCTGTATAATGTACAATGTTTTATATTAAATATCTACAAAAATTAAGGGGATACAAGACACTTCAACCGTTGAGTGTTGCTTTATTTTTAGATATAAATATATAGGAAAATAAAACTATAAAAATTACCAAGCTACGAAATACAAATTTTATGACTTTCTAGATTTCAAAACAAAAGAGACTTGAACCAGGGGAGCGGGAAATATGACCTTACCCGAAAGGGTGATGACGAAAATGTTCACATCTACAATGACTGCTTTGTATAGGTTGACTCAATAAGATCCAGATTTCCTTTTTTAAATAAAACTCGAAGAAAGTCGAAAGATTTTTTTTTCATCATGTTCTTGGCATATCCCTTACTTTTACGTAGCCATAGAAAAAAAGATACAAAGACAATTGGAAGATCTTTGCGGCCATTTGCCCTCGTTGTTTCGTGAGATAATGCGTCCTGGGAATTTTGTTCGAAATAGGAGCATTGTTTCACGGGCTGTATAACAAGTGGCATCATCCTGTTGAATATGAATTGCATATTGCCAAAGTCCGTGATATCCAATTCAGGCCAGTTACGTTGACCGATAAAATCACGTAATGCGCGAAATGCACTTTCATAAAACGTTTAGATCACATTTACGCGTTGTTCTAATGTGTAGTTTGGCTAAATTTGCCAAAGCCTATAGATGACAGTAGTCAAAAAATAAAAATACAAAAAATAAACCTTACTCGTAACATTTCGGAAATAATCGCTGTTAAATATCTGGATTAGCATTGAAACACTATAGAGTATCTATATTAAACATTCTAATATCTATAGTTTGACCTGCAATCAACATAAAATGAAGTTTTATAATATTTTAATCAACTCAAAATGATTATTCTGCCGACATTTGTTATTAACTCAGTAATACCATCAATAAAATATATCTCATTATGAAGAAAAATTGGTTCATATTGAAGTAGCCATAATGAAACCCGAGCTACTTAATTTGTTCGATAATTAGGAAAAAAGACCTAGTACTACTTGTGAATTTTTCGAAGCCATCTACTTGCGAAAATCGTTAAATAAAGGGGTTTATCGCATTCACAGTCAGAATACAGAATCAGCTGTGAGTGTTGCACTTGTGTTTGGATGAATGGTTGACTTTTAAATTCAAACCAAGCGATTTTCACATTAATAACAGCTAGTAAAGATTCGTGAAACTTATCAATTCGGTCAGTTTTAATGAATTCCTATATTCAATAAACAGAAATCAAGCCGAAATTAACTCCTTTAGGAATATTGTAAAAGTAGCTGTTGCTTATACAAAAAAATATTTTTAACAAACATCGTTATTTGTAAAACCATTGATTTACTCATAAATTGAAAAATAAAAGTGTTATAATAAATAATGGTTATAGTCGGAATAAAAGTTCACGTTCATAGTTGAACGACCTCTATGCGGAAATTAGTTAAAGTTTTATCGACGAACCCGAACTATGTGTAAAAGGAATAAACACTGAAACTAGCAGGTGCTAATTGGCGCACTTCATAATTACATTCATTTGCGTGAGCAACACGGCTAAACAATGCGATAGTACAGATGCCGGAAATTAACCTTAAAGTCACCTTTTCAAGCAAACTCACCCGGAAAATTTTTCAGCACGTTCAGTGTGCCCGCGCCAAACTGTAGGGTTGGTTCTGCTGCACCTGTGTTCGTGGGCGAGCGAGTTACTCTACAATCTGTGCCGCCGAATGGTCGGTGGTGTTGGAATGGGGAGGTTTGAAAAATCGTGGCATGTGCCACGTTGGTCAACCCTCGCCAGGGCCGGTGTACCAAAACCGGACGTGGACTGGATTATGGGTGCCGGGCAGAGCTCCAAAACGCCGACTTTAATGCAAACATTGACTCGGTTCAAATTTGTTGATCGCATTGCTCTTTTGGACACCTCTGTGTGTTGGGCGTCCCCGGGCGATGCGATTTAATTTTCTGTTTGAGACGTCTAAGGCTAAGTAACGCCGCCCGCCGAGGCAGTCGATTTTCGTCGGGGTCGACTCCCGATAGCTGAATGAATCCATCCAAACTCAATTTCCCTGTAACCCCGAAACCGAGCGTCTGCCGTCTTATCCTGCTAGTCAATATTTGTTTTCGAGGTTAAATCAATTTGTTTGCGTATTTACTGTTGGTCCTTTTATACCAACCCCTTTGGCACTCTCTTGCCTCAGCCGGGCTCGCCGGATTCGCCGGGTTCTGTTTATTTGCGAATTAGACCGTTCCAGCGACGACGACGGCAGTGACGGAGGCGGCGGTGCTCGTCCTCGACTCCAACTCCGACTCGAAATCATGCTCCCTGCCCCGCCTGGGGTCTGACTGAAACGTCTGTGTGCTTTGAGAGAAGTTGTAGACTTTTTGCCCTACTCGAAACGGATATCTGATTTGCTTTCCTCTTTCTTTTGCAGGGATTATTACTACGATAGGTGAGTTTGCTTTGCCTGTGCATTGCTTTCAACTATCTTATTTGATTAGCGAAAGGAGCAGCTTACAGCGATTTCTGCAGCGACGAGGATGCTCATTTACATCGAGCCAGATAGCGCATTTTCCGCGCTCAAGACGGCTGAGGCACTTCATTTCGTTTATATCTGTGGCGGTTTTCATGTTTTCTTTTATTTTATTATTTTCATTATCAAGACGAGTACGAAAATTTAATTAGGGGTGTCAGTATTATTAAATGCATACACTGTATACATTGCATATACTACACAAAAGATCATTTTCAAATCACAAAGGTCACTTTTAAATTCAATCAACTCCTTATTAAAATCAAAAGATCTGTTTTCATTTCAAACAAATCCCAATTTTTTAATTTGAAATTGTTTGCTTACTATGTATAACTGCATGATAGCAATGGGAAAATGGCCCAGCGTTTTCCAGGCTGAAATCCATGCAATTGAAGCCTGCGCCCTTCTCAATATTAACAAGAGACTTAAAGGTGCCAATATCACTATCTTTTCCGATAGCCAAGCGGCCCTCAAGGCACTCTCGTCATGGCGCTTCTCGTCTAGACTTGTTAAAGAATGCTTTGATACCCTTCAACACCTAGCAACTTCCAACAGGGTTACCCTCTGTTGGGTACCAGGACACTCCGGCGTTGAGGGAAATGAGGTTGCTGATGAACTTGCCAGGGAAGGTTCATCTTCTCGACTCAAGGGCCCTGAGCCCTTCTGCAGCATTGGCTGGTCTTCGTCCAAAGCTGTGATAGAAGAATGGGTCAGGAATCTACAGTGCATACACTGGGATAACTTCCCTGGGATCCGGCAAGCCAAAGAGCTCGTCAGACCCTATACCTACACTGAAATCAACGTTTTGAGTAAAGCGGATCTCAGACTGTTGGTAGGTTACCTAACTGGCCACCATGGGCTAAGATACCACCTAAATAAAATAGGTCTGTCAAATGAGACGGAGTGTCGTCTGTGTCTTGAAGACGACGAAACTACATCACACATTTTGTGTGCTTGTCCGGCTTTAGCACGGTTAAGAAGAGGGATCTTCGGTCAAGAGTTCCTGGACTCGGCTGAAGCTCGTTCATCTTCTGTAAAAGACCTTCTGGCGTTCCTTAGGGTAGCAGATCGTCTTTTACTGTAAAGGGGATTCGGCACAAAAGACCGCCTGGTCGCAGTGCCCACCATGAGGGTCACCCCTAACAATAATAATAATAATAAATAATAATGTATAACTGCATGAAAAGGAAAAATTCCATTCTTTTGAAGGGCTTTCCTCTTCAGTTTTAAATTTGATTCCAAAATTGAAAACTAAAAATCATAATAATAATATTAGCTCCGATAGGTGCTTTTGAATCCTTCCTGGGTAACGTTTTATTTGCTTCGTTGTTCGTTAATTATAAACCTCGTTTAAACTATTTAAAATTCATAATTAAAGATATAGTTTTAGAAAATTTTATATTTTCCTTTTATGAAACGTTTATTCGCACTTATTTTAGAAATACTATGCAAATTATTAAAGACCTTCTCGTTTCGAATTGACAGGAAAGAGTAAATGTAGTTCGCTTGTACAACTACTACACAAAAACAAAAAACATCTAGATTCTTTCTACTTCTACATTAATTTTACAGTGGAATTAGCTCAGGTTGTAGAGTACAGGATAGGTGACACCTTACATCATGGAGGACAGGATGGGACTTACGTCGGTTTAGTTTAAACTATTTTGTGATTTAATGGTAGCTTTCTCTTTTGTAGTTCTGCGTCCAGTACAAGTGGATATTTTCATCAAGATAGAATATGTACACAAAGCAAATATGTAAGCCTGCTATAGCTCCAAAAGGTGAAATTGGTGCGATTGGACATTACTCGAAAAAATAACTAAAAATATAATTTTTTTATATCGCTAGCCTACGCTAATCATGATCTAATCTAATCAATAGACGTTATTTTGAGGGGAAAATAACTTTCACACGTGCACGGGTTTCACACGGTATGTCCTATCCTAATCTCTATAATCTGATGATTTACACCGTGTAAAATTCGTGTAAATGAATGAAGCACTTCCCTCGAGGGGGCAAGTGGCTTACACATAAGAGGAAAAGAGTAGGAACGAGAGTAGGAGCTTATTGTCACTCTTATTATTTACGCGAGACAAGTTGAATTTGCGGGATGTTTGATTTTCCAGAGATTTCACAGCAAATTTACACAATCACTATTAGTAACAGACAAATTGGCAAAACTAGTAACAGACAAACAGGCAAAACTAAATTTTCGGCGAATAATTTTACGCGCTCTGAAATTGCTCAGAGAACTGTCAAAACTCGCCAGAGCTATCGTCGTGGTGGCGCTTATAAAATTTGCTATGGGGTCTTCAAACTTAATGCCCTTTTTACATTCTCCGAATAATGAACGGTTGCACTGGATTCACAAGAACAAACACGAAGGTAACTAACACATCACGAAATTGCTTCAGCTAAATCATCTAATATTCCATCCTGTATCTCTATAATCCTTGACAAACAATGACTATATGAACAATATATTTTATCTATTACCTTACTTTGGCTCATATGATATTAAAAAAGATTCACAACGATAAAGCGGCGAATCTAAAAAGGATGAACGTTATAATAATGAAACGAAAGCCAATCCCTATATCCGCCCAGTTAAAATTCCAAGTGTGAATTATAACGAAGGCAAATGTAAAAATATGAAACGTCTGTGGCTGAGGTGCGTCCGTGGTAGGCTTTCAGTCACGAAGCTACAGACTTAGGTGTACTAGTCTGTTTTTTTATATACAGTAGAACCTCTCGAGCTTCAGTTAAAGAGTTTTCGACTTATGGAGGTTCTCAGTAGAAAGCAAAATGAGTAATAATCGATAGTTTTTCCCACACAATAGTAAAACTATTGAACAATAAACAAACAGTTGGACAGATTTACAGAGGCCGTAATGTTTACATATTGCTTCTTTGAGATATAGAGTCCGCTGAATTAGTAGTTCGAGTTACAGAACATGATGTATGTATTAATAGTACATTGTAGGTAAATCATATTTAGTTCGAGTTATAGAGTCTAGATGAAGTTTTTTGTGTGTGAGCGAAAGGGAATGGCTAATTTCTTCATCTTAGAAAAGAATTCGAGATAATGAGGTTCGAGTTATAGAGGTTCTACTGTATTTTACAGAGCGGGTAAATTTATCGTACAAACGGATCTCGTGAGGCCGAATAAAACATTCAAAATTGCAGACTTCGTGCATTTCTTAACAACTAACAACTTATTTTTACTCAGGTTATATTTATTATTTGCCAAGTTGTTACGATCACTCGTCCCAGATTTTTAGTAATATGACCAATAAAATAAAAGTGAGAATAAGCGTAATTCAAATATATTTCCAAGTGTATTAGGCTTATTATTTTTTGTGGATGTAGTTCCCAAAAGTATATAATTTTACAGACTACGAGCAAAGTTAAGAGTCGATAGAAATTTTTATTTTGTTTTTTTTTCTGTATAACAACATGTGAAAAAAATATCCATTAGCTAGAAAAACAAATTTCGCAGTCACGAAAAGTGGCATTAGCATATTCGTTTAATCGTTTAAAGCACAACGACTGACCTCGAAAAAGAATCAAACTTCCTGCGTGTCCCTGAGGACCCGACGACAGAGGATATAGGAACGTTTTTTGCTGCTCCACTAAAAGGGATTTACTGAAATCGCTGTGACTGGGGGCAGCCGCGATCGCTTCGATAGAGTCGACTCAATTTTTAAAATCATTTCATTTTCCTTTCTATTTGCATGTGTCCCGAAAAAATCGCGAACAGCTACTACGCCTCGACGCTGTTCCCGGCCGGCGGGCCTCGCCCGATGAAGCGCCAGAGATTAATGGCCCCCCAGAATCGAGTCGGGAACCCGGCGAACGGCAGCAAAATCAACGCAGTCCAGCAGCAACAGCAGCAGCAGCAGGCCGCCGCAGCTGCGATGGCCGCGATGGCTGCGTCCGCTGCAGCCGCCCAGGCCGTCCAGGCAAACATGCTGCCGCAGCAGCAAATAGTCCTGCACCAGCAGAGCCTGCTGCCAAATGGGACCAATGTGAACAACATCGTCGCCACATGCAACGGGAACGCCGCGGGCGGGGGCCTGGTGAAGGGCGGCGTGGGCGTCGGCGTCGGCGGGGGCCTGCTGGTGGCGCCACAGACAACGGCAGCTACAACAACTAATAATCACGCAACTCTAACAAATTGCGAACAAATGTCATCGCCGTGTACAAATGGTCAGCTCCTGCACCCACACCCGCACCAGCACCAGCACCCGCACCAGCAGCAGCAACTGCTGGGCCCCTTCAAAGTGTACAGTGAGTATTAGAAGTTGTCCTGGGCGACTGTGATCCGATCCTTCCACACCCGCTCGCTCCTAGCCACCTCCCGGGCGGCCCGGTCTCGGGTCCCGGGCCCCGGCCGGGCGGGCAGGATGCGTACGAAAAGTTTTGCAAAGTCCTGATTTATGGGAATGGAAGGATAATGGATAAACAATTGCCAGGACTTTATTTGCGCTGCGACTTACGCCGGAGTCGGCCAACTGCAACTCGTCTTCTTGTTGTCTGCTCCTAGGTAATCCCGACACATTAATTTGCGGCAACTGCAGGGAATGCTTTTCAGACCTCGGTGAATTATTGGACCACAAAAGGACTTACTGCAAATTAAGGTTCACATGCAAATGCCAGGATCCTCTCTTGGCTACAAGTAATTAATTTTTTTCCGCATTGCTTTTGTTGGCCCTTTAGCGCGCTTCGTCTACCGCCAGTCCAGGCAACAGGAAATTCTTGTGGGAATTCCATACAGAAACATTTTTTTGACCAATCTGTAGATTTGAGGAATGCATATGAAGTTGCACAATGTTTGCTTCTGAAGTCGATTCCCCTTAATATTGTGCGAAGAACTTTAAAAGTATGTAGCTTCTTTTTTTTAAAGTTTATTATTGTAAAATCTAAGCAAAACTATCGGGCATGTGTGTAGCCAGTGTCCCAATTAAATTCAAATAAGTAATCGTTCACTCAAGCAAGGATAAGAAAATAATGAATATGATTTAACAGGAAATCCAAGCGCAAAATTCTTCTCACCAGAACAAATCGTCCAGGCATTGTGGAAGAAAAGAAAGATGACGATTATAGTGCATTGCACTTAGCTACTGTAACCTAGGTCAATATGAACCCGATCTTTTAGACTAATTCCTACACATGGGATATTAAATATTTGCTTTGCCGTAATTTGTATACAAATTACTTAATAAAAATAATGTATTGTGCTTGGACTGATTAACCATACTCAGTACTACCACAAGTAATGCAAGCGAGACAAATTACCAGTATTGGTACTACAAAAAATTGAATTACCATTACCAAGTAATGATATTGATACTTTACTATTACCGTACTTCACAAGCATTGCTCAGCATTACCTGGCATTACGTAGAAATACTCAACATTAACTAGCATTGCCTAACAGTATTACTTAGTATAACTTGTTGATTTTTCTAAAGAATGCAAGGTAATGCTAAGTGATGCTTCTGAAGTACGTTAATGATAAAGTACCAAATAGTAATTAAATTTATTGAAGTACCAAAAGGTAATTAAATGTTTTGAAGTACCAGTGCTGGTAATTTATCTTGCTTGCATTATTTTCACTTCTAATTGTAATGTTATTATTTTTTCTACAGTTCTTATTCGGACGAATCACAAAAAATATTTTAGACTGCTCTTATATCTTTTTATCAGAATATTGAATTTAAAGTTTTAAAAGAGTTTTACTCAAATCAGAGTTTTTGCTTAAGCCTTTTTTAAAGAAAGTGTCAAAATTATGGTTTAAAAAAGAACTCAAAAATTCCCGTCTTTTATAACGTTCGATAAACATTCCAAAAATGTTCAATTGAGAATTATTTCATCATATGTTCACATAACTCTGTAATTATCGTACTAGATGAAATCTTTCTGAGGAACATTGGAACATTTAAGGTATCGGTATTTAATACTAATAGTATTTGGAACAGTCAGATCAGCTAAACATTGCTGTAATGTACTACATTAGATATGCTTTTAAGTTTGAACAAAATCAAAGACAAGACTTTCAAACACAATATTTTAAGTGAAATAAAACATAGGCTTTAGCCAATAACTTAAGAATTATTTCTTAAAAATTCTTGAAGAGCATTAATAACCAAGAAGTGATGTATGAAATGAATCTGTAAGAATGTGTCAAAAGAAAAGATAAGAGCATTACGTACAAGATGAACTTCATATAAGATTGAGTTTGTCTGATTCATGTACGTGATTTATTTTCATGTTCTATAAATTATATGTTCTTGTAAAAACCTCTAAAAGACAAACTTAATCCCTTTTTCAACTTTAATTAATTACGACTACCTTTTTTTGCAATGAAAATAGCTTCCCTAAAAGTTTTGTAAGACTACTTTTAAAAAGCTATATTTTTTAAAGAAAACCTTATATTTATAACAACATTATTTTAACTTCGTGTCAACTTATGAGCCCCTAATGCTTATATAAAAAATCTTTATTAGATTTAACTCATAACGATATTATAAGATCGTAATCCCAGAGTTCAGTAATTTGTTCTTAAAAAAATGTGAAATAAAGTTTTTCTTACTTTATATACACTAATAGAAATTTATTGTAAGACAAAAATCATAAATCTGTTAAAAACTCAGTCTTACTTGGAAAAGGCGAATTCTCTGCGAATGCTTTTGAAGTAATATAAAAAAAAAATTGTTAAAGATATAAAACATAAATACGCTACTAGAAATGATTTAAAAAAAGTTATTTATAAACTTTTTAAACCAAATATTTCTTTATGCTTATAATTTCAAATTTGTATTGGCTTTTACTATGCCAAGATTAATTAAAATCCTCCCAGTAGAAATTGCGTAATGCGTGCACAAACACCATTCAGTTACAATTTTAATATATGTATAGAAATTAATTTTAATATATGTATAGAAATTAAATTACCTTTGATAAAATGTTCTCAAGTTCTTATAACTTAAGGCAACTTTAATTTTTAAATGGTTAGGGAATTGCGAAAACTAATGAATCACAATTTTTTAACAAATGGAGAGATCGGTAAAATGTAAATACTTTTTAATAAAGGTCATTTTTATTTCATGTCCATTTTATTATGAAAAAATTAAATCTATTTAATACATAACAATTAATTTAAAAATATAGTGAAAAACGTTAGTTACTAATGATATATATTTTCGATATTTTAACCATCTAATTTGCCACAAATATCCATTTGCTTTCTAAAACTATTAAACAAATGTTCTAACGTTTCATTTGAAATGCCATTGACGATCTTCCCAATGTCTTTAATAAAATCCTCAACTGTTTTTTGATTATTTTCATAGCAGAGATCTTTAATGTAGCCCCATAAAAAGAAATCAAATCGAATGAGATCTGACGAGTAATGTGGCTATTCTATTCCTTTTCCCCTAGGCCAATAACTCGATCGCCATTTAGATTTAACGCGGCTTCTCTTTTTCGCATGAGAAAGGATTTGGTCTCTAACAACCCTTTGTACTTCTCTCCGGCGACAGAAGATTCAAAGAAATGCAGGTAGATACCTTTTATGTAGATGGTTCACATTTCACGAATATATATTATTAATAATTCACGTTTTTCACTATATTTTTAAATTAATGGTTTGTATTAAATAGATTTAATTTTTTTATAATAAAATGGACATGAAATAAAAATGACGACTGTCCTTTATTAAAAAATATTTAAATTTTACCGATCTCTCCATTTGTTAAAAAATTGTGACCCATTAGTTTTCGCAATTTCCTATTGGACACCCTGTATGTTTCTGGAAACACTTCTGGAGTGGTTGTTCTTATTATACCAGTATTTTTCCATGTTTTTTCCTTAATCCACAGATTGGTCGAAATATTTTGGTTTTAATTTTGTTTTTCCATCAAAACTGAGAGTTCGTGCGTTATTGACTGGACTGCGCTGGGGATGAATAACGCTTTGGGGATGGCCACAAACGACACTAATTTTTTCCTTCGCTCTTTTTTGTTCCATGAATAAACAGAGAATCCACTGCCAACAACGAGGCTGTTGTGCGCCGTGTGCAAGGATGCATTCACAAATCCCTGGGACCTAATGGTACATGCACAGGCTGCCCACATGGTTAATATCTACGAATTAGGGAACGAGGCCGCCAGTGGGGCCGAGGCCGAGGAGCCCGTGCACCCGAACAACGGCAGCGTGAGCGGCAGCAGTGATACGGAGCACGGCATCGAGATGAACGGAGACGTCGGCAGCCCCGGCGGCTCCCTCTCCAAGGAGGTAGGTGCATTGACTAGTGATGCCTCAATCGGGATTATCGCAGCCGGCAGGTGCTCCGCCCTTGTTTCGTGCTGGCAGCTAGATGCTGCCGCTCCTCTCGGCTCCTTGCCCAAAGCCCACAAATTCAGCTCGCTTTTCAATTTAAGCTCCCTAAAACTTCAAATTTATGGCTATTCGCACATTGAACCTGGCGGCTCCATATTGTGGGGTCCTAACTCTGCTCGCCAATTGCCCGGACTGTGCTGCCAGGGGCGCCTGTATTTCACCACCTTTATAACACACCGTCAATATAATATGATCCTTTCGGAGCATTAATTCAGCTTTTTGGTTAGTTCGCAACTGAGAAGAATCAGATTACGACGGCGAAACATCTCGCTTTACGCTCCGAACTTGCTAAGAAGTGGAAGATCATATTCACTGTACCCCACGCGGTTAGAGATTGCGAATTGAAGTTAGCAAATTTAAACATTTAGAAAACAATATTAAAACTTTAGTTTTGGCACACATTTTTCTATATTGATCCACTTTTTAATTAAAAAAAAGATCTAAGTTACGTTATGCATTTAATCTTATCTAATTTTCGATGGCTTTGGCACCGAATACAGTGTGTGAAATTTAAACTATGTAAGATTAACTCCAGTATCAAGTTTTATTAAATGGCGCTATTTTTCCAAAAAGACACCTGAAGATGGTGCAACGGTAGAGCTTAAATATAGTATGAATTAAGTCGATGTATATCATGCTTCAACTGATATATCAAGAGTACAGAAATGAAAACGAATTCTATCATATCTCTTGAGGAAGAAATCCTCATTTCTTGTTTTATGTAACCAACTATAATACTAAGCGATATAGCGAATACAGCTGAAATAGAAAGAATATTTTAAATTTTTGGCTTTTTTACATAAATTAAAAGCTGGCTTAGTACTGAAAAAAAACAGAAATTGGTTTTCATCGTACACAATACATAAAGATTAAAGAGGGTTTAGAGAAATCAAACAGAGAACCTGAAGAAATCGTTAACTCGAGTTTTGAACTTCAACTCGTTGACGATGATGTCGCTTAGTTTTTCTAATTACATTTTAAAACGTGTTTCCCAAAAGTTTTTCCAACTCATTTTAATAAAAAATTTCAAATCTACATTTTCATACCCATTTCTACTAATTCATAATTAGGTAATTTTTCGTCGATTTCGTAACGCTAAAAACGAAACAAGAAATTTGGAGTTTTAAAAGAAGAGAAACCATTCCAATGAATGTTTATTAATATATGTATGTACATTAGGGTGCTTTTTTTTCGCGACTATTTTTTTTTTTTTCAGTCCCACCTCGAAATTTTTGTGGCTAATACCTAAACAAACATTCCCTGAAAATTGGAGCCCTTAAAAATAATATTTAGTACCAGACCAAGACGCATAAAGATTTCCCATATAAAATACACGTGAACTTTGATTATTTTTCTTCAAATCTCTACAACTCAGAGGCATTTTATGGCACAATCTTGGGCAATGGTAGGGTTTCTTCAGAATTGAATGCTCTACAAAAGTGTCCATTGCGGTGTAACCCTAACTCCCACCAGCGAGGTAGTACGGGTCATTGACCCCAATTTTTCCACGAAATTCTCGCTTTTTGCCCCTATCTCGTAAACAACAAGAGGTACAGAAAAAGTGAATATGACAAACTTGTAGCAAATTCAATTTCCTCCAAAAAGTTTTTGAACACCAAATCGCTAACATCAATATTTCTTGAGATATTGGGCTTTGAAGTTGAGGTAGTGTTTCTACAATTTAGCTAAATAATCCATGAAAATTCCACACTGGAGGAATTAAACTGCGACATAAAAGGAGGGAAATAAAATATAAAAAAAATCCGAAAAGCCGAAAATACATCTACTTGTCACAAGGAACAATTAAACGTCAAAGTAAACGATTCTGGACTCACTTTATACGCTCCTCATGTTATCCGACAATGAGAATATCAATTGCTAGTTAAGGTGAAGTGAGGTGGCAACCAGAATCTGGGCCTCATTCGTATATGGTTTCAACTTATTTTTTGATTCATTAAATAGCCCCATGATAGCCTTCAAGTACTTCCACAGTTGTATGTAGAAGAGTAGCTCAAAATACAATACACAAAAGAGTCCATAATAGGACGCCTGCATCAGCATTAAGCAGCGATAATTGGCTTAATAACTTGAATTAGTTTTTAACTACTTAGAGGTCTAAGTGAATCCCTGTCACAAACCAGATTCGAGAGGCTGGGAATAATGGAAGTGCCTGTGAACGTCGGTGCCAAGTGTCTTTCATTAAAATTCGTCCTGGTCGCAAACTGATTACGGCCAACTTATTAGCCCATTTGCTTGACGTTCAGATACTCAGGCTCAAAAAGCCCCGGCAACGAGGCCTCCTCCTGATTGAAGTGCAATTTCCTGGTACAGTCTAAATCCATTAAACTGGCTGGTCGCCTTTCCATTCAACAGTTTTTCAATTACTTAACCCGTTATTTAATTAGTGTTTAAGACCTCCCCTAGGGATGTTTGTTTTTGTTGGTGGTGTCTGCTGGCGCCGCCGTCGCCTTTCTTATCCGACGAGGCCCCACTTTAAATATTCATTACGGAGCGCCTGAGATGAATGCAAAGTTCCTCTGTTGTGCTAATTGAAAATGATTGATGAGGACACCGCAAATTTTGGCTTAAGTTAATTAATTTTCATTACTTTTCCCGCCTGCCCGCCATTCTTTGGTAAAGGATGGCCACACAGATGATACATCGCTTGACGGAAGGATGTCCTCGTCGCCAGCGCCACAGTCCGAGGACATGAAGTTAAACGGGTCCGTGTCGTCACGAGGAAGCTCCCCGGCTCTGGAGAGCGACTCCCCGCGGGCCTGCATCGTCCGTGCCCTAAGCATTGTAAGTATCCCCAAATAATTTAATTAGCATAAAGATAACATAAAAACAACGAGTGGATGAAGAAATTTAAACTAAATTTTGGTTTCCTTGCATTAAAGAAGGTTTTATGTACTCACCTATCCTCTTACTCTTCTCACAAATATTATGAATCTCGAAATTTATCAAATGACAAAAAAGTGTTATTGAATAATCTGATTTTGGAAAATGAAAGACATGACTTATTCTTGCTCGCAAAATGTCTACTGGAGGCCGCTTATGGCATACTTAATTTCATGGTAAGACAGAAATGTCAGACTAAAAATCATGTCTTTTGAGCTGCTTGAAATGCAGACGTAAATTTGATATTCAGGATTAGAAATTGAGCAGAGATAAAGTAGTGGAATTAATTAATATGCCCTTTTTTCGACACACAGATTAATCCAATTCTTCAACTGGCCAATTATACCAGTTTCAACTTCTTCAGAGTGAATAGGGTGTGAATCGCTGCATGTTGTTTTCTGTTCAAAATCATGCTTGTAATGACTTGCCGGAATTTGCCCAGAAGCTATTTCATGTCATGTTGAAATTTCATGATCTTGACATCTGTCTTATCTAAAAAATATCTAGTAGAGACTGGGGTTTAAGGACCCCTAATGCCAATATCTTGATCCGTTGAGATGAGAGATTCCCATTGGTACTCTTTAGTGAGATACGGAGAAAACTTTTAATCAGATGATCTCTGCGAACACAACTGTAAGATTGTATTTTGTAAACATATAGGCGCTTTCGGAAAATAAAATGTACCTGCTTAGCAAAAGAGGCTGATTTTGTATGAAATTGAAATTTTATTTATTTATAAATTAGGTACATACAGAAATATATAATTAAGCATTACACGCAAACCTATGTAAAAAGAAATCAAGTATTACATAAGTTAGTGACCATAAAGTTATTAATTAATATTTCCAACGCGATTCTATTTTCGCAATTATACGATTTTTAAATTTATTAAAAGGACAATTCAGAGAAACAAACTGAAGATTATCATGGTTTCTCATAAATCGAATCATTGGTGAATTAAGAAAAACTGAGAGAATGGCTCCAATTGGTTTAAAAATTTTGTCACTTCTGCAGATGATGTCAGGTTATAGAAAGTTTAATTCACCAATCAATGCCGTATGTTTATGTAAGTTTATGTTGCATTTGCATATACGATAAAGAGTGCACTCATCGATATAAAGTCTTCTAGTTATAAGACGTAATTTTTTTAAGGTGAATTGTAAAAAACACTTATCTATAAAATTGAAAAATTAGGACGAATGTTTCCTTGTTTTGAAAGAAAGGCCCAATATTTTCAGACAATTTTTTATTATCTGTTGCTTGAAAGTACGCACCAGCGGAAAAAGAAATAAAATACCTTGCCAGAAAAAACGATCAGCAATAATCACATTGAAGTTTTTAAAGGAAACTTATTTTCCGAACCATTTTTGATTCATGGCTTTACCCACAGGGGTAAAATCTTCAGTCTTCCTGGATTTATTTTAGGCAAATGCATGAAAACTTTTTTATGGTAACTATAGCAACGAATATTGTTGTTTGCGTACACAAAATCCTGGAAATGTAGAGCTGCACACACACTTACAACTACGGGTAGGAAAGTATTTAAAATGATATGTTGCCAGAAGGTTTTACAAAATTAATTACAAAAAACAAAAACCATTGTTGAATTTATAATTATTGTTGTAATATTAAAATTTAACTTTGGCTCTATTTATGTACTTGATACGTAACTCTGCCAATTTAGCTCTGCCAAATTAGCATTGGTTTTTCTGCATTCTAAGCACTTCTGTTACACTGTGTGCAATCATATTATTTAACGCACTTTAAACCCTATTTATTGCAGTTTGGAACAAGGTCGACCATTTAATAAAATTTCCATTTTTTCCGCATATTCGAAGTCTGGATTTTGTTTATGTGCTTACTAAATTTACATTTTTCAGATAAAGTAGCTGAACTGAAGTAGTCAGCTGTGCTACTTTAACCAGAGTTTTTATGTACAAATTTAACACACCCTGCTACTTTAGCTTTGCCAAATGTGTGCAGGGCCTTTGTTGAATATTTTATTTAATGCATTCCATGCTGTTTATATGCAACAATCAGCAACCAAAATTAAAAACCTCATAAGCTAATTGGCGTATGTTTAATATTACAATGTGATATTCATCTTTGTGTGAAATCGGACCTAAAATGTTTCAAATAAAAATTGTTCGATTACAAAGATCTGCAAGGTTTTGTTGTTGGGCAGCTGAGGGTCATTTCCGAATTAATTTTCTGCGTAGAATCCGAATACGAGCTCAGAATTGGTCCATCACGTCAGAATTTTGAAATATTTTAGGTTATGTACACGAAAAATGGCTTTTTTGGCTACTTTTCCTACATATTCCAATATTTAGTACTACTCTTACTGGTAATGATGGTGCTGTACGATTTTTCCTTCAAAAGTTAAGTTTAAGATCACGTAATTAGTTGGAAAGTATATACAGTCCAAGCCCAGCATACTATATGTATTCCAATTCATCACGTCATCTTAAAATGGCTTTAACTTTTGAAGGAAAAATCGTACAGTACCATCAGTATCAGTAAGAGTAGTACTAAATGGCGGAATATGCAGAATAGAGCAAACAAATTGTGTGCGTTCTGTACATAACCTCAAAAGTAGCCAAAAGTGCCTTTTTTCAGCTCCCCAATAACACTCACAACCCCTTTTTTGCAGATCTATGTTATCCTTAGAAAATGAGATATCGTAACAAAAAATGCAAGTTCATATTTAATAACAAATAAGGTAGACTTTCACCGAACTTTGAAAGGTCAATCAGCAAATATCACTCGCAGGAAGAAGAATAATTCTTTATTAGGCGAGTAACAAATTAGAGACTAGCTTAAGTTAAACGGTTCAGTAACAAATAGCAGTAATAAAAATGAGATATTCAATACTAATAGATAGTTAGATTTCAAAACTTTCTAGAATATAAGTGCAGGGTGATTCTAAATTTCTTTGAAGTATACAACAATAATATAACACAGCTCTAAATGTTTGGAAAAAAAAGAAAATACTAACTTTAATTTTGTGTTGTTTAACAAAATCCTAGTCGGTAGTTTTACTTTGTCATTAGTATCTTCAAATTAACAAAAGTGTTATTACTATTGGTGTGGTAGACTGAGGTTCATACAAACTTACCCAGTATTCTTTATTGCATAGACAAAATTAAACCCCATTGACGTCAATTAACCTGATATTTTTATTTAGCAACATATGAACTTCATCCACTCGTATTTTTAATTATTTTCCATGAAATGTTTGCTTTTGTGTTTATGTAAAATAAAGCAAAAAAGTGCGATATTAACGCTTGGCTTTCTGCATTCCTGAAGGAAGCCGCCTCCACCTCGCAGCCGCCGTCCTCGATCGGGATGGTCACCACAACCCTGGCAATCAGCTTAGCAAATGGATCCGCAGCAGTACCGTCCCAGTAGGGTTGCCCTGCCCCGCACCCTGTGCCCCGGCCGATCCGCCACTTATCACGTAGAATTTAATATATTATATTTATTTTTAATCAGTTGTTATCAGTAATGAGCCATACATTTGGTCTGCACGCATGAGATACGTGGCGGATCGCAAAGAGCCCAGAAATAAAGGTTCAGGGCTTTATCGATTTAATATGCATTTCGATGTAGTTTGTACTTGCGGGTCGCACTCCAGTCGATGGACAGAATGACGGCGGGGAGCTCTTGGATACTTTAGTAAATTGGATAGTGTTAACATCAACCACAATAATTCCCGGGATAGTTGATGATAGTTTTGCTGCCACTACAATAAACCTTAACAGACCAAAGTTATTGGTGTCTAGTCTGTTCATTTTCATCAAATGGCTATAAATCAGGGACTTAAAATCACAATCAGTGAAAAAACCGATTCAACAAAACTTGTATTCATTCATGCATTTATTATGATAGGCAACAAGAGTTTTGTGACTTATACCATGCGATAAGTGAATTTCATAGATATTTCTATAATTTCGGAACTAAAAGAGTTGATCATATAAAAACTAATGTGTTCTTAAAAAATATGGTGATCATTAAAACAGAATATTTTAATTTCTTCTATTTACAAAAAAAAAATATTTGAACAAAAATCCCTATGCATAAAATTAGATACATATGTTTTTTAACATTTGTTTAAAACTAACAATTTTTAGTATGGAAGAAATCATCGGACATACAACTGGAATATCTTTGGAGGTTTCTCTAATTTTTATTTTCGATAAAAGCGCAATTCATTTACTTTCACTATGTCTTTAAGAAGATGTTTTTATTTTATCCAAAAGAAGCCTACAAAATTTGATTGATTTTTGATTGGATTCAGTCAATTTCTACCGATGTGTCTGATTTCAAAAACACTGCTTTGAAGAAAGCGCTTTTAAATGTTTAAAAGTAATATTCAAGATATAAAAGTATAAAGTGTTTGTCTTTTAAGAGGGTTTTTCATATCATGAGCCAATAGTATTAAGTCAATAACTTTTAATAACCCTCTTTTCATAGAATAATACGAAATTTGACAAGATAAGCCCAAATTTCGTAAAATAGGTCACCTCACAAAAAAAAAAAATCAACATACAGTTTTTGTGCAAATATTTTTAATTATTATTATTTTAAGTATTCTTTTTATATCAAACACGTCCAAGATGCTCCTCAAAGTTATTTTATAATTGTAAGCAAAACAATGTGCAGAACAGTTCTTGAAACGAAAAGTGTACATATCATTTTACTCCAAAATGTTAACAAGTGAGTTTAGGTTAAGTTAGTGTTCGTCTTCAAGCCGTAGTCTAGTCAAAATGCTAATTCATGTAAAGTACAGGACACTTTAACAACAATTATAATACGTTATGAAGTAAGCAAATTACAGATTGTTGTGAATATCATGTGGAACATACCAAACGTAAGCTTAAGGTATACGTGAAGTAGCAAATAATGCACTAAGTAATGTCTCTGACCAAAAAAGAGCCCCAGGATCGTTGTATATAAATTGCATAGCTGAACAACTGAGTGGTCCCGTTCAGAGTATATAAGTCATATCATTAGAATTTGTTTATCATGAACAAAAAAAAAAAAAAAATATTGAAAATTGTTATTTATTGCTAAATGTATCTAAAACGTTTAATTTCTACACAATGCTAGTGATAACAGAAAACTAACTCGGAGGCGCTTAAAGTGGCCTCGTCATCATGTAAATCCAAAATTATAATCAGGTGAATAGCTTAGGTCTAAGATTAAGCATACTTTCAGCAGATATTTCATTGTATATTTAATTTAACTTCTAGTCAAAGTGTAAAAATATATATAATGTCAAGTTAATATCAAATAAATGTCACATTTATTAAAAGTTGTTTAATTTTCTTCTTCATCTTCTTTCTTAACAATGGTGCAGTGCAATGCATATGAATTTTTTAAGGTAATGTATTCAAATTTTTATTTATTACTTTCCTAATAATTATTAACTACACTTTTATATTGTCAAAAAAGATTGAAAAATGGATTATTATTAAAGAAAACATAAAAACCACGGAATATAACCGGAAGTATGTTGTGTGCATATGTTACTTTGTTGTCCGCACTGCTAATAATTCTTAATTTTTTTTTCTTCGAAAAATTCTAGAGTGAACTATTTTATTAAGTAAAAATATTGAAATTATTTTATTTTGTCTCCTCAATTTGACGTTTTACAAATCAAAATCCGTAAAATTGATGGCTGAAATAACTTAAAACATGATTTCCTTAAACTCAAAATTTTAAAAGAGCTTAACATTAATTGAAAAAACCTCCATGTTTTTAAGTGGTTAAATAAAACCTCCGTAAAGTCGACAGAATTGAATCTTTGCAAATTTTACACAGAGAGAATGTGATGAAAATTGTTCTCAGGGGTCAAGACGGTTGATTTCAATAGTTTCGTTTTCTCATCTTTTCAGATCAAAAAGAAATTATCCGATCGCGATTTACTTGTGTAAATAAACTAGTACCTATTTAATTCAGTTTAATTAAATACTTATAGGTACTTACGCAAACCTCGCGACAAGCTTTTATGATCATATAAATTGTGTATAATGAGGCTATAAGTTGATAGTTAAAATTTTAAAGGAACATTTTATTTTCTTCTTTTTAGAGCATTTAAATAAAAGCTTTTTTTTAAAAAGGTTTTTTTACTTTTAATTTATTTTTTATTTTTTAGTTATCGCTGGCTAGGTTTCTGAGTCTGTTCATCTCATTCAACGCATCATTGTTGCAAGGTCGTTTACCGCTTAATTTAGAACAGTCTGGCTCTTCAATAAGGAGACCTTCTAATGATTTTACCCTACTTAAGGCCACGTATGCTTGACCTTCGAGCCTAAGTAAACAACGGCGTGGTCGACAGTACTACCCTGCATTTTGTGTGCTGTGCAAGCCCAGCATAATACAATTGGCAGCATTCTTCGTTCTGCGGTTCCGTGACTATATTTTGCTGGAAATTTCACAGACTTGAATGAAGACAGGCTGAATGAGGTGAACACCGTCTTTACCGAAGTCTATACGGACGGATGGTATATCAGTGTCATACATTTGTGCTCTTCGGAAGCAGGGCCATATAATTTCTGTAATATGTCCAATGGCACCATTCACCAGACCTTTGGACACATCTATATTGTAACGTAACATCACCTTGGCCCCAACAAATACTTCTAGCTCCTTAGGTAGCCCTCCTGTCTTGTTTATATCTGATGGTATAATATTATTTAGATCTATATTAAGTTGTCACTTTATCCAGCATTTTTATTCTCAGCGAACCCTTTCATTTAATATCCATACTATAGGAAAGCATAAACAACTTCAAAAGTCCGCCATATTGGATTAAGAGTGATGTCAGAATATTTTTCTAATTATTCTTGGCAAGCCCTTTCATTTGATACCCATATTGCAGAAGTGCATAAAAAATAATTATTCCGCCATCTTGGATGTTCCGCCATATTGGATTAAGAATGACGTCGCATTATTTTTCGAGTTACTCTCAACAAGCCCTTTCATCTGATACCCATGTTGTAGAAGTGCATAAAAAATAACTATTCCGCCATCTTGGATGTTCCGCCATATTGGATTTAGAATGACGTCACATTATTTTTCGAGTTACTCTCAACAAGCCCTTTCATTTGGTACCCATATTGTATAAATGCATTAAAAATAACTATTCCGCCATCTTGGACGGTCCGCCATATTAGATTTAGAATGACGTCACACAGCTTATCGTGTATTGTCATCCAAACTAAACGTGTATACAAAATTTCAGCTCAATCGGTTGAAGATATCTGCTTCAAAATTGAGTAGCAAGATTCCACCTTAACAAACATACATGCATACATTGCAAGTTAAATAAAAGCTTTTAAAAATGGAAGGGAGAGTTTCGATTAAAGTATATTATTGCACTTGTAAAAATGGTACTTGAACCGTAGGCTGCTGTGCCTACATAGCAACGGAAATCTGATATTGAGGATATGCTAGTCATCTTACATAGCCCATCCAACCACTATCAGGAAATATCCAGCAAATATTTCTACTATTTTATAATTCTGACAAAGAGCATTCGCAGGAATAGGCGTAATTTTTTAACAGTCAGTTTATGGTGTGATTTCCAACGAATCGATTTTTCCAAAGCATACAGATTTAGCAAAGAAAATAATTGTGGTATCCTAATTCGATTTGTCAAAATATCTTTTACAAAACCTATTTAATTCACTCTGCGTCTAAATCTGAGATTTGATAAGGCTAAACGCAGACATCTTGCATGATACGATAATAAGTAAGTAGAGATTTAAGAAAATGCATTTATACGACCACGGAAAATCCAACACGAACTATATAAATGCTGCAGTAAGGACTTACCAACAAATGAATATTTCAGGACAGACCTCACCAACGAATAATAGAGGGATATCAGAATCTGTGGGTTTTAAATTCACTGACGTTTTGTTTCAAAAATCCCAAAGGTCGAAATGCATTCGTAATCAATATGAAATCGAGTTCGCAACTACCATCAAAGCCGGATTATAGGTAACGCCAAATACGCCATGACATAGGGCGGCAAATACCTAAAAGGTGACGAATTTTCAGGAAACATTTATCAAAACTTACAAACTACAAAAAAAAATTGAAAAAAAAAATTAGAAAAAAAAAAACAATAAAATATTATGCGGGTGTATCTAAAATCAAGGAGCAAAAATTGCCAAACCCAATATCCAGGATAAAAGCGGGTATTACACTCCTTAAATCATACCAGGAAAATTTAAATTAAATAACGTAGATGCAAGTATCATACGGCTCCTTAAATCTTAGACAAGAAAATTTAATTCTATCATTCTTAATTCACTCACCTTATAACCCGAAAAAGCAACGTGCACTTATATTTCAATTAACACATAAAAACTCATTCCCTGGCATGTTTGTAACCTTTGCGGTCTAAAATTCAAGGAGTGTAAAACGATATTCGAAAATTTCGATTTTTGAGCCAAACCACTGATTTATTTTCGACATACCTATGATGTGAAAATGAATACGTATTTTCTAAGAAGTTTTAATTGTTAGGTATTATCAGGAGGCTACGACTCATTCTGTGACTCGGCATCTATTTTCTTCGATACAAGCTGTTTACTCTACGCTAGAGCACCTGAGCGTACTTTCTACGCATACCGAGAAATTAACTCTACCGTAGAGTAAACTTGCATCGAAGAAAATTGATGCCGAATTACAGAATGAGTCGGGGAGTCAAATTTTATCGCGGAATTTTATAGTTCAAGGTCCGAGGAATATTTTGCGCATAGATTCGAAAGAATCGAAACATGAGAACATTATTAAAAATTCATTTGTTTATTTAATTATTATAAATATATAGATTATAGA
The DNA here is from genome assembly GCA_949715965.1 of Dysmachus trigonus. NCBI lineage: Eukaryota > Metazoa > Arthropoda > Insecta > Diptera > Asilidae > Dysmachus > Dysmachus trigonus. The sequence goes on from OX454322.1 coordinate 50,476,371, forward strand.
TAAGTAAATAAGTTTACGAAGATTGTTTATTTCCTTTGAAAATATAAACTTCTAAGAATCTCTTATAAAATGTTCATAACATTTCGTTGAAAGTGTCCGAGAAATTAATTTTGTCATTAAAAGTAATTAAAATATTTAAACATAGGTACGTTAAAACAAAAAAATTGAAATTTTGCAAGGTTTAAGGCTATATTTAGATTGGTATAGGCATTCATTTGATCTACATTTCATAAAAATCGACGACATAGTGGTTTTTGGGGGTGCTCACTTGACTTGAAGCGTAAAAATAAATGCAAAAGAGGGCAAGATTTTAAACTAACAAGGAAACGTTCTCAGGTGTATCTCACCGATTTTGATGAAATTGAAATATGTTACAGAATATCGAAAAATAAGAGACACGTATTTTTTTTATATGCGGATACGCACATTTAGGGGGTGAAAACGACCCCTAAAGTTTACCCCCAAAACAGTTTTTCCTTAATATTTCAAGTTCTAATGAATTTTTTCGACTGAAACAAAATGGAAATGATGTCTCAGAAATATACTAACATTTTCTAAGCAATCCCGTTCCCGGGGGTGGCAACCCTTATTTTTTATTGCAGAAAAGCGATTTTTTTTTTGCTTTACAAAAATAACAGTTTTAGTTAAAAATAATTGAAAAATATTTTTTTACATACGATTTTAAAAAATAAAGTTGTCCTGTTTTTGCGTTTTCCTAAAAAAAAAGCTCCTCAAGGGGGTAAACAACCCCTAGCACTAGTACGTAAATGATGTATATTCTTTCAGACATCAGGTTTTTCGTGAAAACCAGTATTAAGGGGTTTTTGGAGTCGCTGATTACGAATCCTATGTTAAATTTAAAAAATTCAAAATAGCGGATCCAACGTGATGGACAAACTATTGAAAAATACACCAATTTTTCTAAAAAAAAAAAACAATAAATAAAAGCACCCCCTAAATGTGCGTATCCGCAGATAAAAAAAATACGTGTCTCTTATTTTTCGATATTTTATATATATATATATTTCAATTTCGTCAAAATCGGCGACACACACCTGAGAACGTTTCCTTGTAAGTGACAGTATAAACATGTATATAAATTCAGTCTTCTTCCTTTCGCTCATACAGCTGGAGTTGTGTCCACAATTGTGATCTTTTACGTAACCACTCAGAGCGTAATCTGCTGAATCTGCTCGCTCGAACGAATCGTAAATATCGTCTTCGTGTCAAAGATAACACCAAGCTCTTTTTTTTTATATACCCTTGCAAGAAGTACTATATATTATTAATTTTATAATTAAATTAAAGGGCGAGGAGCGATAAGACCTTTTTACCACCTCAAAATAAAGACAATTTATACTGTAAGTAGACTATATAGCAAAATAGCACTGTAAGAAAAAAAATTATGCAATGAGAATTGTTTATAGTACGCGAAATTTAGTTCAAACTCGATTTCCCTCAAAATTATATACTTTTATAAATACTTCATCGTGTTCTTGCACATACAAGAATCATTTTATTCTTTATTTTTTAATTCAAGGTTTTATGTTAAATCAGAATATATATATAACGATTAAATTGCTTATAACTTGGGTTCATCTCTATAATACAACTATGTATACCTAATATAATAAAACGCAACGTTTCTCTGTCTGCCTGTATGTCCGTTAGTGCACTTATAACTCGAGAATGAATGATCCGATTTAATTGTTTTTTTAAATATAAATTTGTTCTCCGTACAGGTTTTAGTATATATTTTGTTACGCTAGGTGACGTAACATCATATGATGACACGACACTTGACTTAACACATGTGCTATATCATGTGTAGTGTTACGTACCATGTTATGCTTCATGTCATGTGTTATGTTACAGTTCACGTCACGCGCCATGTAACGTGGCTTTTGCCAGATTGTTGATCAATTTTGAAGTTATGAGGTTAAATAACATCTTCCCGTAATAATAATAATAATAATAATTTTTTTTTTTTTTTTTTTTTTTTTTTTTTTTTGGGAGTGGGGAAATGCTTTATGCACCGTAGGTGTCCGAAGACACCCGTGTGCCGGACTCCCCAGCCTACCCAGGCCTACCGGCTAAAACCCCACTCCCCACCCGCAGGACCTCCACCCCGGAACCGTCTGTTGGACATTACTTCAGGGTGGAGTCCTATTTAGAGCCGCCCCCGCCGGGGGCCCTCCTCAATAATAATAATAATAACAATAATAATAATAATAATAATAATAATAATAATAATAATACAGTGCAACCTTAATATAACGTACCTCAATATAACGAATTCCTCGATTTAACGAATTCTTCGTAATCCCCTTGAATTGTCCATAAGAGTCAATGTAAAATATACCTTTACATTGCGAACATTTTTTGCGAACAACCTCTTTATAACGAATTTTCGACTATCAAGAAAAAGTATAAATGCCTCTAATTAACGAATTTTGTCAACCCAAAACCTTTATATAAAGTTCCCACCAATGTATGACTCTTAGGCAAGAAACACAATGATACGACCGACAACCGGCGAGCGATAGGAGCGTGCGACGACACAACGACAAAGCTTATCGATTATAGGGTACTATGCACATCTAAACACATTGACGCGACACGAGCTACGCGCCGTGCAAAATAGATCCGATTATATTTTGCACGTCGTACGCGTCGTCAGTGCCAACTGTAAAAAATTGTTGTGCGAATCTTTGAAATTAACATTAAATCACCTACATAATGTATGTACCCACCAAGATATGTACCTACTTTTACGGATGTTACTGCATTTAATTTTGATTATTAATGTAAGAAAAAAATTTTGTTACCTACCTAATTGTTTTTAAATAGAAAATACATGCAGTAATTTGATAAAAATGTGTTGTCATTTATTAGCAGAAGTTGTTCGCTATAACAAGATGAGTACGTTATGTTGAGGTGAATAAAACTATTTTTTTACCTCTTTATAACGAATTTTAGACCAACCTAACCTCAACATAACAAACCTCGGTTTAACAAATTACTTGATATAACGAATATTTACTTGTTCCCTTCCGATTTGTTATATCGAGGTTGCACTGTAATATGAAATTCAAAATGTAAGTTAAATGAGAATATCCGAATAAAAGATCATTGTTATTGTGTTAGTTGTTTTCTACTAGTGTACCAAGAAAATTGAAAATCTAGGGGCGGAAATTGGATCTTATCGATACTCGTCCTTTAATTAGTTTTTCGATTCATAGTCCTCGTTTTACATTTAATAATATTCAAATCTAATCTATTTGGCAGAAGACAATCGCTCGCGGAATTCAGTTTAATAGTAGGAGTAATAAGAGCAAGAATAGGGATGGATCTAAATTTAATGCAAATTTATCTGACTCTTTTTATAGAGATATTTATTCTTATGATACATGCAGTACTGTGACATAATTACCTAGCTAAAATAAAATAAAAACTCACATCCTACAAGCCATATTGGAGCATTTTAGGGAGTGGCTGAAAGAGATTTACATCGTTTTGATCCCCTACAAATCTGAAGAGAGAACGCAGTTCGAATAGTAAATAAAGCAGGAACACGACGTCTAGACAACCAAGAGTTAGTTGATTTGTTTATAGTTTTACGACTCCATTATATATTCAGTTGGTTGTAGCCAAAAATATTCACCCCGAGGGAAAGGGATTAACTCGATTAGGGAAACCGTCAGAAATTCGGGCGAAATTTGTCGTAAAGCACACCAATTATTGGCCATAAAAATGTCGAAATTGTTGCTCAACTCCCGAAGGAGGGGAATCCCCGGAACCGAAAATCCCGCAACACTTTCTGATTTACACCCTTTCAAGGAATTGACTAGAGTTAACCAGAAAAACAGATGACCACGGCCCCCGACAAACCGAGGAAGACATTTTTGAGCATGGAGCTGGGAAAGTGGCATATCGTCCCGAAGGACCCCCAATACGTACCACTGGAACGTCCTGGCAAAAAGGGAGAGAGAGACAGGAGGGACTCTTAGAAGAACAAATGCCAGGAAGCACGGAAGAAAGCGGAAAACATCTGGGTATAGATCCCGAACCGCCACAAGCAATAACAACCCGAAGGAGGGCAAAAAACAGAATTCAGCTCTCGCCCGGCATTCTGACAGAGCGGGAAGCTAAAAATTCTATTAAATCTTAATGCTGGTGACGAAATCGCTCGGAATGGAATTTTAATCAACTTTTGCATTTAAATTGTGGAATTAATGCGGGGACTTAATTGTGGCGAAAAGTTAGATGCCGGGCCAAAGGCTTCGCCCAGCAGCCGGGACTGGTGCTCCGTAAGGCCCCTGCTTATTATTATTTGGATCTCCGGATTTCGATGGAGCCGCACCACCGTTCTCCGCGCCCGCTCCGGTGTAAATCCTGGTGGCTTAGGGGCATTAATCTATTCTGCAATTTATGTTTTCATCCGAACACCCCGACGCCAATGGTTTATTCCGCCGCGTGATGTGGCACACACTTCAGGAGCATGGGAAGAAAGTGAAATGACCGTGTTCTGGGTTGACATTGAGCTGAATTAAAATAGTCACAGGAATGCTGGAGCCTGGAGCTCGTGTGCAGCTTCAATCGCTTGTGGCCCGGCCGTCGGGGGAATTTTAATTTAGAGTGGATTGCTAACGGCTGTATTAGGACCCTTTTATTGCCGTGATGGGATCCTTTTAAAACCTTTTTTATTAGCACATTAGTGGTTTCAATGGGTTTCTTCGGAGTATTTCCAAACAACAAATAAATTCACCTGAAAGTTCGTCCAGGAAGCAATTTAACTACGTTATTCTTTACGAATTTAAGTTTAGTTATTCTGATTCTCCTCCTCATTGAACATTGTTTTTGGTTATTTTATTTTCATACACATACTCGTAGGGAAAGCTGAGGCAAGACGAGGTAGTTAAGGTTTCGAGCCCAATAAAACTTACAACTTATAAGTTGGCAGTTGCTTTTAGGAGGATAATATTTGATATCTTGGCTGTTCTTATGATTTAAGAAGTAAAACAAAATAGTTATTAACCCGGCGTGTGTATACTCTATTTTTAAGGGCACGGTGTGTACACTGGGTCTTTGAGGGAACAGTCAGGTTTAAAAGGTTTTCTCGACTTCAGAAAAATCTGCAAAAATTCTGAGGTACTTATTGGAGTATCTACTACGTGGACCAGTAGTTGCCAAAGTCAAAAATTTAAAACTGTTGTTTTTAAAAATTGCAGAAAGTTCAAAAATGGAATTTTGTTAAAAAATTTGTAACTCTGCAATAAACAAATTTAAGAAAAAACGGTTTCAAGGTTTTATAGTTGAAAGTACGAACTTTCAAATGCATGTGGTCTCATTCGCGTGGGTTGCAAAAAATTGAATTATTTGAACATCTGAAAGTGAGGAAATTTTAAGAACTGATAAACTAAAAATAAAAAGGAGTTTTGTTATTCAGATTGTATTTCGTAAAAAGTAGCTGCAACAGCATCAAACTACATTAAACATTCATTTTAGTTACAACAAAAAAAGAAAAACTACGAGAAAAAATAAGAATAACAACTTTCACTTACCTTAAAAAAAAATGCTGACGTGGTGTGTACACTGGGTCTTTTAGGGAACAAACGTGACTTTCACTCGCTGGCGTTTACAGGTAAACTGTCAGAGCCGGGCGTCCCTTAGGCTCTTAGTCCCTACTACTACCTAGATTTTTTAGGGGGCATCCGCGGATCCCGCTCTCTATTCGTTAGAGAGAAATTTGACCTTAAAATTATGACTGTTCCTTAAAAGACCCAGTGTACACACGCCGGGTTAATTATAGTCGAAATAAATAAAAAAAAAAGTACTTTTGCCCCTCTTGCCCCATAGGTGGGGTAAGATGGAATAGTTAATTTATAAATTAATTTCTTTATAATGTTCTAATATATTTACATATCTATATACTAGCTTTACTACTCGGCCTTATCCAGACGTAATCATTAATTTAAAGAAACCAACCAAAACTTAACTTAAAGCAGAACTTAACTTAAACCAAAACTTAAACGTAAGAGTACTCAAATGAAAGTCTTGTCCTAAAAACTGCTTCAAACCAAGACCCAATATTCCAAGTCCAACTGCCCTTACATTAAGTTCATTACTGGCCACGTGTAACAAATGTCATCTTCTTCCACATCTTACGCCATATCATTTCATGGCATCAAGTATCATTTCATGTTATGTTGCATCACGTCATATAGTATGTCATATCATATCGGAAAGAGATATAAGTTTGCCATGGGTGGAAGAATTTTTTTAATCGAGTGAGTTTTTCTAGAGATTTCTGACAAACAAAAAAAGTAACAAACTTTACCTCTTTATTAGAGTATTAGTATAGAAAATAAAGTAATATCTAGAGTCACATATGTACCAGCATTACACAAAAACTACTAGCCAGATTTTAATAAAACTTTGTTGTTTTATACCTTAGAGGCTTAGTCATTATCTCAAATTAGAATTGTCACGATATTCCTCATGGAAGTTAAGATATTAAAGATATTCATTTATCTATATCTATACATATAATAAAACAGTAAGCGAATCGTCTCTGTGTAGGAATCACGCAAAATCTACTGGACAAATTCTAAAGAAACTTGGCAATAGCTTTAGCTTATGTCTTGGGCAAATATTTACAACATTAGTTTTTCTCAAAAATATAGGGTCTAATTACGGACCCAAGATGGCTACCAATAATTTTAAACTTTATGGGGTTACAATAAAAATTGGTACTTGGGAGTTTTTGAGGGCACTGCTTTTCAATCAAGATGCCTACTAAAATTTCTATAATTCAAGGGAGTTTAATGAAAATTTACTACAAATTTACTACGAGGCTTCTAATTTGATTACCAAAATTTGAAAATTCGAAATGGTGAGTCAAATTTTGTGTGTCTGTTTGTACAAGCATCTCGCCAAATCTACGAAACGAAATTTTATAAAACTTAACTTAGTATGTATTGCGATATTATGAAAAATGTCACATATTCAAGCAAAGCTTCAGGTAAACGCAACAAAGTCGCAGGCATAGCTAGTAAATATAATTGATGAACGATCTTTTACTGCAGTGTTATTAGAAAATTAGAAACTCAACTAGTTAAAATACAGGCCCTAAGTGTCTGAACTAAATATCCTCCAACGCTCACAGTATTGTTTTAGAAGTCCACCCCTCAAAGGTTTTAATTTAAGTAAATTTAAACTATTAATCTTCATTATTAACTTAATTATAGTACGATAATAAAGTTAACCCCACCTGGCCCCACTGACTTCCAATTTTTTAACAGCCAGTAATTTAAAAATAAGTGCGAATTTTTTTAGTTATTGAGGCTAACATTAAGCTTTGATATGAAGTAAAACGAAGACACATTGTCCTATTCAAATAAAGTGCATTGAATCAAAAAACATTTACAAGATTTGCTGTTCGTAAGTTTAAGGGCAGGTTCTCCTACTTTGAGCGAAAACATCGACTTTTTCATGATTTTTTTTTTGGGTACTTAGGATCGAGTTAGGAACTAGCGGTTTTTTTGTGGTCATTTATTAATATAAGTAGAACAGAAAAAAAAAATTTTCAAAAAAAAAAAAATCCAAAATGGCGGTTCCAGCCAACGGTTTTCCTGACAGTGGCGACGTGCAACGACTTGCGCGCTGCATTCCCTAGGGTGGGGTAATCATCTGAAACATGAAATTCAAAAATATTTAGTTACTTAAACATTGTCCCCCGGCCCTGAATGTTTTTTTAAACAAATTAAAGGTTTTTAAAAAAACTACACCACTTTGAAAAAAAATGCAAATTTTTCGTCATTTTTTTCCCATAAAAATCGGCTCAAAAAATTGTTTATTTATAAAAATTAAAAAAAAAAAAACATTCAGGGCCGGGGCAATACATTCCTCTAAATTTAGCACTTTATATCAAGTGAATCGGTCAAGTGAATTTTGAGCTAGAGTGCAGCGCGCACTAAAATCTGACAATCGTGGGAAATCGCGTGTAAAGTTTCGCTTCACATTTTCACTCTCTGAGCGCTCGTCCGGCCGGCGCGGTGCACACTTCTCTTAAACACGCTGTATCTTCCAAAAAAATTAAGAAATCAAAAAATCCTTTCGGCAACATAATTTAGATATGTTACAGATTTAAAAAATGTAAAAAAAAAAAACCGATTTTTTGATCGCAAAGTAGGAGAACCTGCCCTTAATACTCAAAATGTTTATTTCTTGGTCTCCTAACATTCCTATTGCTATCCAGGAGAACTAAAGCTAGCATGTTTTGTTCATTCATGTTCGTTAGAGACATTATGTTCTATTAAACAATGCTCTGCTCTCTCCTTGCTTTATTTAATATTTATGCTTTCGGAAATCTAGTAAGAGCCAAACCGCTCCTTTGTATTTCAGTTTCAGACTGATCAATAACCATTGCACCCTAAAAAATAATTCAAATTTACAAAGAACGAAGTATAATAATGATATAGCAATGTAAAATTGGTATTAATAAATGTAAATATTCACCACAGGATTTGCATTCAGTACTTGTAAAAATACTGCTCGATTGGGTAAAGGGATTCTTTAAAGAGTTGTAAATTTACTATTTAAAAAATTCCTTTAGCGGGAAATAAAAGTACTCATATGAATAGTAGTACGGATATCTTGGAATGTAGATTTAACTGTCTGCATTGTATTATTACTCCTGTATGGAGAAAATTTGCTACTTCTTTAGGGAGCATTTTCACGGAAGTCAAAAGCAGTAGCAGAGGAGAGAAAGGAGGAAACAACCTTCGCTGTAAAGGAACTTAAGGGGACATTCCACCTTCAGATTTCAAAAAAAAAAAATTATTTCATTGGGTTATTTTTAATAGAAAAAAAGGAGATATCTTAATGAAACTTTGCATACATGTTTTATTGATCTTTGAGTTTACAAAAAAAATTTTTTTTTTTTTTTTTTTTTTCATTAATATCGTCGCGTCGCGTTTTTCTCGAAACAACGTTTTTCAAGTTGGCGTGCATGATTCCAGAAAAAGTTTTTATCCGATCATTCTGAAATTTTAATATGTTGTTCTACACATGTTACTGCTTGGAATGAACTACGGATAAAAAAATTGGCATTAAAGTTTTTGAGTTACGACCCTTTTTCGGGCTAAAAAAAAAAAAAAAAATCTAAATTTTCGAAAAAGAGCCGCCATTTTGTTAATTTTCAATAAAATTTTTTTCTTTTAGTTCATTCCAAGGACGATTTGATGCTGATTAAAATCCTGTTTTTTTTTTTTTTGTCAGACTTTCCAAACTGGAGTTAGCGTGCACGCCGCCGTTTTTTGGACTTTTTTTCAAAAAATCATAGCAGACGATATTAATGAAAAAAAAAAAAAAAAAAAAAAATTTTTTGTAAACTCAAAGATCAATAAAATATGTATGCAAAGTTTCATTAAGATATCTCCTTTTTTTCTATTAAAAATAACCCAATGAAATAATTTTTTTTTTTGAAATCTGAAGGTGGAATGTCCCCTTAATTTAAGCTCCATATGTCAGCCTATGCATAAATATTGAAATTAATTTTCACTGATTTTCATAATTGCGAAATTTGTTTAAAGAAATAATTAAACGAAATATTTTCTGCAAGCCTATAATTAATTAAAAAAATCAAAACTCAGCACAATCACAATGGAAAATTCCGAACTGCTATTTTTATATTACATTTCTGTATATAAATTATTAGGAAAAAGTGGAAATAAGGAAGGCTTCGTTCCATTTAACTCAGAAATTTTGTAATTGTTAAAAACTTTAAGATTTACTTCTAGAATGATAAAATAACGCAACAACACCGTAACTAATTATGAGAAAAATAAGACCAAGATAGTCTTGAAATAATAGACTTACAAGGAAGGTATGTCACCACCGATTTTGTTGGGACTGAAATAGGTTATTCTATGTTTTAAGAAAAATTAAATCTATCTATTATATTAAGGGATATATTTTACCCCCAAAAACATGCTTATCCGCAAAAAAAAAAAAAAAATGCGTACCTATTAAAATTTGATGTAGTATAACATATTTCAGTCCCAAAAAAATCGGCGATTACACGTTGGTATACCCTTTCTTGTTAGTCTTGGTCTTTATCTGGGTCTCATATGGTATAAGGGGGAGTCATATTTTAAAAATGTTTTAGAAGGTGATAAAATAATTTTATTGTTTTACAATTTTAACATAACTTTATTGAACTTTTCTAAAGTATAAAAAAAAAAAAAAATTTCCTTCCAAAATGGCGGCTCAGGATAATTAAAATTTTATAAATATTTTTAAAAACTGCTCGTGCCATAACTCAAAATGTTATTTACCGATTTGCCTGAAATTTTGAGAGGTTTTTCTCTACATTATTATCGGAAGGATAAACCTAAAATTTCAGATATTTTTAATAAAATACTTTTTGGGGGTTAAATATGTCGGAAAAATAGCCCAAAATCCTGACTTATTTTTCAAAGGCTTATTTTATATTGAATTTTATCCTTCAGTTTAATTTTTCTGTTTCCGATCAATGGTTAATGTGTGACAAGTGGAGAACTTTTGGACCTCGCGTCGGTGACGACAGACAAAAAATTATCCGGAGCCGCCATTTTTGAAGGAAAAACAAAAATACTTTAGAAAAGTTAAATAAAGTTATGTAAAAAATTTAAAACAATAAAATTATTTTATCACCTTCTAAAACAATTTTTAAAATATGACTGATTTTGAAGCGTTTACATGGACTTCCCCCTTAAGTCTTGGACTCGTTTATAAGACTCTTGCAGTCTTGCTAGTAAATCGAATAAATGGCAGTCAGCTACCTACATGGTCTAAATAGCCAACAATAAATAAATTCAAAATAGAGGAAAATGATAATCTATTTTTGATCAATGTGAAATTCATTTTGTCCAAACAGTTTACCACTTGTACCTGAAAAAATCTTACAGTTTACAATGAGCTGCCAGGAACTTCAGATCCGGAGTTCTGTAGAAAAAAACTCCAATTAAAACAGTGAAAAAGTGTAATAAAGAAAATGTAGTAGCTACCCACTATTTTCAATCGTGTTTTTCAAATTCAGGATTTTTTAAAGAAATAATGAATTAAATTAAAGTTATAGCATTTTTAACAAATTTTTAAGTATCAGTAATTTTAATAACTTTCAAAAAAAGGCAGACTACATTTTCTTGGTATGAATCAATAGACTGGTATACAGGTAAATTTTAACATAATAGATAGGAATTATTACTTAGTTATTATGTGCTCCAAATTTCAATTCAATTTTTTGTTCTACTGTTTTTATGTTATATTTAACCAAAGTCTCAGATATAATAATGATCCCTATAAGACGCGTTGTACAAAAATCAAATTTTGAATTCCAATTAATCAACTGTTGAACAAAACACTTTCAAATTTGGAGTATAAATTTAATTAATATCAAACCAATAAATATTTTGTTAAAATTTCATAAAGTTCTGATAATTTTCATTAAACTCCGTATTTTTAATAAAAAATAATAAATTTGCATCACATATATAAGAAAATAGTGGAATATTATAAATATTTTTTAGAGTGTGCCACATGCTGGACTTTGTAGATAACAGAGCTACAGTCTGCACTTAAAAATATTATTCAGTAAATGTCGCGTTTGATAAAGTGTTAATGCTCATTTTTCATACATTGTTGACAGTTGCTAGTGATTTATGAAAATAATTGCGTTTACCCAAAAAATATGTGGTTCCAACAACAAATTTCGTGGTTCATTTAACTATTTTTGCGTGTACACTTAATTTTTTACAACTAACAGGAAAACATACAGAAAATAATTAAATTAAGCTATTTTGTAAAAATTAATATAGGATTCAACATTTTAGGCCACGTTTGTTCTATTGTTAGATTTTCGAGCAGACATATGATAGCAACGACTATATATACTTTTTGAAAGAAACATTGACCATGTTAAGTTATGAGGAATACCTTATCAATTTAATACAAACTAAACTTGGACTGATATAATTTCTGTTTGAAAATTAAAAACTATGTTATAGTGACACTGACATTAAAGTAGGTAGTTAAGTTAACTAGGATCTTGTTGATTGAAACCGAAAATTCGTACCAAATGAATAAACAAGTACTTGTTATTGAATTAACTACAAATAATTTATTCTGTCTAATATAAAAGCGGCGCTGGCGAGTCTAAGTTACTTAAATAGGTTTATAATTATCGAGTAGTAATCCTCTGCTTGTTGCATTATTATAACATATGTATGGCAATATAAAGTAGCTCCTCTTTTAAATTCTCTCAATTTATCATTACCCTATAAGCTATTGATTTTATCATTTGTCAAATTGTCGTTGCTTTATTTAAAGCAATTTCTCTGTGAAGAGCTAGCAGAAAATGCACCATATTGAGTAACAAGTTCTATGATGTTTAGATCCGGTCATGGAACTTTTATGGCATTGAACGTCTATGAAAAAGCAACGACAATTCCCTTGCTGCGCAGTAGTTGGCTTTTATTTAAAGTAGAAGTACAAACATACATTTGAGAGCGTATTTAAGGCATTGCTGGAAAATGGTCCTTTATTTCCGGCTTCATCAGACCGAATGATGTACCAGGGATGCGCCACGGTGCTCGCCCTCCATTAGCGTAGATAAATAAAATTTCTTGCCCAGTTCCGGGGCAAATGAAAGAAACCGCTCAAGAAGCTCTGGGAGCGCAGCGTCCAGGTCACAGCCGCATCATTAACCTTACATAAATAAACCATTAGACACGATCTTTCATGGTTTTTAATAGGACTATTAAAAGTGCTTTACATCTGCTCGCATGCTTTGCCCGGGCGGGACTCCTTTAAAGCCCCACGTCATCCGTTTTCACTCGTGTAATGAGCTTATGTGTGGGAGTTGGGTGGCACAAGTCAAGAGCTTTTTTGCCGACATGCACTGGAAGATCTCCAGTTACGTGACGGCTTTATTCGAAAATTGTCCCATTTCCAAGTGGAGATCTGCACGTCATAAAGGGGATAATGCTGTTCTTAATGTCAAACACATTCCCGCTTGGGATTTGAAAACAACTGTTGATTCCCTCTAAGAAGCCAAGCTAAGTACGAAGGGCACTGTTCTCCCTAAGGAGATTTTTATAATCCGCTAACCTCATTACTAAGATATCCGGCGTGAGCCACTACCTTCGCAGTTCAGTGGGGTCGCGAATCAGAAGTGGGATCGCTCGGACTCAGATGGGAGGAGCTAATTAATTTCTCGACATGCAAGACGAAGCCAAATTGCATTTTTCATTAATAAAATTGCTATAGTCTCGGTAGACAGAGCAGAGCACGTACAAGACGCTACTGCTGCGATAACGAGAACTCACCCTATTTCAGGATTTAGTGGCATAATCAGAAATGATTGATAACCGCTGTATCATTTGCACTCCCCGGGAGGCAATGGAAATCTGAAAATCATCATTGTAATTGGTTGTCAAAGTGACTGACATCAATTTCCAAGAAGATCCGGTGACACTAACCTTTGTCTGTGTAGGCCAAGTGCGATTTGCATAAGTTTCGCCTCCAAATTGAATATCCTCCTTCTTGTCAATCAATAGCCTATTTAAGTGGGAAAAAACACGAATCGAAGTGTTTTTTGTCGATTTCCTTAAAGGAAAAAGCGATGGATGATTAGTATAATAGAATCGTTATGTTGTATTTTTATGATTATTACCTTCATTTATTTGCATTAAAAGTTGTTTCCAAATAAAATTTTTTTCATTTCGACAGGCAAATACGTTTTAAAATTAGATTTTATTAAATTTATCTAAAATACTCGTAATTTATGAGTTCTTTGTAACGGCCTACAAAATAGAACTTCATGCTTTTTTAAAGTAGCTACAAAGTTTTGTACAAAATTACGTTGCTTATAGCTATAAACATCAAATTTTACTAAACCTATATAAGGAAAAATATAAACATTTTGGGTATACAAAATGATTTAAAATTTTTAATTTTTAATTTCTTAGTATTAGAAAAACTAGTTCCTAAGTTAAGAATTAGGCTCAACATCGATTTTATACTATTGCATAGTATGTGCCTATTTATTATTTGCGTTTTTGCTACACCTGCTTTTTTTTATCACTTCTTGCTTACCTTATTTCTTATTTACATAGCTTATACATAGCGTAGAGTTAATAAAAGAAAAATAGCTCATAAGTTTCGAACTCGCTTTAATTTACAAATTGTAAATAATGCACAGGATCCCAGTGGTATTTAAATTTTTCGCTTCAACCTGTAAAAAGTAAAATAATACCATTCCATAATTAAAAAAATTATAATATTAAATAACGATTTAAAAATGCAATATAAATTTTTTTCCATAATACGCCACATGGGCATGGTACACGAGAGCGCTTTGAAAAGGCTTGCATCTAGGTTAATTGTAAGCAATCTAAATAAATAAATAAATAATAATATATACATATATATACATATACATAATATATAATATAAATAATAATCATTTCTTATCCGGATTTTAAAAAAAACACGGAAATTCGGTAAAACAAATTGATAACGAATTTCCTTCAGACATTATTATTAAGGGTGAGCCATCGGTTGGCTTCTTTTTAAATTACATATTATCTTGAAAAAGACATTTCTTCCACGCTTAAAAAATTTCCAGAGACAAATCATATCTCTACGGTACGAAATGAATAAATTTACGCTTGAGCAACGTTGAGAAATATTGGAAACTTAATTCCAACGTGGATGCGATATTGCCGAAATAGTGCAAATTTTTGAAAAAAAAAGTCGGAAATAATGCACCAAACGCACATACTGTGCGCAAGTTTGTATGATCTTGCGATTTGACTCCGTTAAACTTTTTGTTGTGGAGTGCTGGTAATGATCGATGTTATGCTGACAATTCAGAAACGATTTAGGCACTTCAGCACAATATTGATCGAGCTATTCGTGAAGTAGGACTCCAAACAATCGAAAATATGCTGCAAAATTGGGTTAATAAGATAGGCTACAAAATCATAATGCAAATCATAATGTTTACTGAGTGTTTTATATCGAAATACCCTGATTTTTCATTTTAATTTTTAACGAATTTAAAGGTTTGAAAAAAAAAATATATAAAGCGTTTTGAGGGTAATTTTCAAACATCATTATGTTTTAATGTAATATACTTTTACTGTTTAATTATAATGACACTCTTTTGGCGTTTTGTTTTCTAATTCATACATGATCTAAATGTTTTACAATAAAGCATATCATAACAATAAGTATCTAATATATTATCGCCTACAATGAACATAACATATATATTGTATATTAAGCAGTTAAAGTTATTAATAAAATATTTTTTCAGTTTCGATATAAAGCATTTTCGGTGTTTTTGATTTATAAAAACCCTCAAATGCTTAAAGACTGCAAGAAAGAAGCCACTAAAAGTGTTTTGAAAATAAAGCGTTTATAATAAACTAAGATTTGCAGTGCTGCCAAGCTAATGAAGTTATATTACACAGCTAATCTTAAGATTTACTCATATATCAATAAACAGTGTTTATTTTATAGCATTTTTTAAAAAGAACTTAATCGATAGCCCACCCTATTTGAATATACTGTTTCTATGACTTTTACTGCAATTTGTAATGAATGCTATTGCAAACAACAAAAACACCTTGAACTAAATTTTTTTCACACAATAAAATAATAGGAGAGATTATGGCACAACACCTGCGAAATTCCCCAGTTAAAAGAAAATAAACAAATTCTAAAACATTTTTCTCTGAATCGAAAATGATATAAACGAATCTTTCATAAAAATCAAAAACAAGAGGAAGTAAATGAAGAACACAAAACACAAAAATAAATATTTTTCTTTTCAATTAGCTTATCTTAACATCTTCATGTTGCTTTTAGGGAAAAATATATACATATTTATCATAACATTTTTAAAAGAGAAAATTCTCTTGGAATTTCTTTCCTCTTTCATCTGTGTAGTTTAAAACATAGATTTAGTCCAGGCTACCAAGGTAAAAAAGAGGTATTACCTCCGAATTTTTTGAGCATGCATCGATTTTAATGAAATTTTGACAGCATGTAGGGAATACCTCAAAAAGCAAAATCTACCCTATTCCGATGTGTGCTTTTTCCCTGGGGGTGAGTTCCACCCCAACTAGGGGGTGAAAATTTTTTTGTGGAAAATAACCACGGAAATCGATAGAGGAACAAATTCTAAGCAAAAATTGTTCTTAGCATTTTTTTTTGAAAACTCAATAGTTTTCGAGTTATACGCGATTGAAAATTGGCATTTTTCGTGAAAAAAACCACGTTTTTAATCGATTTTTTATGAATAACTCAAAAACTATTCATTTTATCAACAAAAGTGTAAGAACCAAAAATGAAGCTTATAAAAAAACAAAGAGATTGGTGCCTTTTAATTGATTGTAGGCCTAATACAAACCGAGTAATGATTTATTGAAGGTTGAATACATTATTTGAACGAAAATTTTTTAAAATTCAACGTCAAATAACGGAAAAATGGTCAATTTTTCGGGAAAATTGCATAGAACCTTTTTCAAAGTATTTTTAAAAAGCTTTAAACTGAGGGTTACTAGAACTCTCTAGCATGAAAACTAAGAGAGTTATGGCCGAAATAAAATTGATTTATATTTTTTTTTGTAGAAATTTGTTTTTGGTTTTTTGGCCATATCTCGGTTAATTTTCAAGCTATTTAGTCGCTCAAAACGTAGTTTTAAAGGGAATTTCATAAGCTATAAGCATATAAAAGTTTTACATTTTTTGAGCCCTTTATTTTTAAAAGGGCAACGTTTAAAGGGTTCTAAAATGGCACCAGTCATACGTTAGGGCAAGCTTTGGAAGGTCATATCTCAGTTATTTTACAAGCTAAAAAAAATTTTAAAAAAAGCAAAATGTTTGTTAAAAAAAAAGCTAACTTTTTGTTCCCTACTAATTTTTACGTATATCCTATAGTTTTTCCGAAATTTTGAAAAAAAGAAAAAATTTTGAAAATTTCGAAAATAATTTTTCGACTTTAATCATAATTTTTTTCGAAATTATGCATTCTAAATCGTTCAAACTCTCACAAATCATTGTGAGTACATAAATAAAGTAAATTGACCATGAATTATCTTTTTATTGCAATTTGGGTACTATTGCCAAGGGTGAAATTGAGTTTTTTTTCTACAAAAAAAATATAAATCAATTTTATTTCGGCCATAACTCTCTTAGTTTTCATGCTAGAGAGTTCTAGTAACCCTCAGTTTAAAGCTTTTTAAAAATACTTTGAAAAAGGTTCTATGCAATTTTCTCGAAAAATTGACCATTTTTCCGTTATTTGACGTTGAATTTTAAAAAATTTTCGTTCAAATAATGTATTCAACCTTCAATAAATCATTACTCGGTTTGTATTAGGCCTACAATCAATTAAAAGGCACCAATCTCTTTGTTTTTTTATAAGCTTCATTTTTGGTTCTTACACTTTTGTTGATAAAATGAATAGTTTTTGAGTTATTCATAAAAAATCGATTAAAAACGTGGTTTTTTTCACGAAAAATGCCAATTTTCAATCGCGTATAACTCGAAAACTATTGAGTTTTCAAAAAAAAATGCTAAGAACAATTTTTGCTTAGAATTTGTTCCTCTATCGATTTCCGTGGTTATTTTCCACAAAAAAATTTTCACCCCCTAGTTGGGGTGGAACTCACCCCCAGGGAAAAAGCACACATCGGGATAGGGTAGATTTTGCTTTTTGAGGTATTCCCTACATGCTGTCAAAATTTCATTAAAATCGATGCATGCTCAAAAAATTCGGAGGTGAAAACCTTGGTAGCCTGGACTAATTAAGGTACTTGAAACTTAAATATAATAAGTGAAATAAATAAACAACAAACTATAGCAAAAATAAGCTTCGAATATTTCTATTATAAAATGCAACTAAAGTCAGCAAAGTACTAACTTTATGGAAGCCAGTTCTTTTGAGATGATGTATGTGTAATATCAAATACTTTTAGATATGTAACTTTAAACTTGAAAAACTGTAGGACGAAGATAAAAACAGTGAAGATTAGCATACAGTGCCTCGTTTTAATTGATGCTGCTCCTGAATTATTAAAGCAGGCCATTTTAGCTTTAAATGTATTATATTAAAGCATATTTTCTGTATGTTGAAATTTTAAGGTTCACTTCAATACTACTATATTTGTTGTGGTTATTAAAATGTGATCCTAAAGATATTAACTATGTATATGAAAAACAAATTTTACAATAAGATCTAATTCTCAAATAATAGGTAATATCTCTGTCTGAAAAATACACCTTGTAATTTGAATGTTTCCTTCTTTTGTTTCTTCTTCAAAGAGTTAGAAAATATCCTTTTTAATTATTTTAAATTTATTGTAGGCAAAAATTCCTATTTAGGTCTTTTTGATTTAATACCGATTTTCTAGTCATTTCTGTAATTACGAGGGCGAAAAATCCATATTCTGCAAAGGTCAAATCCATTCATGATTCTGTCTAAAAAGCTGAATTTTTGCTTACGCAAGGATCTTTAAGCTGAATGAAATCGGGGACTCTTCCGTTAATTTCACTTTTGCTTTTGGTTATCCTTCTTTGAAGCTATTATTCCAAAGTGCAGGCAATCAGCGGCGTTGTTCCCTTGACACAGGAGCTCAAGTGGATTTGCAGCTTCAGGTGAACCTTACTTATTCATGTGGTACTTTTTCCGTAGCCAGCTCTGACTACGGCTCTAGCTCGTTATAAATAGAAGAATCCTTGCTTTTCCATTTAATTGAATATGGAAGATACGGGGACTTATTGCCAATGCACAGAAAAGAGCCACGGGAATGTTCTGGTATATCCATAAACAAATTTTTCAGTCGACTGATATTTCATGGTCTTACGAATTCAGCGGAAAATGGAAAAAATCAAGCGTTGGACGATTGGCCCGCTGTATCTGCATGTTGAACAACCAAAGCCAGATTTGCGCTAAGCTCCTTCTAAATACACAGAAATGCATACCTATATCCCTTACAGAGGAGGAATTTTTGTTTTATATTTTACGTCCATCCGATTTCTGGCTAACTATCCGGATCTGTCCCGGTCCAACGTAACGTTCTCTGCGCTTTTTAAAAATACATCCTGATGCCGTGGAGTTATGCAACTGGTCGGGAGGATATTAAAAGGATATCGAGCGGCGGAGCTGCCTCGAATTGGAGCTGTGGAAAAACACCGAATTAGGGGCGAAAAAGATGAGCACCGACGACACAAAATGAATCCGCCAAAACTGAGGTTTTGTTATCCAACTGTATCGTGGCCAGCTCCGTGACTGTTTGGATCCCCAATCTATACCTGGTGCAATTCTGTACCGATTCTGCTGAGCTGAGAACAATGAAATTTTTATAGAGATGGGCAAACCATTCGTTTGCGTGCAACAAAAAACCTAGAAATCCGGGGAGAAAATAAATGCAAAGTTCGCCCGAACGCTCCACAATGCACTATTTACACAAAAATTTCTCGCGAGAAACCGGGACACAATTTAGAATTGGATTCATCTAGCAAAACTTTGCAATTATCCTTCTGTATAGGACTTACAAATATATTTTCAAAACTTTTATGGTTGCTGTTTCATCGGTAAACTAAAATCTGAATAAATCAATTTTGCTTCTGAAGAACCCTTCAACTAAAAATTCCATATTTTTGTAATAAACATAATTCGATTAGGGATTATTCGACCCACCCGTCAGTTTTAACCATTCTTTTAAGACTCTCCATAAATTTTAAAATCATTGGGAATTTTTTCCTAGCATTAAAAATAATATTAAAAATGTTCTTTTTGTAAATAAAAAGAGCCAAACTCTATCGGCACGAGCAAAGTAAAACGAGACTAGGTATCAGTTCAAAGTTAATATAACATGTATTGGACGAACATTTTCTAGAAACAAATAATAAACCAGAAAATTCAATATGCTAGTTTCCAAGGAACTTGAATTTAAATTATGTTTTTCTCATATTGACACTAGATTGCACATAAATACTGAAGTTTTAATTTTATCTTTCTGACCCTGTCTTGGTTCTGTTAGGTGTTGCACAGTGCAGCCAACTCGGTCCTTTACTACTAAGTTTTTGTTTTTTTCTTAAGGGGGTATCCCACTCTAGAGGCCCTTGAATTGAATGTTTTTTTCAGGGAGTTGAACAAGAAAATACAAAACATTTAGAATTAAACATAATAATCCTCTTATTATATGATCTTTAATGAATATATTGAGAAAAAAAATTGTTTTTATTGAGTGGTTGGGTCAGGGCAGGCCTGCTACTGGGACTCATACCTTAGGAACGGTGTGCACGATAACAGCCAAACAAATAATCTGAAAATTATGAGATTGCACATTAGTACTCTTTACATATGTGGCTATGTCATGAGTCTGGCACATTTTGAAAAAAAAAATTTTATTCATTTTTTTAATTTTTTCTACTATAAGTTTTATGTTTTAGTTGATTTTTTACTGTTAAAATATGGGATACAAGCTATGTAAATGTAAAAATGCCTGATTTGCTCCACTTAAGTCATAGAGACAAAGCTAACACAGCTTGTACCAAAATCTGAAATTGTTCGGATGAATGGTTTTCTCAGAATGCTGCACACCATTCATCAAGACGGTGTTTTGAGAAAAACGGCATTTAAGTTAAAGTTAAGAGTGGTGGAGAGCGCGCAGCTGCGCACGGAATAGCCTGTAGCGGCGCGAACTTTTCAAATTTCGCGGCAAGAGATAGCTTAAACGATTCAGGAAAGAACACAGAATTTTTCAAAACTAAAAAATGCATTTTTTGAATGTTCTAGAGTGGGATACCCCCTTAATGACGTGTTCCTTTTAATTACGAACGTTCTGGCTGATTCTTAAAATTTGTGGTTGTGATCGAGTCCCTGCGAGACGTTTATCGTCTACAAGACGATCTTAATATTTGTGCAGAGTGGTGTGCGAAGAATCAGATAAAATAAAATATTAATAAGTGCAATTTTATTTCATTCAGCATTTCGATTTTGACACACCTTTATCTCGGCAAGAATACGATATGGACTGACTATTGAAGTTAAGTTGAATGGTTTTGTGGCGGCTAACTTACTTGTCCGCCAACTAACTTACTTGCCCGCGGCTAACTTACTTGTCCGCCAACTAACTTACTTGCCCGCGGCTAACTTACTTGTCCGCCGGTTAACTTACTTACTCGCGGCTAACTTACTTGTCCGCCAATTAACTTACTTGCTCGCGTCTCTACTTTTAAATTAGCTACTTACCTCTAACTTATCTACTTAAATTCTTGATTTCAAAAAGATATCAAAGTAAGATTTTAAAAAGAAATCAAAGTAACCTGATTCTTTTTGTTTCTTGAAAATAAAATGTATTTCTTCATTTCTTGATAATTTGCTTGACTGCTCAGTTCATTTACTAATTAAATTAAATATATATAATAATTAAAAAATGCAATAAATATAAATATAATAAAATTGTAATAAACAATAATTAAGATCTTATAACTAAAAAGTGTAATATATAAATAAAATATTAAAAAAGCTACATGCTACAGTTTTGTAAAGCGTTAGTCCAGAGGTTTAAAAAAAGTCGTTGATCCTTTATCAAACTTGATAGATATATGAATAATATCAAATGGTATAATGAACCTGTTGATAAATAAATACATAAATAAACCGTCCTTGAAAAGTTTTAACGCGGGGTCATAATCTATAAGTGTTTGCGGCCATATTTGTGAAGAATTTTATTTATATCTTGCAGAAAATGTTTTCATTAAATTTAAAGGTATAATAAACAACATAACCCAATTTAAAATTTGCAGTTTTTATACTATAGTTTTCATTTTAAAAAATTCAAAAAGTCATCAATTTTGCAGCTCATTAAGCCACCACGCGCTTTTTCCTTCATATTTTCGTCTTTAAGTTTACCTAGGTATTTAACCTTTTAAAACCACTATCTTAGCATATAATTAATAATTTGAAACTCAAAAAATTAAATTAAATCTTAATACCGAACTAATGAGCAATATGATAAAGATTTCCAACTAAAATTTATAAAAACATTAATAAACTTAAAGGTATATCCCGCATTACATCTTGACGAACAATTAGAGATTGTATTGATCCGTGAAATCCATATCTTGTTTGTGGTGGCATCCGCGACACGGCAGATTAGGACAGCAAGTTCTAAAAGTTTAATTTGCTTTAGAGATCAGAAAGGATCATTAAAAGTGCATTCAAAAACAAGGAAAACCTCTGATCAAACTGTGATTTAAAAATCCTAAGTTATTGTCGAGCAAACAACTCGTGACTAGAGTGGTCCGAATTGTGAATCTTGCTGGACAAAACTAATAATGACCTCTATATGAATAGACGTACTAACTATCTATGTGTATATATCCTTTTTTATATTTTCCTGCGTGTTGAATGCGTTTCTGTGTGTGAATTTTGTGTTGTTTTTGCCAACAACGTTTTTTAGGGTCCTTTATGTACACTGAATAATCACGAGCCATTTTTATATGTTTAAAAAACATTGACTTCATTTCTAGGGATTAAAAAGCAAACGAGTATAAATGGGAGTTATCTCTCAGCAATCTTCGTAAGTTCTTGGGAGCAGTAACACGCAGTGAACTCTTTCAAGCGAGCTACCCAAACCGGAAAAACGCGGAATTTCCCGAGAGAACAACGATTTTAACCCATTAATGCGCATAACGAGAATTTTGTGTACATAAGTTCAATTGTACGATTCGAATAGAAAATTAGGACGATTTTTTTCCAAAGTCGAATATAAGGGGTTTTTGAGGATGCTCTTTCAGAATCTGGCATTTGTTTTGCATAAAAGCTTCAAAAACCCTATTATTCTTTCGTTTTGGAAAAAAAAACAATGCTGACTTTGTTGTTGCCGCTATTGTATGATCATATAATCACCAGAAATCGCGGTCCGAATGTCCAAACTTTCTGAAACCATGGTTCTGAAAGTTTTTTTTGCTTTGGTTTTTTCAAAATGGCCAAGTTTTTTATTGTGAAATTTGGTAATATTTTTAGTCAAAAAGGATCAAAAGGATAAAAAGGCCTATTTTATACGACAAAAATCAATAACAGCAACGTCAATATCATTCAATAGCAGCAACGTCAAGATAATCGACTTTAAAAAGAAAAAAGACCAGAAAAAGTCAGCTTTTTTTTTTTTCTTTTTTAACGAAAAATAATAGGGTTATTTTAGGTTTTGCAAAACAAATGCCAGATTCTGAAAGAGCATCCTCAAAAACCCCCTATATACGATTTTGGAAAAAAAATCGTCCCAATTTTCTATTCGAATCGTACAATTGAACTTGCGTACACAAAATTCTCGTTTTGCGCAAGGGTTAAGGGTTAAGGGGACATTTACTTTCTAAATAGGAAAAAAACACCCTTTTAAAATTTCCTTCAAAAACAATCTACAATATTTATTGAAAAATTTTCTTTTGAGTATTATATTAATATATGTATTATTGTATTATTTTGTAACATAATAAAAAAAATTGTTGAAGACTTTTTATTTTTCATATCGGCGGTAGAGCGCGCAATCCAAAAGTTACTTTTTAAACGGTGAGACACTTTTTGAGCTTCCTAGAAAAAATCAAGTCAAAATTTAAAATGGGTTATGTTCGTTAGACATTTTCCTAGGGGATATACTTAAAAAATTATTAAAATACATTTTTTTTCGTCACTTTATTCAAGATTTCCAAAAAGTGCTGAAAAATCGACCGTTTCTTGGGGCAAACTATTGTGGATTTGTATATATATAAGTTTTTAGAAGTATATGTCCTACTATATTGTATAAAAAATCTAATTCTTTTTGGTTTTTTCCAATCGGAAGATTTGAGCCTGAGAAATGTATCTCACGAGTTCAAAAAATGTTGTTTCGAGAAAAACGCGATTAAATTTTTTATTGGATAATTTTAAGGTGCAATAAGCGTAAGATATCGCTACAAATGTGTCTATAACTTCTTTTATATATTGAATTTCTCAAAACGGTTGATTGATGATTGATTTTTTTTATTTACAAAGTAATTTTAATTTTATTATTATAGGAAAATGGTTGAATCCCCAAAACCCTTCCTTTGATCTACTTTTTAAAGTTAATTTTCGCTTAATTCAAATGTTAGCCGAATAAAGCAGACGAATTGTACAATAACAAAAAGGAATCAACTATTTCAAGCAGGAACTCTGCGGTCACTTACGACGCATCTAATTAATGCGACTATTCAATCCATCAATTCCATCCTAATTGATTCATCTAGATTCCAGAGCGATGCTATTCACGACATTATGTAATCGCACTGTGGATTATGACAGTAATTTAATTAGCTGCGCCGAGGAATGTGTTACAATTGTAATAAGAGGACATGCCGAAATAGCAGCGATTGTTACGCTTATTGAGCAGAATGATATTCACATAAATTAGCTTCCCCAAAATAATTACAAAATGTCCAAGGAATTGTCGGCTGCAATTGTTCGGGGACATTAAAGCTACAGTCGGGATGATGTCCTATTAAATCCGGACAGCCGAAATCCCGTCGATTGCCGCATAGGAGCGAACATTATGAAATAAAATCGGCTTCGCCATTGTGTCTGTATAATTGTCTGTATAAGAGGCAGCAGTCAGTAATTACGAACGAGAGTGTTATTAGATTTTAAATGCCACTTGATGCTGCTGCGGCCGCAATTTCTCCGCTCCCCCTGGCTCCGTCCCGAAGGACCAGGCCCTTATTATTCCGCGCTCGTCCACCGGTCACAACGTATAATGCCCAAAACACATTACCCACTGATTTTTATGTACTTGTGGACCCCAATATTCACGATTCCTACGAAACGTTCGCCGGGAATTCCCCTGTGCAGCCCCAGAGTCCCTTTGGGCGTTCGTCCTCCGGCCCTCAGGTCTGGTCCGTTTGTTGGTCAAACAAGAAAGGCACAAGGACATTATTTTTAAGAGTTATTTAGGAATCGTGTAACCGGACCTCACGTGAATCACACAATTCATACAGCTCCGTGGATGTCGGGTACGTGACCCGAATCCCAAGATAATTTGTAGCCAAAGGATACTCGCCGCCTCGCACTGGGAGAAGACTTTTAACTTGAAAGCTCGAGATTTTGTGGCAAGCGAGGCAATGCCGTTCCCAATGTAATCACACTTCACCGGAGGGCGTGCACAACCGAATTGTGAACTGGCTGTTAATTTGAACAAATTATTGCCATTAAGGACGAGATGGCTTTCTAAGTGATATGTTTGAAATGCTGTGAAATGCTGTCACCTGGGTAATTACCGCTCAAATGATATTAACTGGAATAACTGTTTTCGTAACTAGAATCTCTAAGTTTAAATTTCGAAAAAAATGTTTAATGCAATTTAGCAGCACACAAATTCACTGTGTTTACTTTTTTACTATTTAACATTTAAGCATAATTAAGGGCCTTATCGAGAAAGTCGATTTCAGTAGAATGAACTCGATTTTTTCGATTCTATCGCGTAAAGCGATCGACTCTTCCAATTTTAAAATATAAACCAGTTAAAATTTGTCAAACTGACGTTGTTTTAAAATATGGTAATTTACAGTCAATTAAAAGGACTTAAAAATACATTTTTTATGTTGTTTAGTATTATACAAAATAAAAAAAAATTAATAAGAATTAATAATAAACATGAGTTTTATTTGGTTCGATTTTTTTGAATACGAAATAGTTGACGTTCAAACAAATGATATTTTGATAAGCCTTCACAGGAGGAAAAATTGGAGTACCTACCTAACTTACTTCGAATCCTGTATAAATTAATGACATTTTTTAAACTCTCCATTTCTAACAATATGCCAACTTTTAATAACATGAATTTAGATTCAAGAAGAATTCTAAGATGCATATCGTTTCATACGTTTGAACAATGCTGGAAATATTAAACAAATTATTTACAAAGTGAGTGCTGTATTGAAGAAACTGTGTGAAATTCGAAAGAAATTTTGGTAGCAATCAAACCACAGGTGCAAGGTGGCAGATGTAAGGTAAATGACTTTTTGTGGCTGGAATTGGACGATTTGGAGTTCGACAGATTTTAGTTCCAACATGATGGCGCAACGTTCCACACCACTGGTGAAACAATCGATCTGTGCACTCGGTAGTTCGGTAACCGAGTCTGAAGACGTTTTGGAGATGTGCTATGGCTACTGCGCAGCTGCCATTTGACACCGCTGCACTTTTTTTTAATGGGGATGGTTATTACTCTAACAATTCATGTAATGAAGGATCGAGTTATTTGCGAAATAGAGCCACAAACCATCGAAAATGTACTGAAAAATTCGGTTGACAAGATGGGCTACCAAGTCACCCACGGCAGGCATTTCAATGTAATTATTCTCCATAAATAATCGGAAGATATACTCCTTAAAATAAACAATCATTGAAAAAATGGAACAATGTAGTTTTAATAACAAATTTAAAAGAAACCAATCGATAGCCCACCCATCATAAACTTTCCCAAAGCAGATATACATATGTCTACTGAAATTAAATTGCTAGTGAATACGAAAAGCTTTTATATTTCGTATCCTTGAGTTTAACCCGCTTAGATAAAAGATAACTTATAAATATAAAACGCAAAAATTAGA
Organism: Dysmachus trigonus; assembly: GCA_949715965.1. Classification (NCBI taxonomy): domain Eukaryota; kingdom Metazoa; phylum Arthropoda; class Insecta; order Diptera; family Asilidae; genus Dysmachus; species Dysmachus trigonus. Next base: position 50,503,059 of record OX454322.1, read on the forward strand.
GATATTATTCTAAAAATGTATGAACCAAAGCAAAGGAGCCTAAAACACCTAAAGTCCTAAGCTCCTAATTTCACTCAAAAAAAATTTAGCATTTTATTCAAAGATGTATTGTTAAACTGCAAGAAGTAAAATAGCTAAATTTCTTCTGAAATTTAAATCCACGAATTCCAGGTAAATTGAATGAATTTTTTTAAGCATTTTGGAGGCAAAAACGGCCCCCCAGTGACCGCACCAAAAATACAGAAAACACAAAAAGCAAACGGAATGCGGAAAGGCAAAGAATGCCAAAAAAAAAAATATTCACGATTCGCGAAACACCGCGCAAATTTCCTCCGCGTAATAGGGATGAATGTTGATGGCAATTTTGCAGACTTCAAGAACGAGTATCTATTTTCCACCTGGGGTGCAAACAGCTCGTAAATCCTAATTAAATGTCTTCCCATTGTTTAAATAATTTCATTTTGCGCTCATTGCCCGAAGTTAGGGCAGCATTTTTCATATTTACTGTTATTAAAGGTATATGCCAGCGGCAGGTTTTGCACTGATGTCGTAACACATTTAACCCTTGCCACACAGTTGGTGGCATCTCAAAGAAAACTTTTCGGGGATAAAGACCTGCAAAGGGTTCCAACCATTTATTTAAATCTTCCCTACAATTGCAGAACACGCATTTGCTTCCGAAAACTTTCAAACTTAACTGAAAACAGACAACCATTTTTCGCCATTATAGTACAGGCGATTTAGACATCATCCTCAGAATAAGTTATGCCAAGAAGATTTTTGGCACAACTGTCCCTTAGAATTTTAGATGTATCCATATCAGTATCATTGGAGAATTGCAATTTTTTTTGCCTAAATCGATTACATAAAGTTTTACACATAGCATATTTTGGAAACTACTAGTCCAATCTGCCCAAAAAGGAGTGTTATATTTTTAGGGTTCATGCATGTAGAAATCCCCGAAAAATACCGGACCTACCTGCAAGCTGGAACCGAACTTGCGGCCTTAGAATTTACGGGGCAATGCTATTATCGTAGAGCTACCGCAGCCAATTACCGATACCAATTCAGAGGAATTCCAATTTTAACGATTTAACCGATTCCACATGTACCTACATATAAGTATGTAACCATAATGTGAATCCCTTGATTCCCTAATGTTGTTCCTGCGACAGGGATGAGTCAATGATCATTACCAAATGATACTTAAGCGTCAAATGCCGCCAGCCAGTCGGCAAATAGCATTTGATTTGTCATGTCTATTTCGCGGCGGGATTTTTTGTTTTATTTTCTGTATCATTTGTTAAATATTGGACAAGGGAATATTACGTAATCTAGTAATTTCTTTAAAACTAATCCATAAGCTAAGGAACATAATGAAAAACATTATCGTGAGAAAAAGAAGGAGTATTGAATCAACAACTATAATAACTATGGCAACTGAGACGTATGATAGCGGAAAATCTTGGAAAATTCCAGTGCTCTCATCTTCATTTACCAAAAATGAAGTTCCTACAAGCTACTTAGAAAATTAGTTTCCAAATGAAGCTCTAAACTCTTAAGTATGTAGCAGTTAAAGGGTGACATACGGTCGTACAAAGGATGATTTGTGGAAAATGATCAATTGAGTCGGTTATACGGTTATAGGCTATGTGAAATCACGAAACAAATTCGAAAAGAAAGGTTACTGAATAAAATTGCACAAAATAACAAATTTTTCGGGAAAGATGAACATATTCATATATGGGTAACTCTTTAACAAACCGAACACCTTTTTGACCGAAACATCTCCGATTTGGCTGAAACTTTTTTTACGGATTCTATATCGAAAAATAAGAGATACATGTCCGAGGATTTTTTTTGTTCTGCATATTTTCGATAATACTAGTGATCGAAAATGAGAGAATAATGAATTTTTTGGCTTGGAAACTCATTTTCAAAAATTTATAACTCTGGTTTTATTTGAGCTACAAACTTCTTTTTTTTTCATTTTAAATCTAAAGGACTGAGTTTTGAGAAAAAAATATTTTTAATATAAATTATTAACAAATTAATTTTGTTATTAAAAATTTAATTGTTTAAGGGGTCATATACAGTCAGGATTTATAGAAAATCGATTTTTTTATTATTTTATTTTTGTAATGTACATATATTAACTTCACAAAAATGATCCAATGTGCTAAAATAAGGAAAATATCTTATAAAATAATTTACTAGTTATGTCAACGAAACCAGGAAATTACCATAGTTGTTTGAACAGAATAATTTTTTGGGTGTAGTTTTTATCTCTGTTTTTTTCCGAAAATGAGAGCTAATTAAAAAATTTTGTTTACGAATTCATAACACTGGCCAACATTTTTCTGTGGCCGAAATGTTTTCGTTTCTTCATTTCTATAGAAATTTTTCCAAAGATTACGAATTCGCAAACGAAAATGTTCAATTCGCTCCCATTTTCGAGAAAAATATAGTTAAAAAGTGCAAAACACCGTATTTCAGCTATTTTTGAAAAATCATTACAAATTAACTGATCGTGATAGGAACTTGTACCGTAGCTCAAATGAAGACTTGAACTTAAATTACAACATACAAATATGAAACGCTTTCAAAATTTGTCCAAAACACACCGTTCAAAGTAATTTTTTCTATTCATTGTTTATTTCATACAACAGATAGGGAATGAATATTTCACCTGGCGAAAAGTTACGAAAATTGTATTTCTCAAGCTGTTAAGTAAAGTCTAAAGATTAGTGCTTTTTCATATCCTTAGATTAGGATTTCATTTAAGGGGGGAAATACATAGGTGTAGGACGGCGTATTTTTAGTGATTTTCATGAATTTTTTTAACACATAAGGAATATATATGAGGCATTCTTTGTGAACGGACCACCCCCTGCTGTCCAAAAATGGTGACCTCCATTTAAGGTCTACCAAGGCTCAAAAGAAAGGTTTTGATTTCTACTTTCGAATGCACACTGGCTTTCGAAGAATCCGCCCATACAGAGCCCATTATGGCGGCTAAAACCATGTGACCTCCATTACTTTTACTACTTATGAGACTATAAAATCGGTCGCATCATTCCGATTGAGGTCTACAAAGGCCCAAATGAAAGCTTTCGACTTCTGCTTTCAAAAGCTGTACAAATAAATCGAAAATTAATATATTTTTAAGCAATGTGAAAATTCAGTATGATTTTTCACCATTTTTTCGTACCTTTTTTGCAGTAAAAAAATAGTTCAAATAAAGATATTTTGTTTATGAATGAGCGTATTTATATAAAGAAACTATGTGCTGAGTTTGATAACGATTGATCAAAAACTGTAGGAGTGTACACAAATTCGATAAAAGTAGTTTCGAGAAAAACGCGTTTAAAAATAAGAGTGGCAGTTCGATTGAGGGAGACTCACTGAAACGGCGTGGAATTTTGTTTTGAAATTTTCAGAATATATTTATGAATAGTTCTATAATCGACTTATGAAAAACAAAATAATTGAATTTTTTGAAGCCTCTACACGTATTTCCCCCCTTAATTTATATTATGACCTTCTATAAAAATCCATTATTTTTTAACGATCATTCAAAAATGGCTGAAATATGGTCTTTTGCACTTGTTAACTCTATTTTTCTCGAAAACGAGAGCTAATTGAACATTTTCATTTGCGAATTCGTAATGGACGGAAAAAATCCTATAAAAATGAAGCAATATTTATTTGGCCGCAGAAATACATATAAAGTTTGTAGCCCTGTGTAATCTATGGAAAAAATTGAAATGGAAATGATCTGTCACTTGTTCGGCAATTAAGTTGGTGTTCACCTGTGCTGTTATTACAAAGATCACAAAATCTGAAAAAATCAGGCTTGGGTATACCCTAGGGGTGGGGTCTGTGGATACTTTTACCACCCTAACACTTGTGCCAAAAATTAGCATTACATGATTAATTTTAATGTTTTCTTAATGGCAGTGGCTAAATCGGCTACTATTAACCTAAGCGTAAAGCGTTTCTGTGGGCGACAATGATTCCACAAAATGGGCCTTCTACTAAAATTAAAGACCTGTGGAAATATATTCAAGAGTATATCTTGCTCCCGTTGAATGAAAAATAGAAGTGTTCAAGAAAGGCCTTGGAAAGGAGACGGACTGGCATCTACATATATAAAGAGTTTCTGAGGCAGTCGATCCCACACCCTTTGAACTTAATTACAGAAACTTTTCATTTGCTGCATTACCCCAAGTGCGCAGAAGATGTAAACCACCTCGGGGCAAAGTAGCTCCAAATTGAAAGGTCCAAATATTCTTGGAGCGGGTAAAGAAATCCAAAACAACCAACCTGGGCGTTTGCGTTTTGCGTACAGTGCGAACCCGCCCGGCGGCGGCAAATTCATTTTTTCTAACAACTCAATTAAACGCTGTTCATCACCATCAGCCAAAAGTTTTTGGGGGTGCAGCCCATTCTAATTAAATTCCCTTGTAATTGAGAACGAAAATTCTGAAGCACTCCGGCCGCAAATTTACAAATAATAAAACCATTAATTAAGCGCCCCAGGACTCGGTCGGGAATTAAAAAAGCCGCCTTGCCCAGCGTGAAATTCACATCAGAATTGGAGTCGACGGGGAGTCCCCAACATGTGCCCCCGTAAATGGGGAAAAAAGTGAAAACGCAAATAAAACGAAAGCGATGATAATTTGAAAGGTTGAAATTATTTATAAGCGCTGAGTGCTATCGTCTTTTCAGCGAGCGAGTTTACGGTGTAGCTCGTTCTGAGCAAATATTTACGTGACATTTTAAATTGTCGAGGATCATGAGCGGCGCGCGCGAAAAGGGTTCCTATGTCGACAATAAATTCCTTTCCGGCGATAAAAATTTATTGCAATTTGAGTGAAGTGTCGCGCAAAACTCATCAAATTGCACAATAACGAAAACGCCCGCCCGGTTTAGCGTTAATTATGCAGACATTACAGCCGCACTCGAGTGGGCCGGCCCGTCAAAAGGCATCCATTCCGGCAGAGTACAACAAACATTTGTTTCCTCGATGGCTATTGTTTTCCAGCTGTAACTTTTATAGATAAATTATTTTTAATGGAGACGAAATGACCGGCCCATCAACCAGAAAGGTCGCTGCGTATCACTCGACGGGTTTAGGAGAAATGAATTTCACAAATGATAGTGAATAAAGTACAAAGATTCCTATTGCGTAGTGTAAAGCTAGGCACAAGGTAATATATTTTCGTATTAATTGTTAAGTTTCGAATATAAAACAACATTCTAGGGCTTTTAAGACTTTGCGACGTAATAATTTTGGTTTAAATCCTTACTAACAATAAATCTGCAAGAGATGGTTCGCTCTGTCTATCTCTTTCGCCATACCTTCTGAACCCATATATTAATTTAAATGAAAGGATAGGCTATATTAAGCCGGCCATAGGGTCGGCTTGAGACGGGATCAACTTAACCCATTAATGCCTGAATAACAAAAAATTTTACGGTAACTTCGAGGCCCTAACTTTTATCGAAGGCGTGTCCAATTTTCATCGAGACCAACCTTTCTAGACATATTTTGAGTCGCCCGACACGATCCAACAAAAACAAAAAGTGGAAAAAAAATTATTATTATATTTCTTTTGTAATATTATGAAATAAATACCTTTTTCACGTCATTTTTTTCGAAAAACAACTGATTTAGTGGAGAAAAGGCAACTTTTTACTGCAATAAAGTGCATAAAACGTGTTATTAGGATTTAAACTTCAAAAATATATAGGCATTTAATCAGTAATCAGTGACCCCAAAAACTCCGGATACCCACTTTTTTTTTTGCAGAAATTGAAAATTTTGCCAAAAATTGTCCGCCATATTGGATCCGTCATTTTGAATTGCGAAAATCTGATAGCAAATTCGTAATCAGTTTACCATCAAAACTAGTGTATATACATTTTTGGGAGTAGTCGAACATAGTGAAATAAAAAAGTGATCTAAAGTAACGCAAATATGCGTAAAAGATAATTTACAATGTTGCAATTTTTATGCAGCCTAATATTTATAACGAACAAAATACCTGCATATTTTTTAAGTTTAAGTACTAATAACACGTTTTATGCACTTTATTGCAGTAAAAAGTTGCTTTTCCCCACTAAATCAGTTGTTTTTCGAAAAAAATAGCATAAAAAAGGTATTTATTTATATAATATTACAAAAAACATATAATAATAATTTTTTTTCCACTTTTTGTTTTTATTGAATCGTGTCGGGCGACTCAAAATACGTCTAGAAAAGTTGGTCTCGATGAAACTTGACCACGCCTTCGATAAAAGTTAGGGCCTCGAAGTTACCGTAAAATTTTTTGTTATTCAGGCATTAATGAGCTAACCCTTTATGGTACTACTACCGTCTAGAGAGCAAAAAATGACACTTTTTCCATATTACAACCAAATTTCTTTTACAATAAGTTTGATCCTTGTAGATAGAAAAAAAAAATTATTTAATTTTTGTATTTAGAATTTTGTATAGAGGGCGCTGAAGCCAGCAGTTCGAAAATATGCTAGTCCCATTGCCCACAGATAATCTCAGGATTGAAATATCTGAAACAAAAAATTTAAACGGGATTTCAAAAAGGAAGGTATTTTACCTTGTAATTTGCCACATTTAGTCGACAAATGCAAAAAACAAAGAAAAATTACAAAGGTTTGAAAAAAAAATGTGAAAAAATTAACTTTTTTTCCTTTTTTAATTTTTGGGCTAAATTGTGGTATATTACAATAGAGGCAACCTGAAGAAACAAAACACACCAAGTTTTATTCAAATCGGTTCGGTAGATCCGGAGATTATCTAGGGCTCAAAAAATGTCATTTCGAGAAAAACGCGTTTAAATTTTAGAGAGTCGTTCGGAGCCCATCTTTCGCTGTATAACGCTATAACTAATAAGAAAAATGAAAAAAAAAATGACTTTTTGAAAGTTATAGACGTAGTAGTACCTTAATGCGCAAAACGAGAATTTTGTCCACGCAAGTTAAATTGTACGATTCGAATAGAAAATTGGGGCAATTTTCTTCCAAAATCGTATATAGGGTTTTTGAGGGCTCTTTCAGAATTTGTTTTGCATAAAAGCTTCAAAAAACCTATTTTTTGGGTTTAAAAAAAAAAAAATTGATTTTTTTGGTATTTTTTCTCTTCAAAGTCGATTATCTTATAGTTCCATCTAATTTTTCTAATTTTGTTTTTATTTTATTTTATTTTCTTCTACTTTTTTTAGTATATTAATACTGTTAAGTTTATTTTTTGAATTTTGCCAACTCATCTTTGTAATTTCCTGCACATAATTATAAGAAACTTTCTTAATTGTGTAGAGTTTAAACTCAAATAAATAAATAAATAAATATAAATATTGAATGATCATATAACCACCAGAAATCGCGGTACGAATGTCGAAACTTTCTCAAAGCATTCTTTTGAAAGTTTTTTTTGCTTTGGTTTTTGCAAAATGGCCATTTCGATTTTGTACACGAAAAACTGCTTCATTTCATTGGCTGTTTACCCTGTAAATTTTATGGAAACATCTCTAAGGCCATCATACCCAAAATTCGGTCAAACCTTACTAAGTCTAAAATTGTCTTTGGACTTACGCTTGACACCCTGTATTTAATCGATTCTGGAAAATATTCGCGGACGAAGCCGCAAGGACAATGCTGGTTTTTAAATAATTTTTATGTTTCTGATGATAACAGTAACAGATAACAGGGACTTCCCATGTTGCGAATCTTATCTTCAAATAAATAATTTTATTGGAGATGTCTAATGCCGAAACAGATGTCTCTGGATTTCTACTATAATAAGTTAATGAAATACTAATGGACGTAACAAATTAAAAAATTGTGTTTTGAATCGACTGGTAAATAAGTTATGTGGGATTCTTTGGCCTTAGAATCAATATCAGAAAATAAGCAAACTGTAATTGAAGGATATGAAATGCATTTATGTAGAATAGGGAAAGCGTTTAAGCTCTACCTCCGAATTAATCTTAGATGACGATAGATAGAAATATTGTATACAATTAGATATTTTTTATATATTGGACAATCCAGAAAGAAATAAAGTTAACAACTGCCGCGTCATGTCAAGCACATACTCTTAAAAAATAAAGTAACTCAATTTGTAAAATTTAACCAAATAAATACCCATTTTTTGTTTATAGAAAAGCACTTTTTTATCACATATTTTATGAATTTAATTAATTTTCTGAAATTTAATTCGTGAGGTCTAACAATAATAATGAACAATTATACAATTAAAAAATGCAGTTATTTCGAAAGGTGTGCTTAAGATCCAAAAATACCTAATAGGATTTTCAAAGCATATAACATGAGGAATCTTGCAATATGAAGAAAATTCATCTTATTTGTGATACCCTGTATAAATCCTGTATACATGGAAAGAAAATTCAATCGATTTTAGTGCAAATTTGCCCTTGCGTCAGTCTACTTTTAATTAATATATATAAAAAGTCTGAAAATATAGAATAATAAACTTGATCAAGTTAATCAATGGTACTCGCAAAAATTATATCCCATTTTATTTAAACTTTAACGTTAATAATAACTGTACAAAGTCAACTAAAATTTTTTGATTTTTTCAAACAATTGTGTTATTCGTGTTATTTTATTAAATATGAATTTTATGAAAACATCGTTTTTTTCCGTACCTAATACTGTACCATTTGAAGCTTAAAAACTTTATTTTCAAAATGTCAACTATTTTTTTTTTTTTTTTTTTTTTTAACAATTTTGAAAAAACAATCATACCCACAAATATATATATTTTGAGTATCGAGAAATTTCTGCAGGTTATTATTACATATAAGAGATTTAATAATTGCAGTGGCCAACTGGATTTCTTCTTTTCATACTCTTACAACGTATTCTGAATGTTTTACCATGGGCTTATCAACAAATGAAGAGAATTCAATTTTTCTCTCTAGAGTGAAAAAGTACCGAAACGAACGATTCTTTTTCATTCTTTGACTTGAGTTCGTGGTGCATGCGCTCTACTACCTGAGAAAAGAAAGTAGCAATTATGGGTCGCAGAAAAGTTGTAGATACTAGTTCTAAATACTTCACTTATGATGAGAATTCTAAATCATCGAAGTGTTTAGAGTGTAGACAAATATTGAAAGGACATTGTACGGGAAATATAAAAAGACATGCTGCCGTACATAAAGTGAATTTAAATGATAAAAACTGACAATCAACGTTTGAGGACAGTGATAGCTGGATAGAAAAGTGTTTTTTTTTTATCATAAAACTGAACCAAAATTTGTATTGAACCTTTCTAGTCATTCTTTAATTTATAAATGACATACACTGAGAAAAATAATATCGGTATGTACAACAAAACTGACTTGGTTAATTTGTTAACCAAAAAATTAATTTGAACCAACTAAAATTAAGTTGAGTTAATCAAAATGACAAAGATATTTTAACAAAGTCGTTTGCCCAGCAAGGTTGCTTGAACAAAAATAAATTGGTTAATTTTGACTTTTTCTTTTAAGTTAATTGTAACAAAATTATTCGTTAATATGACTAATTTTAAAGCAATATAACAAAGTACTAGTTTAAAACTGATCCGTGTACTCTTAAACAAGTATCCTTGGTTAACAAAACTATAAAGATTGTTTAAAATAGCGACAAGAAACTAAATTAAAAATGTGTAAGAAGCAGAGGGTCTTAAGCTCAAAAATCGAAAGGTCATAGGGGGATTAGAAGGGGTAAAGTGTCCCCGCGCCGATTATGGCGCGATTATGGTCAGGACTAAGTTTCATCCATTATTAATTAACCCACAAGTGGTGAGAATTAATTTTAAAATTTTCGAATAAACCGATTTAACCGATTTGGATAGGATTTTGACATTTTATAGATATCACTGAGGCGCATCACAGAAAAAATCAGCGGAACTGAAAACTATATATAACATCAAAACAATTTTTTTCCTTTACTCAAACATTTTTTCAGCCATTTTTTATTTTGGTACAATACATTGTTATAACTTCCTAACATAGTTTTTTATAATATATATTTTTTCCAGATTTTTTTTTTTTTCTCATCGACGTTACACCTAAATAAATAAAAAGGTTATGACTGTACTGAAAAAAGAATTATGGTTACAAATTTACCTTATCTTGGTTGAGCTGAACAAGCTCTTGGTCAATATTTTAACTAAAACTAGGTAGAATTAACTGCGATTTTGTTAAGATATTAACTATTATTTTTGTTACAAATTAACTTAAAGTTGGCAAGTTAACAACGGGTTTAGTTAATATGTTAACCAAAACTCGGTCGAATACATATCTAAAACGAGGTAAAATTAACTGCAGTTTTGTTAAAATATTAACTATAATTTTATTTGAAAATTACCTTAAACTTGGTAAAGTCAAGCGGGCTTGGTTAACATGATAACCAAAACCTAAAACTCACTAACAATTCTGTTGAAAAAATTACTAAAAGCTTTGTTGAAACTTTGTAAATTCAACCAAATGTTTTGGTTATTAAAAATCTTGAACAATACATGGTTAATTTTGATAGTAAAATTTGTTGAGTAAAAATCAGCAGAATTCATTTGTTTGTAACAACCAAAAGCACGGTAGGCTGAAAACCTGCCAAGGTTTTGGTTAGCGTAAACTTGGTTTTTAGTACTATTCACCAGTGTTTTTTTCTCAGTGTAAGTATATTAATTAACCATAATGATCATTATAAGATATTAAAGCCTAATAATAACTTTGTTAATTTATAATAAATAAGTATAACAATTTTGTGGATTACTGTCTTCTATCATTGTTTCAAAAATTGTGAATTACGAAATGTAATATATATATATATTTATATATATTATATATATATCTACATATAAGATATATATATTAGGGTGTTTTTTTTTCTTGCGACTATTTTTTTTTTCAGTCCCACCCCGAAATTTCGTGGCAAATACCTAAACGAAAATTCCCTGAAAATTGGAGCCCTTAATATTAATTTTAAGTACTAGACCAAGGCGTATAATGATTTCCCATATAAAATACCTGTAAACTTTGATTATTTTTCTTCAAAACTCTACAGCTCAGAGGCATTTTATGGTATAATCTTGGTCAATGGCAGGATTTTTTCAGGATTCAATGCTCTACGAAAGTGTCCATTGCGGTGTAACCCTAACTCCCACCAGCGAGGTAGTACGGGTCACTAACCCCAATTTTTCCATAAAATTCTCGCTTTTTGCCCCTATCTCGTAAACAACAAGAGGTACAGAAAAAGTGAATATGACAAACTTGTTGGAAATTAAATTTCCTCCAAAAAGTTCTTGAACACCAAATCGCTAACATCGGCTTTGAAGTTGAGGTAGTGTGGAATTTTCATGGATTATTGAGCTAAAATTTCGGGGTGGGACTGAAAAAAAAAAATAGTCACGAAAAAAAAGCACCCTAATATATATATATAAAATTAGTTTTTAATTGTCAGATATTATAAAAACAATCCTCTTTTACTTGTTTCTGGCGTGTGTCGTAATTAACCACAATATTTGATCTTTTCAAAACTAACTTTCCAAAAATTTTATATGTTAAACTAGTAAAAAGGTTGTGAAAAGATTTTAGCAAAACATTTCTTTCCGTGTGTTGTTCAGCTAGAAGAACAATGAAATAAGTTAACCAAAATAATTAAATTTTATTAACAAATATCAATATACCTGGTACCTGAGAGTACACAGGTACTCTTTACTTTGATAGGCTCTATTCCTAGGAGCCTTAATGCAACCGAAGTAGATAAAAGGGAATACATAATTATTCAACCATACATTGGATATTCAAGCACATAAATCGATAAGGGAGTATCCTTGCTGCATGCTTTAAAACTATTTGTAGTTAATACAAAACGTTGATTAAACTAAAATTCGTTGATTCCTCTCCTTTTGGAACATTTCACCAGCCGGCAACCTTTATGTTGATCTCTCGTAGATCTTTATGCCCTTTTGAACACCGGATGTATTAAAAGACGAGATATAACAATAAACAAAAATTACTTACCTGTTTTTATGATTTTACTTATTAATTATTTCAATTCGCACATTTTGACCTCACCTGAGAATTGTAAGGAATACCACGCGATAAATATAAATAAATATACAAAAATTTATTAAATGCGATCTTAAATCTGAATCAATTAATCCAGTTTCTTCTACTTACTCGTCCGAACCAAAAAATATTGAATTACTACATAGCTTAAGTCGTAAAGAACAAAACTAGTAATTATTGTACTTCAACAATTAGAAGCCAAATTCTCGTTCCGTATAATGTAATGTGAATGCAAAACTCAATTAAACGCCCTTGCTTTAGTGTTTTAATTAAGTTAATTACCTTGTTTTGGTTGTTCAAAAGGAAAAATCCTTTCATTTTGTCAAAGTACTCGTAGATGCTAACGCATCGTTCGTGGTGCGAATTTTGTTTGGACTACTTGAGGAGGGAGGGACTCGGAGGTTTAGAATACTTTTAATAAATTAACCGCCCTATGACCACTGCATAACCGGGATGCAGCCGCTAGAGCTTCTCGTTCGCTTTCACGGAGCGGGAATAACTTGTCTTTACGGAGAAATGATATGAAATATTTCTAAGTTGCAACAGAAATTTGAATGGGGCTGCCTCCTCCATTCTGGCTTTCGGCCCAGACTCAAACGGACTTTCTGAATGGGTTCATCTGGGGAATATGGCCGGCTGGCAGAAAGGGCAAATATAACCGAAAGTAATGCGAACTTTTTCTACACACTTGCTCGCCTTCCGCAGAATGGCTGCATGCATTTTTCGAATAAACAACAAAAAGAAAAGCGCTCCATTCCGGTCGGTTGCCTCCGGTTCGCCGGCCCTTTTCAGGGCGAGCCCTTGCAGCCTGTCAAGCGAGAGTCAACGGTGTGGCGGAAGCGAGCTGGACTGCCTTTCAGAACGCTTCCTGAAATACTTAGTTGCCGGGCACTGTGGCCACCCGGGTCTTAATAAAAATGCGGCTATTTAGCGCTCCTGAAAGGAACCCAGTTCCCCCGGATTTCGGTAGAAACGTGCCTCTTGAAGCCACTCTGAAGGGCTGCAAGAGCCCCGCCGAAACAGGTGTTTGGACCACGTGTGTGCAGCCCCACGAGCAGCGAGATAAATCTGCGCTTGATAATCTTTGGTCCTTGGGGGACTGGGGGAATACTGCGTTTGCATGCACTCGACCGATCCTTTATGGAAGATGGGAGAAGGGAGGCAGTGTTCACCTCGAGCCCTCGCAATAACTGGCGCTTTGTCGAAAGTTAAATGAACCAACACAATGGCGTCCATTGCAAGGGGTCTCATCCCTAAATCACAACCGGTGGCATCCTGACTGCTCCTCTACGTGCTCCAGAGAGCACGGCTGGGAAGATGGGCTTAATAAAGTTAAAGTGTGGTTGTTGGCTCCTCTTATCCCTTCAAGTTGTCCAGGAAAACCGGACGGGATGACTGCACGAACACTTCGGCCCGGTTGCAGTTTCGGAAAGAGGATTACATGCGGGTCATTTAATTTTATTGAAATTTGAGACGCTACAGCATGTTTGGATATCTGACAAATTTATAGTGACCCGGCGTATATCCTTGCTGCTAGATTAATTCGAAGAGCGCTCCAAATGATCGATAAAATTAGGCCCGAAGACTGCTTCTAGTAATAAAGTAATAACCAGGAACTTAGGTATAGACTGCTTCCATAACAATGTTCCTCGATTATACGACACAGACAAATTTCGGACAATTTAGGGAAAATTACTTCCGCCGGTTTGGACACTATCCATTTTAGGATAGAAAGACGGGTGAGTATTAAGCTCTTGACGGTTTGACAGTATGTTTATCTTTGGGGAAAAGTTAACACATCATTTTAACAACGTAAAATAAAATCCGATGTCCGATGCGATTTTTCAAAAAGTTGACTTATACCACTGAATAAAATCTCAGTCTCGATTTTAGATAGAAAAACCAAATTTTATATCTTTCAAATTGAAATCGAGTTCGGCATTTCTATGTAAAAGTTGAAACTGATATTTTCTTCAGCTTTCTTTCTGAAATGTAAGCCGTTCATATAAGATTGTATGTACATATGTTTACATACATATCATATACGGGAATCCCAAAATCAACTGGTCCAATTTAGAACACATTTGGTAATGGAAATTAAAAAGGAACAACTGTTTACTTTAAGCTTTCAATTAATTAAGTATAATAATTAGAAAAAGCTTTTTGAATACGTCGTAATTTTGAACCTTAATAAGTTTTGGCATAAATCTTAAGAGATAACTTTGAGAGGAGGTATTGAGCCAACATTATATTTGATTAATAATATTTACTAATTGGAAAACAGCACAGAAAAATTGTTTTGTTAAATTTTTTTCCTTGCAATTCTAAGTTTAAATCACTTAATTACGATGTGAAATCTGTAAAAAGCGCTAAATCACTGAGCTACGTTTCATCATTTAAATTTTGCATATTCTTGATCTTACTCTCGCGTTTGTGTGTTGAAATTATCTTCTGTTGGCTGTGATCGACCAGTTGATCACGATCCACTAGTTGGGAACCCCTGATCTAGAGCAGTAGCACCCTGTGCCTTCTACGATGGACAATTTTCTTAATGTTGTTTGTTGAGGATTAACTTATTTAAAAGTAAACGTCTAATTAAGATTATACATATATGAGAAATAAATAAGTGATGTAAATTACTAAATTTTAAGTAATAGATAGGTGACCCTAACATTTTTAGACCGAGATAAATCAGGTGTTGTAACTTTTAAATAATAGGTTGTTGCTTATAAAGGCAAAGACCAAGAAAAAATGAGTGCTATCACTTTAAACAGTAGAAAAATAAAAAAAGCCCAATAGTCCTAGAAAAGCGAGTACTATAACTTTTCAACAATAGACAAGTGATCTTAAATCCAAAATACCGAGGGATTAAGCAAGTGCTGTAATTTTTAAACAATAGATTTTCGAATGTATAGCAATAAATAAATGCTGGACACTTCTCTGCTTCATCTGAAGAGTACAATTACTTTTTAAATAAAAAATTATAAAGAAATAATCTACGCAAATTTATAAGAGGTATATTTGATAATTCTTACTGGTATATGCATTCCCCAAATTATACCTTCACGCACCATTAAGTGCGATGAAGTATTTATGTCAAATGGGATTACAAAATAACTACCCTAATTTTTTTTATTGCCTTAAGGATATTGAATACACTTCCTGTGAATGTATCTTTTTTTGAACATGAATTCTCTAAATTAAAACTAATTAAAACTTACACTAGGAATAAGATGAACGCAAGAGAGATTATCGGGTTTGGCGATGATCCCTATTGAGCAGCAATTAACCCTCAGGAGGTACACTGGGTATAAGTAGTATACCCGAGCACTTAATTTAATGCTTTGCCCTTCTCCAACAGTCGATTGAACAGAGTGCTACTATAGCGGGAAAAAAAGTTTATCATGATTATATTCGTATTCTACACCGTCTGACGAATTGATAGAAAAAAAAAATTTGTAAATCCATCGCTTCAATTTAATGAAATTAATAGTTCAAGATGCAGGGGTATGACATACCAAGTGTACCTAGATAAGTAAGCCCCGTAAGTGTACCCCCTGAGGGTTAATTGACACTTCCCCATTGAAGGACTTAGTATTAACATTTCCAAAAATAAAAGCTCGCAAAATTAAATTTTAATATAGTTCAACTTAAGTTAATCATTGATTTTATATAGTCTTTATATTTAATCAAGTTGAATCATCACAAAAACAATATTTTAGTTTTTTAAGATAACATGAATATTCGAATTTTAAATAAAAATATAGTAAACTGAATGAATAGAATATATATAAATTAATTAATTTAAAAGAATACATTGAATATTGGAACTAAAATTAAAAGAGATTGTTTAAATATTCAAAATGCAAATATTTCTTAGAAAATTATACAGTTATTTATATAACTCTTTAAGAGACTTTCGTTTTACTATAACAAAATGTAATATTGTGTGCCTATTTATATAATAGAAAAACAATTACGAATTTTACAACAAATACAATTGATATATCTTCATGCATTTTAATACTTTGTTGAAATAAGTTAACCCATTAAGTCCCAAATGTCAGCTTTTTCGCCGCTGCGTTCGGCCGCTATATTTTTAGTGAAAATCAAACAAAGGGTTTTAGAGAAAAATTTTATTGAACAAAAAGTGCTTAGAATTGATTGAGAAACCCGTGTGAATTTTTTCAGAATTTTTCAAGCAATTTTTGGATTTTTGGATTTGATAATTTTTTGAAAAATCCAAAAATCTCATCAAAAATTCTGAAAAAATTCACACGTGTTCCACAATCAATTCTAAGCACTTTTTGTTCTATAATATTTTTCTCTAAAATCTCTCTAAGCGAAAAAATATCTTGAATTATAAAATAAGTTAGAAAATTTGACTTTCGGAATTTTTCACTCGAAAACGAAGGGTTTTAGAGAAAAATATTATAGAACAAAAAGTGCTTAGAATTGATTGTGGAACACGTGTGAATTTTTTCAGAATTTTTGATGAGATTTTTGGATTTTTCAAAAAATGATCAAATCCAAAAATCCAAAAATTGCTTGAAAAATTCTGAAAAAACCCTTTGTTTTCGAGTAAAAAATTCCGAAAGCTTTTTCTCATCTTTTCGTGTCCCGACCGCCATTTTGTGTGCTTAAACATTAAAATCCTTCATTTAAACAACGGGAGCTTATACTTTGGGAGTCGAGACCACGATATTTGCACGAAAACAATGAAATTTCAAATGATTTCCTTGTGGAAAATTGGAAAAACCAGAATTTTTTTTTTTCAAAATCACGTTTTTTTGCATAAATTAGTTTACAACTTTTGAACCACACATTTGTTGCAAATTTTGAGGTCAGATTCTGAAAGATCATTAAATTTTGCGTCGGAATTAGTATGTCACATATTTTTCAGACACTATTTTCACTAAAAATATAGCGGCCGAACGCAGCGGCGAAAAAGCTGACATTTGGGACTTAACGGGTTAATTGTATACACTGTGGCTTTGGATGCGATTATTTTTGAGTAAATTTGAAGATACGTTAAGTGATAAACCAAAGCTAAGATTTAAAACTGTGAGAAATCTGTTTTACATTATTAACATTGAACTGTTTCTTATTAATTATTATCATTTTCATAACATGATACTTTTAACTCCAATGCCAAATTCGAATAATCAAATTATTTGTCATTACTTCTACTTTTAAAAAATATATGAATATTACTCCGTATTATACTATATTTTCCTTACTTTTCGGCTCAGTTTATACGCACAGATTTTTTTAAGTTTTCGTCCCAATAAATTTTTATTTTACTTTTACCAATCCAATTTCATTGAAAAACAAAAAAATGGCGGACTGTAGAAAAAAAAGTTACGAAAATCTTGGTTTTTTTTTGTTAAAAATCGTTTAAAAAAAATAATAAAATATTTTCGAAAATAAACAATTCTGGTACGGACGATAACTATTAATGTGTAGAAGAACATATATAAATTTCAAAGCAATCGGTTGAATAGTTTTTTTGTTAGGACACTGACCGTTTTAGAAAATGATGTTTCGAGAAAAATGCGTTTAAAGTTTCAAGAGCAGAACAAGTCGCTTACGGCGCGTCGGCGACTATGAGTTGTAACTTATGTAATACTAGAAATTTCGGTCTGAATTTTTCACAGCATATTTTCGATAGGTTTTACTATCGAAATATGAAAAATAAAATCGATTTTTCGAAGTGGTCACATGAGAATACCCCCTTAAACCAGTGAAAAATTAGTTCTTATATTTTTTACGACTTTTTACGTTTATACTTTTATTGGTTATACTTGTCTACTGTTTAAGTTGTTTAGAACTTTAATCCAACCATGAAAACCAATACTAAACAAATTGCACAAATTATATTACAGGAAATATAAATATACTGATCTAATAAAGCCGCACAAAAATTTTTCGAATTGAAAGCAAAAAGCAATGACGCTCATTTGACGCAAATTTCGACATTTTCATGAACAAAAAAATAAAAAACGCCGATAAAAATTCACAAATATAATGATGGAGTTATTGACAGATACTTAACCTAACAATGTGACGTTCCTGATCTAAAATTTTATCCAGCATTTACAATTGGCGCCATCTTTTTGTATAAGGCGATTTTCCATTTATACTCCTAATAAATTGAATTTAGTGCACTAATTTACAAAAAAAAAAAAAAAAAAAGTTTCATTGAATTTATAATTTCTGCATTCCATTTAACCACGTTTTTGAAAGCGTCAAAACCTTTACCTGCTTTATCGCCTGTTTTCTATCGCGTGGAATTAACTTCCAAGTGCTCTCGTGATTCGCTTAAAGTTCTCAAGTGCGTGCAAATTTAATTGAAAACTTTATTAATTTGGACAAATCTGCGGGGCGTCCTGAAAGCCTGCAGTCATCTCGGGCTCCATCGCTTCAAAGGTCGAAAACTCGATCCATTGAAATCTCCTTAAGTTTTCCATAATTCATTCCCTTTCGTCGGCGGCCTGTGGGAGCGGGTCGGGACGTGAAGGATCACAGCCTCCCCGCCGATTCACACCGAAACCGAGCGAGATAAATCGGAGCCGATTTTTAACTCACTGCAGAATTATGTGGTGCTTGTTCTTCGGATGTAATCCGAGCCGTTCGTCATTGGCCCGCGCCTCCTGGGCATGTTTTTCCATTCTCACTTGGATTTAATTAAAGAACTCACCCCGTCCCGGTCCGGAATGTTTCCCATGTTGCCATTCCTCTTCTTATTATCGTGTTACTCAATTTTCCTTAATTGTAACTTTCGCCAGGACGATCTTGCCCGTGACGAAAGACCTCTCAAAGCTAATGCCAAAAGCTTGCGTGGAGCCGGGCCAATACCCGGCGAGGAGGCGATGAAGTGGCGGAACGTGAGAACTTAACAGCCCCCCAGTTTGCAATATATTTCCATTCGATGTCGGTGGCCGGCAATCGTAACTTGTAAATGTGCTGGCGGTGGCAAATACTTGTTGTTTTCCCCACGTTTTATTTCTCCAGCGATTGCCTCCAATTTCAAGGAGTCAATTACTTTATTGGAAATAAAATCCGTCCTCGGTTAATTGGAAGCGGAGCTCCGGGACATGAATCTCAGCGAAAAGAAAATACGGACCCAGTTTCGCAGCTCGATCCGGTTCGAGGAGGTCACTCAATGATAATAATTCCCGGCAAACCAACGACCGGGAGAGCTAATCTTCTTCATCGGGTTGCTTCAGGAATGCATCGTCGAATTAAGCCCATCGCAGGCCCAGACAACGCGATGCATGGTCTTTAAGCTGAAAAATATCCATCCTTGCCAAAAAGTGTTTCCAGTAATGAAATCGTGGGAAAAAAATGGGCATCGATTCCGGCCCCAAATATGTCCCCTGAATTCATTGCGCCTCCACCCTCTGTCGCCTGCCGTTGCCGCCATCGCTTTGTGAAGTTGGGAGTCAATGAAAGACGACGTAATCACATACCTTTAGCCACATCAGCAAGGATATGTGCCATAAAATGACATGAAAATTCTATTATGTAAATGTGAGAGCTTTATTCCATTTTGACAATCTGTTGAATGCCAACCACCGCAGGGTATGGGACCGGTATCGCTCTTTCATGATTTAAGCGGGTTTTTTGCCCGGAGGCTGTTGCTGCATTGGTAGAATCTCAATTAGGGCACATCGCTCGGTTTAAGTTTAATTTCTGCCTTTGTCGGCTGGAGCGGTTTTTTAACAATTTTATTGAGGGATTAGGGGGGTATACTTGGCATCGTTTATGCATCCAAACACGCACATATGCTCACAAACGTTTAATCCTCTTTTATAGTCGTGCCTAATCGCTACATGGCATGTTTAGGATAAAAATAACCACGGCTTTCCGACTCTACCTTGGCAATCTGTTTAAGGCGTAATACGCGATATTCTTTTACGTTTTATAAACGGAAGTCCTCTCAGAGGCTTTTTACTTTCACATTTGCTGCTCTAAAGTAATTTTTACCAACACGAATGTGCCGACTACTAATACTAATTGGGCATATTATATTTTAGTACCCAGCAAACCAAAAGATTCGCGGTTTCCATATAACGCGACAGAATTCCTATAGCGCGGTACTTTTATAACGCGTTTTTCGCACGTACGTACATTCCAATAACTTAATTGCTTAAACAATTTTTCAATGTATTCAATTTTTGCGGTTGAAATTAAATTCAATTTTTGTATTGAGTGTACATAACGTTTATGATACCCTTATCAGGGTATTTCACTAAAAATGAACAAACGATAGATTATTCTCCTTTAATTTAATATAAAACTGAACATTGAAAAATGAACAAACGATAGATTATTGCTCTCTTTTAATTTAATATAAGATTTTCTTTAAATATGTTCAGACATACATATGTTATGTATAATATTGAATATGCAATAAACGTAAATTCAAATATGTTAACACATACATACATTACATATTCATTGCCATTTGCATTACAGTTTTTAGATTAGTTAAGATATATTTAAAAAAGATGATGAACAATTTTAATTTAGAGCCAGAACCCAAGTTCATTCATCTATAATTTTTTTAATGTACTATACAGGGTGTTCAGAGGTGGGTGGTCAATACTGCAGGGGGTGAAAGGTCAGACCGAGACAAGCAAAAAATCGTATGGGTGGGGGGGGGGCATCTCGCACCGTTTGGCAGTTACAGGGTGATTCGTAAATCAGGATTTTGCCTTATATGGGAACCGCTCTTGTATTTTTATCTTTTTTTCTACGCATCGCAGCGGCCCCAAACTGATTTCAAAAAATCACTATTTGGAAGCCCTTTCCAAAAAAGTTTACACCACCCCTCTATCCCCAACCCCTTGGCCACAATCCCCCCTGGAAATTGAAAAAATTAACTTTTATTTCACGATTTTTCACCTTTCGCCCCACTTTTCTCCGAAATTTATGTTATTAACATACATACTTTTTATTTTTTTTAAGTTGCCTATCTAATTACCTTTCCAAAAGGGTGCAACATGCCCAGGTAGAAAAGGGTTGCAAAAGTCCTGAAATTAAAACATCCTCACACGTACCTAATTACTTTATTGCACCATAATGGAAAAAGTCGTTAAGTAAACAATTTTTATGACAGCAAGTTCGGAAATGTTTGTTTAGGAAACAGAGGTAGTACATTTTTATTATTTCAGCAAAACAGTAATAAAATAATAAATGTAATCTCGTTAAATAGCGTTATTAGTTTATTATATCCAGTATTGACTCCTAAGTATCCTCACGCTCCGTTTCTAATACTTCGTATGAATTATGGTATAAAAATGGGTAAGTTTGAAAGGACATTGACCACAGTTGAAGAAGCAAGCGATAAGAACGGGTGTTTAATAGAAAAAATTAAGATAAAATGGCAGAATTCAGTGTTGACGAGTATGCCGATATAATTTACGTGTACGGTTTAGTAGAAGGAAATGATAGTGAGGCCGTACGAGAATACCAAAGGAGATTCCCGAATCGGCGGGTACCCAACAGAAGGGTATTTTCAAGGACTTTCAGAAGGTTAAAAGAAACCGGAAGTGTAACCGCCCCCAGAGCAGAAACGCGAGCAGGAAAATCGGCCGATTCAGCGGACCCCGACCAACAAATCCTCAACCTCGTCAGGAACAGCCCTGTAATAAGCATCAGGCAGGTCGCACGAAGGTCAGGATTGTCTTCAGGGAGAGTTTGGACCGTTGTGAACCGAGAGGGACTACATCCATACCACCATATCCTGGTCCAAGCACTACAGGAAGGAGATTCCGAAAGACGATTGCAATTTGCACTTGGCTGTTCGAGTCTGACATCGAAAACAGAAGGTTTCTAGACCGAATTCTGTGGACGGATGAATCGCAATTCACCCGGGATGGCATCACAAACTTGCACAACCTTCACACCTGGTTAGATGTGAACCCACATAGGACCAGGTGTCGGTCCTTCCAGCAAAGATTTAGTGTCAATGTCTGGGCTGGCATCATCGGCAACCAGTTGATAGGACCCTTCATCTTGCCCCAAGTGCTGAATAGTCAGCTATACTCGGACTTTTTGGAGAATACCCTTCCGGATCTGTTGGAGGACATCCCCCTGGCCACCAGAAGCGCAATTTATTTACAGCTCGACGGAGCACCTGCACATACTGGGAACATTGTTAGGGCAAGGTTAAATGAAAATTACCCAGAGCGCTGGATTGGACGAGGTGGACCGATTCCTTGGCCTGCTAGGTCACCGAACCTTACTCCACTGGACTTTTTCTTATGGGGAATGATGAAAGATGAAGTTTACTCAAGACTAATCAACACTAGAGAAGAATTAGTTACCAGTATTGGGACTGCAGCCACGAAAGTACGGGAGAGACTGGTTACCATAGACCTGAAACGTGAAATAAGACCAAGGCTACTTGCATGCATCGAAACTGGCGGAGAATATTTTGAACAGCTTTTAAAGGACAAACGTTTTAATTGTAATTAGTTTTTAAGCAAACAAAATGTATTTTTTAGTTAACTTCAGTATAATTTCTTAAAAATTCAAATTATCATGATTTTCTGTAAAAGGATTTTTGTAAATAAATTTTCGTATCCTTTTCCTATCTGGGCATGTTGCACCTTTTTGGAAAGGTAATTAGATAGGCAACTTAATAAAAATAAAAAGTAGGTATGTTAATAACATGAATTTCGGAGAAAAGTGGGACGAAAGGTGAAAAATCGTGAAATAAAAGTTAATTTTTTCAACTTCCAGGGGGGATTGTGGCCAAGGGGTTGGGGATAGGGGGGTGGTGTAAACTTTTTTGGGCTTCCAAATAGTGATTTTTTGAAATCAGTTTGGGGCCGCTGCGATGCGTAGAAAAAAAGATAAAAATACAAGAGCGGTTCCCATATAAGGCAAAATCCTGATTTACGAATCACCCTGTAACTGCCAAACGGTGCGAGATGCCCCCCCCCCACCCATACGATTTTTTGCTTGTCTCGGTCTGACCTTTCACCCCCTGCAGTATTGACCACCCACCTCTGAACACCCTGTATAGGAGTAAAAAAGGGTTTGATTTTAAATAATTATAAATTGGGGAAAAATAGAATTGAGAAAACCCCAGCAAGAAATACCTTACTTAACTAAGGTAAACGCAGTAGTAGTGGCCATATTAAGGACGTTTTTCGTAGTTTTTCTTGATTACGTGGTCAGCTTTAGGCTTTGATTCTTTTTGTACGAAGATTGATGTAAAGTTTTCTTTTCTATATATGGCAAAGATTTCACATTTCGGTTTTTATAAATTTTTATATCATAAAAAAACCGATTTTGAAACGTCGAAAATGCATTAGTAGTGGCCAGGGCAAAATCTGGTAGTGGCCACCCCAATTTGTTTGACAAAAATGGAATAAAACTCATGCTTTCCAAAAAATCCAACAAAATTTATATTCCAAAAACAAAAAAACAATAGAAAAACTTAAAAAACGCATAAAAAATTTTGAAAGAAAATGGACTAGAAAGAAAAAACATTTGGCAACACACTGAAAATAAGACAAAATCAATCAACAATTTGGACTCTATTAATTTAAGTTATCTTCATCAAAAATTGTGATATCATCTAAACTATCTGCAGAGACCTGCCACTCATCGACTGATGAGATAATCGGTTTCTCACGTTTTGACTTTGCGCGATTTTTGAACTCTGCGATTTTAGCTTCTTTGCTTTTTGGTCTTTTACTTTCTTCATCTTGGCCTCCTCCTTTTCCTTGATTTTCTTTGTCTTAGCTTCCTCTTTTTCCTCTCTAGTTTTCGCGACGAAGAAGAATTTATTCAAATGAAAAGTATCCTATCTTTTAAGCGGGAACATGTAATAGCTTAGGATAAAAATGAAAAATATCGATACTATTGTTTAAGCGTAAGGGAGCAACTCTCATTAAAACCCGGTAAATTCGAGACATTTTGATCACATTTTTGATCCGTCATCTTTAATATACAAATTTTAATAGCAAATTTGAAATCAGCATTCCCTAAAACCCATAAGCACCAATTTTCATAAAAATCCCTTCAAATTTAAAATTTTCGAATTTAGCTTACCATAAGGGTTTGCTTTCTATGAAACCCAATTAAATCAATCTTACAAATCTTATCGAACAAAGGGAATGAGTTATTAATTTTATTCTAAGTTAGTGCAAATTCGACTAATTCTTCCTATAATTTTAGTCTAGGGCTTTATGATTCTTATAAATTGCGTTTCTATAAAATGTGCACCAAATTTTGATGGATTTATTTATTATACTATTGTATTTTGGATTAAACGCCAAAAAAGTGTTGTGGTCTTTTACTTTTTAAAAAGAAATTTATTTCTTGATTAATTAACATGCTGGCAATTAAAAGAATCCACAAATAAACATCCTCATCAACCACTATTGTTTTACCGTTAGTATGATAGTGTTCCAAAACTTCTGGTGATTTTATAAGTTACAATTTATCTTATAACTATTTTCCTCAAAAAATTTAACATTTGAATTTACTCCATATTGACATTGAAATTCCCCTTATCAAAAACTATCTCATTAAATGCAAAATCTTAAACTCTAGCCTTCAAGATGGCATTTTTAGAAAAATCTAAATTTCAGAGCTCCCTAGTGCTTTAAACAGTACATACGTTTATACATTATGTTATCTTAAGAGGACACCTACAAAACATAAACAAATATGCGACAAGACATTTTCAGCAAGAAAGGCAATGAACGAGCGCCGTAAATCGAGGAAATTTCGTTTCAAGCCCGGTTAAAGCCATTCACACGGCGCGCCGCAGCCACTGTACCACTTTCCTTTCCGCGATGTTAATTCCGGGCATAAGTCGTATTAATGCCTCATCCAGTACAGCGCAATAAAAGAAAATTACAATCCAAAATTCAACGTTTCCCAGCAAAGTTTCCCTTTCCTTTCTGCAGGATGTCATCCTGCCGCCAGTTACACCACCGGTGCTAGGTGGGCACCTCCCGCGTCTTTGTTGATTATAAAACCGTTTCATTCCCCCGCCCTATTTTCTCGATGTGTTATTTTTGAGCATGTAATTTACTTTTTATTTTCCTCTCGACAAAATTTTATTCAATTTTGACTCACGCGCATTTACCCCGGCAGACGTCTCCTTTGGATTTTTCTTTTTGGGCATGTTTTAATGTCCTTGAAGGAGCCACCTCCTCGCTTGGCTCGGCGTTCCTTTTGCGGCTCGGAGTGCCCACAGCTAAGGAGCAAAATAAAGAGATTATTCTTGCGCTGCGAAAAAAGGGAGCGAGCCTTTTTTTTTCCCTATATCTTTATCATTGCTGTAGATAGGGTTTGCGGAACTTATCCGGCAGTGAAGGAGCCTTAAATTTTTCCGAGTTTTCTCCTCGTGAAGCGCTTAAAGTACCCGAGCTTGAAGCAACCATCCGTGCTTTCGTTCTTCCAAAATTACTCCATTATATGTATTATCTAATAAATATAAAAAAAATTATGGAATACTTTTATTCAATCTTTTTTTTACTGACAAGGCTAACAAGTAATTCGAAAACCGAGAGAAAAAACTATTGTAAAAACATCTAAACAAGCTAGTGTAAGGTATTTCGGTTAGAAATTTATAATTAAGTAAACATTTCACTAATGTTTTCTTATTTTCTACCAAGCAGAGCCTTCCTAAAATTTGGTAAATCACATAAAATAATTTTGTTGATTTACCCCAACATTTTTGAGAGTTTTTGCATAAGTTCTTGGTAAAATACCTTCGTCATTGTACAACTACTACCCGACAACTTGGTATAAAATTATGGAATTACTTGGAAAATTGTCCAAATTTTTTTTTTTTAAATTTAACAGGCTAACAAAATTTTCCTTAAAACACGCATAATTTGTTATTAAAAATATAAATTGCGAATAAATACTTGGGGATTCCTTAAGCATCAATTCTTTTACCCATCATATACAGGGTGTTCAGAGGTGGGTGGTCAATACTGCAGGGGGTGAAAGGTCAGACCGAGACAAGCAAAAAATCGTATGGGTGGGGGGGGGGGCATCTCGCACCGTTTGGCAGTTACAGGGTGATTCGTAAATTAGGATTTTGCCTTATATGGGAACCGCTCTTGTATTTTTATCTTTTTTTCTACGCATCGCAGCGGCCCCAAACTGATTTCAAAAAATCACTATGTGGAAGCCCTTTCCAAAAAAGTTTACACCACCCCCTTATCCCCAACCCCTTGGCCACAATCCACCCCGGAAATTGAAAAAATTAACTTTTATTTCACGATTTTTCACCTTTCGCCCCACTTTTCTCCGAAATTCATGTTATTAACATACATACTTTTTATTTTTTTTAAGTTGCCTATCTAATTACCTTTCCAAAAAGGTGCAACATGTCCAGGTAGAAAAGGGTTGCAAAAGTCCTGAAATTAAAACATCCTCACAGGTACCTAATTACTTTATTGCACCATAATGGAAAAAGTCGTTAAGTAAACAATTTTTATGACAGCAAGTTCGGAAATGTTTGTTTAGGAAACAGAGGTAATGCATTTTTATTATTTCAGCAAAACAGTAATAAAATAATAAATGTAATCTCGTTAAATAGCGTTATTAGTTTATTATATCCAGTATTGACTCTTAAGTATCCTGACGCTCCGTTTCTAATACCTCCTATGAATTATGGTATAAAAATGGGTAAGTTTGAAAGGACATTGACCACAGTTGAAGAAGCAAGCGATAAAACCGGGTGTTTAATAGAAAAAGTTAAGATAAAATGGCAGAATTCAGTGTTGACGAGTATGCCGATATAATTTACGTGTACGGTTTAGTAGAAGGAAATGATAGTGAGGCCGTACGAGAATACCAAAGGAGATTCCCGAATCGGCGGGTACCCAACAGAAGGGTATTTTCAAGGACTTTCAGAAGGTTAAAAGAAACCGGAAGTGTAACCGCCCCCAGAGCAGAAACGCGAGCAGGAAAATCGGCCGATTCAGCGGACCCCGACCAACAAATCCTCAACATCGTCAGGAACAGCCCTGTAATAAGCATCAGGCAGGTCGCACGAAGGTCAGGATTGTCTTCAGGGAGAGTTTGGACCGTTGTGAACCGAGAAGGACTACATCCATATCACCATATCCCGGTCCAAGCACTACAGGAAGGAGATTCCGAAAGACGATTGCAATTTGCACTTGGCTGTTCGAGTCTGACATCGAAAACAGAAGGTTTCTAGACCGAATTCTGTGGACGGATGAATCGCAATTCACCCGGGATGGCATCACAAACTTACACAACCTCCACACCTGGTCAGATGTGAGCCCACATAGGACAAGGGTTGGTCCTTCCAGCAAAGATTTAGTGTCAATGTCTGGGCTGGCATCATCGGCAACCAGTTGATAGGACCCTTCATCTTGCCCCAAGTGCTGAATAGTCAGCTATATTCGGACTTTTTGGAGAATACCCTTCCGGATCTGTTGGAGGACATCCCCCTGGCCACCAGAAGCGCAATTTATTTACAGCTCGACGGAGCACCTGCGCATACTGGGAACATTGTTAGGGCAAGGTTAAATGAAAATTACCCAGAGCGCTGGATTGGACGAGGTGGACCGATTCCTTGGCCTGCTAGGTCACCGGACCTTACTCCACTGGACTTTTTCTTATAGGGAATGATGAAAGATGAAGTTTACTCAAGACCAATCAACACCAGAGAAGAATTAGTTACCAGGATTGTGACTGCAGCCACGAAAATACGGGAGAGACTGGCTACCATAGACCTCAAACGTGAAATAAAACGAAGGCTACTTGCATGCATCGAAACTGGCGCAGAACATTTTGAACAGCTTTTAAAGGACAAACGTTTTAATTGTAATTAGTTTTTAAGCGAACAAAATGTATTTTTTAGTAAACTTAAGTATAATTTCCTAAAACTTCGAATTATCATAATATTCTGTAAAAGGATTTTTGTAAATAAATTTTCGTATCCTTTTCCTACCTGGACATGTTGCACCTTTTTGGAAAGGTAATTAGATAGGCAACTTAAAAAAAATAAAAAGTAGGTATGTTAATAACATGAATTTCGGAGAAAAGTGGGGCGAAAAGTGAAAAATCGTGAAATAAAAGTTAATTTTGTCAACTTCCAGGGGGGATTGTGGCCAAGGGGTTGGGGATAGGGGGGTGGTGTAAACTTTTTTGGAAAAGGCTTCCAAATAGTGATTTTTTGAAATCAGTTTGGGGCCGCTGCGATGCGTAGAAAAAAAGATAAAAATACAAGAGCGTTTCCCATATAAGGCAAAATCCTGATTTACGAATCACCCTGTAACTGCCAAACGGTGCGAGATGCCCCCCCCCCACCCATACGATTTTTTGCTTGTCTCGGTCTGACCTTTCACCCCCTGCAGTATTGACCTCTTACCTCTGAACACCCTGTATAACTTATTTACAGCATATTTTCCAAGAATAGAAAATTGTACCTCCTCAATCTTTGCCAATTGGACTTGTATTCTTCAGCAACAAATCCTCTTGAAATATTACCTTCCCTGCAATCAAGCCCGAATACATTCGAAAACTACTTCCACAAATTGAAAATTAAACTAAAATGCGGGAAAAAACTCTGAACTATGTTTTTCTTCAGATGAAGAAAATTTACCTACCTTCCATTTTCCAATCTATCAATACGTGGATAATAAAATATTATGGTGCATTCGACAGTATAAAATGCCTTCAATTTACACTCGATAAGTCTCTAACGTATAAGTTACACATTGATAATATGATTAACAAAATAAACGTTCTGAAACAACAATCCTTTATAGGGTGATACAATGCAAAATATTATATCAACTAACTACACATTTATTAGAACAAATTATTAAAAATGATCAATAACCTGCCATGGTGTTTGTCGACGCACCATTTTCACAATATTTCGGATTTGCAGCTAATAGCGGACAAAAGTGTATCTCTAGCAGACAAATTCTTTGGGTTAATCTAGTGCTTAATCGAAACTTTTTTTTTTTGTAAGTAATTAAAACTTATATTTTTTATAAACAATAAACTAGTTCTTTTTTCCTTAAAAATCCGCGAGTAATTTATCACAGGACGCCATTTTGTTTATTTTCAAAAAAAAGCTTTCATCAAGCACGAGAATAACTATTAAACTTATGATTTTTTTTTTTTTACTGATTTTAGATGCACCAGTAAAATGATGGTCAACGCAAAGCACAACATGTGGGACGGGGTCCAACAAATGTGGCGATAACTTAGTCTACAGGGATTATTTTGTTTTAACATTTCCGTAAAATAAAGTTAAAACAGAACATAATAAGTTTGTATTACTTGTTTTATAAAATAAATTAAACTACTGTAAAAAAAAAAATTATGTAAAATACTAATTTTTTCAAGTCGTTGACTACTATTAATCTCTTAATAAAGTAATTCAACGTAGACCACGTAAGCTAGATATAAGATAATTATTTTATAATATTACGTAACTTCTGGAGGTTTTTGAACAATTTACAAGCTTACCCGCTAACAGAAAATACGGTATTAATGAATTTCGGAGAAAAGTGGGGCGAAAGGTGAAAAATCGTGAAATAAAAGTTAATTTTTTCAACTTCCAGCGGTGATTGTGGCCAAGGGATTGGGGATAGGAGGGTGGTGTTGACCGTTTTGGAAAGGGCTTCGAAATAGTAATTTTTTGAGATCTGTTTGGGGCCGCTGTGATGCGTAGAAAAAAAGATAAAAATACAAGAGCGGTTCCCATATAAGGAAAAATCCTGATTTACGAATCACCCTGTAACTGCCGAACGGTGCGAGATGCCCCCCCCCCCCTCCCCCCCACCCATACGATTTTTTGCTTGTCTCGGTCTGACCTTTCACCCCCTGCAATATTTCTCTCCCACCTGTGAACACCCTGTATACTATATGAGAATTTTTTACTGCTGGCAACATTTTATATTATAATTATAAAGCGAAATAAAATATATACTCCGTTCTCGCACTGTGCTATATTTACACGAACCATTTCGAGCTCTTTTCGACCAGTCTCTATCTCCGAGGGTAGTTACGTTACAGAGCTAAATCCAGGGGGATCAGGGTTATCAAAAAGAATCAGTATTCCAAATTTCATACATTTAGGTGGAATAGTTTTCAAAATACGAATGCCCAAACAATTTTGGACACTCACTGACTCACTGACTTATCATTATGATCATTATAAATCTAGGGTACTTCCATTCGAGCTGCAACTTTGAAATTTGAAACATAGATAGTGTTTAAGGACGAAAAAGTGTAGTAGTGTTTTTATAAGCACAGAAAAATATCACTAAAGAACTGAGCAATATTGAGACCCTTGAAAACTTGCCAAGTTTGATCTTTAAATTTATCAATTCACACAATATTTGACTGTGCTTATCTATCAAAACACTGCTAATAACGTGTAGGCAAGAAACTTGGCATAAATTCTACATTTCAGTAATTTTTTGAGATAAAAAAACACACGGTCCTGACGAAAAGTTGGCCTGTTTTTTTTGTTGCATATATGTTTTTGGTGAGCTAATATAATACTTGAGTAAAGTATACACAAATGTTAAAGCAATTTGTAATCGGTGCCATGTTCACTGAAGTAAAATGTTCATTGATGAAAATGTAATTGATACTTCAGAGCTGTATTCGTATTGTGTTTCCAAATAGCTTAAGTTATAGAGTGTAACACTGAAGATGTTAAGGTAATTATTCCAATTTTTGGATATATTAATTTATTTTAGTAATTTATAAAAGATTTTCTTTATTTTTACAGTGAAAATGTAAGGTTTTGGTTAAACTATACAAATAGAAGCATAAATAGAATTTAACCATTAATGAAATATTGCGTAGTCTTTTTGCGTTTCCTTGGCAGAAAGTTGTTTGTACTCGAGCTTGAGTTACGTTAATATTCTTTAATTTGCCAATAAGATTCATAATTTTTCTACTTACTCTAGGTGTAAAAATTTAAAAATATAAAGTTAAAAATAATTTTAAATGTGAAAATAAATTTATTCATCAAATTTTTAACACAAAATTATTACTTAGTAGATAACCTTTATGCCTTAATCTTTTGCAATTGAATTGAAATGAAATCTATCTGCTTATTTATTTCTTTATTTATCTAGTTATATTTTTTCCTTTAAGAACTGGCTGAAAATGGAGCTGCTTTAAATTTTGATATTGTTTATTCAGAACCCCATTACCTTCCAAAGTATTTTTATTTTGATCATTGTTGTTAAATTAAATTCAGTTTAAAGTGTTTTAAGTTCTTAATATTTTCCCAGCAATAGGCAAAATGTTGTACACAGCAAACTGAATATTTCAAATCTATATTTGAAATCAACAAATTGAAATAAAGACACATATGTATATGATATATAATTTTAATGATTTAAACTTTTTGGATAGTATTTTTAGATAATTTGCCGAAATTCGTAGGTAAGTTTGTAAGAAGTTTTTACTTAATCACTAAGCTATCCGTATACAATTACTTTGATAATTTTAGGTAGTGTACCAAAGCTAGTTGGTTTGCGTTAGCTTCCTGTATAAGATTGCCCTAATATTTTTCGGTAATTTGACAAAGTTGTTCTCAAAAGGTTACTTTCCCTTAGTTTTGTCTAATTTAATTTTTTTTTACTTATTTTTTTTTGCCTTGTCTAAAAACTTATAAGACCCAAAATTGCAGTAGCGCATAGTGCATTTTATACGTATTTTTTACAAACCAACAAAAAATACAAAGGTAAAACGTTTGATCACATTGTGATTTAGGTACATATTTTTGGATATAATTTAAAGAAAAGGTAAAATGATAATGGAATAGAACTAGTTAAGCACTTAGCCGTGGTGTATTTTTTACTGTATCGGTTTTTGAAAAGATTCTAAAAATTCAAATCTGACTGAAGCAAGTTAAAGGTGTTTGATTTTGTAAAAAGAAAATAATATATTCCTATCTATGCTATTCAATCAACTTTAATGTTCCCCCTCTGTTATGCACCCAAATTAGTAGGAATTTCAACTATTTCTCTGTTTAAGATTTGTTTATGTCTTTTTTAAAAGATATAAATTCTTCAAATTAACAAAAATATTATCACCAAAAATTATATAAACATTTTATATAAGTCGTCAGCAGAAAACGAAAATTAAGACAAAGCAGCAACAGTAAATTAAGAAGAAAAAAGCAAAAGTTTTAAAGAAAATGTTACATGAAGTAACAAAAACAATTATTGAAAAGCCGATTTTTCAATGCCATCACTAATAGGTGTAAGTGAATTACATCATAACGTGTAATGAACGATCCCGCGATAGATGTAATCGATAAACGTGGACTATAATTGGTGCGATACTGAGGAACGTGAAGTAAATTACATTGTCTAAGACCGCAACGAGGAACTATCACATTTTCAAATCAAGATCTTATAGCCAAAGGCAGTTTTAGCAGCCGTGCGCCTTCCATACAGCTTTTCCAACGATATTAACTTTGACGATCCCTATGTGGCGAAGGAAAGTAAAGAAAACAAGTCAGTCATAGAAAAACTCTAATACCTGTAACACACAGTGTAGTGTAGATACCATGGTTCTGTGGTATCCTCTATACTTTACTATAATATGCTAGGTAATATTAGTTTCATATTTTATTAATTTTCATATTGATCCATATTTTATTAATTTTTGTAGCCAGTTGGTCCCCATGTTTTCAGAGTTCTCAACTTTTTCAGAATTAAAATTAAAATAGTATATTTAGCAACAAGGTCGGTAACTAGCCGATTGCCTATAATGACAATGTTAGACGCACAAGGAAAGCGAGCTACAAAAAATCTATAAGAGCGAATAGAAAGAATCATTTCTGGACAGATCCGATACAATCACATCGAGACCTATAGAAAGATGTCTACATAAGATTAGCATATTCCAAAATAGGATTTATGGAGGTGATAAAAACGAGTCTGGTAACATAAGGGTCGTTAAATTCTTTTGACCATCTATTGATGAAACCCAATAAAGAATTAGCCCTATTAATAATATTATTAATATAACCATCAAAGCTAAATTTAAAGTTATATGTAATCAAAATTTTAAAACATTTTTTAACATCAGAATTGCACATTAATTGAGGTCCCTTCTCTCCCGGAGCCCGATCTGGACCAACACGAAAATAACGACATCATGCAGCTGTTTTGAGCAGAAGTTTTATGCATTCAACTATATTAGTGCCTGCCCTTCGCAACAAAGAGGACTGGACTAGACTTGTTAGACGTGTTCAAGTGCCCGTAGCATTTTGTATGGAAATTTCCACTTTGAAAGACAGCAAATCTTATTATATTTTCTTGCAGACTATAACACTGGCGTTCCCGGCGAGAACCACTTTTGGTTTCGTTTTAAGGACGCTGATGCAGGGCACAGCTTCATTGAATCAGGCTCTTATGGCGCTGAAAGTATCGCAAGTATATCGGGGACTCACAGCTGGCTCACTGAGCTGGACAACGTGCTCCGCAGGATGAATTTGTTTAGCTTCAGCTTCGGTGACAGTTTTCGTAATTGCGTAAATTTTCACCCAGAAATTCCATTCAATTAATTACCGCCAATTTGTTCCTTGTCAGTTTTAACCCATTAGGGAATCTTGTGCAATGTAGTTAACATTGGGATTAGACAGAAACATCTGCATTGATGCTACTTCGTATTCTGATTTTGTATTTGTGTGGCTATGGGCTAGGCCGAGCTCGAATTTATTTATAGCTAACTGATGGAATCAGGTTGATAAGATTGAGAACCATAAAGTTTTATTAAATAACTTAACTTTTAGGAATACCGCATACTAGAAGAAAGACGTTATTCTATAAATTGTTCAGACTATTTAAAATTTTGACTTTAATGGAGAAACTCTATCTTTGCCAAACAACACGCCAATATATGATAAATACGAAACAAAGGCTGGTCCACCTTAACTTCAAGTAAAGTCAACAGTAGGAGCCGTGCACAAATCACGTGATCCTTTTGAGAGAGGGAGGTGGTTCATGACAGAATCACGGTTTAATCATTTGATAAGGTAGTGGTGATATTAATGAAAAAGAGGCTTCTCATGTAGGAAAAGAGAATACAACATACAACAGATATAAATCATTCTCCCATGCCTGTAATAAGCGTAGAGGAAATTATGCCAACTAGCTAGGTTGAAGATGATGAACATAATATTTTATAGTCTCATAATATATATTTATCTTGTATTCTATGGAAAGGATTATTTTTTTTAATTGTGAGCCCTTTGCCCTTTACATGTTTTGACATATCCTAACATTTGGGATATCGTTGGAAAAATGCTTTCCTCTTCTTTTGAATTAGTTCTTTCACGATGTCCTGTGACGTCTTTAAAAAGATCTATAAGGACTTAAGTGAGCGAACCTCTAAAAAACCTTCAACGCTGATTTTGGGAGGAGACATTTTAAGGGAGGTTCAGAACAAACATTGATTAGGACACTTCAAAGAATCGCTTGGTATAGCATTTCCTACGTGGAATCGGGACACCCTGTATGTGATCATTCACTTATAGTCATAAATTTATTTAGACGTACCTTTGTGCCTACATTTCCTTTTGTTATTTTATAGTATGTGATTCCTTGCATAATTTACTTTGTATAGATAGTATCCAGAGATTCACATTTAATAATAGAACTTGTTAAATAACATAGTACTACGGTCACTGTTGAATGACTTACTATATTTCGAATTTGTAGTGCAAAATAGCAAATTCATTTATGGTATGTATTTTGCCAGGAAAAAACTTTTCTCTGAGCGTGTAAGTGAATAGTATTATACAAAAACCCTGAACAATTCTGGCCTTTTATTAAAACCTAACTAAAGCAAATACTAACCCTATGGAAATGATTGTCAATGAAGATCAGTATCGCAGTCCAGTTCTAACACGGATGATTTTCTCTCTCGTCGTTTTAAATCTGTGTTTCCTCACAATGACTATAACTTTCCTACCACTGCCAGAAAAAAGTCCCAAAAACATAAATTTTACGTAGGACTTGACAACATTTCCTTGTAAAAGGACGATTTTATAGTGGAAAGCTTCTGGAAATCTCCATAGAATTATATTAGTATGCACTTAATGGCTTATCACCGAACTTATTTGTATATACTTAGAAGGTTTTCTAAAACAACTGAAAACATCTAAATTGAGGGAGATCTTAATCAAATAAGTCACTGAAGTTTAATTTTACACAAGATAGAAAATAAACTTTAAATAACGTATACGATATATTTTGATTTTTTATATATAATTCAATAATACGTCTATTTGTGAAAATTCGTGACTTATCAATCACTTTCTTGAATAATAGATTCAATTATAATATGATATATTGTATTGATTTAAACAAATGTTAAAGTTCCAGTAAAGACCCAGATCAATTGAAAGATTCAAATGTTTTTTTAGAATATTAGCAACAAAAAAAGAATTCATATGCGGTTATTATGCTCAAAAATAATTAAGCTTAAGTTCGAATTAAGAGAATACATTTTTCAAAATTAGTTAAAAGTTTACTTTCTCACTACAAAATGCTTTTGTTTGGACTTTTCACTACTTCCCTTTATTTTGAATGAATACCTACTAGTACTACTAGTACTACTACTACTACTGTTGTACAAATTCTATTAGTGCAAATTGGATCTTCCCAGATGTACCTTCTTGCACAATATGTACTTTTAATTATCGCAAGCGCAAATATTGAAGCTTTCTTAATGGGATAGATGCAATTCTCTTCCAGAACAACCGTACGCCATCCAAAATCGGATCAGAGTCATCATACATTACAATCCACTCACTCAGGTGCTCTGAATGAGTTTTATGAAGGAGTGCTATTAGCGTGCACCCTTTCGATACTTTATTACCATATTATCCGATTGTGCTCTTTGGGAAATCGGAGAGAAGCAGGCCCCCTTCAAATGGGATCAACAAATAAAATCGGGCGAAAATCTGAGCTTAAGCGCCAGACTAAAGACAGTCGAAAGTGCTTCTTTATCTTCAGCACGTTCTTTGCTTCTCTGTCTGCTTTTCAATTTGGAAAACATGAATTTCCACTCCCGAGTACTTCGTGTCAAGTCAATAAAGAGGATTTTCCCGATTCATGGGATTTTTTCTTTTGCTTCCTTTGTCAGTAAATGGTCATTTGTAGATGCGCACGGCCTTAGGTCCGGCAAAGTTGTGATGGCATTATATTTTATTTTTCCATATATCCGAAAATATAATATACGCATCCATTTTTTTTTCGCAATACTTCGCTGAGCCAAAGATGCCTTTCTGAATATATCGCTTTCTCCTATACCGTTGGCAGAATTTCAAATATCAGAATACCTTCTATGCCCATCCTAACCCTATATGTCGGAGTGGCGCAACCTGCAACAATATTTTGTTTTATCACACCCAGCCAAGGGTAAACATTTTCCGGTTTATGAATTTCCTTTGGCAACTTTTATTTTACGTAAACGGTGAATGTAAAACCGGCGAGGCATTTTACGAGTATGGTGCCATCGCCTAGTTTTTATCGAGGAGCAAAATATGATACATGCGGCTATTTTCCAGCTCAGCATCCCGCGTTTGAATATCGCTCGTCACCGGAGGCCCCCTGCATCGTTACTTCTATCGATAAGTGCCATTCGACACCAACTCGGAGCGTGTCCTCCGTTTTATGGATATGATACTCCCAAATGCAATTCATAAATAAATTCTAGGGTAGCTGGCGAAATGAGGATATCAAAGAAATGGCGAAGCATCTTGTAAAACTGGATAAGTCTACTTATCGCGCATATTGCTCATCACTGGCGATCATAGGCGATCAAATTCTAGGGTTTCCTGTGGGAATTGCAACGACGAGCCTCCTCCGAAGCACCCTAGAGATGGAGTGTCACTGTATGACGCACTAATTACACATGTTACAGGAGATGTCGTAGGAATTATGAGAATTCTTAAGTTTCCGCAACAAGTCGGCTTTAATTGGCAGCATTTTGTCATACTAAACTGTGGAAAATCGGTCTCTCCTTACTCCGCTTAACAGCTCCCAAGATTAAGTGAATCCGAGCAAGCGAATCAGTCATAAGCTAAAGATTTCCGGCTGCCGAGCAGTAATTAGAAATGGGAACCATTTCCTTGTCGCAAGCTTTCACCATAAAATAGTCCGTGACTTCTGACACTTATGGGACTGCTGGGTCTATTGTTCTGGCCAACTGAAAAGAACCAGATACAATCGGGAGCTCTTCCAACTGGGGGGACCGAAACAATGAGGAAAATAAAAAGAAAATATGGAAATTGGGCTATTTGGATCCTGTGGTAAAGGGACTCGTAATCATATCTGACAAGTCACGCAAGTTCCGGAGACTAACGTGACCGTGTACGTGGTGGAGGACAAGGAGACTCATTTCCCTAATCATATACCAATTGATTTTGCAATGAAATTCTCTTTATTGCCTGGAACATCTGCAAAGGGCACAGATAGTTCTAAGGGAATCAGGGCTGCATTAAATAATTAGGTTTAGAGATGAAGCAATCAGTGGATTAGAGTATATTATTGTTTTTGGCATCTGAAGGTTCTCTACATTAGTCTGCCAAACCAAAAGCAGATGCGTGCTATGATTTGAGACCAACTGTGATTTCATGTGATGCGATTTCTCACGTACAAATCTAAGGAGGTTTAGAAAAAGACACCAAAGATGAACACTAAAGAATCTAGTATACAATAAGGTAGTGGATGAATGCTTTTCTTAAAAGTTATTGGTCATATATAAGTTTCGTTTTTCAAATCAAACTTTATTTGCTCATAATATTTGCTACAACAGAAGTTAGTCTACCATATATTCACCATTATTAATAACTGCTTTCCAATTTTCAGGTAACATTTCAATTCCTCTCACATAAAATTCTTGTGGTTTAGAATTGAAAAAGTCCTGCACGAACTCCTGAATCTGATCATCATTTTGAACGTGTTTTCCTTGTAGAGAATTTTGCAGTGATCGGAAAAAGATAATCTAATTGATCTGTTGGTGCTAGCTCTGGCGACATGAGGCAAAACAGTCCAGCCAAGATCCAGAATTTGTTGTTGCTGTGTGGGGTCTTGGATTATCATGCAATAAGATCACCTTTTTATCGGTTGACCAGTGCAGAAAGCTTATCTTGAATTTTGACGATCAACTGCTACAACTGTTGAACGTACACGTTTACCTCTCTTAAACGATTTAATGATATATATTCCATTGATATTAATTGCATAAAAATTTGAATTTCTCATAACAATCAGAAAGGGTCCTTTGTAGTAATTTTGAAAAGCATTTCCTGGAAGAATCATTTGGAATGAAATTATTAGAACAAGGTTCTAACTCTTTGACCGTTTCTTTGATTTAATTTGTTTGTCTTGTCACCAGTTAAAGAGTCCTGAATGGATGCTTCATTCTTGAAGTTTGATGAACTTCACATTGATGAAACGAGGAAGGTCACCGCAGTAGTATTTCATCTTTGTAAATGTACGAAAATTATTGCGTCTATCGTTCTACGTATTTTTGGCCAAATGTTATGCTCTATCATTTAGGCCTAAGCTGATTAATTTAAAAGAAAATCTGTGTGTGTCTAATTTGTTATCAAAATCTAGTATGCTTCTCAACCCAAAGTTCGGAGTACGTACAATGTACATATATATGTGTGGTATATCTAGATTTAAATGTATTTTGTTAAATCTATAAAATCGCATTATTTATTCCACATAGACCTATAAAAATCGCTCAAAAATTCCGTACCAGCCCTAATATTAATTATATCAAACCTTGTTGTTTAACTGTCCAATATATTTTCTGTTTCAATCAAATAAGCTGAATATGATTTTCTTTTTTTGCTTTTTTCTGTCTAATAATCTCAAAAGATAAATAATTGAGCTAAGGTAAAGGTATAAGCGCTGGCGCATTATTAGATTTCTTCGAAAGGAGATCATAAATTTTCGATGTTTATTGTCCGGGTCCATTCACCAAACTAGTTTTAAGTGAAAGCTTGAAGTTTTATAAAATATGCCCTTTTCCCGCTAACAAAAAAGTGATAGTCTTTAGTCTTTTATACATAATATAAAGTTTGAAGAATTTCGTCAATAATTACGTTGGTATTACAAGTTCTAAAGTTTTTACTTATTGCTGTAGACATTTTTAAAATTGTCATTCACCGTATAAATCAATATGTTGGTTAATGGCAAAATGACATACCTATTTTTTGCCAGTATTTACATTTTGATTAACTTTGCGTACGGAGATTTAATTATTTTTGTTTGATAAATTCTTTATGGTTTTCATTACACTGAAAATAAAGGAGCCTAAATAGTATCTCATCTTACCCTTAAGGGCAATGCGCACCGTACGGCAATGCACACCACCGACTTGTGACGTCATATCAGAGCATGTGCAGATTTATACAGACTTAAGTCTTCAAACTTCTATCGTTAGGGTACCAATTCAAAAATAAATTTCCTACTTTCATTTAATTGGCATGGGTCAAGCTATGATAGTGGAAAATTGCAATACCAGAAGGCTTTGAAATTATAAAATTAAAACATTTGGTTTTAATTGCAATGCTCCAATTAACATAAGATTTCCTAAATTCTACACCAAACAATGAATGTGCAGATTTACCAGAAAATGAATGCGATTTTAGAGATTTTATTGATTTTAAAATTTATTGCTGACCACAATTCGAAAGATTTTATTTCCTTTTATATTTTTATTATTATTATTATATTTAAAACTGATCTGGATAAAAGAAATAGAGTATAAAAGAAAAGTGATGTGTTATTTTAGGCCACTTTCCCATAATAACAGAGAAATACTAGATATAAAAAGATAAAGTCAGTTAAATGACTTTCGATTTCGAGTTTGAGCACCAAACTTCACTTGTTTAAAGAATTATTAAGAAGATATTTTGATAAGGCCAATCGGTAATAATAACAAAATAAAACATATTGTTTATGGGGATTTAAGCGAATAAAGCAAATATAACTACTATATGTATAAACAAAATCCTTAACAAAGTAAGCGACAATAGGTAGTTTGAGCTGGGTCAATTTTCGCCATATTTTAGTGTTTTTATCTCCTGTGTCCTTGGACCATTGGCGAATATGCCATGATTGATTCATTAATTTCCCTCGGCTTAATTTCGTTAACGTGACCGAAATCTCCCACTGGTCCTTGTCAGGTTCGGACCTATGGGCGTTTGCATAATTGCGCCGTTGGCACCTTCTCCCGCCGGATGTGGGTGAGCGGTGAGGAGATGAGGTGGGGTGTGCAGACGGACAGCCCTGCCAGGAGCAGTTAAATTAAAATAATGTTATTTTGTAACTAAAATCGGTCGAAGCGCAATACGATAATTGCTTGCGGCGGATTTCTGTATTTGTCGTTGCCGAAATTAATTCATACAATTCACTTGTAATAGCAATCAGCAGGAAGCGAAAGCTCGCCAGTCGCCGGGCTCGAAACTCGTTATAAGTTAGTCCCCGACACAAAGATTTTAATTAAGCGCTTTTACCGAAATTAATTTATTCCCGCCGGCGATAGGTTGCAGTTTATATAATCGGTGACAGGGCTGAAAAATTCAATTAATCGTTAATTAATAATTTTAAGTGTCGAGTTCTTTTGACTATTATTTCATTTAAATGCAGGTTGCCATGAC
Source organism: Dysmachus trigonus (assembly GCA_949715965.1). Lineage (NCBI taxonomy): Eukaryota > Metazoa > Arthropoda > Insecta > Diptera > Asilidae > Dysmachus > Dysmachus trigonus. Next base: position 50,543,850 of record OX454322.1, read on the forward strand.
CTCCTCTGTTTATCGAACCTCGACAAATCCGGATGGCCTTTTCATGCAATTGAGAAGTCCAGACAAAGGACAGGCCCCGATAGGCATACCAACTTGATTAAACAACATTTCTGTCCTTGATGCAGCCGTCTTTCGTTTTGACTGCATATCGTCGCCAATTCGAAGGTCCATGCATCGGCCGATACCCTACAAAGGCAGGAACATGGGTCGAAGGTAATCACTTTGGAGTTGGAAATCTCTTTTGCTTTTAAGATGTCAACTTTGCTTCCATTTGTGGATTTGCTTTTGAGCGTCGTTGCTCGGGCCCTTTGTTCTACTCCACCTTTCAGGAACAACAAGTCTCCGACGATTGTGGCACGAACATTTCCCTAGATCTTCCTTTTTGATTGCCAATTGTATTCAGCATGGAATAAATACGGACAGTGAGTGAATGGCAGACCTTTGAAGGCAAACAGGTACAGGCAAATTTTTCATGCCCGTCCAGAGAAGTGTAGTTATCTTCCATATCATATATGTACCTAGTAAAATTAAAGTCACAGCTGAAACCATTTTCGATTTATCTCCTAAGAGGTAAGTTTATTGTTTTCAAGTTATTAAAGATTTAAAGCATGCATCTGAAATTTTGCAATGCAATATACAAACCTGAAATACAGTAAGTTTGTCATCACATCAGTCCTGAGCAATAGAAAATAAATCCTGCTTTTTTACTAATCAAATTCAAATTACTTCAGAGTATCATCGCGTTATATTTAGCAGAAACAAATTTTGAAAAATTTACATTGTGAAAATTTTCATATTAATTTATTTGTTTAAAGACAATTGGTTTTCTAAAACATATGAAAACTTCATTAAAAGTAAAATAACGTTGAAAATAAGTACCTGCTTAAATTTTCCATATTATTATATAACCAAATTATTTAATCAACCTTCAATCACTAAGGAACGAAGATACATTTTTGTTCCTTTTAAATACAGCGCTTCCAGCAAATATAGGGTGGACCATCTATTGGTTTCTTTTTAAATTATATATTATTTTAACATAAACAGCTCTTTCGCACTCAACAATTGACAGAAACACAGTACCATATTTCCGCCGTACAAAATGAATATACTTATGCTTGAACAGCTTTGGAAAATATAGGAAAATTATTTCCAAAGTGAGTGCTGTTTGCCGAAACAGTGCGAAATTTTTAAAGAAATTCCCGTGAAGATGTGACATGGCCAGCGCAAAACTGCGATTTGACACTGTTTAACTTTTCTTATGGAGTGCCGTTAAAGATCGATGTTATGCTGACAAGCAAGAAACGATTCAGGAACTTAGGGGTACTCACCCATCAACATTTTTGAAAAAAATTATTATTTTCTATTTTGATTGTATATTTTTTCAAGAATATTTTTTTCATGTAAAATCGAATTCCCCAATAGTTTAGATACTATAGGCCTAAAAAATGATTTATTCATGATGGAATACAAATTTTAACGCGCTTTTCTCGAAACTAGTTTTTATCTCATGGGCGCCACGATAAAAAATTCAATTTTTAAGATATTTCAAAAAATCTTGCTGCATTCAACTTGTGATTAAATTTGTTATGACCTTATCCATAATTATAAATTTTAGTTTAGTCATTTCTTTTTAATAAAAAATGTGTTTTTTTTTTTTTAATTTCAAACTCGTATGAAAAATTTAAAAAAAATTTGTTTCTTTCCATAGTTGATAAGCGCGGGAACTATATTCATCTATCTATCTATATCTACATATATATATAAATGAATTCCTGTTTCCCTTAGTCACGCCATATCTTGAGAACGACTTTACCGATTTCATAAATCTTTTTTTTAAAAGTTTTCTAATACTTTGTAGAAGGTTCTTACGGAAAGAAAAGTTAAGAAACTTGCGCAGAAAATTGGATAATTTCAGAAAACATAATGACTATTTTAACTTCCCGAGTTTGACAGTTCGCGCGTTTGATGAATATCAATTTAGCAGTCAGCTGTTTTATTTTTTTGTAACAAAAGAATTGTCTGTTTGTTTGTTTGTTTGTTGCTCAATCACGCCTAAACGCTTACATCGATATTTTTTATTTTTTATTCGAAGGTAGTACATATACCAAATTAACATATAGGCTAATTTTTGTCTGATAATATATAGGGTTTCAAAATGGTGGTTGAAAATTTTTAATTTGAAGCGATTTTCATGAAAATTTGTACTTAGGGGTTTTGCGCAATACTGATTCCAAATCCGCTGTCCAAATTTACAAATCCAAGATGGTGGACCCAATATGGCGACCAAGATTTCTCGATTTCAAAGGGTTTTAATGAAAATGAGTACCTACAACGATTGTTTTGAGGTCACTGATTATGGATATTACCAACATTTACAAATCCAAGATGGCGGATCCAAGTATGGCGACCAAAATTTCTCAATTTCAACGGCTTTTAATGAAAATTAATACAATAGTTGTTTTTGGGTCATTGATTTTGAATATTATCAAAATTTCCAAATCCAAGCGGCGGGACCAACATGGCGATTAAAATCTCTCAATTACAAGGGATTTTAATGAAAATTAGTACAATGGTTATTCTAAGGAAATTAATTTCGAATTTTATCGAGATTTCCAAATCCAAGATAACGACCAATAATTTTTCAGTTTCAACGGATTTTAATGGAAATTAGTACTATAATTATTCTGATGCCACTAATTTTGAATGTTAATCAAAATTTCCAAATTCAAGATGGCGGATCCAACATGGCGAACAATAGATATACAATGAATGTATGGAAAGAAAAAAAAATCTATTTTTCTAAAAATTTTGATGGGCGAGTACCCTTAAACATTACCTTAAGGTTTTTCTGAGTTTATTTCTAGTTGGACATTAACTGAAGCATCTCTGGTGGTCAATAAAACTACGAACTATCTCTAAGGTGATATATCACAAAACCTTTTCGAAGAACACCATCGAAATTAGTTTAGCCTTTTTGGAAGATAATGTTAGCAAATGTAAAAACAAAGAATCAAAAAAACCCCATCGTATACATAAACCCCCTCTGTTTCTTATTTGTAAATGGCCCACAGTAAATGACTCTGTTTCTTATCTCTCCTGGCCATTGCCGATCGTGTTTCCGAACTGGAAATGATTTTTATCAGCTTTAGTTTCAATTGAATATACTTTACAAATTCTGCGCTAATACCAAAGTGTGTACGATGTGTCATAGTTAGCATTAGTTCTCAATTCGAAATTCCATTTTCAATTACGCACGAGGCAACGTGTTAGGTCGACAGCCCCTGGAAAAATCCTGCCCGAGGTCGGCAATGGAGAATATCCTTCAAATAAAAAATCCAATAAAAGCTTGCCCTGTCTCGTATATGTATGTATGTGTATAACTAAAAGTAATCCGCATCAATGGTGCTCTGGAAAAACGAGCCAGTAATTTTATTTTTATTTCGCACTGTTAAGTGCATAGAGCGTGTTGGCAATTTCCTTGTTTGCTCCGCGCCGCCATTCCTGAAAAATAATTATAGGAGGTCGTCTCGAGAGAGAGCAAAGCATCATACATATCTCGGTCCAATATTGGATAAATGAAACTCGTAATCAGCACAGCGCCAGCTTCATATCTTGCCGGCCTTTGAAACGAAAGAATGCATAAATTGCAGTTGCAGTGGATGCAATAAACTGCGCGCGAAGAAAATAATATTGTTTTCCTTTGACCCCGGATTGCTTGCGTTTGGAGCCCGGATGACTGAGGCAGATTCGTGCTCCCCGAGTGCATATGTGGGATTTGTGTAAAGCTTCAATTGCCAAACCAAACAAGGGTGCTGGTGAGTTCTGGGCGCGATATTAAAAGGAGCCCCGGGAACCGCTTCCCATCCCAGTAGAGTTAGTAATTAACGATATTAAATTTCTGCCCCATTCATTCCTTTTGATGTAAAACGGCTTAACGGCCGGTGCTAATTTATTTTTTTAAGCCCACTTGTCTGGAAGCGGAACCGGAGCTACACGGAACGCCGAACGGAAGACAAAACCAGGACCAGCCTGAATGCCAATGCAATGTCAAGTTTTTTTCTAGGGTCCAAAGAATCCGGAAAAAGCGCCAAAACTCCCCGAATAGAGCCGAGTGCATATTAGTAAAATAAACTTTCCGCTCTGGATGAAATAGTTTAAATTGATATCATGAGATGGAAAGGGGTCAACAACGTGAAAAGCCTCCATAACTTTTTTTTTTGTTTTTTGCCCCTGTCCGCGGCGATGGTTGTCGGCTGCAATTGAGTGAATGAATTTTGCCCACCCAACAGTCGTCGGGCAAAATAAACATTTCTGGAAAAACTTTTGAATTTTTGGGCTTCACGCTATGCAAAGCAAACATGTGGTCGCAGAAAAAGCGGCGAATTTTTCACACAGGAGTCTTATGGAAAAATTCGTTTGCAAAAATAATGTTGATATTTTCCAGCTAACTGGAAGCATTCTGCGCTGGTGTCCCCGTCTGAGGGCATTTTTATATTTCACTCAATATTTATTTAACTGGTGATATCTGGTTAGGCGTTCATTCACGCGCAAGTGTTTGATGAAAAATTAATTATTTAAAGCAATTTAACAGTCGGCCCTTCAACGATATGATTGCGATGAGCTGTACTACTGAAAAATTCCTCACTGCCTCGGCCCTTCTTATGTTGACATCCGAAATTTATGCATTACTTCATTTTTTGCCTAAATTAAACTTAATTTTACATAATTCATCCCGAAATCAGTTGCTCTAGACTTTAAAAGGTTAAGGCGTTCTCATGCTTTAACTGACCGATCCTACTGTCAAAACTGATTTAAGGACTTTTCCAAAAACAAGGACATTTTTCCATAGTAAAATTGTGAAAAGAAATAATTTATTATTGATTTTATTAATAATTAATTCATTATTCAATGTTTTATCAATGCAAGAAAAAAACCAGACATCAAAAGTCCCCTTTCTTTTTGGTCTTTTGGTAAAATTGTGTAATTTCACAATTTTTTGCTTAATTAGGTACACTAAAAATGTGAACTTTTAAGTTTTTGCTATATTTTTACACAGAAAAAAAATTTGAAATTACTCTTAAGATCAGTGTGAATTTACATTGAGTTTTTAGAGTGGAGGAATCATAACAAAATTTTGCAGCGCATTGTGAAAAATTGTGCCATTTCCAAAAAACAAGTTTCAAGGTTTTGGTTTCCTCGGATCCAGAACCTGATCTTATTATTTAAGTTAATATTATTCAACTTAATCTTAAATTAACAATTTCATAGTTTTCATGATTTTTTTTCAAATACTTCACCTAATTACCGGTAACATGGTTTTATTTTGTTCAATTTAGTTTTGATTGATAATTGTTTTGAGTATCATAATCAATGATCATCAAATATTTCACAGACACAAAATCAGCCTTTAAAGTGGCCAAATTTCGAAGGAAAAGATAACTTCAAATATGCAGCAATAGGTAAATTAAAACGTGTTTTTATTCAACAAATGGAAGATAAAAAAATTCTCAGGAGAATTTCTTTTAAGCAGTACACGAACAAAAAAATTGTAAAACTGAATAAAATGAACAACGACAGAACAAACAAAAGTCACTTCAAGAAGCAATCCAACGCTTAAAGTTAGCATATTTAATGATTAAAAAAGGTGAAAATATCTGAAATCTCTGGGAGCCAAGTCACAATTGCACGTGCACGAGGACGCAGGGCTCATCCAATATTCCAGACATCACTTCACACTTATTCAATCAACGGCACGAAAATTTGTCGTCTAAAGGACGTGCGACAGTTTAAAATTTCAAGTCCTAAAAGATCAAAAAATGGAAAATCTCGCCAATCGTCTCGATATGTGATTCTCGCACAAATTGTGGAACCATTGCAGAAATTTATGAAAGCGGTCGAGTCTGCATAAAGGAAGTGCTGCTGTAGCAATTATTGTTTCGTAATAATTCCATACCAAAAAAAACATTACAGAAATTGTATCAGTGGAATTAAAAGTTTAAAATTGGGTCGAGCATTTATACGTCCGTCTGCCCGCATTTAGGGATCCCAGCGAGCAGGGCACAGGCTGAATGTATCGATTGCGCCAAATTATTGTTTCCAGCTCCAATAATGCAAGAAGACCGACCACTATTCAATCATGCCATCAGGCATGATGAAAATTCTTATTCAATCGACCGTGGTCGAGTCCATTGAATCGTATTCTCTAAACGATTTTTGCATATTGCATTTTTGTTCCGGAGATCGATAGCCGACACAATGGTGGACGAAGACAACGGCCAGAGGAGGATTGTCGTCCAAGTATTTCGTGAATATCCGATTTCAAGTTTCCTTTCTATGGTTTTTCTCTGATGCGATTTGAAATTGTTTTCTCTCTTTCTACCTTTTAATATTGGTCTACAAAGACTCTCAAAAAAACCCCTAAGGTAGGTTCCACCGGAGCACAAACGGGGCAGTTGCTTCAAATGCATGAATACTTTAATGTGAGTTGAATTGGTGATTTTTAGTCATTTCAAATTTATCCATACTATTAACACACACTGGCTACATCAATGAAATAATAATATAAAGTCCTATTTGTATAAACATTGTAAATAATATAAATAAATACACTACTGCTACTAGTACTACTCCATACTATTAAAAGTAGTAGATATGAATAATACGTAAAGTAAAGGTTACACTATTTCTAGTATTTTTGAAAATATTTTAATCAGAACTATAAAATATTAACTGCGCTGAATGTTGCATAAATATTTGTAAAATTATTTAAGTAAATGATAATAAAATATTGTTACTAATATATAAAGAGCGATTTCGTTTATGTGTAAGACGTAATCTCAGGCACTACAGAACCGATTTAAATAGTTCTTTCACCATTGGCAAGCTTATGTCATCTCGATGGATATAGGCTATAAATACATACGAATGAATTCTTTAACACTAATTTACACTACTTTTTTATATATCAAAGATTTCATTAAATAAATTAGTAAAGAGCACCTTGTGTTTTTACTTGATCCCTTGCCATTTAATTTTACTATTATATTGTCCGCTAACAGTCAGCGCTATTTTATGTATAGGAAGGCACGGTACGACTTAGTTTACACAAATGCTCTAGCGGCTGCCGAAGTAAATTTAAAAAAAAGTAGAAGCAGGCGCTTAAAAATGGTCAGAAAATAAAATTAGAGTGAAAATCGTCTATTGAAAAAATAAAGCAAAATCTGAACAAAATAACTAAATAAAATAGAATAAAAAAAGTAAATTTTACTTATGGGAATTGTGAGAGACATTTAAATATCCAATCTCAATAACATACAAAACTGAAACCATATAACCCATAATACGTTTCCCGAAAATAAAGTGATAGGTTTGGACGGGTTTTTCGCTGATTCTAGACAGCTGTCGATATATCAAATTGTCAATATTTTTGCTCCGATATATTGATATATTTGGCTGATATTTCTAACGCGATATATAACGACAATGATATTAAGATCTGCATATCGATCGTCGATATTTGTTTCCACTACAAAATAAATATTTAGGGCTTGAGCTTTATATTTTGAAACAATTATACTTGCAATATTTTGGAAGTCACAAACTGATCTAGATATTAACCCTTAAATGCGCAATTTTTCCGAAAAAAATATATTTGGTAGTATTTAGAATATAATTCAAATAAAAAATATTTTATAACTTTTTAGTACATTCATTTCAAAAAATCAATTATTGTTTATAAACTACACTGCGCAGTCACCAGAGATGAGGAACTATGGTGAACAAATCAAAAGTAGTTTTTAAATAAACTTTTATAATATTTATATCATACTAGCTGGGTTACCTGCAAACTACATCAAAAATTCTTATAAAAATCTTTATCTACCGCCAAAACTTCCGAACATTAGTAATTGTCACTTTGACAAGGCCATAGAGGGGAACAAAAATAATTAGCTGTGTTGCCAATACACTAGTACACAATTCTAATATTCTATTATATGATTTGTATATAAAATTACTATGTTTGTGGAGGTTTATAGGTCGCGGATTTTGATCGGTTCCCGATTCTCAAAATTCAAGGTGATGGGTCCAAAATAGCTTCCTCTTATTACTTAGTAATAAAATCTCATGGCAATTTCATAAAACTAAGTATATGGCGATTCTTGAGACTGTTAATTTCAAATTCGGTGTCCGATTTTTAAAATTGAAAATGGCGGAGCAAATAAGGTGGCCCTAATTTGCTTATTATTGAATTTAAAGTTTGCGAAAATGCAACTTGCTTTCTATAACTTTCTACGCTAAAACTTGTTTATTTTGTCCATGAAGTATTGTAAAGTATCCTTAAAATATTAAAATGTCATGTAATATTAAATATGTTTTAAAAGTTTTGTCAGCACCCGAGTCGAACTTTTGCTACTTTTCAAAACCTGAAGATTCTACTTTTTAGAATTTTTCTGTATGAAAATAACCCCTCCATAAGACCTCGAATAGTCGGTTACCGGAAAAAAGAGACATTTCAGCAGTTGTTTAGGCGTTAAAAATTTATAATTAACGCCTTCTCTAAACTTAAATATTTTGCAAAAACTCAATAATTCCTATTTATTATCCCTTCTTGTAATATGTAGAATATGTAGAGGTTAATTAGTATATGTTAAATATTAAAAACATGAAATTTACACTTGTATAGAATCTTTAGAGGTTACCAAGTTTGTGAAGAATACAAAAGTACTAAATTAGGAGTTCACAATTCTTTAAATGCAAAATATTTAGATTTAAACTAGAATTTTTAGACCTAATAATTTCATAATAGTAAAGATAGTTTTTTGAGGTTCAAAAAAGATGTTATTTCTCACTTCTATAGAATTTTTAGTAGTTACTGAGCCTATGGAGTGTAAAAAGTTCTTATTTAGGCGCTTAAAAGAATAAAAAGTATTAACCCATTAATGCCTGAATAACAAAAAATTGTACGGCAACTTCGAGGCCCTAACTTTTATCGAAGTGGTGGTCAATTCTCATCGAGACCAACTTTTCTAGACGTATTCTGAGTCGCCCGACACTATCCAACCAAAAAAAAAAGTAAAAAAAATTATTTTTATTGTTTTTTTGCAATATTACGTAAATAAATACCTTTTTCACGTAATTTTTTTCTAGAAAACGACAGATTTAGTGGGGAAAAGCTACTTTTTACTGCAATAAAATGCATAAAACGTGTTATTAGTACTTAAACTTCAAAAATATGCAGGCATTTTTTTCGTTAAAAATATTAGTCTGCATAAAAATTGCAACAATGTAACGCATATTTGCATTACTTTCGATCACTTTTTTTACCTCACTATGTTCGACTATTCCCAAAAATGTATATACACTAGTTTTAAGGTTCACTGATTACGAATTTGCTATCAGATTTTCGTAATTCAAAATGGCGGATCCAAGATGGCGAACAATTTTTGGCAAAATTCTCAATTTCTTCGAAAAAAAAGTGGGTATTCGGAGTTTTTGGGGTCACTGATTACTGATTAAATGCCTGCATATTTTTGAAGTTGAAGTCCAAATAACACGTTTTATGCACTTTATTGCAGTAAAAAGTTGCTTTTTCCCGACTAAATCAGTCGTTTTTCGAAAAAAAAAATTACGTGAAAAAGGTATTTATTTACAGAATATTGCAAAAAAAGAATAATAATAATTTTTTTCACTTTTTTTTTTTGTTGGATCGTGTCGGGCGACTCAAAATACGTCTAGAAAAGTTGGTCTCGATAAGAATTGACCACCCCTTCGATAAAAGTTAGCGCCTCGAAGTTGCCGTACAATTTTTTGTTATTCAGGCATTAATGGGTTAATATAGGTCTATTTAAGTATGTTCATTATCTAAACCGTAGGTAAAGTTCGACTGGGACAGTCTCATTCAATTAGTATGTCGAAACGTAACACATGATATATGGCCCATTATTTTAACCAATTTTTTTTTTTTTTTTTTTTTTTTTTTCATTGTAGTCGTAAGTACAAAGAAATAGGTGTTTACAAAATACTAACAATATTTTTTTGTTATTAAATATAAAAGATTCTGAAATTATCACTTTTTTATTACCATGCTGTGGTGTTAAGGGGACATTCTCATTGAAATGGACAAAAAAACGACTTTTTTTGGAATTTTTTGTTTAAACCCTATTGCATTTATTCAAAAAACTTTTTTGATATATTGAATATATAGGCATTGAAGTATACAACAAAAAAACTTTTTGTTACGTTTTGCGGCAATAGAGGGTGTTGTACGAAAAGTCCCTTTTTAGCTGGTACCAGTTCCTGCGGTCTTCCTGGAGAAGATAAAGACAAAATTCAAAATGGGTTTTGTTCTTTAGACTTTTTTCTAGAACATAGACCTATAAAAATGGTACTTTTAATTTTTTAAATTATTTTTAGGACTGTTTTTCTAAAAAATGCTTTTGGGGGAAAGTACGTGTATAAAAAAGAGGGTGGGGTACTTTTATGCATTTTTAAAGGTCTATGTCGTAGTATTTATGTTAATGAGTCGAATGCTTTTTGATTTTTTTAAATCGATCGAGCAGAATTTGAAATATCACTGGTACCAAGTGAAGTGAAAAAAAGTAGTTTCGAGAAAAACGCGTTTACAGTTTTTGTGCGACGCTCCAAATCTATAGAAACCGGTATATATCGTTACCTATATATAGCTATAATTTTCGTTTTGTTTCGAATTTCTTACAACGGTTTGAGGACAGCATTACTATGATGTTAAAGAATACTTTTATGTAAAAAAAAACAAAAATCGATTTTTTTGTCACGTCCAATGAGAATGTCCCCTTAAATTATTATGTTATTATTAAATTATTTATTTTAGAACATTTTTAAGGCTTGTACAAAAATTCTTTATATAGGATATAAAATAATTATGTGGACGATACAAAATGTTTGAATTGATAATAAGTTACTTTAATATACATATAATGTATCGCTTACCAAATATTTTTTGTTCTTTTCGCAATGTGATTTTTCTAAGTGCAAGCGCAAGAAAAAGTTTTCTAGTTGTTAACTTGTGTAATATTTTTGACAATACAATGACTATATCGATTTTAAAACTTTCGAGTATACTCTATGAAAATATATGCCACAAAAAGTAAAACTTTTGAAAATGTCAAACAGATGTAAACGCTAATATTTAATATTAAAGGAAAATGTAAACTTACATTTCTATAAGAAAATTGTTTAACACTAGAACTATCAATACCAGTAAATTAACTGGTAGTAAACTTCCTTGAATTAATTATATTTTTTAAGAATTACGTCAGAGCTTGTTAAGGTTCGAAAAACCTTTTCCTATTCATAATTACTCATTTAAATGTAAAAGCATATCATATTAAAGGTACCGAAAATTATCAAAATTACAAGCTAGTGTTAAAGATACTCGCATTTTTAAATACTACTTGGCAATTATACTTTCTGCTACTTACAGATAGAAACCCAACAAAAATCGCCTATCATTGAGGGTACATTCGCAAAATCTCTGTTGACCAGTATTTTGCATTTGAGTTCCGACCTGAGGCAAACAGTTTGGACCACTTATCTCCTTAAGTCATTAGCATCCTTTCCAGTATTTAGCGTCAGAGCACAGGGCAAGAACGAGGAAAAAAAGGATTGTGTTGCACGAATGAAGTGCTCACGGAGTTGTTTACGCGAGTACGGCCCGTAAAATGTTTGCGAAAGCTTCCACTGTCAGCGTTTGCATCTAATTTGAATATTTAACCGGCGGTGTCCTTCATTTACGGCTTTTTTCTTTGTGCTCCTCGTAAACCCATTTCAGCTAGCGCAAGAACAACTTATCGCGCTCATATTAAAATGGCGTTTTTCATGAAAAAAGGTACCCTCCAGCTAACAAGTCATTAACACCTCATCTCGACCTCATCTCGGGTAAAAGAAAGTTGCTTCCTGCCGGGGCCGGGACAATTTTTTTGCATAAAATTCGTACTTTATCACGTTTACTGCCTTAAATAAGGCAATTTGCAGTCATACACGCCTCGAGTTTAGCAACAACGGCTGGAGCAAAACGTGTCGGTATCTGGGTCCGCAGAAGTGGGATCTAGTACTTTATCTGCCATATGTGAGCGACCAACCGACACTTGGGTTTCCAAACACGCAGATACCGTGATTTTCAAAACAAAAATATTTTTAAGCGGAATTTTAACGACTCACCTCCTGCGGGCCAATGTGGCTATGTTCGTCGCGTCACCGCGAGCACTCTAATCATCGTGAAGATGGCGTGGGGGGGTTCGGATCCCAATAAGGATATGGGGCTCTTACAATCACTTTATTATTCATGTCTATTTTATGCCCCGATCCTGTTAAAGTGCAAATTCAATATATGCTGAAGCTAAGTGAACACATTCAGCGAAAGACTTACGTTCTGTCGCCTGCAGTGTCACTGCTCCCGGGCTCCAGGAGTTCCTGTGTACCATACCAACACATTTAGGTATTTGATGATATTGTTATTGAAGAGGACACTTTACGCAAATTGCCTGTCTCTCCCGACCTCCCCGCACCGCTTTGAGATGGTAATTTGAAGATGAAGAACACTTGCGTGCGGCGACTGAGAATGAAACTGTTGCTCCCGTGCTTCAACAGATGCCGACTGCAACCCGGCTTGATGAAAGAAACTTCGAAAGTTTCTCGGCTCATGACTGAACGCCCTCGACAAAGAAAAGGGAAGAGGCTTCTGTTTATAAAGAGTATCCCTTTACAAAAGACATTCAGTTTTATTCAGTTCTGTTTCACCTGAGTCATAATACCACAGAAGTGAGCAAACCCAGCATTTACACTTTACGGCTTCAAGTAACAATAAATGTACCTCAGATTTCATCGCTGGCTCGTTTTCAATGTCTGTGTGTTTCAAATGTCTAGAGTTTAGTTTGTAATGTTCAATATCAATTTGTTAAATCGGAATCCAAAATCTGTCTGACTTCTCTTTTGTTTAAAACTGTCGTTTCCCGGAGGTCGTTAGGAAAGCAGATGCTAACTTGTTGACTATCTTAGCCCACATACATTCACCAATGCTACTGATTTTCGAAATTTCAACACTTACTCACCCCCTGCTACCCTTTTACACCACAAAGAAAAGTTTGTAGAGTTAGAATATATAACAATTTGGAAATGGTATGCACAATAACCTCACAAGTATTAATTTTTAATTTTATACAACAAATACTATGCATCTTCCAGAAAGCATTTTTATGTCTATCATAAGTAATGACACTAGTATGTAAGACCACTCTTTTTGAAAAATTGCCGAATTTTAACCCTTTTGGTCTTTTCCTTGTGAGGGTGATGAAATTTGACCTTAGATAACAAAAGAATAGAGGATAAAAATCTTCTCTATTATTTTTTTCCCATTTTCGCCTGTTTTCGAGAGCCAAAACCAATTTTTTCCAGAAATATCTACAATATAAGATAGCGAGTTAGCTTAAAGTTGATGATTTTGTTTCACAATCCCTTAATGATAAAACACATTCCTCCAGGTTTAATAACTTTATTAATTGAATATTGTGAGCCGGAGTTTTTGTAGTTTTGGCTTTTCCAATACTTCTTTCATATCAAAAATATCAGTTGTTTTTTTGTAAAATTTACCCTCAAAAATTGGATTTTTTTTCTTTTTTAATTAAAAAATACAATAGGAAGAGGGGTGCTTCTTTTGTAATTTTTCAGGTGAAATTCTGAAATGCATAATTGAATATACCCGGGTATGAATTTTCAGGATTTTTTAAAAATTTACAAAATTGTCCGAGCTAAAAGTTGACGGACAAAAACGTACAGATTGGGACAATTAGGGTTAAGCTTTTGACTATAAAACAAATTAATTCTCGATTTAATATCAGTCAGTTTTTCACGCCGACTTCAAACATCTGGCAAAATCGTAAGATTGAATATTGAAAGTAGTAACAGACGATTGTTAAGTAAAATTTTTAATACTTTTTTCCAGTTCTTTTTTCAAATAAGTTTTTATTTCATTGTTTTCAAAATTTGGTACAAAATTAAAATCATCGTGCCCAAATACCTCTATATACGCAATTTCGTAATATTTATATTCAATATGAAGCATACTGAGGCCGTCATTTTAGTACTAACATTATGAATTTCCAAAATTAGGTAAAGGATTTTCATTAAAAGTCCCACCACCACCTCCCATATACTTATTTTTATGAAATTTCAATAAGATTTTTTAAGAGGCCACCACTTTGGATCCACCATATGGAATTTTAAGAATCGGCTTCCGGATTTGAAATCAACGACCCTAAAAGGATAATTTTGTATAAGACTTGCATAATATTTCATTTCACTATACCCCTTTATTTTCATTTCACTTTACATTTTTACTGTGGCGTCTTCTGCCCTTCAAACTTTTTACACATATCATCGTATGGATTTCGATGAATTAATTTTAACTCGACACAATAAAAAAAAATTCTTAAAATTATGTGCGAAATAACTTAATAATTATCGAAATCGGTAATGCGCGAACAAACATAAAACAATAAATTTGGGTCGAATTAACAACACCTTTTTTTTATAATTCACACAGAAGTGTTCCCAACGCCATTTTACGAATTTCTTGAAAATCAGTTCATAGGAGTTTTCGGGAGTACTGCTTTCAAATCTTCTATCAGAATTTGGAAATTAAAGGTGGCGGATCTCATATGGCGACGAATATTTCTACAATAATTCAAATCCTTAAAGAAAATTACTAAAAGGGATTTTCAGGATCCCTATCCAAACCTTAACTTGGAATTGGTTGAAATAATTTCTATGATATACCCAACTGAAGGATCAGAGAAGTGTATAATTACTAAGTATTAACTTTACCCCGTGTGAAACCGGATAACTCAGCTAGTTAGAAAATATAATATATTCCTTAAAAAGGAACTATTTTCAGAAAAAGATACATTGCAATTCGTGATATTTTTACTGAAAAAATATAAAAACCTTCATCATTTACTATATGTATATCCAGAACTTCGTATATACCCCGATAGATTTTATGATTATGTCAAAATGTCAATTGAAACTTTTGAGTATATACTAAGAAACATTTAAGTGATATAAGAAAGCATATACAACAAACTTTCGTGAGTCAATCTCACCAGCAGAAAGTGTGGTTATCACACTAATATAGGTATATTTCATATCATGAAATAATAAATATATAACCTTAATTTAAAGTAATTTGGAACTCTTTCTTTGAGAGAATCTGAATCATCGAAAGAAGTCTACTTACAATGTGATGACCTAGGTGTTGCTGCCTGTTTCGCATATTTCAAAATCACACTTTGGATTTCATTTCGTATTTTTAATTTTTGTGTTAGCGAGAATTGTTTCATAAATAGTAACACAATTTTGAAGAATAACAAATCCTCATCTTAGTCATCATTTTGCTCGCTATTAATATTCATCTCCAATAATTTAAGTTTTTTACCTTCCTAACAATATCTCATTGTGACACAAGTGTCATTACTTCAAGCTTATTTATTCGTTTTTGAGCTTTTAAATCTTTTTTCTTCAAACCATTGTGGCTGAGTTGTATTTCAGACAGCAAATTTAGTAATTAAACTGTGTGTTTATTGCACAACATTATTATTGATCAGGAAAAATGTACGATTATTACGAATAGACCGAATATGACAATAGATGGGAGGTACAATAATTATAAACGCTGAACAAAAGTCATTTTTAAATATCCTTACTATTACTACTCTACTTATTTTGCAAGTAAAGCTTGTAGAGGATATCTGGAAGATGCTGGGCGATTTCCAAAAGAGGGTCAAAGAATACAAACGAAGTGGCGGTGGTACAAAACGAGGTCATACAAAAAACTATTATATAAAATTTAAATATTCTTTTAACCCCTTCTAATGGCTCCGAAGCCCCAAGAAGAAGGAAGCTTGGATTCCTTGAGCGAAACTGGGATGAATCTGGATATCCTATTCAGCCCTTGTGAAATGGAGGTGGATGATCCTGTCAGTGAAGCGGACATCACCCTCGTTCCTGGAGAGATGACTGACCCAACGGACGCAGAGGCGCGCGACGCCCAGACGAGCCAGATCAGGCAAGGCAGTGTATCTCCCCTGTCAGACGAGTTTCGGCTAACTCAACCCGAAACTGAACCCTCACTCGACAAGGACCCTAGAGGTCCTAACAGAGTAAGGGCAAAGTACAGCGGGGCGGCCAGAAAAAGATTTAAGTGGCTCTTGAACCAAGGCCACAGCCGCGAGGAGGCTCAGAAACTCGCGGTAAAACCCCTAAATGAGCTGATGGAAAGCTCAAAACGCTCCCGGTCGGAAGGAACTCCCCCAGAGCCCGATAGTACCAAAAGAAGGAGAGTTGGGGGTGAGGCTAAGCTGGAGAAGACGAAAAAGGAAGTGACAACTGGGAAGGTGCAGGGGCCAACAGCTCCTAAGGCACCTCCATCCTACAAAAACGTCCTGACTGGGACGAGGATGGGCATTCTCCCACAAAACTTCCCGGAAGAATCTTTGACCACCAGCCAACTAGAGGCCCTTCAAGAGGCAATACTTGAAACAATCCTATTGAAGGAGGACGGGGAGTTGAAGCCCACCTTCAATGGGATTTCACACAAAGCTGGCTGGCTGATGATCCACTGCGCCAACGATGAGACAGTGAAATGGCTCAAGATGACGATAGGGGACATCAAACCATGGGAAGGTGCAAAGCTACGGGTGGTGGACGAAGGAGAGATTCCCTGATCCAGGATCCTGGTTGGATACTTCCCAGAGAGCCAGGACTACCCTACAGAAAAGATTCTGCGGTTCGTGAAGGCGCAGAATCATGACCTAAGAGTAGCTGAGTGGAAGGTCTTAAGAAGAGTGTCGGAGGAGACAGTAGAGCAACTCACGCTCTCGGTGGATTGCGGCTCAGCGGAGACACTAAAAAAGGCATCCTTTAAGATAGGCTACAAATATGGGCATATCAGCTCAAAGCCAAAAGGCAGCCTTTTAAGAGAGACGGGTCGCTCCAGTGGCCCAGCGGCTCGGTCTGCAGGCAGGGTACGAGGCCCTGGAAAGACCACCCCGCAGTCAGCCGCTGCCGGGACAAAAGCAGCAGGAATGGAAGCGCAAGCTCCTACACCGGTTGGGCAGTTAGCCCCAACAGCCACAGTGGTTCCCTCTACGGAAGGTAGCAGTGCTGGAAATGTCTCTACGACCCCTGTACCAAGCCAGGTTAAGACTGGCTTAACCAAGGGACGGACGACCAGCAGGAAACCACCACCAGTCCCCAAAGGCAAGCCAATACCACACCATGGCAACGTGAAGGGGAAGAAGGTTAAAGGGAAAGAGGCTGGGAAAAGCATCATCACCAACAACAAGGCATCAGGACAGGCTGCTCAAAACCCTAAGATCCCGGAGAGGGACTCAGGAATAGACAGCCTGCCCAAAAATGCCTAACAGCAAGGACTCTGCCCTAAAAGTCCTACAAGTGAATCTCCATCACGCAAGGGCAGCTTCGGATGTGTTAAGTTGGAGATTCACTAGAGAAAAAATTGACGTAGGGCTAATTCAAGAGCCCTGGTCCTGCAGGGGTATAATCAAAGGACTACCGTCAATAAACCACAGTAAGTTGATCTACAGTAAGGAGCACCCAGCTCCTAGGGCGGCCATATTGGTCAGCCCTAAACTGGACTTCATTCCTATTACAGAGCTCATCTCGCGTGACCTGGTAGCTGGTATTATCGACGTCCCTACAAATGCGGGAAGTAGAGAGGTAATAATTGCCTCAGCATACTTCCCAGGCGATACGGAGACGGCTCCACCACCGGAGATCCAGCGACTAGTGTCGTTTTGCAGACGCAGGGGTAGACCTGTAATCATAGGATGCGATGCGAACGCACACCACACCATCTGGGGCAGCAGCAACGTAAATCGAAGGGGTGAGTACCTACTGGACTTCCTAATGGTGAACAGCCTAGAAATAGCCAACACAGGTATAGAGCCAACCTTCTCTAATGCGATACGTAGTGAGGTACTGGACTTAACTTTAGCCACCCCCTCTCTACTTAGCTGTATAACCAAATGGCATGTATCTAACGAAGCCTCCCTCTCAGACCATCGTCACATCAGATTTGATGTGAAGGCTGAGGATACATGCTAGGAAAAGAGAAGAATTCATCGACAAACAGATTGGATCTGTTATCAGGAGCAGGTCAGGCAGGATCTAAAAGAGCTTCCGTGCTCGCCGATCACGTGCCCAGAAGACCTAAACCTCTTCTCGTCCAAACTTACACGCGTGATCCTCTCCTCGTATGAGGACAACTGTCCGCTAAAGACAAGGAAGCAATCCAGGGATGTTCCCTGGTGGAATAGGGAACTAAAAAGCTTAAGAGCCAAAACTCGTAAGCTTTACAACAAGGCCAAGAAAGGAGGCTCAATGGAAGCCTACAAAGAGGCCCTAACCCTATACAACAAAGAAATACGGAAATCCAAGAGGAAAACATGGAGAGGCTTCTGTGAGGGCATAATCGACCTGCCAACCACAGCCAGACTCCAAAAAGTCCTCTCTAAAGATCACACAAACGGAATCGGACTACTACAAAAGCCGGACGGTACCTACACGGAGGATGGGAAGGAGACCTTGAAACTTCTTATCAAAACACACTTCCCTGACTCGATAACAGAAGATGATGGGCCCCCTGGGGGCTCACCAGGACTTAGCCCTGGGACCCCCATGAGAGCCAGTAGCCTTTCGGGCCACTTATTTACCCCGGGGATAGTTGAATGGGCAATCGACTCTTTCAAGGCCTTCAAATCTCCTGGAGGAGATGGCATCTTCCCAGCCCTACTGCAAAAGGGCCCGAGAGAAGAACTAATACCAGCCATAATTAAAGTTGCAAGAGCCAGTTTTACACTAGGTATTATCCCTGAAGGGTGGAGGGATACAAGGGTAGCATTCATACCAAAGAGTGGGGGGCGTAATCCCTCCCAGCCTAAGGCATATAGACCCATTAGTCTAACCTCCTTTCTCCTTAAAACCATGGAGAAAGTGTTAGACTACCATATACGCAACACAGCTTTGCGTGAGGCTCCACTACACCCAAACCAGCACGCTTATCAGGGGGGCAAATCAACCATCACTGCCCTTCATAGCCTGGTTACAATTATAGAAAAATCACTTAATGGGAAGGAAACAGCCCTATGTATTTTTCTTGATATAGAAGGAGCGTTCGATAATACCTCCTTCGAATCCATGGAGAGAGCGGCCGTCAGGAAAGGTGTGGACATCCAGACGGTGAAATGGATTAAAGCCATGCTAGGCTGTCGAAAAATCACGGCAAACTTGTGTGGGAGCTCCGTGACGGCATGGGCCACTAGGGGCTGTCCCCAGGGAGGGGTCCTGTCTCCGCTCCTGTGGTCAATAGTTGTTGACGGTCTCCTAGAAAAGTTGACGAATGCTGGGATAGATTGTCAGGGTTATGCGGACGATATAGTCATTATCATCCGGAGCAAAGAGGATCGCGTGCTATCACGCAGAGCCCAGATAGCTCTAAACCTTGTGTCTGACTGGTGCCAGGAGGTAAACCTTAAAATAAATCCTGACAAAACAGTAATAATACCATTCACTAGAAGGAGGAAACTAACTGTGACGTGCCCCACCTTGAATGAAACTACAATTGGCTTTTCCACAGAGACGAAATATTTAGGGGTCACCCTGGATCAGCGACTCACCTGGAATACCCATTTAAATAAAACGGCAGATAAGGCTATAAGAGCCACATGGTCATGCCGTAGGTTGTTTGGAAAAAAATGGGGGCTAAAGCCTAAAATGATACTATGGTCATATGAGGCGATAATAAGACCCATTGTCACCTATGCGGCAGCCATATGGTGGAATAAAACAGAGCAGTCCAAGGCGATAGCCACACTTAACAAAGTGCAAAGACTAGCCTGTACCGGCATCACAGGGGCCATGAAAACTTGCCCAACTGCGGCCTTAGAAGTGCTGCTAGATCTACTACCGCTCCACCTATACGTACAAAAGGAAGCGGCTAGCAGCACTCTAAAACTCCATATATCAGGTCATTGCAAAGCAAATGAAGACAGAGGGCATTCACAGATACTGAGGATGTTCTCAAAAGACCCGCTGATTATGGGGCCGTCGGACCTGATAATAAAAAAAACCAAACTTGGAGATACCATTCAAAACCGTAATAAGAGACCGACAGTGGTGGAAGGAAAATGAAAACCTCGCCCGATTGGGGGTTGTTGCATGGTATACGGACGGATCTAGGTGCGACGGATTCTCCGGTGTGGGAATCTATGGGCCCAACTGCCAGATCTCAATAGCCTTAGGGAGGACTCCCACGATATTTCAGGCTGAGATTATTGCTATAGATACCTACATGAGCCCGAACTATCATAGAAAAGGGAATGAGAGGTGTTAAAATATGGATCTTAACGGACAGTCAAGCGGCGATTAGAGCGCTCTCTAGCTACACTATAGAGTCGAACCTGGTCTGGTGCTGCCTGTCAACGTTAAAAACACTCGCTAGCACAAATAAGCTTACTATAGCTTGGGTACCAGGCCACGAAGGAATAATTGGAAATGAAAAAGCGGATGAACTCGCCAGAAATGGCGCAAAATCCGCGTTCATTGGACCGGAGCCTTACTGTGGCCTGGCCAGGAGCTATTACAGATCCTACCTTAGGCTATGGGAAGAAGATAGCAAAGCCTCACACTGGATCAACCAAACCGGACTAAGGCAGGCGAAACGCTTCATCTACCCCTCCAAACAGAGGTCGATGAGACTTCTAATGCTCAGCAAGCCAGACTTAAAAATCATTACCGACCTCTTAACGGGGCACTGTGCCCTAAGATACCACCTTAAAAAGATAGATGTGGAGGACGATGATACATGTCGCTTCTGTCTTGAGGAAGAAGAAACAGCGGAACACATACTCTGCCAATGCCCAGCCTTAGGTCGACAAAGGCTGGCACACTTCGGAGCATCCCTCATAGCGCCGGAAGATGTGTCAAATGCGACTCCCCAGCAGACAATAGGCTTTTTCAAGGACCTGGATATGGAAGGGGTTTAAATAAAAGGGACTAGCACAATAGATCTTATAGGTCGCGTTTGCTATTCGGTAGGCGCTGGGAGTGCCCTAGACGACCAAATAACTGAATAATAATAATAATAATAAACCCCTTCTAATTAACAAAATGAATTTTTTTTTTAAGATTGTTTTCATATACTGTGTAATATATATATTTAGCCATCATGATCGGTTCAGCGAGTTATCAGAAAATTCATTTTTTAAATTTTCAATAATTTCATTATAACTGGTGTAAAAAACATTTTTTAAAAGAGATATTTGGTATAAATTAATCTCATGAGAGTAGCAACTTACCACATTAAAATGTCACTTTCAAAAATAACGGCTCATAATATTGTGTAATTTTCTTAAAGCCAATTGTTAATGCTCTTATTATATGTATTATGTAATTAATAATATACTTCAATCCTTTTTTAAGACTGTTTCTTTGTTTTTTGCAAGCATACGTTTGATTTATCTGATAGTTGATAGTTTTTCTATTCTTAAAATTTGATGTCAGTTGGTTGGCAGAACTGTAAAATAATGCATTATTGTTGGAATACATTACCATACTCAGTAGGACTACAAGTAATGCAAGCAGAACAAATGAGCAGTACCATTCCAAGAATGTAATTACCATTACCAGCCGCTGCCTGCTGGCGTCCCTTTCTATCTGGCGCAGGATCGCTCTCACGCTCTGTCCAGGGTTATGCTGACGGCCGCACCCTCCAACTCCTCCCTCTCCGCTCTCCATCTATCACATTCAAAGAATGTATGGAGAACGGAGTTCGATCGAAAGTCGCAGTAAATGTAGCACGGGCCCGGTGTTTTCCGTATACGGTGAAGGAAGGCCCGAAAGTATCCGTGCCTCGTAAACATTTGTGTGAGGCAGTAATCGACCTCACCATGCTGACGGTTCAGCCAGGTGTCCAGCTGGGGGATAACCCGAGCTATCCACCGGGTCCTCGACTCCCCATCCCATCGTATCTGCAAGGCCACCATGGTCGCGGTCTCTTTCGTCCCCAGGGCGTCTTTCTCCCGGTAGGCGAACTGCCGCTCCTTGGCTAGGAGATCAATGTGTATGGCCCCCGCGACTAATAAAACCGCTGGTTCTGAGACCGTTCGATAGGAGCTCGCGATGTGGAGCACCGCACGCCGCTGTACTGCCGCCATGCGCTTGCGGTACTTCTCATACCGCATCGCGTCGGCCCAGATTTCCGCGCCGTACAGCGTAACGGCCTCTGCGGTGCGGAGCAGGAGACGCCTATTGCAGGGCCTCGGTCCCCCAATGTTGGCCATAAGCCTGCTCAGCGCCGCTGTCACTGCAGTCGCCTTATCCGCCCGGTTCTTGATTTCGCCCTAGAAAGTGAGCCTGCAATCTAGGCGCACCCCCAGGCAAAGAATATCGATATCAACATGAAGGGACACTTTAATGCCCTCTCAAAGTTCCAACCCATATGCAAGCTCTCGAAAGTACACCCAACAAAATTTCGCATTAGATAAAGCAGCTCAGGCCCTCAGGGCTCTGTAACTACCTATAAGAAATATAAAGAGAGAAATAGTCACCAAAAAATTCTCACATACAGCGTAAGCTATAAACTAAAGCTTTTTTTATGAACGCTTTTTTAAAGGCGCCCTGATTTGATGCAATGGTATCGGCCTCTCAATTTTACCTCCCCTCGCATAGTTAAGTTATAGGGAAATGCCGAATCGGAGAAGGGAGAAGAGGCAGGTAGCACACACCGAGCATGAATACGGACGAGATTGTTTACATTTTTTTCATTGTGCATGTTTAAAGGCGCCCTGGTTTTAAATATATTGTGTGCTCCGCTCGCTTTGTGAAAAGTACCGGGTGGTCTTGATTTGTCCGGAAATGTGAACAACCTTAAATGCTTTTGAGTAAAAAAGTGCTTTTTTAGAAGCAATTAATTAAATTAAATAGAATATGCTTTGGATAAATGATGGGTAAGCATAATATAACGTGTTTGGTGTGTGGATGTGGAAAAGGCAGCGTGTAATGTATTCATAGAAAAGTTTTGTGATAAAAGATTTATGTGAGGTGCACCCTGCAGGAGTGTTCCACTTTTCGCTCCAAACTTCTGTCTTTCTCTCACCTATGCCTTCTTTATTACTACCTATTTCTAGCAAAAATTCCCATTTATTCCTGTAACGGTACCAATGTCGAAAATGATAAGGAATAACCGCTCAAGTCCCCTTTTGTTATAGATACTCTTTGTCCCAGGTACGTAACCGCCGCCTTCGTCTGGACCATCATGTCTTCTACCCGCATTTCCATCAGTAGTGGAATGCGCTTCTTTGTAAGAAGGACGGTCTCGGTCTTGGCCAGAGCTAGCTCCAGCCCGTGGTCGCTTAGGGCCTACCCAACGCATCACCTGGTTGAGGCTCATCTGGGTGATGACCACCGCGATGCCATCCACATACCAAACCAGGAAATTCCCTTCCTACATCTCCATACGAAGGATCCCGTCATATGTGTAATTCCTGCTTGCACTACTTGTACTGTAAATTAAAATGGTAATCGTAGTACTTTTTTTACTGCTTTGTTGGTTGATCGCTCGTTGATTTAATCAAATTTAAGTTCTGGATACGCCGCTGCTATCGTATACAAATATTTATAATTTTATACTAAACCAGAGTCCAAGTCTTTAGAATTAAACTTTTAAAATCTCATCCGTTAGAATAAACAAAATCACTCTTTCAATGTTCAAAGCTGGACTTTGACATGGCTTTAAAACACTGCCAATGGTAAATGTGTCACCTTTAATTTGTAGTATTCCAGAAATCTACATTCGAAAGGGTGGCGCCTCCATTCGACAACAGCAAAGATACTGTGGATCAGTGGCGTGGGGTGAAATTTTTGAGAAGGTAAGCCGGTGCAAAAATCAGAAACTTAATAGCGAAAAAAAACTTACCAAATGAAGTCAGATATTACAAAATGTGTTCAACAGTGACTGCGTGTATTCTTGTCGAATTTAGTCGGCCACTTCTATCATACTTAAAGTCATTGGAAGTTAAGTGCTATATGAATATTATGAATAAATATGGACATATATACAATGAACTTCAAGAATACTATAAGTGGCTTTGAAAAAAACCCGTTAGTCGCGTGTATCGTGCAATCAAACTAAAGCGGTTAACAAAAACTGTGAAAAGTTGATATGAAATATAATTAATCTTACTTATACTCCAAAACTAATCTACGATTTTTTTTTATAAATTCGGCCAAAACATCATTGTAAAAATTAGACTGATTTATAATTTGTAAAAGAAGGTGTTTTTCTATCGATAAGAGTGCTAAATTTGAGAGCCTTTCTTCGGTTTGAGAATTTCTTAAATAAGTATGATTTTTCATAAATCGACTTATTAAAATGTTTGAAAAACCCGTCCTTACGCTTGTAATCTATTTTCATCGACGGTTTAGCGCGACCTAATTCGATAACTCTGCTTTTTTGCTGAAAAGATAATCTATTAAATTCATTTGCCTGTTCTAATAAAAAATCCGTTAAGCAGCATTCAACACTAAGTAACGCCATTTCCAACAAAAATTAAAGACTGAGAACAAGATATAAATAAAAAGCTACTAAAATGTCCTATAACAGACCACCTAGACCTTACAAAATTCTCACCAGCTTTTCACAATTAAATTCTATATTTTCAAGTACAATTACACTTCACTTCAAATCAAACATGCACGATAGACGGGACAAATCCTTCAACTGACAAATTGAAACAAATAAATAATCGTCATCCGAATAGCCGAACCTAACGAAAAAACCCGAGAAGCCGGATTCTATCGTGTTATCGAGAGGTAATAAAATAGCACCACACCACACTCATAAGTCACAATCCGATGAGCACCAAGGCAAAAAGAGACACAAGTTAACAATTTTTTTATTAAAATATAATAAACAAAACCACAACACCCCTCCCTTCCGAGAAGACGACGGAATTTTACAGGCATAGAACAAGTTTTAAATTTACGGGAATAGGATGAGTTCCCAAAAGGGAAGCCGGTAGGAATCGTGTTATATGGACCCCACGCCACTGCTGTGGATACAATCCCATTGCTCGCCCCCCTAATGAAACATTTATGGGTATTGGCTAGAAATCTTGGTGAAGCTTTTTCAATTGCTTCTTGACCCACCGCACTTTAGTTCGCCTGCACGTTCCTCGAATGGAGGCGAGTAAGCACTTTCTGGTCCAGATAAATTTCTGATTATCATCCAATCGTGGTGTACCGTCGGTTCTTCAGGTCTAGTTTATTGCGGAGCACTTATGGGGCCCCGAGCTGCATGGATGCGGGTGCGAGTGTAAATGCGTCAGATATCAACACTTAAACCACACTTCTGCGGCGATTCCCTGTGTAAGCACTGCTACACCTCTGGCAATAACAAGCGGGATGAATAGGTCCATCGACTGAATGAGGCAGAGCTCGACAGAACTAATGCCGTCGATTAATCGTTCGATTAATTGCCCGCTGGTCGGGCTTTTATTTATGTGCGGACTTATGCTGAAACAGTTACAGGTCTTTTGCGGTCCCATTCCCCATGCATGAATTATCATTATGGACGATATGTGGGGGGTGACCATAAAATACACACAATTTGCTAAAAGTTTTATGCATTTTATATTGATTTTGGTCACGCGCTGGTGGGCTACGCCGAATTCATAAAGTTTCAATGCACACGACACCAAAATCAGTAAAAGAATTGCTTATTTATGGGCACACGTTGGTGAAATATGCAGCGTTTCGTGAGTTGCAAAAAAAGGGGTCCAATCAATGCTTAAATTACCCAATCAAACTTCATAACTCTATATCAAAATGCTCGCAGAGCAACAGTTGGGGTTATTTTTCATTGAACGTTTTTTCATGAAAGCGCGGGGCAGGATTGTTATTCTTTTTAAGGTTAGAGTATTCCACATGTTGAACATACATATATAACATTAATCGACCTTAAGTAATTTTAAAGTAACAATTGGTATTGCAAGCGGATTTAGCTCATGCTCGAATTTATAATTGTATAAATTAAAGGCGAAATCCGCTGCAAAATATCCAAAACAATCTATTTTTTTTCCGTACGTAGAATAAGAATACATATGTAGGCCTAATTTTAAATTAAAACTCGAGAAATTACAGAAATTTTAGCAAATTTCGTTAATGATTCTAGCTATTTCAAAATGTTGTTTTCAAAAACGGTTGCAACGATATCTTGACTATAACCGGAAACACTATTCGAATAAATTAAAGTTTTCCTGCTTCTGAACAAGCAATATGTCATTCATACCTATAGGATTTTTTCCATGAATTGGGAACGAAACGAAAATGCCTAATTGCCTCGGGTTTCCAAGAAAAATAGAGTTAAAAAGTACAAAAGACCTTATTTAGCCTTTTTTGAAAAATCAATAAAAATATAGCTTAAATCAAAGCCTGAATCCTATCCTAAATATAGGAAATACCACTTATCTATATTGTTATCTAAGAATCTTGAGAAACAAGTTTTTCTTGAGCGTGGGTCAGATTTATTTTTCCATTCACTATAGTGTTGT
This sequence comes from Dysmachus trigonus, assembly GCA_949715965.1. Taxonomy (NCBI): domain Eukaryota; kingdom Metazoa; phylum Arthropoda; class Insecta; order Diptera; family Asilidae; genus Dysmachus; species Dysmachus trigonus. Next base: position 50,570,516 of record OX454322.1, read on the forward strand.
GCAAAACATTCCGGATTCATTTTCAATAAATTTTCTTCAAAGATTTTAAATTAACAAGAGGGTTAAGAAAATTCACTTTTGGGTTATTTCTATTAAATATCAAGTTTATTGTAAGAATTGAAAAAATAAGCACATTCGTTAATAAATAAAAAAAAAATAAAAAAATAAGACAAACCGATATTACTCTACAGCTTGTGCAAAACTAACCGGATATTATAGATAAAAAAACAAAACAAATTTTACTTTAATATTTTGTCCAGTACCCATTATTTTTCACAACATCCCGGCATCTACGAGGCATGGATGAAATTAGATTATTAATTAATTCCATTGGAATCTTTTCCCACTCATCCTTGAGAGGTTCAAAAAGAACTTCTTTCGAGGAGTGCTTCTGACCACTAACTCTTCTTTTCAAGATTGCCCACAAATTTTCGATAGGGTTTAAGTCCGGTGACTGTGACGGCCACTGCATGACACGAATATTTGTATCTTCAAACCACTTTTTCACGAGCTTTGAAGTGTGTTTTGGGTCATTGTCCTGTTGGCAAACCCATCTCAAAGGCATTTCATCTTCGGCGAATGGTAACATTACTTTTTCCAGTAAGTCTTTATATTGGAAACGATCCATAATTCCTTGAACTTTATGTAAAGGACCGCAACCCTGACCTTAAAAGCAACCCCACACCATAATCGAACCACCCCCATGCTTCACCGATAACCGACAATATTGTGGAAGTAATCGAGAGCCTTTCTGGCGACGCACACGGACATTGCCGTCCGAGCAAACTAAATTAAACTTGCTCTCATCACTGAATAAAACGGTTTTCCATTTATTAATTGAAAAAGTCCAAATGATTCCTAGCGAATTCCAATCTAAAAATGGTGCAATTTTAGAAAAGTAAGAACAACTAATTAGAGGTACAAAATTCACACCTTTTTAACCGATGTCTAGCCGTTAAGAGAGGCTTTTTTGCTGGTCGAAAGGAGTACAATCCCATTTCCTTTAGGCGTCTTCGTACTGTACTTGCGTCTATTGAAAGATTCAAGTCAGTTACGACTTTTTTAGATGACATAAAAGAGTCTTTTAGAACAATTTTTTTTATTCGTCTATCGGTTTTTGCAGTAGTTTTGCGTGCACGACCACCGCAATGTATAGTTTCCATTGGTTTTCCACTACGAAATTTTTTAACGATATCAGAAATGGGTGAGGTTGGGATATTATACTTTTCACCAATTAATTTTAGTTTCATTCCCGAATTAAAATCGTTTATAATTTGCTGTTTTATAAAATTATTATATTTGCACTTAGCCATTAGGAACAGATAAATTTCAATGCAAAAATCGCCAAGTCTGCACGGGAATAATGAAAACGTCACCTACTACTACTACTACAATTCAAATAATAACTAAAACCGTTATCATATTGTTAAGAACAGACTGATCTCCACAAAATCCGGAATGTTTTACACAGAAGAAGCGTAAACTGCAGAAGCTAGTGCTGCCACAGTAATTTATTTTTAAGGAAAGAGATTTGCGTTTTTGTTCAGTTTTTAACAACATATACCGAGACTTCTTAAAATGCAAAAATATTCTCAGTAAAGCGTCTTGGTTTCAAATAATTCAACAGGAAAAAATTTTGAACAGACAATCCGGAATGTAATGCACAATAGTGTATGTATAGTATGAAATAATCAGAATGTGGAAAAAATGAATTTAAAAGCTTGAGGATTACACTTTTATTTCGGCGAAGGAAAACACCAGAAACATTATCGGGAGAATCAGAGTAATATTCGTCAATCTTATTTAGGTACTCAAGGATAGTACATTCGTCTAAGATAATATTTGTGAATTGCTTCGGAAGTCCGGTCAAGTAGTTAAAATAATCTAAATCTATATCATAGTCGTCATCACAGTAGGAATTTCTAAAATGTTTAGTAAACAGATTTGCAATAGCAGAAGGATCACATGAAGTTTTATTGTCAAGTGATAAAATAGCGGAAATGCCAGAATGCTTTGAGACAAGATTTAATGTTATATTTCATGCGATCCAAGTATTGGCGATATAGAATTCTCGAATAATAGTTAAATTGCCTTCGTAAGTCAGAATTACCTAAGAGGTAGACAGATCTATCGTTACTTCTCTTGTATTGACGCCACGCATTTTTCCTACGATTTCTTAGAGATCTTAAATATCCATCATACCATGCGGGATTATACAAAAAGTCTCTTCGTTTAACCAGAGGAACAAAACGATTGATTGCCGTTAAAATCAGTTCATAAAATTTACTAACGGCCTGTTCAATATCAGCGCACTTGTAAACCAGAGACCAGTCAGAATTATTTAAAAATAAATTTAAATGGTCAAAGTTAGGTTTCCTATAATTGTAAAAGTAATTAGAAGAATGGTCGTCAGATAGTGAATTGTGAAATGATATGGAAATAAGTAGAACTGAATGATCGGAAACCACATTAAAAATTGGGTCAGCACAAGCATCCACATAAGTGGTTGAGAAGTCAGATGCAAAAACCAGATTAAGGAGGCGTGATCTAGTGTTAAGTACGCAGCTAAGCTGGTGGGGACCAAGGTCGCAAATTTTGTCCACAAATTCCTGCTCTATATCACGTCTTACGTTTGTTGCAGATAAAAAGGTATCGTCGTTGGCAAATTCCCAGATAAGATGGGGGAGATACACGTCCCGTAAGGGTGTCGTCTTTATAGGTGCATAGATCAACACCCTAGATATTTTTTATAAGCTTCTGATAAGTTGCAAGTGGGCTGCCAGGAGAAAGATACGTGGTGCAGACAAAGAGAGATTTATTATGTAATTTAATTCCCACACAGACAAATTCACTATCCGCTCTGTCAAGGGAATCGATCGCACAAGATGCAAGCCTTCTGTGCACAGTGATCAGGACCCCACCTCGTACAGGTGCATTAAGTTTATACAGATGGCGATCACGATGATAAAAGAAGTAGTTGGGATTGCAAAGCTCAGCGTCTAGAAAACTTTTGTGTAGCCATGTTTTGTTTAGGCAAATTACGTCAAAAGAATCGTTACATGAATCCTGAAAGACATTGCCGGTCTTTGTTCGCATACCATTTACATTTTGGTAATAAATGGTTAATTCCAATTTGTTTTCGCTGACGGACGATGGTATCGCTTTCGAAACCCCAAAGGTGACGACAATACTACTGCATAAGCACATCGACAGTTTCCTCAGGGACGATTAGTCTAAAGGAGGCGTAGGTCAGATTACCAGATTGCCTCCTTTTTGCAGAGGATGCATTTTATGTTTGCTGCAGTTGCGTTCTCAAATGTGGCGTATTTTTTCATCCAGTGGCAAACACTCTCGCACGTTGCAGAGGAAGCGCAATTAGTCAATAGCAGGCTTTTTGTTTTTATTGTTTCACAAGCGCTCAGAATCGCATCATCAGTAACCTTACTAACCCGGGGTCAGGTACGAACGATAGAACGACAGTGTTTTGGATGTGGAGGTGGTGTTTATCGGAGCCAAAAGAAGCAATTTGATGAGGCTCCAGATAAGCTGGGGCAGGGACCGATGATCGATTAGCGGACGGTTGGCTGCGGATGTGGTGACCAACAGCCAGCTGTAGGGCGATGGTCAGGTACGCTACTCAACGGTTTCAAATTCAAACTCAGATCACTCAGCTGGGCCATCAGAGGATCAAGAAGGTCAAATTTGCACTCCAAAGAAACGATTTGGGCCTGCAATGATGCAATCTCAGATTGAATAGATGCTTTCAGGTCCCTTATTTGTGATACAATGGTCGTCTCAAGATGTTTTACCGATAAGTGAACATCAGATATATGTAGTTGCGGCACGATTAAGTGATGCTAGCGAGGAATTCGATAAGCTTAAACGCGCGGCTAACTGATTTTGCGCTTTAGAATTGTTCCTGGTTTTAAGGTTAACCATTTCGATGAGAAGAGAATAGTCCACGAAATACGTTGTTTAAAACATACGACAAGAAATTAATAAAAAAAGAATTAAATAAACCACGAAATAGTCGGTAAATCAAACACAGATTAAGTATCATAGTCCGTTAACAGATAGGTATCAATGTAGAATATCACAGCTATTACTTATAGGAGTGGTCAAAAAAGGATTAGCTTACCAGTAACAACCTGAGCACGACCGCACAGTACCACGTCCGATTAAGAAGACTCTTCACATGAAGTTAAAAAAATAATGAAATAGATCACTGCCGCGACGTTTTCGATTTTTTTTTTTTATCTATGTATATATTTTTGCCTTTTGCCCTTTTAACTTGATAATTTTACTTGTTCTTTTATTTCAACTGTGCCCTGAGGGACCCGCAACAAGAAATTCATAACACACGAAAAGAATTTTTTGGAAATTACCTAACAGGTAATCATGGCCAAAAACTTTGTTGACCTGTGTAGTCGCATAATTATATTCATAATATGTATTTATCTTTACACAATAAAAATATTTAATATGTCATTTTAGGGTGCTTTTTTTAAGCGAATATTTTTTTTTTCACACACCTGTAAGAAATACCTAAAAGAAAATTTCCTGAATATTTGAGCCCTTAAGGGGAGGTTCTCATCTAGAATCTTGAAATTTTCGATTTTTTTTTTATTTCATATTATTAAAGTTTAATATGTCTAGAATGTTGCTTTAAAATATTTAGTTGATCCGAGCACTAGAACGGATTCTACAGCCCATTGATTGTGACGGTGTCATGATCGTAGCGGGGCGCTCAGCCTGTGCCGTGCCGTTCAATCACGATTATCTCGGAACTTTGTTTTTCAAGATTTTTCAAATTTGCGTACAAGATAACTCAAAAACGGTTCAACCGATCAACTTCTAGTTTCGTGCATATTAAAGTAAACAATTTTCTTCATAGAAAGAGTGGAGCACATTTTGAAAATTGTAACATTATCTCCTTTTTGTAAGTGATAAACTATGAAAAAAAAAGGCCGAAAACGGCCTTAAAATTTCAAAATCGCGCCATTCCATCAATTTTAAATTTTTTTTGAAAGTCGTCCACTCTTTCTGAGACAAATTTATTCTAGTTTATAATAATGTCATCATTATTTGATTTCAGACCAATCTGCGACCCCTAAATTGTACGCAGCTGGGCAACTTTCGAAAAACATGCCTCCGGAGAAGTTGAATAACGGGCGCCATTTTGTTTTTTTTTTAATAAAAAAATTTTTTCGTACAGATAAATGTACAATAAAAGATAATGCCAAATATCATTTCCCTATGTCTTGTCATTTGCCTTCAAAAAAATCACGAACTTTACCTACTTTTTGACGTTCTAGATGAGAACCTCCCCTTAATGTTAACATTAAGTGCTCGACCAAGGTGTATAAAGATTTCCCGTTTAAAATATACGTAAACTTTGATTTTTTTTTTTTCTTCTAAATTCTACAGCTCAGAGGCATTTTATGGTATAATCTTGATCAATGATAGGATTTCGTCAAAATTGAATGCTCTACAAAAGTCTCCATTGCGGCGTAACCCTAACTCCCACCAGCGAGGTAGTAGAGTCACTAAACCTAATTTTTTCATGAAATTCTCATTTTTTTGCCCCTATCTCGTAAATAATAAGAGCTACAGAAAAAATGTAAATGACAAACTTGTAGGAAATTTAATTTCCTCCAAAATGTTCTCGAACACCAAATCGCTAACATCGATATTTCTTGAGATATTGGGCTTTGAAGTTGAGGTAGTGTTTCTACAATTTAACTCAATAATCCATGAAAATTCCACACTACCTGCGTAATTTATTTTGGTGCAATTTTAGTACCATTATGGAAGGTATTAAATTTCCTTTTAAAAAGGGAGTCAAATTACACCAAAATTTTTTAGAATGTAACTATATTTTTACCGAATAAAAGTATCTTTTCATTGTCTTCAGATCACTGAAAACGAACCTTTCAGATGGTCCTCTGCGTGATATGTTAAAATCTCTGTTCTTTCTTATACCATATTTTTCAATAAAATTCATTGAAAACCTTCTTGATTATAAATAATAATAAAATAAATAAATAAAATTATTATCATTGTGTCGTAAGTTTAACTTTGACAGATGGCGTGAATTTAACTTTGGCGGATGCTATGTATTTTTATTTATTCAAGATTCATCAAAATTCATCATGTACTAGGGTATTATGGGGGCAAAAGAGACAAAACACAATATCAGCGAGAATCGTGGCCCCATTCTCTTTATCTCATATTTCAAATTGCACCTCTCACAAATTACTAGCAAGAGCACAGACCAGCTCGAGGCTCGTTGGTTTGTTTTGGACTGGAAGTTGAACTCTGATTTCAGCATATTTGGGAATCCGAAAATTTTCTCGATCCTGCCCGCGTGAATAGTCTGATTATTATAGAGTCTGTGTTAATAGTATATTCTAAAAACCGATCAATTTTTCAAAGCCTTAAAAAATATATAAGTACGATTGCATTTTTACGTGTTTTTTACAGCTCTCACAAGCATACTTTAAAATTGTGTGAGGACCTTCTTGGGTATACCGACGATATGCCCTGCCGCATTCATAAAATATGGTCGCGAAGGGAATCCAGGAGGATTATAGGCATAAAATACAGCCTTTCGCCGTATTGCCACTTTAGCAGATGATTTGCACATTACGCGAAAATTATCAGCTACCGATGGCTCCGGAGTTCCTTCTTAAACACTAAAACACCGCCAAGGAGGCTGTTAATATTCAACCACGTGCAGCTAATGCCTTTGCATGTGAAAAATTTATTCCTCCCTCCTCCGGGTGGCTGTTTGGAATTCGACTTAATTTGCAATTGGACTTGTATTTCTGCCCCATCTGTTCTCCAATCATCCGCAGATACGCCAAATGTAATAGGCGGTATAAGGCTCATTTTATGCCCTGCTCCCTGAATTTTTACCACAGTACAGCATCGAAGAGGAGCGCTCTCTTTTAAATAAAATATTAATTCCCCCCGACTCCTTCGCATGTCGTTGCTCGGGAATTGGTTCCCTCCTAATGTGCACAGTGTCTCGTTAAATATGCTAACGTTTGTTATTCAAACAAGACGTTTCGCAGCTGAGGTTAACAATACGTTTGGCGCTCGATTTTAACAAAGTCGCAATTCAATAAGAGCACAAAGTGCTCACATAGATATAATAGTTTTCGGTAAAACAATATTGTATTCATTTTTAATTGTATCTCTTGAAATCAACGATGCATTATTATATGTGTTTATCTTCTTAAACTATGCTATAACACTGTAGTTTTACACCTCAATGCAAATATGCTACAAGACTTAAATGTTCCTTGAGTAGCCAAATACCCTTTTACTTACAAGGAAGGTATCCCGTCGTGTCACCGCCGCGGTCGATTTCGTTGCTACTGAAATATGTTATTTTACATCAAATTTTAAGAGATACGTATTTTGTATGATTATTTTTTGTAATGTAGTAGATTGGAAATATCCAAATTGAAATACACTGGCGTTAAAGTTAAGAGATCACCCAAAAAATCTTTATATCTTTTTGAAAAATAAACGGATTTGGATGAATGAAAGGTCATTTTTAAGCTCGTACTTTCTATAATAAAACCTATATATCGATAATTAAACATATGTTGAAATATAAAAAAAAAAAAAAAAATTATTATTTTCATACCCATGCCAATCGTTGAAATCGCCTTTTTTAAAAACTCCTTCACGAAAGAAATCCATCCTCTTGTAAAGTTTGGGACCTGGAAAAAAAGCAAACAATTTTTCGATCTACATGCTATTGACTATAAAAGTACGTAGGGTTTTTTTTTTAAATCGGTTTTTGTAGAAATGGTGCACCTATAAAAAAAATCGATTTCTGGCCAAAAATTCAGCAGTAAATTGTTTATTAACAAAAAAAAAAAATGTTACGTCGAATCAACTGTCAAAATTTCGAATCGAACTATGCAACGATCTTCGGGTAATCTGTCCTCCTAGTTCGAAAAACATTTTTCCGAAATAATCGCGTTCAAAGTTTTATGAGTACTTATATCGAGCCCCGAGGCGCTACGGCGAAATATAGAACTAAACCTTTTATATATTTTTTTCACTATAGGATCTATATATTTTTTTTTATCTAAAGTATAGTTTAAGCAAAAACCAAAATTAAAAACCGATCTTTTCAAAATTCTAGAGTGGTTTAACCCCTTCATGACTTCTGTTGGTTCGAAAAAAATTTTTGCGGGTAAATCCAAATTAAGGCATTTTAAAGCACATATGTACTTCACTCTTTAAAACGGTTTTATTTAAAATATTCCTGTGATTTGGTTCAACTGAGCTATGAGCTATCAAAGCAGATATGCCATTTTCAAATTTTAGCTTCCATAACTCGTAAACTAATGGCTGTACAGTAATCCGTCGGACGTCATTGGAAATATGAAACTATATTCTTCAAAATCGTTCAGTCAATTTCCTCAAAAATAGTTTTTTTGTCACGTTAGAAACTCTATTTTAATTTATCAGCCGCAATCTTGGAAAAATGGCTCGATCATGAAGGTTTCTAGATTTTTCTAATCTTAAAATAGTCCCCTAGACTAGAGGAATGCCAAAGAGCAAATCACTGGAATTTTTGTTTCTTAGTGTATTCAACTGCCAAAATTTCGAAAAAATTGAAGAATCTCTGATTGATTCTTTAATACATAAATTAATAACAATCTTTTTCCTTTTTAAGCCGCTGTATCTTCGCGAAAAATGAACAGATTTGGCTGAATTAGAGATTATTTGAAGTCTGTACTTAGAAACTACTTAGAAACCTATATGTCGAAAAATATATGTTGATATCTGGAATGATACCTTATTAGTTAGGATATGTCCAAACATATAAAAGGCAGAGAGTCCATAACAAAAAAATTATAAAAAAAAGAGTAATTCATTCCATAGAAAGTTTTGATGAAAACAGAATAAAACCGAAATTTGTTTATGAAAATTTTGATAAATTTTGAGCTTAAGACCTGTTGCCTTTTACATGTTTTGACATATTCCAACATGTGGGGTATCGTTGGAAAGGTGCCTCGTCTTCTTTTGAATGACTTCTTGCTCAATATCCTACGACGTCCTCACAAGGACCTATAAGACCTTAAGGGAGCGAACCTTTAAAAAACCTTCAATGGCGACAAATGTTGGCAAGGACACTCCAAGGAATCGGTTGGTACAGACTACGTTGAATCGGGACACTCTATATACAGTGTTGCGCACAGGGTGCGAGTAATGCCCTATGCAGACAGCTCAAATAAATTACTAATTAGTACTAATTACTATGATCATAATTTTTTAATCATTTATACCTAAATAACGAAAAGTTTACTAGAATTCAGCTGATGTTATACGTCTGTACCAGTTTTAACTTTACTTTGCGCTATCCGTTACAAAGAACAAGAAGGACAAAAGCAAAAGGACTATTGAATAACTGACAGCTGACAAATGATGATTAAAAAATGGCTGTCTGTCACCATTTCATTCATGTAGGGCATTACCCAAGTTCTGAAATCAGTCACTGCTGCTCCATTCTGTGTGACGTACTGACCCGGTTTTGGTGGGAAACTTTTAGTAGAAGGTCCCTATAAGTTACAAATCTCTACCTCAGACCCGGAACTGTAACGGCTTCTAAGTACTACATAATTGTATGCGGGCTCTGGGTTTCCGTAATTGGTTCGCGTCTTTGAATTAACTAACCCAGTGTCACTTGTAGGTAACTTAAATTTAAGATTTCCTTTTTTAAATATTTAAAATAATGCATAAAATAGTGAACTGAAATTTTACCTCCTTAACACTAGAGTACACGCGTGGCCTACTATGGTAGACCAGGGTGATATAACTGGTTATAACTTTTGAATTTCACGCGCAAATACGCTGTGTCTCCACATATACTTTAATAAAGAACTTGTAACATAAACCAAACCAAAAATTTGATTACTTAAAATACACAAAAACATGTTTTAAAAAGGCCTACTAGAGTCGGCCACGCGGGCACCGATGTAAAAAAAATAGGCGCGTGTACTCTAGTGTTAAAAAAACAGGTGTTATATTTTTGTGATTTTATATAGCGTACTATATTCAGATGCATTCCTATAAACATAATCTGAATACAAATTCTTTTCTTTTACGTTTGTATACATATGGGAATTAACGAGTTAAGTTATAAATAATTTAATAAGTTGAAAAAAGAGTAATAATTATATACTTATGGTTTCATTCTTTTACAGCTGTGTTCATTCATGTGATATTATGAAAAATTAAAGAGTTTAATCAATTGGCTGTCTTAAATTATGAAGATTCGGGAGTTGATTGCTGTGTGTAATATTTCGTAAATAAACCGAAATCGGTTAATGAATCCCTTCCCATGGCATCGGCATCGAATCGGCCCGGTGAAGTATGCTAAAAGAGTAATTACCCGGTCGAGCCTTTAACCTCTTTGCCGGTGCTTTGACTCATCACAAAATTCAGTTGCACACGTATGCGGCACGATTGCGTGCCATAAATTACGAGCAGACCCGGAACGGCTTCCTTCATAAACCCCGGGTCATGCATTAAAATGTTAATTACTGTTAATTCTTCTCAGGATTTCACGGGTAAAGTCGCCGTGGAGGAGGACAAACCAAAACAAACCCATTAAGGCACCTTTAAATAAATAGGTGCTGGAGGACACGATACCATGAATTGTGTCACGCCACGTGAGGGCTCTCCGTAAAAATATAACCCCGGTGGCTAGTGGGGACCATCAGCGTAGCACCTCGTCTGGGACACCCTAATGTATGCAAAGAGTACAAAACTGTCCAAAATCAGATTAAGTGGAGTCCTCGAGGTGTACAAAGTTTAGCGAAACGTTTATCCCCTGCATTGTTGAGCCATGTTCGCCGACGAGGGCCCACCTGCGGAGGGCGGCAAATGGATTAATACCGAAGCAGAGCCCCCGGTCGAGTGGCGGCACGAAAAAGGAAAAAAATATTAATGCTGGAAGCCCTTGCCAGCGGAATCTGAATTTTCGGCAGATTTAAGTGGGGCCGAAGTATTTAAATCGAGGAAAGGTGAGAAAGGGCCAGAGCCGGCCGTCGTCGTAGGGTTCCCGCATCGATAAGAAATCCCCTGTCCCTATATTGAAGGGCGGTATGCCGGGCGGGGAGGAGTGGCCGAATAAAAGCCGAGAGAACGGTCGCAGAGACTGTTGTAACACTGTTTTGTATATGTATGTATATATGGCTGCAGGCAAGACCCGTCAAGGAGCTTATTAATATTTATGGACTAATAAATTAATTCCGGCAAAAACGGCGGCGCTCTCTCCCGCTCTCGGACAAAGTTGTACAAGATCGGGGTGTAGAGTTGCTAATGGAAAATAAATGGAAAGAAATATTCGCTGGGCAGGATATTCCTCATTTTCGTATCCTTGTAATCAATCAAATCCTGAGTGGTGGACTGAAGATTTATGGAATCGCTCTTAGCAGTGGAATTTGTTGAAAATCAATTTTCGTAGTAAATTATACTCAAGGATACTTACAAGGGGGCAGCAACTTTAGGACGTTTGTTTTTTATGCGACAATCAACGAATTCGAGATTGATTTTATACAAGCATCAGCACAATCACAATTGAGCCATTCATTGAAGTAAACATAGTGCAACTATTCCATATACTATATGTATTTATTAACATATACATACCCATATCTCTTTTTACACGATTTTGAAAGAACACAACTCAAAAAGAAAAGTGACTGACTTTAATGCCCGGTTAATTTATTCTAACACGATTTTAAAATCAAATTCTTCGAATTTGTTCGTATAGTTGGCAGCTTTCAAGACAAACTTACAAATAAATATGCTTTTCACGTTTTTTGTGATAAAAATAGTTGAAATCACAAAAACTTCTAGCAGTTCATCTATTCAAAATGTTATTCCGGACGGAAATTTTAATTGGAATTAGGGTCGGCGAATGTGCCAACCAATTTAGGAGACCTACTCGAAAAGATGGGCCCTTGTTATTAATCTAGTAGTTTTAATTTAAAGTATTTCATCCTTTGTCAATATGTTACTAATTGTATCGGTGTGGTACTTAATTTTAAAAGATTTATAGTAGATGACGTCACCAATGTTTAGTAATGTTTTGGTGATATAATCTATGTGAAATTAAAATGCTTGGTATAACCTATAAAGTATGATTAGTCAGTTAGTAAAAACAAAACAGGTTTTTTATTACGCTAAAAATGTCTAATTAAATTCTAGCAAAGTAACATTTGCGGAAAGCGTTCAAAATCAAAAGAAGATCAAAAGAAAAGTGCCACTAAAGGTCATCGCTTGCTTGTGGAAACTTAGGCTGTACAAACTCTATCGATTTTAATATGGGAACTGGTTTAGGAGATCTAAAAGTTTTGATTTCAATATGGAAGATAAAGAGCGTCCGGGTCAACCAAATTGCTAGGATTATTGGATGAAGAGTGAAGTTAAACATTAGAACGACATCTATGCCTACTAATGTCTACGAGCCATGAGAATGAGTCAGGAAGAACGAAAGTGAATACCACATAATTTGACAGAAAGAAGTATTGAAAAACGTTTGATGACTTGTGACATCTTACTTCAAAACAAAAAAAGGAAGTAATTTTTACATCGAATTATGTAAACGTAAAAACGTAGATGGTAATAAAGGCGAACCAACATCAACACCTAAACTAAACATTCATACTGCACAAATTATGCTGTAGCATCAGCAGGGCATAGTTTTTATGAGACGAAATTTGCAAACAACAATTGATCGCATTAAATCAAGCATTGAAGCAAAAACGCCCTGAATATAACAAAAGACACGAAAAGGTTGCACATTGTTGGTTTTAACCCTGTGTACGAAAAAACTAACTTACAACGTATTTAGGGGTAAGATTTGCCCAATCGAATTTGATTGGTTATTAATACATTTAACACAGTTTATACATATATTAGAATATAAAATTAAAGAAATTAACGGAACAAATAAAACCTGTTTATTTCAAGTAATGAGGGAAAGTCACTAAATTAGGGGATGCCATATACATAGGAATTATCACAAACCAGATTTCTTTTGAAATACACTTGGGAAAATGTTGACCCAAAAACACAGGACAAGTATTAATAAAAAATCCTGTAAAATTAAATAATATACAATACCTAATATATAAGTTGATTTTACAGTTACGTGCAATTTTGCATTATGGATATGTAAATACATATGGATATGTACAGGGTGCGCCAAAAATATATGGCGATTTTTCGGAACGGGGCAATGTTTTTGAAATGATTACTATATCCGAACCAGAAGCTATTATGTTAGTTGTCCTGAACGATGGAGGAGATATTACTCATGTGGCTACAGCAAACTTTTTTTTTTTTTGTGCAATGATCATCATCTTATCTTGGCATTTTATACGGAATGAGTTGTTTAATCCATTCTGTTATACGTTAATGGCTGTATCTGAAAACAGTGAGAATTAGTTCGGTTCTACACTTCATAAATTTTCCTTATCGTGTTTTTACTGATCCGTGATCCGGAACTCATTAAAAAATGCAGCTATAGTATGGGTGACAATATTCCTCTGTCGGCCATCCTCTGTTCGCCTACTGGCTTAATGGTTACCAATTTTGGTTGATATAGTTCTGCTTTGCAGCATACTGTTGATACTATGTATTATTGGCTATGTATATTTTCTACCAAAACGTATGGATGCCATAGAAAGGAAAGACATATAAGACATATGTTAGTTTAAAATAAATCTTATAATAATATAAGTGGATAACGTCATTGCAATTCTCAATCATGATAACCGGGGATGTAATTACCGTCGAGCTAAGCCCAAGGCCTATATGAGAGCACTAGCGACCTTTAGCAATAAAGAATACTTTTTTTACGTACAATTTTGTGCCATAGCGCTAACTAGGGAAAGATTTATCAGCCTTTTAATAGTTATAGGAGCAGCTCCTGTGCTATCATACATTCATGATCTAAAGAGGCATCCAGACCTGATATCCATTAATCACAGGGGACAAGAGCAATTTGTCGGAAATAAAAGTGATAACAGACACAACACGAGCTGAGGAGCACCCGGCACCAGGGCGGACCCGAACCGGGTTCAAGGGAGGCACTTGTAGCTTCCTCTGGCAAAAAGGGCGAAAAATGGTGTCATTGTGTCGGCGGAGCCATCAATCACCCACAAGTTGGAAAAACGCTCCAGAGGGAGAGCATCCACTATGGGAAGATATTGTTATTTTTTATGCAGCAATTCGGCTGCTGCGTTTTCACATGCCTGACAACAGGTTAAGGGATTCCTCCCGCCCCCCGTCCCTCCGCTCCCGTTTAATTTGGCCTGCCGCCACAAGAAGGACCATACGGCGATTTTTCATTTCTGGTACATTACGCGCTACTCCCATCGTGTTGTCTTCGGTAAGCACTTCCTTTTCGCCCTTATAAGATTAATTCCAGCCGAGACTTGCAGAGATAAAATTTAATCACCGGACATCAAACTACTTAAAGCAGTTCAACAAGTTTTGCTCTTCTAGCGCAGAAGTTTTTTTCTGGGATGCGATTTTTTAAGGCCAGTTCCTCGAAAGATCCGAGAAGAGAGCAATAAAATGGCAAAAGCGAAACGAAACTGGTTGGAAGAAAAACAGCTTTCAAACTTTGCCCCGACCCACAGAGCCTGTTCCCGTGGTCGCAGCCTCCTGCTCTACCAACCCGCCGCCCTTCCGGGCCCGGCCCGACCGACGTCCTATAGGACGACCAGGAACTGCCGGAGGAGCACACACTTCATCAGTATGTAAGATGGATGTTGAAAAGTTTGCCTCTAAATTAGGTTTCCATTAAAACATAAACAGGTGATTATGTCGGAGCAGTCTGTTGTTTGCGAATCTGTTGCGATTGGATTTTTCTTGATGAAAATTTAATGTAGTCCTCTGCTTACACTTGATGCATTTTTAAGGGCGCTAGGTTGAGCCATTAGTTTGCCACTGTGAACGCCCAATTGCCATCTATTATTCAAATCATTCCGCGGCAACAGTCAAAACTTGTTCATAATCATTTTTGTTTGCAATTTTCCCACCCATGCGATCAGGATGTGCCAATCGGAAAAGTAAATTAAATTGGCTAATAAGTAATTCAGTTCAGTTTT
Organism: Dysmachus trigonus; assembly: GCA_949715965.1. Lineage (NCBI taxonomy): Eukaryota > Metazoa > Arthropoda > Insecta > Diptera > Asilidae > Dysmachus > Dysmachus trigonus. The sequence goes on from OX454322.1 coordinate 50,585,671, forward strand.
TTTAATAATGTTATAGGAGAGAACTTTCTCCTATATAATAGAATTCACCTTTCTTCTATATAATAGAATTCACCTTTTCTATTTTTTTATTTTTTTATATTGAGAAATTCTTCCTTTTTTTAAAAAATCTTTGTTACTTTATTATTTAAATAACAGCGAATTAAATTAAATAACACTGTTAATTATTAGCTTTATTTTAATAATGAATATTTTCCAATATTTTATATAAATATTTAATATTTATAAAAATGAACTTAATTCATTTAATGTCAGTGAAGAACTTAAATATTTTTGTACAAACAAAAATTATTAAAAAATTACAAAAGCTACTTCAACTACACTAACTAGATTTCTTTAAATTAAATTCACTACAGTTACAATTTTCAAAGTTTATCTACTTTTACATTTACCTCATATTTCCATCCTTTATTTAAACTTAATATTAAATATACAAACCGAATTTATTAAAACTTTTTATATCGACGAAAACAATCACCACATGACAATTAAAAATAAAGTTTTTCATGTGGAGATTATTGAATTTTAAATTGAGCTTTTCAAAATCTCAGACAACCACCACAACACCCTCCTCCCAGCGTAAACCAGTGTAGCGATATTCTGATTTCAGCAACTTACTAATTTTGCTGAAAATGTAACTTTTTTTGAAGGTTTAATGTTATGATATTTTATTTCTGATGCCGGAGTAACTGTATAATTTAAATTTTGATTATTTCTTAACGACTCTGGTCGAAAAGGAAAACTTTTTGTGGTGTGAGCAGGCACTGGCTGTTCCTTTAAATGATTCGAGCTAGATTGTGTTAAATTGGAATTGTCTCTCTTAGTTGGATCAGAAAAATTATTTTGTAAATTGATTTTATCAATGGAGGAAACGAAATATGGTTTCAAACGGTCTAAGGAAATGTTAATATTTTTATTTTTAATTTGCACTGTATAATAATTTTTATTTCTTGTTATAACTGGAAATGGTCCATTATAACAATTTTGCAAATTATTTTTAGATGGTTGACTTCTAATTAAAACATGTGAGCAATTTTCTAATTCCTTGAATTTGAAAAATTTTGCTTTGGAATGGTTTGAAGCTGGAATTGGTCGTAAGTTATTAAATAAATTTCGTAAGCGATTGACGAAAAGACTTTGGTGTAGAATTTCTGAATTTTGTTCAATAAAATCACCAGGTAGTCTTAAGGATTGACCATAGAGCAATTCCGCTGGTGTCGCGACGAATTCTTCTCGAAATGTTGTTCGAAGACCAAGTAAAATTGAAGGTAAAACTTCAGACCAAGAATTTGTTTCATAAGCTTTGATAGCTGTTTTAAGTGTTCTGTGCCAACGTTCTAAAAAACCGTTTGATTGTGGGTGGTATGAGGTAGTTCGATTATGTTTGAATCCTAAAAATTTTGAAAGTTCTTTAAAGAGTGTAGATTCAAATTGTCTTCCTTGATCGGTGACTATAATTTTGGGAACACCGAAACGAGAAATCCAATTGTGATAAAGGGCTTCTGCACAGGTTTCGGCTGTAATATCAGTCAAAGGTATTGCCTCAGGCCATCGAGTGAAACGATCGATTATCGTGAGACAATATCTGAAGCCGTGTGAAGGAGGAAGTGGACCTATGATGTCCATATGAATTGTGTCGAACCTACTTGAAATTGTTGGAAATGAGCCAAAAGTATTTTTAACATGACGAGTAATTTTATTTTTCTGACATGCTAAACAACTTCTAGACCAATTGTTGACATCTTTGTTAATAGATGGCCAAAAATATTTTGATGTTATCATCTTGTTTGTTGCTCGTATGCTAGGATGAGATAAATTATGAATTGAATTAAAAACTTGTAGTCGGAAAGCTTCCGGAATGTAAGGTCTAATGTTAGAGTTGGAATTTTCACAGTAAATTAGTTTGTCACTCCCAATCACGGGTAATTTGGAAAATTTATATGAAGAATTTTCCAAAAAATCTTTTAACTGGCTATCGGTCTCTTGTGCGATAGCTATAGCTTCAAAATTTATAGAGGATGGTAAATGTAATTCCTCGACCCGTGAAAGAGTGTCTGCTACTATGTTTTGTGTTCCTGGAATATGTTTAATATCGGTAGTAAATTGACCGATGAAATCTAAGTGTCTAGCTTGTCTTGGAGAAGCTTTTTCGGGATTTTGTTTAAATGCAAAAATTAAAGGTTTATGATCTGTGAATAAAGTAAAATTTCTTCCTTCCAAATGGTATCGAAAATACTTTATTCCTTTATAAGCTGCTAATAATTCCCGATCATAGGCGCTGTATTTGATTTGTGCTGAACTTAATTTTGTTGAAAAGAAACCAAGAGGTTGCCAAGTGTTATCAACATACTGATTTAAAGAAGCGCCGATTGCAGTGTCTGAAGCATCTACAAATAAAGCTAGTTGAGAATTATTGTTTGGAAAAGCCAAAAGAGTAATTTTTGCTAATTGTGATTTAATGTTTTCGAATGCCTTAATTGTTTCAGGTGTCCAAATAATTTGTTTTGAACCATCTTTTTTATTACCAGTGAGGTATTTATTCAATAACAACTGATGTGCAGCTGCATGTGGCAGAAAACGTCGATACAAATTTACCATTCCAAGAAAACGTCTGAGTTCTTTGACGGTTGAACGTTGTTTAAATTTAGTAATTGCTTCAACTTTCTCTGGTGATGGTTTGATGCCTTTAGAATTTATGAAATGACCGAGAAATTTTACTTCCGATTGTAAAAAGTTACATTTCTCGACATTTATTATTAGGCCGTTGTCTTGGAAGCGTTGAAAAATTTGTTTTAAATGATCTAAATGTTGTGTTTCTGAATTGGAAGCTACTAAAATATCATCAAGATATACAAAACAAAATGATAAATCTTGGAGAACCGCATGGATAAATCTTTGGAATGTTTGTGCAGCATTGCATAATCCGAAGGTCATCCTAGTAAATTCAAAAAGTCCGAAAGGTGTACAAATTGCAGTTTTCGGAATATCTTCAGGTTCTACAGGAATTTGATGATATGCTTTAGTTAGATCTAATGTTGAAAATATTGTACAATTTTGTAGTTGGCAGGCGAAATCGTGTATTAACGGAATTGGATATCGGTCAGGAATTGTTACTGCATTTAAACGTCTGTAATCCCCACAGGGTCTATATTCACCATTCTGTTTAGGAACCATATGTAATGGTGATGACCAGCAACTTTTAGAAGGTCTACAAATTCCTTGGTTGAGTAAGAATTCAAATTCTTTCTTTGCAACCGCAAGTTTCTCTGGAGATAAACGTCGAACTTTTGAAAATATAGGCTGACCGATAGTTTTGATTTGATGCGTTATTGTGTGTTTAACTGGTTTTGAAAAACTGGAATCTATTGTAATATTGTTGAATTCACGAAGTAATTTTTGAATATTATCTTTAATTGAAGGTTTGATCAAAATTGATAAAGTGGTTGCAGGTCCTCTGAAAATATTTCCATTTGAAGTTAATTTAGTTAAAGGATCAATTAAAATTCTTTTAGATAAATCAACTATTAATTTGAAATGGAATAAAAAATCTGCACCTATAATGGGTTTTTCAACGTCAGCTAAAAGGAATTCCCATTGAAAATTTCTTCGTAAACCCAGATCAAGAGTAAGAATTCTTTTACCGTAGGTATTAATTATTGAAGAATTTGCTGCAGATAATTGTAAAGATGTAGGTGATAATTTCATTGTTAGTGGTGGAGGAATAACCGAAATATCTGCTCCAGTGTCAATTAAGTAATATTTGTTCGTTGACCTGTCAAAGATGTGTAGGCGACTGTTAAATTCGCCTTTATCATCTGTCGCCATAGATGATAAGCGCTTTATTTTTTTGATGAGTCTGAAATTTTATTAAAAGAGCATGGTGGAATGCATTTATTTGCATTGTTTTGGAATTTTGAGTGGTACCAGCACCAATCTGGATTATCTCGAGTTTGTGAATTATTCCGTTGTATAAATTTAGTATTAAGTCGATTTGGTGAACGACTTGATGAATATCTTGAATGACGGGAAGAATTGCTTGAAGAACGAGTTTGATTTTTTAAAGATTTAATCTCCAAGGACATCTCTTGGACCTGTTTGGTTAAACGTAAAATTTGTGAAGTTAGGTCAGATAAAATATTAGTATCAGAGTGTATTGAAGAGCAAGTAAATACGGAAGATTTATTATTCATTTCAAAAATTTTGTCTGCGCAATTAGCTAATTCCGAAAGTGGACCGGAATTGCAAGACAAAATTGCTCGCATATTTTCTGGAAGTCTCTGCATCCACAACGTTTTCAAAATATCGTCACTTAAATTCCCGTTTGATAAATTTTTCATTTCCCGGAGGAATTGTGATGGAGAACGATCACCCATAACAATGTCACTAAGTAATTTGTTTAATTTTGTTGTTTCACTAGCCGAAAGACGGGAAATTAATGCATCTTTCAGCTGAGTATACGGATGTCGCGGGTCTGGTTCTTCTAAGATATCACTTAAAATTGAAACTAAATTCTCATCTAACACAGAGAGAACGTGATTAAATTTTGCAATTTCTGTTGAGATTCTGGCCAGCTCGAATTGTGCTTCCAGTCGCTGAAACCAGAATTTAGGTGCATTTTTCCAAAATGAGGGTGCACTAACCGAAAACGTTGCAATCGAGGGTGTATTGCGTGGTGATGGAAGCGGATTGTTCGAATTATTATTTAAATTTTGACTTTCGCGATTTTGACTTGGATTCCCGGGAATCACGGAGACTATCGGCAAGTCACCACTCGAATTATTCATTATTCATTATTTATATTTTTTTTTTTTTTTAAATAAACGAGAGAATGTGATGAAATAAAGGATGGATTACACTTTTTTTTTTTTTTTTAAATAATATTACTCGATAAAATTTAATAAAATGTAAAAGAAATCTAACCTTTGTTACTAAAATAAAATTTTGATTGTTGATGCTGCTGTTGATTGCTGTTGGCTGCTTTTGGGAGCCGCTGTTGTTGTCGTTTTATTTTTATTTTTTATTTTTTGAAGCTGTTGTTGCTTGTTGTCGGGATGTTGTTCGTAGTCGTGGTGCTGCTCGTAGTTGGGGTGTTGCTAGCCGGGTTGCAACTTTTGATTGTCGGGGTCACCAGTTATAGGAGAGAACTTTCTCCTATATAATAGAATTCACCTTTCTTCTATATAATAGAATTCACCTTTTCTATTTTTTTATTTTTTTATATTGAGAAATTCTTCCTTTTTTTAAAAAATCTTTGTTACTTTATTATTTAAATAACAGCGAATTAAATTAAATAACACTGTTAATTATTAGCTTTATTTTAATAATGAATATTTTCCAATATTTTATATAAATATTTAATATTTATAAAAATGAACTTAATTCATTTAATGTCAGTGAAGAACTTAAATATTTTTGTACAAACAAAAATTATTAAAAAATTACAAAAGCTACTTCAACTACACTAACTAGATTTCTTTAAATTAAATTCACTACAGTTACAATTTTCAAAGTTTATCTACTTTTACATTTACCTCATATTTCCATCCTTTATTTAAACTTAATATTAAATATACAAACCGAATTTATTAAAACTTTTTATATCGACGAAAACAATCACCACATGACAATTAAAAATAAAGTTTTTCATGTGGAGATTATTGAATTTTAAATTGAGCTTTTCAAAATCTCAGACAACCACCACAATGTATTGAATAGATTTTATATATAGGCGGGTCTTTTTTTTAAATGTTATTTTGACACAGGAAGCTCTTTCGCACTCTATAAATCACCCAAAAACACAGTATCATATCTCCGCGGTACGAAATGAAGAATAAAAGTTGAAATGTATAAAGTCCTCTGCACACTATCAGCATTATTCATCAATAATTTTGAAGGCGTTTTATTGATATCAATAATATTGACGGAGCTGAAGCCCACAGACGGCTCAATATTATTGTACAATATTTCAGTATTGACTCTGCTTTTAAGGTGGTACACTGAGAAAAAGTGAGTAGTTACTACAACTATTTTCGTCAGTAAAAACTGAAATAGTTGCCCCAATTATACTTCAAAATAGTTGGCTTTGCTATGGATAAAATTAAAAAATAATATTATAATACTCACGTTCTTACCTCTGACTATTTAAATTTAGTCACAATTCCTAGCCATTAGTAAAACTAGCAACTAAATAATTTGTATTATTTTACTATTTTTCCAAGTTGATTTAACTAAATTCGCCTTCGTTATAATTCACACTTGGTATTACAATCGGACAGCTAAAGCGATTAGCTTTCGAATCCTCCATTGTGAGTGACTTTGGCAGGAACACCAGGCCAGAGATCATAATAATCATCAAATTTTTGAACTTGTCTACTTCGGTAGACGAGTAAAAGTTCTTACAGCAATCAATATTTAATTGTTTTATTATGAGTTAATGAGACGAATTCGTAGCATTTACTAAAATTTGACAGTTAAAAAATGGTAATTACTACTACACAAAAATAGCAAATATTTCACTGTACTATGATTAAATAGTAGAAATCATACAATTAATAAATACATGAATTTACTATGAGATATTATTTAATATATCAGTATTTACCACTACAAATCGTAGTTCAGTCAATTATCAAATTTTTATTTTTTTTAGTTTTAGGGGACATTTACTTTCTAAATTTTAAAAAATCCGATTTTTTTTTAATTTCATAAATATGTTCTAATATATCACAGAATTGTTCTCCCAAATCCGTTTTGAGAAATTCAATATATAAAAAAAGTTATAGACACATTTGTAGCGGTATCTTACGCTTATCGTACCTTAAAATTATCGAAAAAAAAACTTTAAAAGCGTTTTTCTCGAAACAACATTTTTGGAACTCGTAAGACAATTTTCTCAGGTTCTAATCATCCGATTTACAAAAACCAAAAAGTATTCGATTCTTTATACAATATACTAGGGGTTATACCTCTAAAAACTTATATTTATATAAATCCACCCATTTTACGAGGGTAGTTCACCAACAAAATTCGTCGATTTTTCAACACTTTTTGAAAATCATCTGTAAAATAACGAAAAAAAAAATGTTTTTCATAATTTTATTGGTATAACCCCTAGGAAAATGTCTCAGAAACATAACCTATTTTGAATTTTGTCTTAATTTTTTTTAGGAAGCTCAAAAATTGTCCTACCGTCAAAAACGAGCCTTTTGGAATGCGCCCTCTACCATCAATACGAAGAGTAAAAAATGTTAAAAAAAAATTTTTTTATGTAGTTTAATATATATATATTTATACAATCAAAAAACAGTTTGTCAATAAATACAATACATTTTTTTTTATAAATGTTTTAAGAATGTGATTTTTTTTCCAGTTTAGAAAGTAAATGTCCCCTTAAGTTTGTCGATGGAATAGATTTAAGTAAAATAGTCTTAACAATTTTAAGAAATATTATAAGATTTAAGGAAATATTTCTTTAAAAAAAGGAAATTGAGTTTTTTTCCTTGGTTTCCTTTTCTAAGTACATGATTTCTCTAAATATAAGATGCTCATTTTTCTGAGTATAGAACATGCCAATAGGTATATGGCCTCACACGGCTTAGCACTTATCAATAATATTAAAGACTCGTCAATAAATTTAAAACTAAATGTCAAATGAAGAGTATACGAGAAAGATCGAAGAATTTCACAAATCAAAAGAGTACACGATGAAAAGTTAAAAAGCATTAATTTTTCAGAATAATAATTTATTCTTTGATGATCAGTTTATATGCACGAATGTTTATAAATATAATCTAATTATCGAAATATGAATTCAATTCATTTATTTAGCAGGGTTAACGATATTTCAAGGTGTCGCTAATACTAATTTTATACATTAAGAGTAAACGAAATATGATAAAATTTCTTACTACTTTGATCTTGCATTGCAGTTGCTATAAATAATGAAAGTTAATTCTAGAAAAATTTCAAAAACCCCATATCGTGTGTCAAGATTTAAAACTTATCTAAAATACCTAATTATATTATTTTATCAAAATTCTAGCTATTAACATATTTCGTTGTTATTGTAAGCATTAATAGGTTTTAGAGCATAGTACCCATATATCCTCGATTGATTTTGTATTTGTATGGCCGTATAATACTTTTGTTGAACAGTATCCGGGGAGTGTTATTATCATTTTCAAATTGTTTTTGGTTGTGTGGTTTAACGCAGTTTCCCCAAACAGGTAATAATACTTTTATTAATTTATTTGTTCTCAGGGTTCCATAGCTCGGAATGAAAAAACCACTTTATACGACCACTTTATTGTCCGTCTGTCTGTCTATCTGTTCGTCAAGACCATTTTTCTCAGCTATTGTATCGAACTGAAATTTATAACAAATACTAAGCCTCATAGTCCTGTAGTTCAAGTTTCTAACTCAATACAATAAAAAATACGACCTTCCAAAGTGTATATTCATACTGAACGAATAACTCACTGAGTGACTCGCCAAAACCTATAGGCTACTTCCCGTTGACCTAGAATATTGAAATTTTACACGAAAGAAGGTCTCATAGCACAGATGTAGATCATAGCACAAGTAAAGGAAAAAATCCGAAAATCATTAATTTCTAATTCTATGTGGAATTATTAATTGTGACATTACTTGTTTTTTCCGTATATAACTTTCAAATTTTTAAAGTAATCTCTAATTTTCTAATTTAATTTAACATAAAAAAGAACGGACTATAAAATAATATTTTAATTCTTTATTGATCACATATGTGTACGTTCTCTGTACCTCTTATTTTTCATTAATTATTGAAATTTATAATTTTGACTTTAATAAGCGTTGTGTTACTTTCTGCCTTCTGATTCAAGTAGCTCCCCAAAAGTTCTGTGCTTGAGGCTTCCAGATATTAATCCTAAACTAACTATTCCTATATAGTATAACTAGAAGTTATTCGAAAAAATACCTCCTACATAGAGCTAGCATAGCAAATAAACGAAAGTAAGCGTATATTCAATTTACCTAAACGGAATGGAATGAATTTATGGCGAGGTGCAATCATGCGCTGCCTCGACTTCCATCATTCATCATGCAATGTAAAGCCCCATTCATAATAGCTCCATTCTAGTATTAATGCAGTTGGGTGGCGGTCTGTTTAAATTCCGGATCGAATATTTCCCAATCCATGGGAATGAGCTCCTCGAAGGAGCTCGCTGGATTTTAATGCGTTGATCAGTGGCGCCGAACAATCGCCATCGAGGCCGCTTCGGTGGTATTTGCCCAAGTCTGCAAGCCACAAATCAAAGTTCGCTTCATCAAACAATGAGCAGATAATAAACCGAAATCAGATATAGATTAGCTAATTCGCAGGACAAATATTTGAGCTCCATACAATTTGGATTTGCTTTGCACACTGCCGCGCCGGATCCCTGGCACCCGTCCTGGACCAATACATAAATACGCTCATCCCCACACACCTGCAAGCATCCCAGCTGTCTGTGTAAACAAATTTTCGCCCCAAACTTGCGCTCGTATTTACTTTCCCTGGGCGCCCTTCGAGAACTTTGAGTTAAAGTTATTCAAGGGGCCGACGGGAGTGTAAGATGTGTGTAACCAATTTCAGTACTTGAAGCTAATTCAAATATTTACTCGGACGGATTTCGGGAATTAAATAAGTGAGAAGGCTGCTCCCAGTGGGGCTCCGCTTCCCGAGCTCCCGACCGTTTGTTTCGACAGGGCCCCGCATTGAGGAGTATAAGGAGTACACTGTTCAATGGATTGCCAAAATTCATAAAAATACTCTTCCGATTCTTGTTTCGGTTAATTTTTGGCTTTTGAAGCAGCTAGTACGAAAAAAATCCGAATGATACCTACAAAACTGCTCAAATTAAAAAGAAAATTCGTTTATTATTAACCTTAAGGTCCAACCTTCCGATGACCTTACGCTTGAAATATGGCACTCTTAAGGTCATTCTGAACAAGTATAGTATATACTACTGTGATCAAAAACAAGAGCCAATTTTTAATTTAAATTGCACGGGTACATCAATTCTAGCAAATCTTCTCGTTTTTAGGTGGGCAGCACTGTCACTCACATCTGTGTAAGTACGTCATTTGTTTGGTTAGTTTCGTTGTGTTTTCTGAGCAACTAAATGTGAATTATTCAATTTTTGAAGTTGCAGAAATGTTTAGAATGTTGCAGAAGGCCTTCGGCGAACAGGTTTTGTCTGAATGAAATGTTTACAAGTAGTATACACAGTTCAAAGAAGGTAGAGAAAGTGTTGAAGTAAAAGAGCGTCACGGACGGCCATCAACATCAATTAATGAACAAAATGTCAATGAAATCAAAGATTTGGTGCTCAAAATTCGTCGATTGACAATTAGAGACCTCGCTGATACTGTAAACATTTCATTTGGATCGGTCCAAACTATTTTGAAAGAACATTTATGCTTGAGAAGAGTCACATCTCGATTAGTTCCAAAAACACTCAATTTCTTGCACTGCACTGCATTGGTTCTTCAAGACTTTTTCATCAAAAATTCGATGCATGTCGTTCCACAACCACCGAATTCTCTCGATTTAGCTCCGTGTGACTTCTGGATATTCTCTAAGCTCAAAAGACCGATTCGGGACCCCGTTTTGAATCGACTGATGAGACAAAAGACAAATCGAAGAAGGAACTGAATGCCATTCCAATCATCGAGTTTCAGAAGTGTTTCGAGGATTGGAAAAATCGCTGGCATAGATGTATTGTATCGGGCGGGGACTACCTTGCAGAGTTGTTAAAGAATGCAGCTTTTTTTGAGTTTTAATTTAAATGAATGAAGAATTCATATTTTCCATTCTTTTATTTCTCTGAAGAATGGGAATGGAATTAGATGAATTCCCATTCCTCAAAAAAATAATAAGGAATGCACTCTGTATTCATTTTGCAAAAAGAATGCATTACTACGACAGTCTACATGATTTTTTGGTTGGAAAAATTGAAAATAATTGTTATTTTCGATCCCTGTTAAAAAGTAAAATGACATATATGCGTAGATTTATTTTTATTATATGAATTTAGCATTTCGTTATATTATATTGAATCCGGTGGATTTTTCCATTTTTATATTAGAAATAAAATAAGAAGACCCCGACTTCAAATTTAAAAACATTAAAAAATATGTGAGGCATATTTATATAATGTGAAAATTTTTGATTTTGTTTATTGAAATAAATAATTATTTTCTTATTTTATTCAATAGTTCTTTTAATTAAGGAATATGTTCTGAAATTTCATTGAGAAATTCACAGAATTGACTTAGTTACAACCGCCTGCTTGAGCCGGTTTCAGTAACTTTTGTGTGAACAACAAATCTTTAAATGCGTTTTTCTCAATACGCATTTTTGAATCTAATTGATAACTAAAATAATTTTAACAAAAAATAAAACCGACGAAAAAAGAAACTGAAAAATGAAGAACAAAAATGTTTAAGTCTTAATTATTAATTAAGCTCCTAAACTAACGTAACTAACTAATATTGAGTCGGCGCCAAACAAGTCGCGAAGTGTCATTGTTTATCACTGGAGATTTCACGTTGCATTTTTATGTTATTTTGTTTTGATTATTTCTTTAAAGTAATTTAATGGTCTACGTTGACTGTTTGTTTGGTGCTGACTCAAAATTAGTTACTTACATTAGCTTAGGAGCTTAGTTAGTAAGACTTAAGGGGGTAGTCCAGTGAAAACGACTGTTTTTTCAACGATTTTTTTTTCATATTAGAAATTAATTTTTATTAAAAAACTTTTTGACATATGATAGTACAACTATTAAGCTACAAGAAAAAAAAATTAATTTTTTTTTTCGATGAGTAATCCCGACAAAGTGACCGCTCCAAAAAAAAAATTTTTTTGTTGGCGGACGTCGAATCTCTACAACGGTTCATTGGAAACAAAAATTTCAAACGAGGTTTTAATCTGTAGAACATTGGCTATCGTCGGAACTAGAATTATTAATTTTCAATAAAAAATAACAAAATGGCGGCATTTCGAATTTTTCGGGTGTTTTTCGGGTGCTTAATTTGTTTATAACTTTGTAAATAAACAATGGATTTTAATAATTCTAGTTCCGACGATAGATACACAATCAAGAAATATACAGCTAAATTTTGAGATCAATCGGAGCAAAAGACTCTGAGATCTGACGTCCGCCGAGTCAATAAATGCTGTTTTCAGAAAAACGCGTTTAAAGTTTTTTTTGCGGTAAAAAGCTAAAGAAATGAATTTTACCTTAGTCAGCGATGCTTGCTCCATACATAACGCAATGCCTGCTCCATACATAACTAACTTTAAATACAAAGCAGAAGGACCTAAACCATTATAAACCGAAAAAAAAGGGCGGAGCAAACAGAAATACAAGAGTCCTCCTTGCTCCGAAACACGCCAGGGGACCTTCGAGGGCTCGGATTACACGTCTCTCGAAAACTCTCTGTATCTTTAAAACTATTCAATATTTTGCTTAGATATTTTAAGGGAGTATTTTCGAGGTGTAGTAGAGTCGATTTAAGCAAAAAAAAAAAAAATTAAAAATTTTTTTTTTTTCACTGGACTACCCCCTTAAAAGGTTTATTTTATTTTTCGCTTTTCAGTTTCTTTCTTCGCCAGTTTAATTTTTTGTTAAAAAGTTTTTATTTTTTAATTTTTTGTGGTTAAAATCTACTAATTTTTCCATCTCCATCATCAGATTAATTCCAGGTCCCCATTATGTTGTAGTGTTATCAGAACTACATATGTGTGCCAAGTTTCAACAGAAGCGGTTCACAGATGAATGAAAAATCAATTATTCCATATTTTTTTCTACCCGTAGAGTTGTATTTTTTTTAACTTTAAATGGGACAAACTTCGAGGTACACCCTATACAATAAAAAAAGAATCATCAAATTCGGACTACTCTGTAAAAAGTTATGCGTGGTCATACATAAAAATATAAAATAAAAAATTAATTAAAAAATATAGATCTCCTCCCTTTTTTTTCGTCGGTTAAAAAGTCGATATAGCTAATTCATATGATTGCGATCTCATTTTCTTTAGAAAACTAATCTCTTAATCTTGACGTACGATTTTTTTTCTTTTCTTTTTATCCACAATTGAAGGCACTAAAACTATTCGATTTTTCTAAAAAAATGTTTAGAAATTTGCCATTTCGTTCTTTTTCGGGCAAATGTAAATAAAATTCAGAACTGTCGATTGTATAGATTCTTTAAAAAATTCCTAAAAATCATCACTTTCTAGCCAGAAAAGAATGCAAAAGAATTCACTGAATTCAAGTGATGCAAGTGAATTCAAGTGAATGGAAGTGAATTCAAGTGAATGCAATGAATTCACAAAGACTTCAAAGAATGCTTTGAATTCCAGAGGAATGCATTCGTAGTAATGCATTCTTTTTGCAAAATGAATACAGAGTGCATTCCTTATTATTTTTTTGAGGAATGGGAATTCATCTAATTCCATTCCCATTCTTCAAGAGAAATTTAACTGCAGCTTTGAGTGAATTCATTTTAAGGAAAACATTTATAGGAATGCAGCTCGAAAATAATGCATTCTTTAACAACTCTGCTACCTTGAAGAGGATGATGTAGATTTGGAAGAATAAATAAAAATTTTCAAAGTTATAAACAAATTGACTTTACTTTTTGATCACAGTGCCTCCTTCATATATATTTTTTTAGATTAAAAATTAAATATTTCGTAATCTTAGCGATGCCTTCAAATTTAAAATAACATTGAAATTGCATACCATAGACCATAGGGCAGTTTAGGACAAATAGTAAATAAACAACAAGAGTGAAACGCATTTTTGAAAGCTCGGCTTTCTAGCCTCCAAATTTAAAAATATTGTTGTAATTTTGCCCGCCGAGCGGCTGGCCGGCAAAACTACACCATCTGCCTTCGCTACGTTTTGGCCAATTTGCCAAACGAACGGACAGACAACCGGACTTAGGGACATTTTTTATTCGGAATATTACTCGTCCATCGAAGTAGACGAGTCCAAAAAATCGATGAGTGTTTCGATCCGAAAAGCCAAGCTGATCTCGTCAGTATGGCACTTGGCTTCTCTGCCATAGACACTCACAAAGGAGGGATCGAAAGCTAATCCCTATATCTGCCCGATCGCAACTTCAAGTGTGAAGTATAAGCGAAGGCAAATTCTGTAACAATACTCCCTCGTCAGAAGCTCGAAGTTCCATCCGAGCAACCTCATGCGGCATTCAGGACGACAAGGCTGATGCAGCGATAGATGCAGCTGCGGCATGGCTGCAGCCGGGATAGACGCCGGCGAAATACAACTGCCACAACGTTACTGCGGCAGTGAAAAATCGGCCGTTGTGGCAGAGGAGAAGAGCCGCGGCAGCGCAGGAGAAATACAACCACCACAACGTCACTCTGGAAGTGAAAAAATCGGCCGTTGTGGCAGAGGAGAAGGGCCGCGGATGCGCTGGCGGGGGCGAAATACAACTGCCACAACGTCACTGCGGCAGTGGAAAAAGTAGGCCGTTGTGGCAGAGGAGGATCGCTGTCATCGACGCCCTGGACGCGAGAGGGTTTGTGGGGTTGCCCCCGGTTAGGAGGGCTCCGGGAACCCCACACCTGGCACCATTGTTGTAATTTTGCCCGCCGAGCGGCTGGCCGGCAAAACTACACCATCTGCCTTCGCTACGTTTTGGCCAATTTGCCAAACGAACGGACAGACAACCGGACTTAGGGACATTTTTTATTCGGAATATTACTCGTCCATCGAAGTAGACGAGTCCAAAAAATCGATGAGTGTTTCGATCCGAGAAGCCAAGCTGATCTCGTCAGTATGGCACTTGGCTTCTCTGCCATAGACACTCACAAAGGAGGGATCGAAAGCTAATCCCTATATCTGCCCGATCGCAACTTCAAGTGTGAAGTATAAGCGAAGGCAAATTCTGTAACAATATTTTGTAATTGCATAGCATAGGGCAGTTTAAGTTGAAAGAAAATTTTACAAAATCAAAACGCCTTTTTTTATAAAGAGCTCATCGCAGCAGTAGAAACCTGGGAACATTATTTAAATATAATCAATGTATATAATCATGGCTTTATCAGCTAAGCTGTTACGTTTTCAAGTTTCGACGTATCGGTAGGAAGCTGAGCTTTCAAAAATGCATTTCACTCCTGTTGTTTATTTACTATCTGCCGCACTTATTCACATGACCAAACCCCATTTTTCTTTAAATTATTATTTAAAATTAAAGTTTGTTGTTTAATATAATCGAGAGCTCTTTTATTCTATATAATGCTTTTGAAATAAAGAGAAACTTTTAAAGAAATTACTATTCATTCCAACACGTTAAATCTAAAAGTGACAGAAAGTTAATTGAGCTGTACTCAAATGAAACAAATTACTAAGAAATACTTCAATTCAAATAAAAATATAATATGACATTTACACTTCCAATGCAAGCGTTTAAATAACAATAAACAAACCAAATCACATTTTAGGTTTTATGAAAACATTTTTCCCAAATGCTCGATGTAGACTGAAAAAAATGTACATAACAGAAAATATAGTTTTGTTTACTAACATGGAATTAAATATATGTTTCTGCAAAAATTCTGGATCTTTTATGCTCTATTCTACAGATCCCTCTTTCCTAGAAAATGAACTTGTTGTGATTAATATTAATATTGTTTGTACCTTAGCGCGCAGCCACATGACAAATAATTTAATCCTACTAGCTCTAGAGGCGAAAATAAATTGAGAAATTCAAGGGTCATTCGGAAGTAGAAGTTGTTTGGGAAAGTGAAACTCCGACACTTTCTGGAAGCCTGCTGAAGAGATGTGCGTTAGGAAAGGAGCGGGATGACGTTGCTTTCACCATAAAATTCCGCCACTCAGCCGACACGGGATGCGGGTGGTAGACGATGAAAGCAGCCCACCTTATGAATATTTATTTGATTTCTTTCGTTTCTCCTCTGTCTGAAGTTCGTAATTGATATTTATCGGAGAAACGGTCTCGAAGTCTCGAAGTCTTGATATTTTGAACATTCAAAACTTTTGCATTAACGAAATAAGGGCGATGTTATGACAAAACGAAAAACAAAAGGGCTCCTGCGAAAATCGAGCATAAATCTCATGTTCCAGAGTAAACTCCAAGACAAGAAAAATTGTAACTTATTAGTTATTTGGGTCATTTGCTCCGATATTAGTGGCATGAATATTTGCAGCATCCAAATAAATCGCCATGTACTACCTTTGCTGTGGGTTGGTGTCTGGAGCCCAAGAAAAAATTGGGAAAAGAAACTTCTGCCCACGGTTTGGAAAATAAAATCAAAATGTTTAAAGAGTTTCTCTTAACATCGCCACCGGAGCTGCTAAATAGGACGTTTACCTTCTCTCCCCCGAGGAGGAAAATTATTGAAAAAGTTAGTTTTCTTGGGAAACATAATGTTCCATTGATTACTCCATTGGGTAACAACATTGCCCGCTCGGCCCTGTGAGATTTTAGTTTCACTTTTAATTTTTCTCTTTTCACCCTTACGGTTTTCACGCTGCGCAGCGACCACGGACTAGTTTTCACTATCAGGACAAAGTTTGCGCTTTCAACACAATCCTCGGCTAATATTGGCCAAAGTAAGTTTGCTAAAAAGATGTTGCACGGAAGTCCACAAATTACCCATTCAGCCCTTAAATAGCTACCTAAACGACGCTATTCGGTGCCAAACTTTAAGCGAAACTCGAATAAGTTTCGTTTCTTAAAATGACCGCCCAAATAATCGAGGATATCAAGTGATTTCCTTTCGAGAAATATTGGTCTTCCAGTGGTTTGTAAAAAATAAAAAGTTCTAGGTTTATTTTTAATCGGGTTTCACTTTATCTTTCTAAACTTATATTTCACCCTGCAGTGCTTCTGAGCTGTTTGTGACTCTGTAGACTCTAGATGAAGCAAGCTTTTCAAAACTAAAATTAATTAACATTTATTTTAAACCAACAATGACCGAAAAAAGCTAAAACATTTGACAAATTTATATAAAGGGTGGGCCATCTGCTGGTTTCTTTGTAAAAATGCTATAAATTTAACACTGTTCGATAGTTCAATGTTTGTTGATTTATTGAAAAAAGCAAACTTTCGATTAGTTATGGATTATGCTATCATTTAAATGGATACCTCGGCTCGCTTGGTAGTAGCCCATTCTGTAAAATCGATCTAACAGCCCATTTTCGATGCTAACTGTAACGTTGTTTCCATCTTCATCTTCATCTTCAAAGAAAAATAGATCAATATGTGCCGCCACTTCAAAAATCACACCAAACAGTCACACACTTGGACCTTGTAAGGGGATAATCCATGGTCTTTGCAATATTCTCCACCATATAGTGCGACTAGTGGCCAGTAGCTGAGATCAGTGGCGAATTGAGGTTCTCGGGTTTAGGCGCACACTTTCAGCAATAGCAGCAATATTCTCGGCCGAGCGCATAGGACGAACACGAAGATAATTGTGTTATCAATTAACATGCCAATCTTAGCGTATAGCGGGAGCGGTTGATGCAGTATTTCGGCAGAAATGTTTTTTTCGACTCACTTTGGAAATAAATTTTCAATATTTTTCATCCTTGTTGAAGCGTAAATCTATTAATTTCGTACAATGGAAATATGATACTGTGTTTCTATCAAATTTTTTAGTGTGAAAGAGGTATTTGTGTGAAAATAACATGTAATTTAAAAAGAAACCAGCAGATGGTGGACACTTTATAAATAGAAAAATAGCCCCTTTGGACTTTGGTAAATAAAGACTCGCTAATATAATTAAACATTGGAATAACCATCGTCTAATGTTACTTACATATTTCTACCTTACTGTCGATTTGATTTATTTGTTATTATTTTAATTAATTAAATTTAAATTAAACTTTAGCTATTACTGTTCAATAGCTGAGAGACTCTTCACCGCCCCAACATGTCGCTCTACGGAAATGTTGCAAGGTGATAGCTAAAGCTTTGATTTTCACAGGGTTGTTTAAGTAAGTTATTTAAAAAATATTGGTGAACTTGTCGACCGATAATCGTGGAGCGTTTGGGGTCTCCACCGCCCCCAACATTTTGCATGTAAATAAAAAAAAAACGCCCCGGCGCACAGTGGGCCCAGCGGGACTTTTTCGTCTCATAAATCTATAACTATTTTGTTTGTTGACATATCTGTATGAAATTTTTTACATATAATATTGAGAATATAGACTTTCTAACTGTAGTGCCAAATATAAATAATTATTATTTTTTAATTTAAAAAAAAATATTTGAAAAAGCAGTTCCACTTTGTCATACTAAAACCTAAGCTTATATTATGTGTATTTTTTAATTAACCATTACAATTTTAAGATTGCTATGTTTAACAATTATAAACTTAATATTACAGTTCTCGAGTACACAGAACTCATAAAATTAAGTACGTGAAAACTTAACCTTATTTTAAATTTATCGGTGTATAACTCCCTTTTAACAACAAATTTCGTTAAACATAATATTGTAATATAATTAACGGTTAAAAAGAGAATCCTGACAAAAACTTTCAAATTTTTAAATAAAAAAATATACGGTTTTATTCACTTTATAAAGTTTGTTAAAAATTTTAAATGTTAGCACTGTTTGCCGATGCCGAGATTTATATTGCATTTTATGGTTAATTTTATCTAGAATAAGGAGGAGTAAAAAAAACTTGGGGATGTTTTGCGCTTTTTGTTTTAGAATTAAAAATTGTAGAAATGACTATTTTCTTAGTATTCCCTTGACATTTTCTCGCTAATTTCATTGGATTTTATTTAAAATTAGCAATATACTATCAGTAAGCATTCAACGAACGGATTCCCTGAAAAAAAATTACAAATAAACTAAAATATAATCATAAATAATAAAAAAATAAAAATATAAACAAAATTTAAAAAAATTTAAAAAAAAAATTAAAATAATAATTGGAGGTAATTTAGAGAAAGAACAAAATAAAGAAAATTATTTCTTATTAATAATATAATTTTTTTTTTAATTATTTTTTTTTAAATAAATAAATTAATTTTTTTTTCTTATTTATTTTAATTATCTTTTTATTGGATAAATTCGTTGAATGTTTACTGATAAAATATTGCTGATTTTAAATGAAATCCAATGAAATTAGCGAGAAAATGGAAATACTAAGGAAATAGTCATTTCTACAATTTTTAATTCTAAAACAAAAAGCGCAAAACATCCGCAAGTTTTTTTTACTCCTCCTTATTCTAGATAAAATTAACCATAAAATGCAATATAAATCTCGGCATCGGCAAACAGTGCTAACATTTAAAATTTTTAACAAACTTTATAAAGTGAATAAAACCGTATATTTTTTTATTTAAAAATTTGAAAGTTTTTGTCAGGATTCTCTTTTTAGCCGTTAATTATATTACAATATTATGTTTAACGAAATTTGTTGTTAAAAGGGAGTTATACACCGATAAATTTAAAATAAGGTTAAGTTTTCACGTACTTACTTTTATGAGTTCTGTGTACTCGAGAACTGTAATATTAAGTTTATAATTGTTAAACATAGCAATCTTAAAATTGTAATGGTTAATTAAAAAATACACATAATATAAGCTTAGGTTTTAGTATGACAAAGTGGAACTGCTTTTTCAAATATTTTTTTTTAAATTAAAAAATAATAATTATTTATATTTGGCACTACAGTTAGAAAGCCTATATTCTCAATATTATATGTAAAAAAATAGTGCGTGGAGTCCCTCCGCGCGGAAGAAGTGAAACTTCGTAATCGGGAAATGAAAATAGGAAGGGGTAGAAATTGATTTTTAGTGAACTCATATTGTTTCTTTAAGACAAACTTTTTAACATTCTCGCCCTGGAAAATGTATTTGTATTAATAACTAGCTGGGTTACCCGGTTTCACCTGGCGTTGGGTAAATTCTTACTAATTAAACACTTCTCAAATGTTCTAGTTTGTTATATTCTAGAAATTGTTTCAATCCGAAAACTCCTTTATGTATCCGCTATCTTGGAATTCCAAATCTTAATAATATTCAAAATTAGTGGCCTTAAAATAAGCATTGTACCAACTTTCATTCAGATCCGTTGAAATCGAGAAATGTTGGTCGCCATATTGGATCCGCCATCTTGAGTTTGGAAATTTGGCTAATATTCGAAATTAGTGTCCTCAGAATAATCATTGTACCAATTTTCATTAAAATCCGTCGAAATCCAGACATTCTGGACGCCATGTTGGGTCCGCCATCTTGCATTTAGCAATTCTAATAATATACAAAATTAGTGGTCTCAGAATAATCACTGTACTAATTTCTATTACAATCCGTTGAAATCGATAAATTTTGGTCACCATGTTGGATATGGAAATTTTGATAATATTCGAAATTAGTGGCTCCAGAATAATCATTGTACTAATTTTCATTAAAATCCATTGAAATCGAGACATTCTGGTCGCCATGTTGAATCCACCATGTTGGATTTGGAAATTTTGCTAATATTCAAAATTAGTGGCCTCAGAATAATCATTGTACCAATTTTCATTAAAATCCGTTGAAATCGAGAAATCTTGGTCACCATATTGGGTCCGCCATCTTGGATTTGTAAATTTTGATAATATTCAAAATCAGTGACCTCAAGATAATCATTATACTAATTTTCATTGAAATCCCTTGAAATCGAGAAATATGGTCGCCTTTTTGGATCCGCCATCTTGGATTTCTAAATTTTGATAATATTCAAAATCAGTGACCTCAAGATAATCATTGTACTAATTTTCATTGAAATCCCTTGAAATCAAGAAATATGGTCGCCATTTTGGATCCGCCATCTTGGATTTCTAAATTTTGATAATATTCAAAATCAGTGACCTCAAAACATTCATTGTACTAATGTTCATTAAAATCCGTTGAAATCAGGAAATCTTGGTCGCCATATTGGATCTGCCATCTTGAATTTCTAAATTTGGACAGCGGATTTGAAATCCCCATCCCGCAAAACCCCTGTATACCAATTTTTTCATGAAAATCGCTTCAAAATTAAAATTTTCAGCCGCCATCTTGGATCCGCCATTTTGAAAACCTACAAAGTATCGTATAGCCGTTTCCTGGTTCTAAGCTACCTCCCCACCAATTTTCAGCCAAATCGGTACAGCCGTTCTTGAGTTATAAATAGTGTAACTAACACGACTTTCTTTTATACATATACATAGATGTATGTGAATGCGTCATAATGTAATTTCAAAAGAGAAAACCTAACAATCAATTATTGATATTCACAAGAGACGTACCTTGACATAACCTTAAATCCGTCGCATTGCCCGTGGGATTGTGTTCACTCAAGTTCATCTGCGATACAAAAGCTACTTTCATGAAATAAAGCTATTTTTAGCTTATAAAGCAAAATTTGTGCTTTAAGGGGAGGTTCTCATCTAGAACGTCAAAAAGTAGGTAAAGTTCGTGATTTTTTTGAAGGCAAATGACAAGACATAGGGAAATGATATTTGGCATTATCTTTTATTGTATATTTATCTGTACGAAAAAAATTGTTTATTAAAAAAAAAAAAAAAAATGGCGCCCGTTATTCAACTTCTCCGGCGGCATGTTTTTCGAAAATGGCCCAGCTGCGTACAATTTAGGGGTCGCAGATTGGTCTGAAATCAAATAATGATGACATTATTATAAACTAGAATAAATTTGTCTCAGAAAGAGCGGACGACTTTCAAAAAAAATTTAAAATTGACGGAATGGCGCGATTTTGAAATTTTAAGGCCGTTTTCGGTCGTTATTTTTCATAGTTTATCACTTACAAAAAGGAGATAATGTTACAATTTTCAAAATGTGCTCCGCTCTTTCTATGAAGAAAATTGTTTACTTTAATATGCACGGAACTAGAAGTTGATCGGTTGAACCGTTTTTGAGTTATCTTGTACGCAAATTTGAAAAATCTTGAAAAACAAAGTTCCGAGATAATCGTGATTGAACGGCACGGCACAGGCTGAACGCCCCACTACGATCATGACACCGCCACAATCAATGGGCTGTAGAATCCGTTCCAGTGCTCGGATCAACTAAATATTTTAAAGCAACATTCTAGACATATTAAACTTTAATAATATTAAATAAAAAAAAAATCCAAAATTTCAAGATTCTAGATGAGAACCTCCCCTTAAGCTCAGTACTGAAATGCGCTTGCATATAGGAAAGTTGCAGCTTTTGATTAGCGTTAGACGTTTAACGCAACCTTGTTTTGGAAGTCGCATTAGAAGTTTCACTTCAAAAATTTCATACAGATATGTCAACAAACAAAATAGTTACAGATTTATGAGACGAAAAAGTCCCGCTGGGCCCACTGTGCGGCGCCCAAATGTCATATACCTAATTCATCGGTGTAATCGTCATAAATAAGCGATTCCATAAAGTTAGAAAACTTTAGCAATCAACTTTTTTTTTAGATTCATGTACAGGGTACTATAAAATTAAGCTATTTTACAAAAATTTATCTAGGTTTAAATATTTTAGGCCACGGTTGTTTAATTTTCGAGGAGGTAAAATAATAATAACAACTATACATGCTTGTTGAAGCAAATTTTGATTAAAACTTAAATTGAAATGATTCCTGTTTAAGACTTAACAAATATTGTACATTCTAGTAAAATTGGCATGCATTTGCCTTTACTTGAACTATTCTCTAGTAAAAGTAACATTTAAGTAGTTAGATGAACTAGGATCTACTTGATCGAAACAGAAAATGCGGCCCCGATTAATTAAAAAACCTTTGTTGTTGAATCAATTAGAAATATTTTTGTCAGTGTATAATCACCCATAATCAATTTCGTATTTTCGCCTACTTCAAACATCGTGTTAAATTTTAGGATGTAAGAAGCAACGGAGGAATGCTAAGATAAATTTACTTTATGCCTTTTAAGATCGTCTTACTTTTCGAAGGGCGTTAAACTTTTTGTTTTTTTGTTTAAGTGTTTAATCTTAGTAGGTACCTAAAATATACTATATGTATATAAACAAAATATTGCCTGCAATGTAACTAAAAAAGAACCATGTAGCTGGGGTCAAAACGAAGGGGCGCCTCAGGCCTTCTCGTTAGCCTCTGTTTTCGTCTTTCGAACTTTTTGGACTTCTCTTTTAAGACCTTGGAGATAGAGCCAATGTCTGGGGCAGCAATTGTTTGTTACGCCAGCCACATAGCTCGTCATCAACATAATATTTAAAAATGAACTAAAAACGTTTGATTCTCCCAAATTAGCATAGCTGTGTTTTTTCACCACTGAATTCTGCACCAATTACTTTAAGTGTTCTACAAGGATTCACTCTAATTCCTCCATCTTTCGACTGGATAAACCCAGAGCCCCAGTTGCCAGCGATGGAATTAATTTTTTGCTGATCCGCCCTGCTTGGTGTGGCCCTTCCGCGGGTGCTTCCACAGACAACAACCGAAAAGTGATTTAACAATCATCCAGCAATTCGTCGCTAAAACTTTCGGGGGACGGACGGCCCCCCATTCGCATCCAATGAATTTAAAGTGACATTTTTTTATGCGGCGAGGAGGCTCATCAGGGTGTACTTTCATTGCTTTCCATTTGCATGAATTCTGTAGTATTCTGTTATCCTTCCGCAAAAATTTATTCAAAGGAGCTATTATTTTTTCGGCAATAAACTCTCCTCGAGCTCTAAACGGCGTGTTGTTCTTTCATTTCAATTTGTGGGTGGATTGTTTAAATTTCGCCGTTGGTTGTTTTGTTTTTTGTGCGTCTGCATTGTGTGCGTGAATGCCTGTCAGTCTTTTGTCCTTTGACAAGCGACAATTTCTCGGTAAAGCATAAAAGAAAGGAGAAACAACTTTTTGTTTTGGAGTTTTGATTACATTCTTTTGAAATAGACTAATCTTGAAATCAATATTCTTCACAATTCAAAATTTAAATACTGATGAAAATTATTATTTCACTTGAATTAGTTGATTTTAACCCCAGATAAAATAGACTCAAAACTAAATAAATAAAATAAATTGAAATACGACTGAAAACTGTGGACTGAAATTAGGCAGAAAATAGAAGCATATTTCTCTCTTTTCAGATTCTTGCTGATACTCATCAAAGGTAACCGATATTTCAGTCTTTATTCACTCTGCTTTCCGATACAACTATGCTAATATAAAGTGCTCGGTTTGGCCTGTCTCTTTTTTAATTAAAAACATATTTCTGCCCCATTTCAGTCTGAAATCCATCTTAACTTTGTCCTTATAATATATTTTCTGTCTTGTTTCAGTATATTCTCAATCAATTTTTAGTGCAAATAATAATTTCCCTCTTATTTCAGATTGTACTACATCTAAAATCCAATTTGCAGTCCTTTTTCCGTCTTACTTTTTCATCCGGGTAATGTTCGCCTGGGAGGTTGCTGCTATAATAAGATACTATTGTTGTTTTTTTTTTTTTTTTAATTTATTTAAACAGTGCAAAATCATTCATAACATTCTTACTTGAGAAAAATAGAGGATCAAAAATTCATTTTTATTTTCAACAAAAAAAGTTTTATTAAACGTTGCACACATTTTTAACTTTGTAGTTTAGAAAACCCTTATAAAAAACACACAAAAAGCGGCTAGCCGGCAAAACTACAAAATCCGCCGTCATTATAATTCAGCAACAAACGGACAGACAGACGGACGAAGGGACAGTTTTATTGGCAATATTACTCGTCCACCGAAGTAGACGAGCCCAAAAAGATCGATGAGTGTTTCGATCCGAGAAGCCAAGCTAATCTTGTCAGTATGGCGCTTGGCTTCTCTTCCATAGACACAAGCCAACTCAAAGTGTGAATTAAAAACTAGGGCAAATTTAATACTTTCGCTATTTTGACATAAAACAAATAAACAGGTTTTCAAGTAGAAAACAAAACCTATAACATATAAACTATGCCTTGTACACTACCAAGGGGAGGGCCCAACTTAATAATAATGGATTTGAATAATTTTTAAATATGTTGTACGAGTTAATCCACTGAGTATTATAGTAGATAGTAAAACCCATACTTAACCTCATAACTTAAATAATAGTTCAGTTTGTTGAAGCAGTCAAAAGCGAAACGCCTTTTTTTTAAGAGCACGAAGCACTGGCAGAAACCTGGGAACATTAATTAAATATACAGTAGAACGCCGATTATCCGAATTGATTGGGACCGGGGTCGATTCGGATAATCGAAAATTCGGATAATCGGACATAGACTGGTAATAAAGAAAAACGAACTCTCTGACTACCAATATTGAACACGGCAATTGTCACTCGCATTTTTGTATTATTGCGTCCCCACAAAACTTGTTTATTTATTTATTTATTTGCTTTGAATAAAAATTTACAATGTTTTCTGCAGTATAATATATGTAGTATATCGTACAGAGTTTTATGTAAAACACATATTTCAGCTGGGATGTAGTATTGATTAATAATTTAATTTTCTCTTCTTGGCTTAAAAAATTGAGGAAAAGTATTCAAAACCTCTAACAAAACTTGTTTTTATTGAAAAATTACTTGGTTTTAATTTTTTATATTACGCTTAGAACCGATTCGGATAATTGGCGATTCGGTTAATCGGCGTTCGGATAATCGGCTTTCTACTGTAATCAGTGTATGTTACCATTCCTTTATCAGCTAAGCAGTTACGCAAGTTGCCCTAAACTGCCCTAAGGTATGCAATTTCAAAACATTATTAAGTTTGGAGACATCGCATTAAAATGAGCTTTCACTTCTGTTGTTCTAGATGAAACTTCTTGTTTTCATTTTCCTATGATAATTCTTATAGTATAAATGTATATACAAGTGTGATTAAAGTAAGGCCAATTTTGAATTAATTAAATCGCGGATACATCGATTCGTGCAAATTTTCTTCTTTTTAGGTTGTCAGCTGTCACTCATATCTGTGTAAAATTTCACGCCAGTACGTCATTTGTTTGGTTAGTGTAATGTCCGAACACGCCCTAACTCTCCACGTTTCTTGCTCGTCACTCGCGACCAACTTCAGGTGAACTCACTCTCTGGTCTCGGACAGCGAGGAATCAACACGTGCAAGTTAAGCCTAAGTTCCGGCGGTATACATTTTATTAACTAATCACTCACTGTGATAAGAAGTAATCAGTAAATAAAGAAAGAGTTATTATCTTAGCATTTGTGAGTAACATTTATTATCCCGAACTTAACACTGGCGACGAGGATGGGATATGTTCTCCTCGGATGAGGAATACGAAGAGACAAAGCCCCCTAGCTGCTCACCCGCTGAAGTGCAAAAGTTGCCGAGGCAACCATCTCCGGACAATCAACCCAGGGCCGGTCCATCATCGGAGAAACCACCAGTTCTTTTCAAACAACCTCCAGGATCTTCAACGATGCAAACCGTAGGTAGCATTGAAATTTTTGACATCTCCAAGCCCAGTTCATGGGGATCTTATACCCGGCGACTGGAGTTCTTCTTGGAGGCGAACAAAATTACTGAGGACAGCATGAAGAAGGCCGCCTTCCTGACGGTCTGCGGCGCACCCACCTTCGACCTCCTGGAAACACTTATTTCCCCTAGAAAGGTATCAGATTTAGATTACGCGGCAGTGAAGGAGAAACTCTCAGACCATTTTTCTCCGCCGTCATCAGAAATTACGTCATTCTACAAATTCTTCAAGCGAGATCAGGCCCCTGATGAAAAGGTGGCCAATTATATTGCGGAACTTCGTCGTTTGGCTGCGCATTGTAATTTTGGCCCTGCTCTCGAGCGTATGATACGCGACAGACTCGTTTGTGGGCTCCGAGACAGCCGGTTACAGCAGGCTCTCCTGTCAGAAAAGGACTTAACCTTACAATCAGTCCAGGACAAGGCTATTGCGGCCGAGTCAGCTGTTCGCGGACTGGAGTTAATCAAAGGGTCCCCTGCTTCGGCTGTGGCGGAGGAGGTCCATGCTATTAAGGGAAACCGCCGGCAATTGGCAGATAAACCCTTAAGTCCAAGGCCAGAAAACACACAATCCAGAAAAGTACATAAGAGCACACATCGCACAAATGGGAAGAAGACCACTCCTACTACTACTACTTCAACTACTAATCCGTGTTTCAGCTGCGGTGGCCGGCATCTTCGTTCTTCATGCCGTTTCCGGGATGCAATGTGTAGGAACTGTGGACGTTCGGGACACATTAAGGCTGTCTGTAGGAAATCTGCGGCCGAGAATACTAACGTCATTAACTCCGTGACATTGGCTACGAACTATTCAAATATGAAAAAAACTACTAAAGTCTACATCTCGGGAAGGTTATGCGTGTTCGAGGTGGATTCTGGATCAAACCACTCCATAATATCTTCCACTTGTTTCAGACGATTGTGGCCGAAGAAGAGTCCTACAAGAGAGGCAGTCGATGTGTTACTCCGAGATTTCCAAGGGAACAACATACAAATTGAAGGTAAAATTTTTGTGGATATCAAGTACGGGCAAAAATCGGTTCAGGGACTCCCTCTACTAATCGCTAAGGGCGTTAATACGAATATTCTTGGCTGCAATTGGTTCGCGCCCTTGGGAATATCCCTTCAAGGAGTACATTCGGTCTCTACTGCTCCTCAGTTCCCGTCAGCGATAGCAAGAGTGCTCCATAGGTTCGAGAAGCTTTTTACTACGGCGTTGGGACGCTATAACGGGCCGCCGGTACACCTTAAGCTGGATCCTAACGTAACGCCCGTTCGCTTGTCTGCGCGTCGATTACCTTTTGCCCTCCGACCTAGAGTTGAAGAGGAACTCCAAAAATTAGTCAATCAAGGCATCTTGGAACCTATCGACTATAGCGAGTGGGCCACACCCATTGTACCCGTGATTAAGCCGAACGGTAGTATCCGAATCTGTGGCGACTACAAGTCTACAGTAAATAGAGCACTACGACCTCATAATTATCCCATACCTCCGATTCAAGATCTTTTGTTCTCGCTCCCTCGTGGCAGCTGTTTCGCAAAGATTGACCTGGCTCAGGCTTACCAGCAATTAACAGTTGATGACCCTTCTTCTGTCGTTCAAACTATCATCACGCATAAGGGTGCTTATCGCGTGAAAAGGCTACAATACGGAATTTCATCGGCACCAGGAGAATTCCAGAAATTCATGGAGCAACTGCTACTAGGTTTACCCGGAACCTTCTGCTACTTGGATGATGTAATCCTCATTGGAGAATCAGCAGACGACTTGGCTACGAAACTACAAGATACTTTCACACGAATCCAGGACGCTGGACTAACATTGAAGCGGGAAAAATGCATCTTCGGAGTGGATTCCATTACATTCCTGGGATACAAAATCGACAGACATGGGATACATCCAACAGAGGACAAGGTAATCGCTATAAAGAATTTTCCCAAACCAAATAATAAAACACAGCTCCAAGCATTTTTGGGCCTTTTAAATTTTTATCACATGTTTCTGCCTGCTAAAGCTACAATTGCAGAACCGCTACATCAGTTATTGAAAAAGAATGCGAAATGGAGATGGGAAAAAGCCCAAGACATAGCATTTCAACAGGTTAAAAACTTATTAACATCCGATGACTTCCTGGTTTCGTATGACGAATCTCTTCCAATAGTGCTAACGTGTGACGCGTCGCCGTACGGAATTGGCTCCGTGTTGGCTCACAAATACCCAGATGGGTCTGAATACGCCATCGCATTCCACTCCAGAACCTTAACAAGTACGGAACGCAATTACGCACAAATCGATAAGGAGGCGCTTTCGATCATCGATAGCACAAAGAAATTCCACAATTTCTTGTATGGTAGGCATTTCTCCATCGTCACGGACCATCGCCCCTTGCTGGGAATCTTCAGTAATTCTAAAATTACGCCGGAAATTTTGTCACCGCGAATGCTGCGATGGAGTATATTTCTGAACGCATATGACTACAAGCTTGAATACAAACCGGGGAAGGAAATCCAACATGCCGACGCGCTTAGTAGATTGCCTCAGGAAGCTGTCAAAACAGAGAAAGCCCAAGCAGAGGAGGAGGACCATGTACTGATGATTGAACAACTGGAAAATCCTGTACTTCAAGCGGCCGACATAGCGACACATACCAGGAAGCACAAAATATTGTCTCAAGTTCTGTTCTGGGCGTTAAGGGGATGGCCAGCCCAGGTGAAGCCAGAATACCTTTCATTCCATACCAGACGAAACGAAATAACCTGCATCAAGGACTGCTTATTGTGGGGCCACAGAGTTATAGTTCCGTCAGTACTCCGAAATAAATTGCTTAAGGCCTTACATGCAAACCATCCAGGAATTGTCCGGATGAAGGCCATAGTTCGTAGTTACTTCTGGTGGCCCAAAATTGATGAGGATATTCAACAAATAGTTAAGCGATGTACTACATGTCAAGAATCCCGACCTGAAAACCCAGCTACCCACATAAATTACTGGAATGAACCCAAGCAACCATGGACACGTTTACACATAGACTTCGCGGGACCATTCCAAGATAAAATATTCTTCTTAGCCGTAGATGCCTACTCCAAATGGCTCGAGGTGCATCCAGTTCCATCAACATCCTCTAGTGCAGCTATCACCGTCTTACGCAAATTGTTTGCTACTCATGGGCTGCCAGACATCCTTGTATCCGATAATGGAACTGCTTTTACATCTCAGGAGTTTGCAGGATTCTGCAAAAATAATCTAATCAAACATATACTTTCAGCGCCATTTCACCCTTCTACAAATGGTCAAGTTGAGAGGATGGTAAGGACTACGAAGGAATACTTGAAACGATTACCGAAGGGAGAGATACAGCTGCGCTTGGCTCGTTTCCTTCTTGACCAACATTCCTCACCGCACTCCGTTACGCAGAAGACACCAGCTGAGCTGTTGTTTAACCGACGAATCCGGACCTATTTCGACAAGCTACATCCCGAAAACATCCCTCTGGCGAAAAGGCATGGTAAGGAAGCAACGAGCAGACAATTAGCGATGTATCAGGAAAAGGATCCTATCTGGCTAAGGAACTACAGCTCAGGTACACCGTGGATAGAGGGAAATATCCTTAAGGGCGCAGGCCCCTCATCGTATACCATTTATACCAAGAACGGAGCTACCGTCCGCAGACATTCAGATCAAATCCGCCATAGGATTGAGGATCTTCAAGAAAAACATCAGACGCAGTCTGCCCGTTCTCCGGAAAATCGTGGGATTTCTCCAGCAATTGGAATTCAAACGGACCAACAGCCCCGCGAAGACTCGCCCCCTGATGAACGCCCGACAGTACACGGAGCGACAGTTTCGGGCGAACCACAAGAGACGCAAAATGAAGATACAACGCCACAAGGAGAGCCCCAAAGAAGATCAGAAAGGATCAAGGCACTTCCGCGCCCCCGGTATTTCCAAACGGGGAGGAAAGGAGTGTAATGTCCGAACACGCCCTAACTCTCCACGTTTCTTGCTCGTCACTCGCGACCAACTTCAGGTGAACTCACTCTCTGGTCTCGGACAGCGAGGAATCAACACGTGCAAGTTAAGCCTAAGTTCCGGCGGTATACATTTTATTAACTAATCACTCACTGTGATAAGAAGTAATCAGTAAATAAAGAAAGAGTTATTATCTTAGCATTTGTGAGTAGCATTTATTATCCCGAACTTTCGTTTTGTTTTCTGAGCAACTGAAAGTCAATTTTTCGATTTTCGAAGTTACATTAAATTTTGTTTGCGGAATGAAATTTCTGCTGCAGGAACGTTTAGAATGTTCGGTGATCAGGTTTTGTCTAAAAGAAATGTTTACAAGTGGTATAAACAGTTCAAAGAAGGTAGAGAAAGCGTTGAAGACAAAGAGCGTCCCGGACGACCACCAACATCAATCAATCAACAACATGTCAATTAAATCAAAGATTTGGTGCTCAAAAATCGTCGATTGACAATTAGAGACCTCGCTGATACTGTAAACATTTCATTTGGATCGGTCCAAACTATTTTGAAAGAACATTTATGCTTGAGAAAATTCACATCTCGATTGGTTCCAAGTTAAAATCATATCAAAAGGAGACATCCTGGAGGTATCAAATCTCTTTTTGGAGACATCCCGAGATAAAAGAAAAATTGCTCATGATAATATAATTAATTAATTAATATTAATTTGAGTACTAATCTTATGAGGCTTGTATAAAGGACTTTAAAATTCTAAACTTTATATTGTATGATTGAGTACATGAAATTACTAATTTCAAGGGAGCCGGGCTGATAAAGCTCATTTATGGCCCACTAGCTGAGGCTTCGTTCATGGTAAAAAATAAAGGAAAGTAGAAATTTTAAATCAACATTTTAATGATTTCAAGCCACTCATTATCATATTTAAGAGTATTATTATGGCATAATGACGGATGAAATAAATTTTTAAATGAAAAATAATCTAAATAGTAATAATTAGAATAATATTGCAAAAAGGTACGGCTAAAAACTTAATTCTTGACTAGTTATCTTCGGTTTCTCTGTTCTGCACCATTTCGTCTTCACTTGATCAGACTCTTCCTGCATCACTGAGCAAAGTTTGATAGGTAAAATTAGGTTTTTGAAGCTACGCTTCTTATTGGAGGTTGGGCGGGCTGGACTCGCTGTAAGAAAGCGAAGACGTAACCGTTAAATTTTTTACATTATCCTTTGTAACTCATGAACCAACGATTCAATTTTTATCATTTATAGCTCAAAAAATCGCTAATTTTTTTTTCTATAGACGAAAATTATCTAGATTTTTCTACTATTATTAACTTTTTTTTTATTCGTCGGGAAAGTTGAAAAAAATACAAACATACCCTATATAGGAATTTTTTACTCTTAAACTATTCATTTTCATGCAATATCAATAATTTTCCATATAAGTGGAACATTGAGCGGACATTTTTCCAATTTTTAACATTTTCCAAAAACCACCCACTCCTCAGGACTAAGCTTTTAACACTTTTTCCTCTTTTTTTAAAAACCTCTTTTTTTTTCGTTTTGATTTTTTTCATCCCATTTCCCTTCAATTTTTTTCCAATTTTTTTTTTCACCCACATCTACCTCAAACCCTTTTCCAACTTTCTAGAGATCCACTTCCTTAATTTTATCAACTTTTTACTTTTTTTTTAGAGAATCGGTCGACTGCTGCACGCGTGTGGGGGTTTTGCCTGTGAGTATAGAGTATTTTCACACTTTATATGTATAGCGAGAGTGGCGAGTAGGTTACGTAAAAAGTTGAAGCGTAGCTTCTGTCGGCCAGTCCCTTGACTACCACGTTATTTTTCTTTTCTTTTCTAAATTACGCCTTTAAGCCAAGTACTCATGCTATGTGGGAACAACACCCTACCACTCTGACGCCAACTTTGCACTGACAGTACCTCTGGAAATCAGGTGTAGGTCCTTTTCCATTAGATGAAGCAGGTCAAAACTAATACTTCTCTACTTCTGTAAATTCTTATAACAAATATAAAAAGATAAATAGTCACCAAGAAATTCTCACAGACATTATTTACAGCGTAAATTATGAAGTGACGTATTTATTTTTATAATGCATTTTTAAAAGCGTCCTGAGTTGATTGCATTGGTAATGGTCTCTCAATTCTACCTCTCGGAATGGGCGAATCGAAGACGGGAGAACAGAGAGGTAGCCCACACCAAGCAAAAATACGGATGAAATTGTTTACATTTTTTCATTGTCCATTTTTAAAGGCGATCTGGAACGAACATTGGTGTGTATGGCGCTCGCTAACAAAAAGTACAGATTGGTCTTGATTTAATCGTAAATATGCACAATTGTAAAAAGTACATACAAAAGTACATAAAGTTAAATGCAATACTGTGGATGTGGAAAAAGCAATGTGTCATGCGTTCGTAGAAAAGTTTTGTAATAAAGCATTTTTGTTATATGCACCCTGCATAAGTGTTCCAATTTTCTCTCGAATTGTCTTTCTCTCGCTACTGAATTCTTTATTACTACTTATCTCTAACAAAATTTTCCAGTTCGTTACTCTGACGGTATCAAGATCAAAAACGTCACGAGTGTGCTTTCTTATTGTAGATATTCTTTGACTTGCATAAATATGAAGTGCAAAGATGTACCATTTTTATTTCTTTTTTATTTGAAAGCGTATTAAACAAAGATTAATATATATATAAAATTGAAAATTGTGCACTTGATACTTAAAAAAAATTATTTATCTCAGAAAAGAGGGTAAAAATACCCAAAAATCATTGTTGACCTAAATTAGTGATATTATTTTTAATGCTTATCGTATTTCCAAAAATAAAATTAGTATGCAGTTTAAAAATGTATATCCTCAAAACAATACAATTTTCGACTCTAACATGGGCTTTATTAGCCCAGCTCTTTTGCTGTTAAAATTTATGGAAAAAAAACTGCCACGCCTAAGTTCGTTATGGAATATACCGATTTTTTTTTTTTATTATTTTCGACAATCTTAAGAGTCTCGTTACAAACATAAATTTTCTTTAATCAATAAGAAATTAATCTCTGATATCATTAGTCAACAAAAAATTTCTATTGGTATATAATATGTATATAACGACGCAAAAAGTCAATCACACAAAATTTATAAGTATTATAATATGTATTGATTTTGAGTTATTTTATTTAATGCCGGAAACACCTTTTAGAGCGTAATATTGCTAATTGTGCGCTTTGGAGCGTACTAAGCGCGCCAAGAAAGTGAATATTTCACGTTTGACTTCAGTTTCACCCTTCGCTAATTTTCGTAGAAGAAGTTGGCGGAAACGCAACCCCGGGGACTGCTGCGCCGTACGAAAAAGCTATTAATAAGGGGCACTGTCGTGGCCCGGCGTTGTCACGCAAGACCAAACCAAAGGACCTACAAATTGTTTAACTTGGAGGAAAGTTTCTATTTTTTTTTTTCCCCCGCTGAGAAATTTTAATGCATGCAAAGTTTTTTGTGGGCTAGGCGAAAGGTGGAAAGATGACAAAAAAGCTTCGGACTGCGAAACTGAATACCTAGGGCAAAAGCCACACTATATGGAATGGGGGTGAAGAGATTGGGGGGAGTCAGTAAGCCTTATGAATACAGCGAACTATGTAAGCCGGTTCCTCCCGTTCCGCTAAGCTGCTTTTAATTCCAGACAAGTATGGGGTTCCGGTTAAACTGGTTCTATTTATTACTCGGTGATCAGTACCAACCAGTACCGTCCAAGTAATTACGTTTTCTTTCAGGTGAAGGAGAGGCGCAGTGTTTCATAGGGCGACTACGAAGTAAACTGTTCAATCACGCCGTGATATGACAGGTCTTCTCTGCTCTGCACCCCTAATGAAACGGGGGGTTAATGACTTGATTTATCCCTCGCGGGTGAATAATAAACTTTCGCTAGCGAACACTGCCATAATACATCTATTGTGTTCCTCAAACTATTGCGGTAACTATAAAGTTTATGACTTAATGGTCGCCGCAACCCCTATACCATTTCGAGTCGGCACTCTGCTTAAAAAATGTTATCACGGGGCGCCTGCCAAATGTTGTTTCACATGGTTTCAATAATTGAGTAATTTATACTTTCGCACTTCATTATTATTTGTTGTGCTTTTCAGTAATTAGGTAATTGACTCATCCGTTCTGAAGTAGATGATTTAACAAATAATATGAAAAACTATCCATTTGTTTGAGGTTCCACATTTAGGTATGTTCCCTTACTTGATTTCTGACGAAAATCTGCTCCACGATTCACATGAACGTCTGTAACTACTACTCAACATTGATAGGCTTA
Source organism: Dysmachus trigonus (assembly GCA_949715965.1). Taxonomy (NCBI): domain Eukaryota; kingdom Metazoa; phylum Arthropoda; class Insecta; order Diptera; family Asilidae; genus Dysmachus; species Dysmachus trigonus. The sequence goes on from OX454322.1 coordinate 50,620,480, forward strand.
ACTCTGACTAGAGAAGACCAAAATGCCTGTCAAATTTTTAAGGCTATAAAAGCACTATTCAAAATCGTAGAGTAAATTTATAATATTCTTGTAGAATGAAGCGTTTTCCAATACAGCTAAAATATAAAATATAATTAATTAATTCGATTTTTTAAGGGAATTATCATTTTTGACCGACTTCCATTACTCTGCGATTTCGCGGTCAATTTCCGTGATTCCTTTTTCAAATTCAAATGGGATGGTCGCGAATTGATTCCATTTAAATTTCATCGAAATCTATTCAGTAGTTTTTAGTAACTCAACAATAATCTCAATATTTTGTACGAAAAAAATCAAACTTTACTACCCATTTTATAATCTTCTAAATATCAAGTGTGTGCATGCTCTATTATGATCATTTTTATTATTTTCCACAACCCACTCTCATTTTCCACTTTTTTCAACCAACTTCCTGTCAATAAATTACACGTACCTTGCGACCTTTGCTAACTTTCTGCAAATGCACTTCTTCAGTATCGTTAATAGTTTTTTCCCATACTATCTTGTCTGCGCCAAAGCCTGCACAATTTTTTTTTGATTATCTCAAAATTTCTTCGCTTAATTTTTTACATATGTTATACCTCTCCTCAATACCTATCCAACAACGTATTGGAAAGAGGAATTCCATGTATAGCCTCCGAGCTATAATCGATTGAAAATCCCAAAAATCTCAATGTAGGCCGGCTGGTTGTTTTTTGTCTTCATCTTATTTCGGAGAACTCGAACAGCGGTCGTCAGGAAGTAGAAATTAGCGACGAGTCAATGTCCTTACTTGTAAAAGTTATACGCTCAAAACTTAGATCATAACCGATTTTTTTAACCGACTTAAAAAAAGGGAGTTTCTCATTTCAGTATGTGTTTTTATTTTTAATGTATGTACACCGATTACTCCGAGATTCAACAGTCGATTTGACCGATTCTCTTTTTAATTGAAAAGGGATACTCTCGAATTGGTTCCACTTAAATTTCAACATCGATACAGTTTTTCTTTAAATCAGGATTTAATATGAAATGACGTACAGGGTTTCCAAAACAACACCCACATACAGGGTGTTATGATTATATTGGCCAAATATAAAGATCTCAAATTAATTAAACTTAAATCATAATCATACATATATTCACATTTAGCTTAGTAGGGACAAACATTTCCTAAAATCAATATTTTTTTTGGACACTAGTATACGATCAAGGAATCGATATCTGCACGTAAACTACTAAAACCACAAAAACAAAAACTTTTTAACAAAAAAACCGACTTCAAAATAATACCACACAAAAATCTATTGAGAAAGACATGACAAAGTGAATAATTTTTCTGAAATGCTCGTAGCTACCATTAGAATATAATAATTAGACCACGCAGTTATTTCGTATGTTCAATATCGAATTGGGTGTGTGAATATGACCGTTTTTTGTTAAAATAAAACACATTTGCTTTTATAGAAAATTAAAGAAAAGTTTACTCAAAAGTATGCTTCATCGGCAGCTACAACAACCTTCGCCCATCTTTCAGGTAATTTACGTATTCCTTGCATGAAGAAACCCTGGTCTTTCGAGCTGATCCAATTATCAATCCAAATTTTGATACTTTCATATGAAATGAACCGTTCTCCCGTAAGATCTGAATGCATTGTTCGGAATAAGTGATAATCCGAAGAAGCTATATCTCGCGAATATGGCGGGTGGAGTAGCGCTTCCCAGTTCTGTCCATCTAAATATCTTTTCCCGACTTGTGCGGTATGTGGTTTGGCATTATCCTCGTGAAGAATTAATTTACTATGTCTATTCACTCATTCTGGTAGTTTTTCTTCTATGGCTCCCTTCAAACGCATTGTTGTTGTCGTCGGTAAACTTCTCCATTAATAGTAAACAACACCTCTCTGATACCACCAAATGCAGGCCGGCTGGTTGTGTGGTTGTGTTATGCAGAGCATAACCTTGTCACAGTGAATATTTTTCTTTGGCTGTGATGAGCCAGGTTCACCTGGCTTCACCCAAGCTTTTTTACGTTTAGGATTCTCATAATATATCCATTTTTCATCTCCTGTGATTATTCGATGCAAAAATCCTTTGCCTTTGAAGTAGCATTTCACAAATTGTTTTTCGACGTTCGATGTCTCTTTGTTTCAATTCATATGGAACCAACCTTTTGAACCATTCCCATTGCTTTTAAACGCTTTGCAACAGTTGATCGTTCAACATTTAATGCTGCAGCCAATTCCGTTTGAGTTTGGCAAGAATCCTCTGCCAATACTGCTTCCATTCAGCATTTTGTTCTTTGTCCTCAGTGTCAAAATTATTATTTTGAAATCATCGAAACCATTCCTTACAAGTTGTATTATATGGAGCATGCTCACCGTAAATCTCCACAAGCAAACGATGAGTTTCCGCTGCACTTTTCTTTGCAATAAAATAGTGTAATAGCACTTCCCCGAAATGATGTTTATTTGGAACGAAAACCGACATTTTCATGGAGGTAAAAGCATTTGTTGCTAATATTTCAACCAAATGTCACGCAGTGCGTTTGACAGCTGACATAAAGTATTATCGAACATAAGTGTTGTTATTTATTAGTACACATAAGCAATACTAAAAACGACATCTGTTGGGAAAGGGCGGAGTCATATTCACACACCCAATATTATTAATTATCACCAATACCTCTAATTTATTATGATTTTTTTGTGAACAGATATCATTTGAAAACGGAGCCAATGTTCCACTTTTTATTGATTATTCTACAGAAAATATTGGCCGCAACTTAAAGACAAATTGGCAACCGGCATTAGAAATGCAAATCAAAGTAACCTCTCATAAAAATGGGTAAGATAGTAAAGATTGAAAATGAAAATGAATTTTAATTTACAAGAGTTTGAACTTTTGCGTACGTCTAAATAGGTTTTTAAAAGACATAGGAGTACCAAATCGGCAACACTTTTTTCTTAGCAGTTTCATAGACGTGAGAGATCTATTATTATATTTATACAGGGTGTCCCATGGGAATATGTGAAAACTAAACGAATGATCTCCACTTTTCCGACTTTTCCGAATTCGTTCTTTGAAGAAAGAAAGAAAACTATGGATGAACGTACAAAAGTATGTTAGATACCAAATTCTTTCCTCATACGAAGCAGAGCGCTCGTTAAATCTTTTTATTTTTGCAAGACAGAGAAGCACCTCATCACACACAAACAAGAAGTGTTTGAAGCTATCAATAAAGTTTGTGGCGAACGAGTTATTGGCCTAAGGTACCAGCGCTTTGCTAGGAGAACAGGAATAGAGTGGCCACCTTACTCGCCAGCAGTTTGTTTCTGTAACTTTTAACTAATTGCAATTCTCTACTTGACATCACTTTGACCTCATTCTCTACCAATGGGTTTTTATATTCTTTACTACTGAGTTTCTGTTTCAAATTCGAACGTTTTAATTTTCACCGCATATAATTGACGGTGCCTTTCTTCACTAATACCACACATACAAAAGTAAGTCAACTTAGCTCAGTAGATTTTAAGGTGATCAATATGTTTGACTTCATTGTATAGAGAATTTTATCAATCCAAATTACAGAAACGAGCTGCTGATCTGACCTCTTTTGATTTCTTTTTCTGGGGCTACATTAGATATCACTGCTATGAAAATAACCCAAAAACAATAGAGGATTTAATCAAAAAATTCAGGAAGATCGTCAATGGCATTTCAAATAAAACGTTAGAACATGTTTCTAATAGCTTTAGAAAGCGTTCCATTATTTTTTCTAATTTAGATGGTTTATATTTCGAAAATATACATCATTAATAAGTTACGTTCTCCACTATATTTTTAAATTAATGGTTTGCATTAGATAGATTTAATTTTTTTAAGTGAAAATTACAACTTTAGTTTAATAAAAAATATTTACATTTTTCCGATCCCTCCATTTGTTAAAAAATAATGACTCATTAGTTCGCACACATTCCTGTGGGATACCATGCATGTCTGTGGTCCAGAACCACTCTTGACACAGAGATGGCGTGAGAAGCAGAATTTCTGAAACTAAGTCATATTAGTCGATACGTGTACATCTGCATAGACAAAATCAGTTTTATACTAATTGCTCTTTTGGCGCGGCGGGTGCAACAGCGCCATCGCTCCCGGTGCACCTCTGCAGAGAGATCCGGCGATGTAAGAAATGCAATTAAACTTGTTGGCGTAATTCGGAGAAAGCAGTTTCATCTCAATCAGTGTAATTTACCGAAAGCCCTCAGCTGAACTTCCGCAGCCGCAGATAGACGCGGCGCGCGGCAGCGGAAGCCCCAGACGAGGCTTAATGCAGTTGTGCCACCGAAATTTATTTAAAACTCATTAAAGTTATTCAAGTGCTAGCTCATGCCGGGCTTGACACGCAGCCCGTGAGCAGACCGTGTGGTGGGGCCCTTATCCACCTCTCGAATTGCACAGTCAACAAATTTCTTCCTTGCGCCGCACCAACCGTCTGCCGGGAAATTTGTCGAACTGAGGGGCCAACTGAAATGTGCACTTAAGTCCTTTGTAGCTCGGCTGCACTCCGCAAAGTAAAAGTTCCTTCAAAAGTCAATTACTGCCGTCACTTCTGAGAAAATCCTGCAGGGGCCAATATTGAGCCGACAATCGGATCAAGACGTACGACAATCTTTGCCATTTTCTCTAGCCTACATACATTCGGGGTCTTTGTCTATTGATTGAGTCTGCAGCTAAGTGCGCCCTGAACAAGTTTCGCTGGGCTGATTAGATTTGCCCCGGATCCTAGATCCTGACTCCTGAATCCTGAATCCCGGCTCCCGGATGGTGAATTAAGTGCGAACATGTTCGGCTCAGCGGAGTCGAGTCGCAGCGATTGAGCAAACGGAGCGGGTGGCAATCGGGGCGCAATTGCAGCTTAAAAAGTTCCCAACGAGTGAAACTTGGGAGTACGACTTCCCGGAATATGAGCCACGGGCTCGTTACGTCTGCCTCCGTGCGCTTCCTAAACAAGTGGCGGCTCCTAAGTCCTAATTAAGCTCCTCGACTTGGGGTCGTTTGATACTGCCGTTTTGCTACTACTTTGCACCGTGATTAGTCCTTGACTGTGCGGAAAAACAGAAAGGACGATTAAATGCGATATGGGTTTCAAAGAAATGTGTACTTAATTTCTTGAAATAAGTTAGTTTCGTCTCTCGTATTTTGCTTTTTATTTTCAACAGTATTTATTGCCCATGTACTCAGTGATTTCTTTAGAAGAAATACTTCAAAAATTAATTTCTTGAACTAAACACAGACGCAAATTAGAAAACAAGACATCTCTTGAAAGATGACGATTAGTGTTTGTTGAACAAGAAGCAAAATCTTCCTAAAAGACAGTCTTAAAAGCAAACCAAAAACTAGTCTGAAGAAATCTATAGTACAACCAGAGAAAAACCGTCCTATAAATGCTATCATATCATTAATCACAAAATGAATTTTTAAAAGTAAAATTATGAACACAATCGGAATTATAAATACTAATATGTACTTACTAAAATACCATAGCAAAAAAAATATCCTAGCTAATAAGTTATTCGAAGTTTGTGAATTATTAGACAAGCCCTTAGCTCGATTACGATACGATTACGATTAAGATTACGATAATTAGCTGCAAGATTTAGCTTAACTATGATTAGATTAGTTTTAATAAATTCAATGGGGTTTGACAATTTTTTCCACTAAATGTAACATTGCATCATAATCTAAAAAATATTATCAAAAACTCAGTCACGATCCATCGAAATATCCTGCAAAATTGGATTGACAGAATGAGCTGCTGCTAAACCAGCCGAGGCAGCCATTTAAATGAACTCATATTCTATACTTAATCGGAAGGTTTATTCTTTTCAATAAATCAACAAACTTTGATAAATATATTGAAAAGTTTTTATTTTAGAGCATTTGTAAAAAGAAACCAGCTGACGGCCCACCCTTTGTTTTCGACTAAGCTATTTAATGATATTGAAATCTTTTGTTTCTTATACAAATATTTTTGAATTTGCAAATCTTAATAATAATAATAATTAAAGTAATAATACATTTGTAATACATTGCGAAAATTAAAAACCGGGACACTTTTTTAGAACTGAAAATTGGCGTTTTTTAAACAAAACCGTGCTCTAAAGAAAAAACTTAAAAATCGTCCAGAGATACAATCCTCTAATTTAGGTATAGTACTCTGGGAATTTTTCCCACCTATCCCAGCAAACGATTTGCGTCTAAAAGGGAGCACTTTTTTAAATTGGGAAAATTTAAAGTTTGGCAACCTGTACAGAAAAATAATGCATAATAGACGCCGAATGAAAGAACAAATTCAGGAGCTTTATTTAATTTCCCTGTGAATGCAAGAACACGAGAAATGGAGAAATAATGGCCTATTGAAACGACAATTGTCAGTATTTTCAAATGTCATGTCGCACAACGTTTCGGGTATTTCTCAGGCCGATAAATCCATTTCTGGCATAATTTATTATGGAGGGGTAAGAGAAACTAAAGTAGGGAAAGGGATTAATCACAAATTACTAAACACAGATATGTGGCAAACCGTTTACATGTTTCTTGTGACGCCACATTTCAGATTTATTGCCACAAGAAACCTCAGAAATTATGTGCAACATGCGAGCATTGAATGATTTTTAACTAACCCTCTTCTAACAACAGAAATTAATTTGGAATCAAATCAGAAATTAATTGCTTCTTAATAGATTAATTGTTTAAAATGCAGCAATATAACTAAAAAATAAAAATATATTAAAACAACTAAAAAACTATTGAAAAAATCCAAAGACTTTTGAAATTCTTTAGATTTTAGTTAGAATTATTTACTCAAAATAATATGTCATAGTCTACTTAAACTCGTTCTTGTGAATTGTTTCTTTTCACTTTTCGTAAATAAAACGAAGTGGTGCTGCCTGCATTATTTTTTTTCATGTTTTTCAAGATTAACTACTAAATTAGTGATATGTGCAAAAATTATGTCGAAGATATTCAATTTGTTTTTGTCGGCAGTGAAATTGAAATGAATGAATGAAACATTCGAAATTTCGGATTACCCAAAAAGCAATCTTGAAAAGTTAGTTTGTGATAAATGGAAATTTATTATATCTTTAACTGGTAAAATTGCCATTAATCGCAAAAAAAAAATGTTCAAGATCGTTGAAGAATTATTTAAAACATTTCGAATTTTTATAAAACTAAATTACCTACCGTCTGGTTAAAAACCGAAACATTATTAATATTCAGTTAAAACATAAATGCAGATTGTGGTCTTGATTTGGAAAGTTAAAATTGCTTACTTTTACAATTATAGTCCAAGATAATACCTGCAAAACAAATTTTTATGTATTTTTTTGTACCTATGCACTTGTATTGCATATAACACAAAGCCCTAAATCTTATGGGAAAAATATTATAAAGGTAAAAGTCTTTATAATATTGATACAAAATTGGTATAAAAATCTAGGTCACACTACACTTATAATAAATTATCGTTTTGTATTAATTGGAACTCATTCCCAGATTATGTGTATTTTTATTTATTAAAATTAATGGCCATTTCGGTAATTTAAAATTCCGACACTCACGAAAATAGTGCTGATCAATTAAAACAAAATAAATTATTAAAATTCAACATAGTGGTGACACTCTAAATTTGTTGTTCAATACTAACAACCAAAAATAGTTAATTTCAACTTTTCAATATTTTCTCTCAGTGTATTATTGTTGGTTTATAACCCCAAATTATAAACTCAACTATATCTGCATATTTTCATAATTTTTAAATGGTTTGTTGTATAGTATTTAGTTTGAATTCCGGTGACCAAAAAAATGAAAAAAATTATTAACTTCTTATTTTGTCTAAGTGTATGGAATGTCTATGGAAGTATTTTACACCGGACCCTGAAACGCGCAAATTGAAAGTTAGCAGGATTGCAACTAGTGCAGTAGCGCATATTTGTGTAACTTCAAACTTCCGTTTTAAAGTGCTATATAATTGGTATACTAAAACGAATAAATTCTTAAAAAAGGCCTAATTAATTGGACTGGTCTTATTCACACGTATTATAATGTAATTTATCTATAATTCATGTAAAGGGCACATTGAAATCAGAGAGAATCCGACACCCTGTCCCTAATAATCCAGTGTTAATATCCGGCTCTCTTAATCGCTTAGCGATACGAAAACTAATTTATTAATAGGGACAAAAATGTTCGGTGAATAGATAATTCCGAAGGGTAAATAATAATGGCATTAAGCTTGGCTAAACTGAATTATGGTCGGTGATACGCATAATCCCCGGGAAGCTACTTTGCAGCTTCCTGGGATGGCTTCGCACATCTTTGAACACGACGCCACCTTATTGGCAAAGGATTTCTATAATTTATCTCCGCATAGCAGGCTGCTTATGGCGGTGAGGTAATCTCCCTGTTACAACCCACCTTGTTAACTACTCTTTTGCTCTGGTATCTCGGCTCGAACACTTTCCAGCAGAAGAGGATTTTGCCATCCGAGCAGAAAACAGCAGATGCGAGCGGGCGAAGACTAAGAACCGCACTTGCATCAAACTTCTAATGCGATTTAATATGCTGTTAAAATTATTTAAACTCCAACAGTTCGCGGCCTGTGCTCGTTGCAAACAATTTACGCCGCATATCTCGACTTCAACGAGACTGGAAAGGAGGGAGTGTTGAATTTAAAACTAAAGTTTACCAATCAATTTATTTTTCGGAAAATCATTTTAAACAAAACACTGTCGACACTTTTTACAAAAATCTATTTGATCTGTGAAATGGGGAAAATAGCAAAACTCCGGTTACACGTAAAATTTTATTAAATTTAATTGAAGGAACTGGAAGCTGTTACTGCAAAAAAAATATCCCGGCGAGATACTTAATACAAAACTCATTAAAACTTCTTTACACTCCATTAAAAAAGTAATTTCAAGTTGAATGAGAAATTATGCGTAAATTTATCAATTTTCCCTTTTCTCCTCTTTATTTTTTATTTTTATTTTTTACTTTCCTCATTTGTTCCCTTGGTTTAAATGTGCGCCGATTACAAAAAATGATCACCACCTCAAACAAAATAAACGAAAATAAATGAGAAAAGTTGCCTTACCTGTTGGTATTTTAGTCAAATTCGGTTTGTATTCTCGTAGTAATTGGATTGTAAATAGGGCAATTTTATGCGATCAAATTAAAAAAATATTTGCTTAAATTAGAGGTTTCTCGAACTTTAAATATTTATGTGTTATATATAATATTACAAAACCTGCACGAATCCAATTACTTATAGAATATATTGATTTATTTAATTCAGTTTAGTACAAGCTATATGTACATAAAAAAATAAATATAATAACTAAAAAAGCTACAAATGATAGACCAACAGGGAAAATAATTGGGGTATTCCTCGATGGAGTTGAGATTGGAGCTCATCCGTGGGTGCTTCAACAACTTTAAAAATCGACGGGTCATATTAGCTATGTGAATGCGACCATTATGTATCTTGCATTAACCCATTAATGCGCAAAACAAGAATTTTGTGCACGCAAGTTCAATTGTACGATTCGAATAGAAAATTGGGGCGAATTTCCTCCAAATTCGTATATAAGGGGTTTTAGGGGGTGCTTTTGTTTTGCATAAAAACTTCAAAAACCCTATTATTTTTTGGGTTTTTTCAAAAAAGTGCCGATTTTTTTTGGTCATTTTCCGTCTCAAAGTTGATTATCTTGTCGTTGCTGCTATTGAATGATTATATAACTGCCAGAAATCGCGGTCCGAATGTCTACACTTTCTCAAACCATGGTTTTGAATTTTTTTTTTTGCTTTGGTTTTTGCAAAATGGCCATTTTGTACAGCAATGTAATAAAAAACTTCCCGATTTTTTTACACGAAAAGGATCAACTTTAAAAAAAAGACTTTATATGACCAAAAGTGCTTATAATTAGCCAAGGAAAACATGCATTTTTTCAGAATTTGTTGGACTATTTTTGGTTTTTTGGATTTGGCCAATTTTTGAAAAATCCAAAAATGTCCCGAAAAATCCAAAAATGTCCCGAAAAATTCTGAAATTTACACGTGTTCTTTGGCTAATTATAAGCACTTTTTGTCATATAAAATTTTTTCGTATATGTGATCCTTTTTGAGTAAAAATATCACCAAATATCACCCGCTCTTATTCTGCTACGGCCTTTGAATATTTGCAATACCATAAGTCCATACGTAATAATGATAATTGGAACAAATTTTAGCAAAATTACTTACCACTGTACACAACTTCAACACACAAAAAATAGTACATACGTACATATTTCTGCTTTTTATTCTCTTGCAATTTTTTGCGTGGTTGCATTTAAATTCTTTTAAATCTTTGTTTGTTTTTAGGGTTCCGTACCTCAATTTTATAATTTGGCAGAATGTTGGGTCTTCATAACGCGCATGTATTTCGACAGTCAAAGATTATGAAATAAAATATTTTTGTTGGAAATTTTAATTCGGATTAGTTGGTCTTCCTCTAAAAAATAGTTGTCTATCGTGTGGAGTATCGTTTCAAAGGGCTACTTTCAAAGACTTCAACAAAATTTCATAAATTTTGGCGAATTGGTTATAAAGATATAGCCAAAAATGTAAGCAAAAACTCCATCTCCACTCCCTCTCTCTGATAATCTAGGTTTTTAAAGCTAAAATTTTAATATTATGAGGGTTAGTAGGTTTTGAGTCATAGATAACAGCCGCTTCTTTTGTCAGTCCCACAATATAAAGTGTTTTACGAAATCCTGAATGTGCGAGCCCGACTCGCTCTTGACCGGTTTCTTTTAATATATTTAATGCGTAAACCATTCTACTTGTCTACCATCTAAATGTATGCAATTGCAAATGAGTTCCTCTTTTCAAGTCGGCACACTTCTTTCAACAACTCCGCTTTTCAGCTGTTGTAGACTGCATGTTTAAAAAAACCTTTCCATTTGTCGTCAAGAAAAATCGGCTGTTCTGGTTCGTTCATTCATTTCTCCGCAGAATAATTATAATTTGCGGCGGTGGATTAGAATTTCCATAGTAGCGCAAATATTAATTTTTCCTAAATAGACTGGCGGTGAAACACATTCAAATTCCAACATAAAGCTCGGACACTTTTTACACCGTCTGTGATCTGCTTACGTTATTTTTTCAACGCGACAAAATGCTGGGAGGACGGTGCCATATAGGATAATACAAAAACTCTACATATTTGCCTGGCATTACACCGAAAAGTATCCCGAGTAGGTACACACGGACGAAAAAATGTTTTCAAATGGGAAAAATCAACGATTCAACAACAACAACGAGCGACAACTCTTCATTGGAAACACCGGGCACTGTCGGGTTGCCGGGGATGCCTTCCCGAACTGCCTGGATGAAGTGGGCCTGTGCTGCTCAAGTTGTCGGGTACAGCACAGCCCACTTCCCGGCGTGTCCCGATGCGTCCTGGCAGGACGACAAAGGCCCGTCGGATAAGCCCCCCCTATTCTTTTCGTTCTGTTATTTTTGCTGGCGCGCTTTTGTTGCATTTTATCACGTTGTGCGCTTTCCTTCTTTTCTTCCAATGTAAATTTCTTTGTGCGAAAATAGTGGTTCTGCGGTGATATAAAACGGCCGCTGTTCTCTTTCCAGTTCAACTCCGCTCCCTTCGCACCTCCCACCCCTCACACGGATGAAAGATGTCTCCTGTCACCCACGTGAATTTTTCAATTATATACTCCAACTTTCGAGATTTGTTGCTGCGGCCGTCTGCAAGGATCTCATTTTTTAAACAAAATATTTACATCAATCTCAGGCAGCTTTAAGATAGTCTTCCAGAAAAAGCCTACGTAAAGGGTGCCTTTTTAGCTTAGATAGAGCTTCCTATAGGGATAACTGTCAACCTAGGCTGTCATTCTGACAGCTCTATGTTATATTTACATATGTTCGGAGGCCTCAATAGCTCGTTGGAAACGCAATGCGCTAGCTGCAAGCCAGCAGAGCGCTAGAGACTGCGTTCAATTCCCACCATACACCCTGGTCACAAAAAGTGGTATTAGAATCGCTCTATAAATGGCTTAAGCGTGGCTCCGGAAAGCCACATCATTCCACATCCATATCTACACATGTTCAGTATATTCAGTCAGTTTGCTTGAAAAATCGGTCGTCGATTCGCAAGACTTATAAAAGACTTCATCATATTTATGGTATTATATTTATGGCAAATATTATTTAAATCATTTTTGGCTTAATGAATTTGTTAATAAGCAAAATTGTCGCTTCTAGAGTGAGAACAGTCCACACGGAAAAAAATAAGTTGTTTAAATGACCAAAAGTGACTATCGAATCAACGATTTCCGGCTTTGCTTTACAGCTAATCCCATAAATATTTGAATTTAAAATTTAATTAAATTGTGAATTAAACTAGTTATATGTTGAATTTACAGGGACTAGGGCATTCAAAACTAATAATATTAATAGTTAATTCAACATATTTTTAGGTTAATATAAAGACTTTTTTGGTAAAAACTATTAACTATTTATAATAGAGGAGAAGGTGGTAATATGGCCCCTGTAGGTAAAGTGGACCCCCAGCCCAATTTATAATTGCGGAGGTTTTACCTGCGAGTTAGAGATCGTATTAAATCAAACAGTTACCAAAAAGGATTTTAAAAGTAGCCAGACTGTTACTGTCGCCAAGTATTGACATTTATTTCATTTTTGTGAATGTGCTGCAATAAGAATTTTTTTTCCTGTCGAGAGGTCATGTTGTAAAATATTGTAAAAGCGTGAGACAAATAAACTGTGGCAATTATTGGAAAGTGCATCAACTCCTCTTTCAATATTTTCAAGGTAAAAAGATCATACTTTAACTAATAACTTATTCCTAATTTGTTATTGAAACTAAGGTCATAGGTCTAATTTGGCCCCCTGTTGTTGTATGTATTATGGTCCCGGGGGCCATATTGAGTGTATGCACGAAAACGGTTATTACCTAGTTGTATTTATTGATACTACTAGATACTACTAGATGCCTCGAATGAATATTTCTCCCAACATACAAAAAAACAAGAGGAAGACATTCGATTCAGATCTAATGAAAAGGCCAGTCGAAGTAGTACGAAGTAAAACTATGTGGTATAAGAAGGCGTTCAGACATTTGTCAGTACCAAGAGCGACATTGAGGAGGCTGGTCAAAGATGCAGAGGAATCACTGGATTTATTAGTGCAGAAACCACTAGGTAGAAAATGTATATTACAACCTCATTTAGAAGAGAATTTGGTTGATTACCTTTTGCTAATGGGAAGTAAATACTATGGTCTGAAACGTATGGATGTAAGAAGAATGGCTTATCAGTTAGCCACGAAAAATATCATCCCAAACATATTCAGAAATGGTGTTGCTGGTTGATCATGGTTATGGTTAGATCACAAAAATCGATTGGCTCTAAGAAAACCAATGGGAATTTTATATGCTCGGTATATTTTTTGTCCTTTTATACATTTATTATGGGAGCCATATTACCCACAAAATTTTATATCGCTGCATTTTTACATTATTTTGAAAAATAAATTTGTTTTTGAAAGCTGTGGTTTTATTTACATTTCCGACCTTAATTACTTTGACTAAATGTGTGCATGATATTTTGGCATAAAGTTATTGTTAAAGTTATGGTCTAATATTTTTTTATTACGTAAAAACAAAGTAGGGGGCCATATTACCACCTTTTCCTATATTCAAAATCAACAACCAATTATTGGAATTTGCAGTGTAAGGGACACGGGCCAACAGTACTAACAGTAATTTCAAGAAATGTGTATATTGATAGAACAGCTCTCTTAGTAAAATTAATTATTTTATAGATGTTGAATTGTTAAATTATCAAGTTTTAATATCGTAGACTTTTGTGTTTTCGGCCCTTTTTGCATCATAAAATTTCAGAATATTCAACCGAAACATTTCATCAAATAACTCTAGGTAGAACAAACCTAATAAAAAAGAAAAGAGGGGAAAATTGACTTGATTTTTATGATCCATGTATTGGGTTTTTCGAAAAGTTCTTCGAAACTTCAAGCAACATTTTTCAGTTTTATATTTTTTTTTTCTTATTAAAAATAATTTTTCTAGAAAATAACCACCATAAATTATCTACAACGTTCAGATAGTTGTTGAATGCCGGAAGTTCTAAAGCTATGCTTTTGTGATGAAAAAATTTCAACGAGTGTATATTGCGACTTTTCGGGCCTTAAAGCATAAATGTAGGTTTTGGACTTCTGGCATTCAACAACTATCTGAACGCTGGGAAAAGATTAAAGATAGATAGATAGATAGTGATTATTCCGTAGAATAGAAATGTCAAAGAATTTTCCGAGCAACCTAATATCTATACATACAGGGTGTCCAATCGAAATGTATGAAAACTTATAAGTCCTTATTTTTTAACACATGGAGAGATCGGGAAAATGTAATTACTTTTTAATAAAGAAAAGTCGTCATTTTCATTTCATGTGCATTTCATTATAAAAAAAATTGAACCTATTTAATACAAACCATTAATTTAAAAACATAGTGAAGAACATGAATTATTAATGATATATATTTTTGAAATGTGAACCATCTACATAAAAGGTATCTACCTGCATTTCTTTGAATCCTCCATCGTCGTGGAGACGTACAAAGGGATGTCAGAAACCAAGTCCTTTCGTCATGCGAAAAAGGGAGGTATCGTTAAATCTTTTTATTTTATTCAAGCCGGAGCAACACCTCATCGCACACAAGAAGTATTTGAAGCCATCAATAAATTCTATGGCGATCGAATTATTGACTTAGGGTAACCACGCTTTGCTAGAGGAAAAGAAAAAGAATAGCCATCTTACTTGTCAGATCTCACTCAATGTAGCCCCATAATAAGAAATCACATTGAGTGAGATCTGAGGAGTAAGGTGGCTATTCTATTCCTTTTCCCCTAGCAAAGCGTGGGTACCTTAGGCCAATAACTCGATCGCCAAATGAAAATAACCCAAAAACAATAGAGGATTTTATTAAAGACATCAGGAGGATTGTCAATGGCATTTAAAATGAAACGTTAGAACATGTTTTTAATAGTTTTATAGTAGAAAGCATTTGGAGATTTGTGCCAATTTAGAGGGTTTAAATATCGAAAATATACATCATTAGTAACTAACGTTCTTCACTATATATTTACATTAATGGTTTGTATTAAATATATTTAATATTTTTATAACAAAATGGACATGAAATGAAAATAACGACTTTCCGTTATTAAAAAGTATTTACATTTGACCGATCAAAAATAGTGACTCATTAGTTTTCACACATTCCTCTTGGGCACCCTGTATAAAGAGATATTTTTAATAAACACCGCCCAAATTTCTTTACATTAAAATAAAAGACAATCGTGTAAAAGCGTGGAAGCGATCGGAAAAAGTTAACCCGTGCCACCAACCGAAATTTTAAAAGCGAAATTACATGTAATTTTTTTTCAAATCCATTTCGTAAATATTTCTTACATGTATTAAATTAAAATATTTTATTTATTTTTTTTACACAACACGACACCAACCTGAATACCTTGTGTGTTAAACTAATGTGTCAAAGGGCCTGCCATTAGGAAATGTTAACGACTGCTTTTTAGCAATACATAATAACTAAAAGCAGGCACAAAAATCTAAAATTGCACCCGCCCGCTTTAATCTATGAAAATAATTTTATTATTTTAATTTTTAATTTTAGTCTAGCAAAAGTGTGAGCGTACCGTGCTTCGTGTGGACTATTTCGTGCGTTTTTTATTGATATATGCCTGCATTTTGAAAAGTAGAATTTTTACTTTGCCTGATTTGGTGCCACGCTGTGCGTGCCTGTGTCAGACAAATAATGGGCAATTCTTATTTTTAATCAGGTTAGGGGAACTTTTTTGAACATTCACGCAACACAACATTACAACTTAATGTTTTATTGTATATTTAAAACTCAAATTACCTATTGAAATCCATATCAATTTTTAATGCCTTCGATGAGAATTCAATCACGGTTCCTTTTTTCATTCGCGTCCAACACACTGTTCCTCGATCTAACCCGTTCTCTTAGATGACAGGGACAAAATCAGATGTATTCTTATTCTAATTAAACTGAAAACTTAACGAGTACTGAAAAAGCAAAGTATTTTTTCATGTTCCGCACATGGAAAACTTGAGTGTGTCACTTCATAAAAGATCTAATTATAATATTTAAAATAATACCAAGAAAAGCCAAATTATTCGAAAAGAATAATTCATTCATATTACAGAAAAGAGGGTACGAGAAGTAGTTCAATTTTTTAAAGCATATTCATGAAGTCATATTTGCTTCAGATCTCAGATTATGTTACATCATTTATGATGTTTTTATTTGCAGATGTTCAAATTTTTAACGATGGGGATACTTATCCTATATTTGAAAAAATACCAACACTCGTTCTATTTTGTTTTTCTTTTGAACTTAAAGCGTTTTGGCACTTGAAGATCTTATATAGCATAGAAAATTGAGAGCCGATACAGTTTTTTAAATAATTCACACAATAGGTTTTCACGATGCAATACTTCTATTGACAGTGATTAGTTCTTATAAGATAGTTCCAATTAAACTTTCAAGGCTCTTTGTATTTTTCTATTTTCGAGAATTGGAGCCTAAATAAAAATTTAATGCTTAAACAGGAAGCTGTACAATGAGTAATACAGGGATCAGAACACATAATATTCCGATATTAAATCACAATATTTACTTCAAGTCTAAAACGCTGTTTAATATGTAATATATTTCAATTACCTCTTATATAATTTTTTTTACAAAACATACATTATCTCACATTTATTCTTTGGGGTGGTGTAAGAAGAAACATATTTATATATGAACCTTCTTATTTTTAAACTTATTTTAATTTTACTAGGTCGAAAAAAAATTACACAACTTATTTTAACTTTATTATTTATAAAATGTTTTGTAATTGAACCGATGCATCTTAATTTAACATTTTGTGTGTGAAATTACACAAAAGTTTACAATTGATTTTCTCTTGATATCTTTACTCTTTTGGATTGAGCATTGAACTGAGAATGGTACAATAAGGATACAGTACAAAAATGTTTGAAAAACGCTATTCTAAAAGAAGTAAAATCTTACTATAAACGATTTCACTATAATTGTATATTTACAATATTTGTAAATATATTTAAACACTTTATTTCTAAAGTTCATAAGCACAATAAGAATATTCATTATATGCGTAAATACACATTTTTCATAGCAAAACTGCTATATATTACTTTAAAAATGTTTACCACCGAAAACAAAATCTACATAAAAGGTATCTACCTGCATTTCTTTGAATCTTCTGTCGCCGGAGAGAAGTACAAAGGGATGTTAGAGACCAAATCCTTTCTCATGCGAAAAAGAGGAGCCGCGTTAAATCTTTTTTTTTTTATTCAAGACGGAGCAGCACCTCATCGCACACAAGAAGTATCATCAATAAATTTTATGGCGATCGAGTTATTGGCCTAGGGTACCCACGCTTTGCTAGGGGAAAAGGAATAGAATAGCCACATTACTCGTCAGATCTCACTTAATGTGATTTCTTTTTATGGGGCTACATTAAAGATCTCTGCTATGAAAATAACCAAAAAACAGTTGAGGATTTTATTAAAAGACATTGGGAAGATCGTCAATGGAATTTCAAATGAAACGTTAGAACATGTTTTTAATAGTTTTACACTGAGAGAAAATTCTAATAAAAATTACGGTGCTATCCCCTGTAATCCGGACTTAAGTGACAAGTTCCTAGAAAATTTACGAGGGAATAACAGATAAAATACGGTTGACATAGTATTTTTTACTATTCATCCAAGAATTTTTCCGAGACGTCATAGGAACTTTTACTGTCCAGCACAGTTAATTTTTATGTTAAAAAAATTTCCTGTTGATTCAAGGAAAATTTACTTAGTCTTCATGAAATTGTACTAGTTCATAAAGGAATTTTTACGGTGCCACAACGTAATTTTCTACTCAATTTAGAAGCCGAAGTACATCGGGTGTACGATCGGATTTTTTCGGAAATTGGTACGGCTTACGAGTGTTGTTCATAGTTGTTCTCTCTGCGTGGTCGCTTACGGAAAGTCTGTAAGTATGACATTTTTATTATTACTGCTAAACATGTGTTTCATGGAATCTTCAAATCGGAGTGCAGTCGGACAGGTCAGTTATCCGAAAGTCTTCGAAAGAGTTAGATCATATGCATTTTTTTTCACCGCAAAAGTCTTTCACAGAGGGGTTTATATGCTTTATTATATTTTCGATTGGAATTTCTTTACAATATAAATATTTGTAGTTAATATCTTATCCTACTTTCTAATGCATTAAAATATCTACATCAATATTTACCCAACGGTGCTTTTTTTTTCGTAGACGGAAATTTTACGGTGCCGCAGCGTAATTTTATCTTGTGCACATAGTACTTTTACCTATGCCTGTCACTTAAGTCCTGTTTACGGGAGAGCACCGTAATTTTTCTTTGAAAAAATCGTAAAAATTATTAGAATTTTCTCTCAGTGTAGAAAGCATATGGATATTTGTGGCAAATTAGATGGTTAAAATATCGAAAATATATATCATTAACGT
Organism: Dysmachus trigonus; assembly: GCA_949715965.1. Taxonomy (NCBI): domain Eukaryota; kingdom Metazoa; phylum Arthropoda; class Insecta; order Diptera; family Asilidae; genus Dysmachus; species Dysmachus trigonus. The sequence goes on from OX454322.1 coordinate 50,639,210, forward strand.
TTTTCACTATATTTTTAAATTAATTGTTTTGTATTAAATACATAGATTTAATTTTCTTATAATAAAATGGACATGAAATAAAAATGACGACTGTCCTTTATTAAAAAGTATTTACATTTTACCGATCTCTCCATTTGTTAAAAAATTGTGACCCATTAGTTTTCGCAATTTCCTATTGGACACTCTGTACGTAAGTTACTCACAATTTGTATTTAAATATTCTTATATAGTACGTATAAGATCTTGAATAATATCTAGTTAATATAGTTGCATAGTACTTGGAAAACAGATAAATACCATACCACTTAGTCTAATATTACAATTTTTTTTGCAGTGGATCCCTTTACAATTCTGTGGAATTTTGAGTATTCACTTTTGAGAAAAATATGAAATCCCTTCAGAAGTTTTCGATATCCCACTTCTGATTCGAATTATTACTACTCAAGAAATTACAGACTTTTTTGTTTTGAAGGCTTCTACGATGAAACTTATCAGAAAGGATATGCTATGCTGATATACCAATCCTTATTCTATCGATATATTTAAAATCGAATCAATACAAGTGCTAATATAATTAAGTACCATTTTAATACAGTCAGAGCAGATATTCTAGCGCCAAACTGTTTTGGTCTTGACTTTCCTATAACACAGGGGGCAGACAGACATACAGAAATAAGTGATTCCACAGAAATTTGAATGAGCGCAGTAGCGCCTTTCAAACACCCTGTTCGCTTTTTTCCAACAAAAGTCCTATGCATTTGCAAGTTGCAACAATCGTCAGACAAAAGAATGCGACAGAGGGAAATAATTCAGTCGAGTCGCTATTTTCATTAGGTGGTGTCTGTGGTTCCGCAAGGCATTTTTATGTCAATGTCAAGGCAATTTTCAATTCCTAGTCATCCTGCAGAAGCAGTAGCCGAAGGGGCGAACGGTGAAGCATCTTTTTTAACCCTCCAAATTTTAAGAATGCAATTTCATGGCCTAAAGGGATTAACTCCAGTGCGACGATTTTTAATTAAAATGTCCCCTGACAACAAAGAATGAAAGGAATCCCTGGTTCAATAGACGCTAGGACGTTCTCTTCCATTTTCTTTCCTTTTTCCAGCCTGTCTTGGGAGCGTTCTGGTGAAAGTTATTGTAATTTTAGGGAGAGCCATTTGTCAAAGAAGGGTCTTAAATGGGACTCGTAACCAATGCAGTTTCATTCAGCTCGTCAAAATCATTTCGGATTATGATTATGTGAAATGCAGGCTAAATCGTTTCAAAACTTCTGTTTTAATAGGACCGACTATATGTTTGCCTACTACTAATGAAATTCAAATGAAATCAAACATTTGGAGATCTTTTATGAAATCCATGTTACTCTCACTATCTATGTATTGAATTTTAATGAAACTTAGTGCCTGCAGATTTTTTAGACTGATGATTTCAAATTTTAAAATAGACTAAAAAAAGAAGCTTTTGATTATTTGAACAATTTAAAAAATTTAACCATTTTCAAAACACGTTTTCGAGAGAATCAAGTGGAGACTTCAAAAGACAGAAGAGGTGAAATATGCAGTAGAGTTGTAGTGTCTGCGGTATCTGAATGTCTTTGAATATAATAACCTCAAATATTGCGAAAAACCACTTTTAGATTAGAATCTTCCAAAAACCTGACGCAATATAGCAATTCTGAGGTCCGATTCGGATTCAGCGCGTCAAAAGCCTTTGGAAATAGTTAGTGTGGTTTCTGGTTTAGAAGATCGGTTAAGTTTTGTCGGCCTGTGTAATCTTCAATTCACTACGAAAGCTTTATAAAATAATTCTGGTAGCTGATAATCGCAATTCAATCGGTATATTCAGGTCCTTCTTCGAAGTCGACAACTGAATACTCGCTGAAGAATTTAAAACAAATTATTTCACGAATAAAGTTTAAATAGTAAAATGTTTGTTGCAATACTTATCAAAATAATAAATGAACATTCCTTGGTCTTTCAACTATTTTGTTCAGTAATTTTGAAACACGCAATTAGTACTCAAAAACTGAAGTTATTTATTATACAGTAAGTTGTATATTAGTTGTTGTAAATTTTTCATTTTTTTGTATGTTAAGGAATCCTTATCATGTAGTTATTACTTGATTACAGGTAAACTTCAATTCAAAGTAACTACTTCAATTAATCGTTTGAGAAAAAAAAATTCTTATAAGATTCCAGTTATCGTTGTCTTTCGGTTAAGTGTACCTCTTACCTTTCTTTCATTTTTATTACTACTCAGAATATCAATTTTCATAAACATTATGTTATTATATTTTCTGCCTTCTACTTTAGGCCCAAGAAATCTCTTAATCTTAATCCGCCATTGGTTATCCCTTTTAGTTTACTATCTCTTGTCTTCAGGTAAGGCTTATTACTGTGTACAACAAAAGCTATTTTCAGTTCCCCAAAATAACTTATATTTAAATATGCCAGATTAACCCATTAATGCGCAAAACGAGGATTTTGTGCACGCAAGTGCAATTGTACGATTCGAATAAAAAATTGGAGCTCAATTTCCTCCAAATTCGTATATAAGGGGTTTTTAGGAGTACTCTTTCAGAATCTGGCTTTTTTTTTTTTGCATAAAAACTTCAAAAACCCTATTATTTTTTGGGTTTTTTTAAAAAAGTGCCGATTTTTTATAATCATTTTTCCCCTCAAAGTCGAATATCTTGTCGTTGCTGCTATTAAATGATCATATAACTACCAGAAATCGCGGTCCGAATGTCTACACTTTCTCAAACCATAGTTTTGAATTTTTTTTCGCTTTGGTTTTTGCAAAATAGCCTTTTTGTACAGCAATGTAATAAAACTCTTTATTTACACGAAAAGGATCAACTTTCCAAACAAAATTTATATGACAAAATGTACTTATAATTAGCCAAGGAAAACATGTAAATTTTTTCAGAATTTTTTGGACTATGTTTGGACTTGGTTTTTTGGATTTAACAAATTTTTCAAAAATTCTGAAAAAATTTACACGTATTCTTTGGCTAATTATAAATACTTTTTGTTATACAGTAAAACCCGCTTAAATGCACATCCAATTTGTCAGAAAATTTCGTGCATTTAAACGGTTTGTGCATTTAAACGTTTTTAAGATAAATGCACATGTTGTGCATTTAAGAGAGCTCGGATTACTTTTTTCGGTGTGGTTAAGTACATAGCGTTCTGTTTTCGTCTTTACTTTACAAATTTTACCAAAATTAAACAATTACAATCCGCAATTTACAAGGTCCACCCCACCCGCCAACTCAAAAAGACTGAAATGTCAAAGCAAAGACTAACGAGAAAGTGTTCTTCTTCTTCTATGCCTTCAAATGCTAACCACCGAGGGGACAATGTAAAAGTACTACACTTCTACAGATCTGTTCATTTAAAATATGTATATTGCATTTATCCGGTTATTTTTTAATTCAAATAGAAAATTCGTGCCTGAAATTAATGTGCAAATAAGAGGTTTGTGTATTTAAGAGGTGTGCAATAATGCGGTCTTTGTTTCTACACATTAATAAGGCAAAATTTCGGTGCATTCGCATCGTGTGCAATAAAAGGAATTGTGCAGTAAAGCGGGTTGCATTTAAACGGGTTTTACTGTATAAAATTTATTCGTATAATTGATTCTTTTTGAGTAAAAATCCAAACCAAGTTTTTGTATGATGAAATTTAGTAATATATATATATATTAAGGTGCTTTTTTTTTCGCGACTATTTTTTTTTTTCAGTCCCACCTCGAAATTTTGTGGCTAATACCTAAACAAACATTCCCTGAAAATTGGAGCCCTTAAAAATAATATTTAGTACTAGACCAAGACGCATAAAGATTTCCCATATAAAATACACGTGAACTTTGATTATTTTTCTTCAAATCTCTACAACTCAGAGGAATTTTATGGCACAATCTTGGGCAATGGTAGGGTTTCTTCAGAATTGAATGCTCTACAAAAGTGTCCATTGCGGTGTAACCGTAACTCCTACCAGCGAGGTAGTACGGGTCAGTAACCCTCTCAAGAAATATTGATGTTGGCGATTTGGTGTTCAAGAACTTTTTGGAGGAAATTGAATTTGCTACAAGTTTGTCATATTCACTTTTTCTGTAACTCTTGTTGTTTACGAGATAGGGGCAAAAAGCGAGAATTTCATTGAAAAATTGGGGTTAATGACCCGTACTACCTCGCTGGTGGGAGTTAGGGTTACACCGCAATGGACACTTTTATAGAGCATTCAATTCTGAAGAAACCCTACCATTGCCCAAGATTGTACCATAAAATGCCTCTGAGTTGTAGAGATTTGAAGAAAAATAATCAAAGTTCACGTGTATTTTATATGGGAAATCTTTATGCGTCTTGGTCTAGCACTAAATATTATTTTTAAGGGCTCCAATTTTCGGGGAATGTTTGTTTAGGTATTAGCCACAAAATTTCGAGGTGGGACTGAGAAAAAAAAATAGTCGCGAAAAAAAAGCACCCTAATATATATTAGGAATTTTCTGGAACATTTTTTGGATTTTTCAAAAATTGGCCAAATCTAAAAAACCAAAAATAGTCCAAAAAATTCTGAAAAATGTACATGTTTTCCTTGGCTAATTATAAGCACTTTTTGTCATATACATTTTTTTTGTAAAGTTGATCATTTTCGTGTAAAAAAATCACGAATTTTTTATTACATTGCTGTACAAAATGGCCATTTTGCAAAAACCAAAGCAAAAAAAAAAAAAATGTAAAACCATGGTTTGAGAAAGTGTAGACATTCGGACCGCGATTTCTGGTAGTTATATGATCATTCAATAGCAGCAACGTCAAGATAATCGACTTTGAGACGAGAAATGACCAAAGAAAATCGGCGCTTTTTTAAAAAAACTCAAAAAATAATAGGGTTTTTGAAGTTTTTATGCAAAACAAATGCCAAAGTCTGAAAGAGCACCCTTAAAAACCCCTTATATACGAATTTGGAGGAAATTCGCCCCAATTTGCTATTCGAATCGTACAATTGAATTTGCGTGCACAAAATCCTCCTTTTGCGCATTAATGGGTTAAACAAGATAACAACCTTAGAATCTCCGACCCTGAAAATCCCACACCTATTAACATTTTTGAACTTTTATTATGATATGAATCTGCTAATTAAACAAACATGTATTTATGCATATCTTTTAAGCGTAGACCCAACTTTTTTTTGAAAAGCAGAATACGTTTTGCATTTTGAAGTTTTTCTTATAAAAAGTGAAAGACAAAATTGTGTTGAATGCATGGTAAAATAACAACTTAACTTCCATCTCATTCCCAATGTGTCCTGGAGCCTACGAAAAGCTAGAAAAGAAACTAACCATTTTTGGCTATTTAGTAAATTAATTACGGGCCAGTATAATAGTAGATTAGAATAAAAGTAACTTACATTTATTATTACACCTATACCCGATTTGCACGGTAATTTTTTTACATGATTTCGCTTTACGATTTTTAAAATAAGCGATATAAAAAAAAATATTGAATTTCTTTCACAATAAAGTTCATCTAAGTGAGAGTTTATTTATAATGGAAATTAGGTAATCGTTTTTACCAAAATAACCCGAATGTTAAACGAGCTCTTCGATTACGTCTATATATTAATATAAAAATATTAAATGCTTAACTCAATAAGAGGAGGTCTATAAAGTTTTAACCAAAAACTAAATCAATTGTTAATTACGGATTTCATTACCAAGTCTCACCGATTCGAGATTTTCTCTTATTCCTCTACCATCGAACCAGAATCGCTTTAAGTACTATTGAATAATAAAAGTTACATAATATCAATCAGAAATAAAGGATTTATAGGCTATGAAAGTGATGATTTAAATTCAATTTTTGGTTACATTTTTAAGGTTATTGATTTCTTCTTCCTATCTGTAAAGTGAACTACATATTTATACCTTATATATTTGTCGTTTTATAAATATATCGCTATTTTTTTTTATTTTATTTTTTTTTAATATATTTACTTCTATTTTAGGTTACACGGTTTATCTACCGTGTAAATCGGGGGATAGATGTATTTCGTTTTTCAGGGAAATGAAAATGTAAATCGAAAAGTTTTTTCTTAATTAAAATTGTTTTCCTCAAGTATATTTAAAAGCCATTAATGTAGGTCATATATCGATGTTTATTATGCACAAATATAAGCTTATAATTACATATTAAATTATCACATTTAGAGTGCACTTGCTTCAACCATATACTATCGTGTTGGCAAAAATTTTAAACAAAATTATGAAGCGACATCCCGCATATATTTTAGGAAAATATCTAAAAGTACTCGCCTCAAAATGCAGTGCTCAGAGGAAGAGAAATTTTATATCTATGGATAAATCTGGGCTGGCTCCCAGCGGGGCCACGAACGCTGTAATAAAAACATGAGTTATTAGGTCACAAAGGTGTGACTAACAGCGAAATTTCCTGATTAAAAATTCCAGAAATCTGAAATTATTCTTCTCTACGGCACTAGTGCCACAAGTTGGCAATTTTTATAGCGTTCTCGGCTCGACATAGTTCCGGTAGGGGGCCATAGGGTAAGCTGCTCGTGCTTGATCTAGATATGCTCGAAGCCCATCCCTTATGAAGTCTAGGGGTGCTTTTATGCTGGGCAAATAAGAATTAAAGTTAGAAGATTCAAAACTAGTACTTTGTTGCAAGAAACCCTATAAAATGGGGCTTTATCAAGTAGGCGGGAGTGCTAATGGAATAGACGATTTCCTAGACTATATGAAAAATGGTATAGGTAAGAAAAATGTTGCTCCACTTTTCAAGTGGTATAAGCGGCAACTATGTCTTTCAGTCCTTCTAAACCGCAATTATGTGTTAACTTCTTGGGCAAAAAGGAATCACAATTTTTTCCCACGCCTGGTATTGACTTTCAAGTGCGTCACTAGGGGGTCCCAATGGACGTGCGGTGTACTAAGAAGAGCGTCATACGTGACGAGCTGTTCGAGGAAAGCTTTTCTTCTGTCGGAAAGGTATTTAATTATAAAGAAAGCCGCAAGGAGGCGACTTAATTCCCATTTTAAAAGTTTACAACAGTCATTACCGGCGTAATTAGTGGTACCGCCGCTCAATAATTAATTCCTTACGTTGTTCACGTTTAATACGAAATCTCTCAGTACCACTCATGTTCAGAGGCCGCCAGAGAAATTCCACTTTTATTTAAAACAATTGCCGCACTTTTACGTTTTTTTTTTTTTTAAACTCAAGTAACATGCAAAACCCGATTCAACGACAGAGTTGCTAATTAACTCGTGTACATGCAAGCCATAGGGAACCATTCACATTTTATGGGCTAAACGGTAAATCCAATTAATTAATAACGAAAACATGCTATAAATCTAAGATCATTCAGTGGAATGCAAAATCGATTATTTGCTGAAACGTTCTCACATCTAAATCAAATTACAGAACTACACGCAAACTGTTCGAGGGCAGAGGGCACGTCGATCGATACTATGTACATTTTGCAAGCAGGGCTAGTCGGAGGGCGCAAAAGACGAAAAAGGGTTTTAAAAATCTCTCGTTGAAATTCAACGGTTTTGTTCTAGAGCGAGTGCATAAATGCCGGAACTGCCTATGAAAGGAGTATAATTTATGGGACTGGGGGCGCCCTTGAGCTTTCGATAAAAGTTAATATTGCTTTTAGTTCGATTTGCGAAATCCTTTATTGACTTGGATATCTTCCACAAGATAAATTGTTCAGTAATTTCTACATTCAATTCGTTCATTTTAGAAAACAAAATTTTTTGATTTCATTTAGCCATTTAAACTATGGTTTTTTATGTACGAAAATAGAAATTTTAGTTTGCTTCACTACATATTGTAGAACAGATAGAAACCTACAACCCAAATGAAAATAAAAGGCTGAAAAATAAGAGAACTACGTTAAATTATAAAAAAAAAAACTGAGAATATGTCAAAAATTTGCCTAGATAGTGAAAATAAGTTCAGTAAAACGACTCATTAATATCGAATACACTCCACATCCGAATAACTATAAACCGAAGCAAGACCAATATGACGTCGAAATACTTACAGAAACCAAGGAGGGCGAACGCCGACGCATGGGCTCCAATTACACCGAACACGGTTTTGAATTACGCTTATTCCCATTTTCCATAGCTCAATATTTTATTGGCCGAATTACTAAAAACTTGGGGAAATTGACAATAGAAACTTGGCAAGTAAACATAAATATCCAACTACGTACACTTCGAACCTATCACTAGAATGTTACGCAAAATTACAACTCTGCCAACTTCGATTTTCATTTAGACAAAACCTCCCTCACACATTCCCTTTACCAGCCCGAACCGCCACCGATGTTACCTTTTAAGTTTTTCAGTTTTAGTTTTAGTTTAAGCTTAGTTTAAGTTTTTGTAGTTTGTATAAAGCGAATAAATAAATAAAAAAAGTATTACATACATGGAACATTTTTGTTTGCTTGTTTGTTGCTGAATCAAGCATAAACCCTCGTTTCGATATCCTCTATTTTTATCCAGAGGTAATACATAGTCCAACTTAACCTATGGACGTTTATATGTATACAACTTCAGGGTTTCGTAATGGCGAGCCCAAGATGGCGATTGAAATTGTTAAATTTTAAGGTACCTACTTTCATAAAAATTTGTAGTTAAGGATTTTAAGGAATGCTTACTTCAAATCTGCGTTATTCAAATGTAGAAATTAAATATGGCGGATGCAAAATGGCTAAAAAGATTTCAACGAATTTCAATGAAAATTAGCACAATAATTGTCTTGAAGCCACTACTTTTAAATATTACCAAAATTTATAAATTGAAATATTTAAAATTCAAGGATTTTTTTATGAAAATTACTATAAAATGAATTCTGACAGTAGAAACTAGCAAAATTGATAAGTTCAAGATGGCGGATATGGCGACCATAATTACCCAATTTCAATGAACTTTTATAAAAATGAAAACAAAAATCATTTCTTAATTGCTGATTTGATCCCTGTTCTATACAGGGTGTTCAGAGGTAAGAGGTCAATACTGCAGGGGGTGAAAGGTCAGACCGAGGCAAGCAAAAAATCGTATGGGTTGGGCGGGGGGCATCTCGCACCGTTTGGCAGTTACAGGGTGATTCGTAAATCAGGATTTTGCCTTATATGGGAACCGCTCTTGTATTTTTATCTTTTTTTCTACGCATCGCAGCGGCCCCAAACTGATTTCAAAAAATCACTATGTGGAAGCCCTTTCCAAAAAAGTTTACACCACCCCCCTATCCCCAACCCCTTGGCCTCAATCCCCCCTGGAAGTTGAAAAAATTAACTTTTATTTCACGATTTTTCACCTTTCGCCCCACTTTTCTCCGAAATTCATGTTATTAACATACCTACTTTTTATTTTTTTTAAGTTGCCTATCTAGTTACCTTTCCAAAAAGGTGCAACATGCCCAGGTAGAAAAGGGTTGCAAAAGTCCTGAAATTAAAACATCCTCACAGGTACCTAATTACTTTATTGCACCATAATGGAAAATGTCGTTAAGTAAACAATTTTTATGACAGCAAGTTCGGAAATGTTTGTTTAGGAAACAGAGGTAGTACATTTTTATTATTTCAGCAAAACAGTAATAAAATAATAAATGTAATCTCGTTAAATAGCGTTATTAGTTTATTATATCCAGTATTGACTCTTAAGTATCCTGACGCTCCGTTTCTAATACCTCCTATGAATTATGGTATAAAAATGGGTAAGTTTGAAAGGACATTGACCACAGTTGAAGAAGCAATCGATAAAACCGGGTGTTTAATAGAAAAAATTAAGATAAAATGGCAGAATTCAGTGTTGACGAGTATGCCGATATAATTTACGTGCACGGTTTAGTAGAAGGAAATGATAGTGAGGCCGTACGAGAATACCAAAGGAGATTCCCGAATCGGCGGGTACTCAACAGAAGGGTATTTTCAAGGACTTTCAGAAGGTTAAAAGAAACCGGAAGTGTAACCACCCCCAGAGCAGAAACGCGAGCAGGAAAATCGGCCGATTCAGCGGACCCCGACCAACAAATCCTCAACATCGTCAGGAACAGCCCTGTAATAAGCATCAGGCAGGTCGCACGAAGGTCAGGATTGTCTTCAGGGAGAGTTTGGACCGTTGTGAACCGAGAGGGACTACATCCATACCACCATATCCCGGTCCAAGCACTAGGGAAGGAGATTCCGAAGGACGATTGCAATTCTGCACTTGGATGTTCGAGTCTGACATCGAAAACAGAAGGTTTCTAGACCGAATTCTGTGGACGGATGAATCGCAATTCACCCGGGATGGCATCACAAACTTGCACAACCTCCACACCTGGTCAGATGTGAACCCACATAGGACCAGGTGTCGGTCCTTCTAGCAAAGATTTAGTGTCAATGTTTGGGCTGGCATCATCGGCAACCAGTTGATAGGACCCTTCATCTTGCCCCAAGTGCTGAATAGTCAGCTATACTCGGACTTTTTGGAGAATACCCTTCCGGATCTGTTGGAGGACATCCCCCTGGCCACCAGAAGCGCAATTTATTTACAGCTCGACGGAGCACCTGCGCATGCTGGGAACATTGTTAGGGCAAGGTTGAATGAACATTACCCAGAGCGCTGGATTGGACGAGGTGGACCGATTCCTTGGCCTGCTAGGTCACCGGACCTTACTCCACTGGACTTTTTCTTATAGGGAATGATGAAAGATGAAGTTTACTCAAGACCAATCAACACCAGAGAAGAATTAGTTACCAGGATTGGGACTGCAGCCACGAAAATACGGGAGAGACTGGCTACCATAGACCTCAAACGTGAAATAAAACGAAGACTACTTGCATGAATCGAAACTAGCGGAGAACATTTTGAACAGCTTTTAAAGGACATACGTTTTAATTGTAATTAGTTTTTAAGCGAACAAAATGTATTTTTTAGTAAACTTAAGTATAATTTCCTAAAAATTCGAATTATCATGATATTCTGTAAAAGGATTTTTGTAAATAAATTTTCGTATCCTTTTCCTACCTGGGCATGTTGCACCTTTTTGGTAAGGTAATTAGATAGGCAACTTAAAAAAAATAAAAAGTAGGTATGTTAATAACATGAATTTCGGAGAAAAGTGGGGCGAAAGGTGAAAAATCGTGAAATAAAAGTTAATTTTTTCAACTTCCAGGGGGGATTGTGGCCAAGGGGTTGGGGATAGGGGGTGGTGTAAACTTTTTTGGAAAGGGCTTCCAAATAGTGATTTTTTGAAATCAGTTTGGGGCCGCTGCGATGCGTAGAAAAAAAGATAAAAATACAAGAGCGGTTCCCATATAAGGCAAAATCCTGATTTACGAATCACCCTGTAACTGCCAAACGGTGCGAGATGCCCCCCCCCCCCCCCCCACCCATACGATTTTTTGCTTGTCTCGGTCTGACCTTTCACCCCCTGCAGTATTGACCTCTTACCTCTGAACACCCTGTATAATATGTACTAGGTGATTTAAGAAGTTTCTAGACTGACGCTAAATACTTACATCTATATTACAAATTTTTTTTTCCGAAGGTACAGACTACTTTTTATTTGGATAAACTATCGAGTTTCAAAATGATGACGAAAACTTTAAACTTCAAGTAATTGTCATGAAAATTGGTACCTACATGTTTTATAGGATGATGATTTCGAATATACTCACAAAATTTCGAAATGGCCGGTCCTATATTTTCACATTCGGTGGGTTTCATAACTTAGAACAACTGGTTTCGATTCTATTATCAAAATTTGAAAATTTAAGATTACGGATCCAATATGGCGACCAAAATTTTATACATTTGACGGATTATATCATAATTAAAATAAATATAAAAGATACATTGGTACCATTGATTTCAAATAAAAACTCGAAATTTGAAAACTCATGATGGTGGATCCAAATTTTTCGAAATTTTAAAAATGTTAATGAAAATTTCTTTAAGAAAAGGGATAACGGGGAAATCAATTTCGAATCTGCTATCGATATTTGGAAATTCAAGATAACGGAAAAAACTTTCTGCAATTCAAGGGAAGTACAAAAGGGATTTCGGAACCTCGGATTTCGAATCTACTCATCAATCAATATTTTATGATCAAGATGACGAATCCAATATGACAACATAAAATTGCTATTCATGGGATTTCTAATCGCTTATTTTGGATCTGTTATTGGAATTTTGAAATACAATGTAACGCTATGTAGCAATCAAACTTTCCTACTTTTAAGAGATTTCATTGAAAATTAATACAAAGAGGTTTCAGAGCTACTTTTTCGAACCTCTTGAAAATCAGTTCATAGTGTTTGGAACCACTTCTTTCAAATGTTCTATCAGAATTAGGAAATTAAAGGTGAGGGATCCAATATGGCGACGAATATTTCTGTAATAATTTAAAAGATATCCATGGAAATTAGCATAAACGTGTTTTCAGATTGAAACAATTTCTAGGATATACGAAACTAGAGCATTTAAGAAGTGTTTAATTAATAAGTATTTACACTACGCCAGGTGAAACCGAGTAACTCAGCTACTATTTAATTAAACTGAATTTGAATTTCTTAAAATTGAATATAAATTTCATAAAATTGAATCGGAATTTCATAAAATTTAATTTGAACTTTCAAAAATTAGATTTGAACTTCCTAAATGTGAATTTTAAATTTAAAAAGTTTAATTTTAATTTGAAAAAATTGAAGTTGAAATTGAAAAAAGTAAATTTAGAGTGAGAAATGTATATACAATAAATATAGTAAATAGCATAATACTATCCTTGTGTACGAGTTATATTTATAAGGAATTCGACTTTTGTTTAGCTGATGGTTGAATAAATACCACGCTGGCCCTACACGTAATACGTCACTTTCTGTAAAGAGGGGGGTCTTTCACCTAAAAACAGTGACATTGCATGATGGAGATAAGAACACGCAATAGTTTTTTTAATCAGTATTAAATTCCTGTTGCGTGTTCCTATCCCCACCATGTAATATGTTGCTGCTTTCAGGTGAAACATCCCCCTGATGTAAACTCCAGCGAATTTGTGTGAATTTCCCTCCTTTCTGTGTTCTCTTGTGCTGTGTAAATTGTGCGTCAAAATTTCGCTGTACAGCCCCATCCGACAAATGAAAAATTTAATTGAAACAAGAAGCTCAAAGGCAATCCGCCCGCCCCAAAGCTAGGCCACTTTTTGAAGCTGCTTGCGAAATTATATTCTCATTGTGCCACGCGATCCTACAGGACCAGGACAGGTAATGAACTTATATTCAACCGCAGCGGGGGTGGAGGCGATGCGGTGCGGTGCGTTCCCAGCACGGCAGAAGAAGAAGAAGAAGAAATCCAACCCACTTTGTTCGCAGTCCCACAGTACTCTTCGCGGAATGAAAAGACCTTTCAAATGCAATTGCCTTGATTTAAGCTCATTTTCCACCGCCCTGAATTTCGTTTTCCTTCGCTTAACCCTCTGCGAGATGGAAAATCTTCCAGTCTGCCCGCCCCTCCTTCAGCTATTCGTTAAACTTAGATTAAGCAGCGCCCCCTCATTCTGAAAAGAAAAGGGACGACGGCGGCGGCGGCAAATATCAAATGGAAGGAATTCCCGGCGCTCAAAGAAAAGCTCCAGGAAAGTTCCCTTTTCCTCCCGTTCGGGTGCAGCGCGATCAAGTGACGACGTATTCACAAGGAAATGGTACGTGCAGGACCCACGAGCTGGCTTCCTGTCTAAGGATTTTTGTGGCTTTTCCATCCCTTTTCACCTCTTAAGCTTTTAATTATGTCGGAGGCTGTTGTGACGGTAATTCAAGTACTTTTTCCGCCAGCTAATTGAGAATAAAGGGATCTGTCTCCGCTTTTTGCACTTTGGATTAAGCCTAATCTTACCGGGCTTAGAGTCCTCTTCGAACCCCATGGACGAGAGGGGGGAAACCAGGAACTTAGCCAATGTTTTCGCACAATTGATTTCCTTAACCCTTTAGTGGTGTAAATAATCAGTCATTTGATTGTATTTTTTCTTTGATTATACAATATACATATTAGTTGTGTTTTTTCACCTGTATAGGTCTAAATAAAAATAAAAATATCTAGATTAATAACCGGGTTTGCGATTTTGGTTTAAGCTGAAATTACTGTTAGGAAGAATTCTCTTTAGGCGAACATTTTCGTTCATTAAATCATTAAATAAAAAGAAATATTTTATAAAGTTAAGTTTTACATTTCAATCTTTGCTCACAACCAATAGTAGTTGCGTCTTTTTAAGGATCTATATATAGTAGATCTCCCCATACAAAGTGAAGATCAAGCATTTTATCTGGATCTCTATCCAGATTAACGGAAATTTCAGAAGTTTCCCACATCTCAGAATGTTGCGCATTTCACAGCTGATGCACTTTCATTTAATGTATCCCTCATGCTCCTACAGCAACATTTTCTTCTTGCGATACGAGAAAGAATGAAAGTGCACCTTGTCTCCTGTCTAAGCTTTTTATATAGGGCGGATCGATTGGTCCATTATATGGTAGTATATAGTGGGTGTGTCTGAAGACAGTGAAAGAGGTTCGGTGCCATGCTTGATATATTATCCCTAATCGTTTTTTTAATAATCTGTGATTCGGATCTATACTGATCATTACAAAAAATAACGCTGCTAAACTAATCACATCAAAAACGGTTTTATAAAAATAGGTCAAATTCCTACTTAAAACCAAAGCGTATCTTAAAACTCGTGACGTTTTTCCTTATCTTTTTCGACCTTGATACCATTAGAGGAACGAAGTGAGGAATTCTACTAGAAATGGAGTAATAAAGAAGTGAGAGAAAGACAACAATTTCAAAGAAAAATTGGAACACTTCTACAGGGTGCAAATCTAAAATATGTTCTATTACAAACCATTTCTAAAAACGTATTACATGTTGCCTTTTTCACAGCTATATACCAGACATGTTATATGATGCTAACCCATTATTTATCTAAAACAAATGAAATGAAACACTTTTTTTTATTTTTAAACTTTCTAAAATCGTTTACTATTAATCAAGACCACCCTATACTTTTCGTAAGCGAAACATAATAATGTTCGTCTCAGAGCGTGTTTCAAAACATATAATGAAAAAATGTAAGCCATCTCATCCGTGTTTATTCTCGGTATGTATTCCCCTTCTTAGACTCACCACTTTCCTAGAACTTAATATTGCAAACGAAGGCCGAATTGAGAAACCAATACCAGTGAAGTCTTTCCATCTCGCCTTTAAAAATGCATTATAAAAAAGTGCTTCAATGTATAGTTGTTTACTTTGTAGTTTTTGGTGAATATTTCCCTCTCTATATTTCTTATAAGGATTATTTTAGTAATCCTGACCTAGTTTATCTAATAAGAAATTTTGCTAGAATGCTAGGTGCATTTTTGAGAGCTTGCATATGGGTTGAAATTTTTAGAGCGTGTTAAAATGGGTCTTCTGGTTTTTATCGAATTTTTTGCTTAAATGTGTGATATCACACTTTTCGGCTGTCTCTATGGAAAAAGCACGATCAGGAATGCGCCAACACACATGTCAAAAAATTCAATGCTGAGCTGGAGCGCCTGGTAATGGTGTTTGCCAAATTCCTCACTATTGCTGATACTAGAGAAAATAATTTTTCATCGTAACTAACCTAACATATGCGTGTCTGACATTTAACTTACTTAACGTTGTAAGTTGCTTGAATTTTCTAAGAAGTGAGTTGAATAGTACAGCAAACCATATAACGACTACTTTCGAAAAATGGTAAACATTAATGGCACATTGCGCGTTACGTGTCTAATATAAAAACTTGGACCCTGAATTACAGCAATATTAGTTACGTATATAATATCAAGAAGTTTGTGGTATAACCCTTTCGAATGATTTAAGGGAAAAACTTGTTCATAAGCTAAACCTAAACACTATTGCAGTTACTTTTATAACTTTTCGAAGATTTGTGACATGAATAGATGTTCAACAAAATAAACTGCTCCAAATACCCTATAATCTATTTTTTCAAGAACAACCCTTTAGGTTATTAAAAAATTGTTATTTTTTATTTGTTTAAATCTGGAGCTAATCTGTTTTCCGTTCTATTCAATCACTTATTTTTGCCATTTTTGCTTCAACCATTAATTTTACTATTTTAGACAACTAAAAATCAGTGATATTTATATGTATGTAATCGTAAAATTATAAAAGTAATTGAAGTATTACATGCCCAAAGTAATACCGCGAGAATATTCAAAGTATAAAAACAATTTTTTATATAATATACTAATGATTTAAAATATAATTCAATTAAATAGCTAAATAAAGTATATGTACACTGCTAGAAATGGTATTAAGAAAAAAGTATCTTGACCAAAAGAATTGTGTTTTTGGGATATTCAAAAAACGGCTCATATAATTTTGTTAAAGCCAACTTTTAATGCTCTGATCCAAAATGAATACTGTGTTGCCAAAATTATGCGAATTTTGGAAAGAAATATCTATCGAGATGTGCCATAGCCACCGTGAAGCTGCGATTTGATACCTCGCCTTTTTTTCTATGGGCGCCTTTAAAGATCAGTGTTATGCTGACAATTCAGAAATGGTTCAGGTACTTAAGCAAAATATTGATCTATCTATTCGTTTGATACGACCACAAGTCATCGAAAATATGTTGCAAAATTGTGATTGATAGGGTGGGCTATTGCCAAGCCAGCCGAGGCAGCCATTTAAATGAAATAATATTCCATAACTAATCGGGAGGTATACTCCCTTCAATAAATCAACAAACTTTGAAAATACTGAATAGCGTTTATTTTATAGATTTTTAAAAAAGAAAGCAGCCGATGACTCACCCTTTATAATTATTTATTAAGTGATATATGTAATTATTAATATACTTTTGCCTGTTTTTAAGCTGTAGGTATTTTTTTTTTTGTGTGTTTTATTTAAGTTTACGCTTCATTTTTTTTCTCTGCACTGTACTGTGTGAATTCACTATACTGAAAATATATGTAAAATGAAAGAAACTAGATTAAAAACTCCTTGTTTGGGCCCTATACACTAAAGTTCAAAATATTAAACAATAGCAGTTGTAAAAATCCATATGTTTATATTTTTCTTATAAATAATGGAGAAAAAGAAACAAATATTAACCAAATTTTAGTATTTTATAAGAGGAGATAAAAAAAAGTGACTGTAATGGATATCACGAAAAGACTCTCTCTGGTTTGCATAAAACATTTTTGGAAAAATCTCATTACTTACATTTTACGGACTAGTCTTTTAAGATGTTAAACATGTTATTCCAAAAATTTCGCAGCGACTTTGCTGAAAATGAGACATGAGTAGATGGTTGCGTTGTGCTACGTTCCAGGAACTTGATATTCCGGCGTACTTTTATTGTTCAAGCCTTGGGGATAAAGCGAGTCGAGCCGCGTTATAGTCATTGCAGTGCGGCAAAGGAGAGGCCACGTAGAGCGCGTACATCAAACAATCAGAAAAAGGCCTTTGTTTTATTGACTGCGATATAAAGCGGAATCGTTAAGCCGAACTAAACGAGATTTTATCTCATAATTCCCCAGATGATTTACGACCCCTGAATCGAGATGAACGCGGCGCCTCCATGGCCACAGGCTTTCGATTCGGCTCTCCTGGGGATAAGTGGGTGAATTCGAGTGGCAGACGCGGCATAATCTTATTTAAGGCACCAGCAACAGCCACGTTTCATTTATGATTTAAAAGTTCCCGCAAAGGTAGAGTAAGAGTAAAAGTATAGACTATGCAGATGCTGCGGAACATGGAAACTATTGTTCATATAGCTCGTGGCCCGGCATCGGCGGCGGTGGCTCGGCAAAAAAAGGAGATTGAATCGTCTTGGAAATTCCTTTGAACGTTACGTCCATAGAGTTGATACTTATGTTTCACGGGGCTGTATCTGCAGGAAGGTGTACTTCTGAAATTTCCCCGGGGTGCACTAGGCATGCATCTTCCTCCCTTATTCTCTTTTATGGCACGGATAACACGCCTTATATAAAATGTAGGCCTCCGAAATGATAATCATTCGTTTTACCAGCGCTCGCTGGCTATATTTAACCAAGAACGGACTTGCGATTTTTCTGACGGGATATTAGATATCGGACCCATGGCTCAGATGGGACTTGGCCAGTTAATTTTTTCAAGAGGGTTTGTCTATCCGGGGAAATGGTATAATTAAATTATATAAGAAACTCTGAAAGTAGCAAAGGGATATAATGTACATAGAAAAACTAGGTCGATATCCAGGACAATATGTAGTTCAAATCGAAAAATTGATAAAGCTAACCTATGATATTTAAAGCAGTACCATATTCCAAGGTATTAAGACATAAATATAAAAAGTTTCCTAGGTCGTGTACCAAATCATCTTTAGAATAGAAACTTTGTAAATATTATATATTATTTATATTTATTACTTAACTGCTCGATAGTTTGATTTTCCTTGACAAATTTCACTTTTCACAAATATCAAGTATGTAAGCGTTTAAACCTATATAATATCTCAAATCTCCACATATTCGAAAAAAATTAATTCGCTGAATTTTTGAAATATTATATCATAAAATTATTAAAAACGGATATGGAAAGTTCAATTTCAACCTTTTACATGGGTTCTGTCAACGAAAAACTTGTTTATGTATTCGCACAGCCAAAGTTTGTAATTTTAAATGAATTATTTTTTTTTTTTCTTTTTGAAAATATCTGTCAATGAAAAGCAAAATCAATGAATTGGCACAGTTGAGATTTTCGAAAAAAGTTAACGATGTCCTGGGAAAAGCAAAAAGAAAAACGAATGGACCGTCCAAAATTTATATTACATTAGTTCCATTGGCCGAATTTGCCAAAGGGGTAATCTATTGCAGTTTGAAAGTAGAAAACATTTTCGATTTTTGCAGTAGGTTTTTTTTTTCCAAAAAATCTTCTCCACTCGATTTTCTACGAAAGTGAAATATGAGATTTTTTAAATAGAAATATTGTATAATTTGGTTTAGGGTGAAGCTTATGTCCTAAAGAGAAAAAGAGATTAAATTTCATCAAAATTACTTAAATAGGGATTATTTCATCAATTCTATTAAACAAAAAAATATCTTTTGCAAATTTTTGAATAAAATTGCCGTTTTTGAGAAAACAATTCACGAATTTTTAAAAATTTTCTATCTTGATGAAATCCTAAATTTCGGTCTTATATAGGAAAAAATTGACAATTGGCATATTAGAAAGATTTAAAAAATACTCAGGTGTTAGGAGGTTGCTAGTGATGAATGCAATGTCAGATGTCAAAAAAATTCAAAATGTCGGATCCAATATGGCCAATATGGATTTCATCAAGATAGAAAATTTTTAAAATTCATGAATTTTTTTCTCAAAAACGGCAATTTTATTCAAAAATTTGCACAAGACATTTCTTACTTAGAATTTTATGCAGAATATCATAGTATTTTTTTTATTCAAATTTCGTTCATTTTTGAAAAGTTGGCCGCCATATTGGATCCGCCATTTTGAATTTTTCAAAACGCCAGGTCAATTTCTGAAGAGTAAAGATAGACCAAAAATTTAAGGGCCCGGTTAACGTGGAATGTTCCATATATATAATGAAATTTTGTTAATTCAGAAAAGTAAAAAGTCATATTTTTTTGGGCATGTCGATTCGTTCTGAAAAAAATCGATTTTCGATTCGATTCGAATCGAATGCAACAGAACCGATTCTTGATTATATCGAGTATTTCAAAATCGGTTTTCGATTAACCGATTCGATTATTTTAAACGTGCTTACTAGAGAGAGACGAAGAAAAATAAGAATGACGAATTAGTATACGTACAGCTACTATAACAAAATATCAACTTTAATACAAAATTGTCGTTCTATCCAAAGATCACAACAAAAGCCCAGTATGCAGTTCTCTATACAAAATTGCAATGAAAAATAAAAGGCAATAAGCAAATAATAATGATATGCGTTTATTATTATTAAACGAAAAAATTACATTTTCCGATATTTAGGACCAAGTGACTTATCTAACCGCTCAGAATGCAAGCAACTCCTTTCATTGGTTGCAATATTTCGCGCAATGGAAAACAATCGATCACAAGGAACGGACGTCCCAACTATACAAAAGTATTTATTTTATTCAAAAGTACTTATTTTATATTATTCAAAGATTTTCACACATTTTGAATGGGGATGAGTTCAAAACCAACATACCATATCTTAGTGTAGATAAAGTGACCTTTACGTGAATCGGTCCGATCTAACGGGTTCTCCGATCGATTAACTGAATCGATCCAGTGTTTCAGATCGATATAAATAAATAAATAATAATCGATTTCCCAATTAATCGATCTTAAATCGACATGCCTACTTTTTATTTAGTCGAGCTGATGTCAAGTTCTTGTGCATAAATAAATATTTTCAAAATAAATTAAATTCTAATTCATCTATTAAATTATAGTAGAAAGAATTCTTACAACCTAATACTAGACTACTATAAAATTGGTCTTATCGACACTCACCCATGTATTTAGTGGCATTTATTATTTTAATCTAGATAGAATAGAACGGCATTAGTTTATTTGACATGCATCTTTTGAGTTGTTTTCCTCAAATAAATTACCCAGGTATACAGAAGAGAAGTTATAATTAAAAGTTCACTTTCAAATTAACGAAAATCCCCCGCATCCCTTGTCGAGCTGGTACACGCGCAAAGTATATTTTACATCAAAACAATTTAATGCTCTGCGAGAGAGAGCTGTTTGCTGAAATTAATTACTTTCAACAAGCTGCAGAGCTCGTTGTAGCCGAAGAAAATAACCTTCTGCAGGATATTAATCCTAAACCTGGCTCTGACCAACATTCACACACAGCCAGGGCTAGTAAACAAATGGTCCAGTTGCACGTGGATTAGCAGCCTCGAAAATCAGTTAGGCCCTCTGCAGGGCTTTCATGGGCAGTAGGGTTTTCGGATTCCCCGATTCCCCGATTTCCCGATTCCCGGCTACCCGGGTACATGCCACGGAAGCTGCTACCAAGTAGCGGCGCCGCCACAACAAGAGCCATAAACATTCGGACTTAATTAACCCTCTGCAAATTTAAGCGCTGAGTGTATTAAGTTTAAATAATTTAGTCCCACTGGCTACGCTAAGGATCGGGGAGGCTAGACGCGTAGTCATAAATCATAAAAAGCATAGAGGAACAATTTGGAAGTAATTTATTTCCCCTCGGCCCCGTCGTCGCGTCGTATGCGTGCCTCGTCGCGCTCGCTTGGTGAAAGCCCTTTGAGTGGCAGGCAGCTCCATGGACGCCTAGTCCAGGGTCGGAAAAGCACCCAGGGCCCCGGAGTCGCGTACCCGCGATACAGTCGCCGGGAACTGCATGAAAAATGGTTACCCATCAGAAGCAGTATCGCAGTTTGTTCGCTATTTTGTTATTTTCCTTGCTTGGAACGGACTCGTCTTGTGGTCGCTTACTTATTGCTTTTTAATGTAATTATGCGGTATTATTAATTCCTCCAGGGCTCTGGAGACACGGATCTCAGTGTTGCAAACGATAATTAATACGAATCTAGAAAATGGTTGGAAAAACATTTAATATTTTGTTTATGCGCCTAAAGCAGTTTCATATATTTGAAAAGATACATTAATGTTGAAAAAAGCATTCTTAATACAATATACACTACATTGTATAAAATGTTTTTATGCTGAATTAACTCTGGCAACAGTTGTGTTTGAGAACATGGAATTTTGCTTTGAGCCAAGCATCGTCATATCCAGGAAATTGTTCGGATTTAAGCCTAGTGATGAGCACAATCGGTTTTGATCTTGCAATTTTGGTCTCACATTTTAAGCAAGACCTATACACAAAACTCAACTTAAAAGACTGAGACCAAGACTTTTTTTTTTTATTTTTAGTATCTTTAAGAAAGATCGGTAGTTTTAAAAAATTATCATTCTTTAACACGAGGTTTAGTGAAAATGATCAGATCTTTATGAAATTTAAAAAACAACTATTTGTTGTTTTTGTGTTAATTGGATTTAAACTCCAAATCTGAAAGTGTTTTATTTGTTTTTGAAGCATTCAAAATTTGATTCTAGCACATTCTTATGGCGATCATTATTATAACTGCAACTTTGGTTAAATTTAATTTAAAAACAATTGAACGAAAAGCATTGAAATTTGAGAAAATTATATAGAACTTTTTAAGTTGTGTAAACTTGAAACCCGATTTTATGACAGAATAAAAGATATAAAATATTTTTAAAAACGACGAGGATCATTATAATGGAATTTGTAAAATGAACTTTTTTGTTATAGTAAATGCCCTTAAAATTAATAAAACATGTAATTCTCGTACACGGGTTGATAATATCGATAATACAAGCGCTCAAGATTGTTTAGAATCGTTTGTAGTTTATTGTATTATAGTAATGATCATTTTTCCAAAATTTCAGATATAACAAACAGACTGGGAACCTTTGGGGTCATTATTATGAGGTTTTAATGTAGATACAATCATCTACGTCATTTGACGTCGCTTGTAATTTCTGAGACCTCGTATCGTCCTTCGTACACTTCCAGAAAACTGGAAAAATAGTAAGTCAACCGAGATCCTCCCACAAAAATGATATTTTACAGTGATCTACGCAACACCAACTGCAATTTCCGATCTTAGCCAAGATAACTCGTGATTTTGCCTATTCAAGCAACTTCAGTCCCAAAAGACTGTTTTCTAAGGCATCACTGGTATTGCGTAAGCACCGCAATAGATTAAATAATGAGTCTGCTCGATGGCTGTTATACATAAACTCTTGACCAAAAAAATTCGCATAAAAATTGTTCTTTTATGTTAAATGTTTAATTCCGTTCTCAAGTTGGATTTTTTTTAAGGTACAACGGGGTAAATTAAACTCCAGGAACTTTTTTATTACTGATTCCAATCAAGAAAAGTTATTTTATGGAGTTTCTTCTTTTATTAATAATTTTACCAAAATGGCGAAGTGGTTAGCATACAGAACTCCAGATCTAGAGGTGCCAGGATCTTGTCATCAACTCTAGGATTTTTTTTAGATAACATAAATAGACAGTTTCGAAAAAATTAATTTCACATCTTCCAATCTAGCTGAGAGTTATTTACTCGCTTAGAAGGTCTACTAAATACGAGTAAATAAGATATCCAAAATATTTGAGTGTGGAAATACAAGATAGCAAGAATCTTGCAAACGAAACCAAGACTTGACAGGCGAGACTAAGGCCAAAACCAATGCAAGACCAAGACCAAAATCAAGTGTGCAAGACCAATATCAAAGCTATCATTGTCTTGGCCTTGTTTTGCTTGTCACTAATTTTTATGTAAAAAATTGCAGTTTTCAACTACAATTATATTGAAGGTGATATGAAATTGCTTTTGATATGAAGAACATTTAAAATTAACATTTGTCTTTTTTCTCAATATATTTGGCCAATATTTTATTTTTATTATTCAAAAACATACTTTGCAGCTTCACAGATTCGAATAACATTAACAAGGATACTGTTCAAAACAGTTTTACTGTCCTAATCACTTTTATTTATTTTTTTCTGTTTGAGGGTCATTTTGTAAAAGGCGCAAATTGATTCTGATAGAAAAAGTGGCAAATGTATGTACATATGTATTATATAGTATATACGATTTCAATTTCATTTGAGATCAATAAATGTATGCCGCTGCTGTCCTGCCATTCGACATGAGTCCCCACCTTATTAGGATTTAATTCCTTGAAGGGCAAGTGGAAACAAAATGGGGAATCCCCAAAAGCAATCAGACAACGAGCGTCTTTTTGAATGTTTTCCCATGCTGTTTACCTGGACTCCTTCAAAATTCGTTTATTCTCTGTTAAGCTGGCAAACGCGTGGTAATCCCATTTCGCCAGGTGATTATAAATATTAATGAGAAATTATCTTTTGTTTGTTTACTTTTGTACCTGCGATAGTACACAGAAGCGTCACCATCGCGCGCCCGCCTGCTCCCTGCCCCGCGTGCACACCCATAGCCAAGCAGTCGAATGGGAAAAGGATTTAAGGAGGATACCGACGAAATAAGAAAATGCAGACTGGAAGCCGTTTTACATTTCAAAGGAAACAATTTGCACGACTGCTTTGAGCCACGCCGCCTCAACTTCTTTGTCTTCCGCCTTTGGTTTGGACTCGTTCGGCTCTGGCGTGGCGTGGCGTGTTTTCCTTATGTGGCACGAGGGGATTCTTATTTGACATGTTATTTCTCCGGAAGTAAGGAATTTATTCCTTTGGGGTGGAACACCCGACCAAGTCGGGCAAGAAATTGCAGCAATCCTTTGGAGCACACTCTTGGTCTGCACGGGAGGCGGCGCGGCACGGTATCGACCACTGGCGATGGTTCTGCAAATCCTGGAAATTTTCAAGGCGCTCGCCCGTCCGCAGGAATTAGCTGGAATCATATTTTCTGCGCCGATTGTGCCCTAATTGATTTAGCGGGGGGCTTATTGGCTGCCGCAGCGCTCTTAAAAATTACCAAGGGATTTTCCTTTGAACTCCGACTAGATTGGAGCGGGCGCCAGCCGTTTAATTTTGAATAAAACTTGGAAAACAAGAGGGCGCTGCCGTGCGTTGGAGGAGGGGAACCGACTTTAAAAAGGTTTCTTCACTTTGTGAAGTTCGGAGCGGTGAAAGTGAAACCGCTTTGAGGAAATTACAACGCTTGGGTGACTTCTTATCAACTTAACTTGTTTATGTTTACCTTCATGAAAAATTAAGAGGACTGCTGCTGACATGCAAGCCATAACCTAATCAAATAGAAGCCTCAAACATTAACACATTACGGTTGGTATTTAATTTAGCAGCATAAAATATGGCATTAACCCTTCGAATACAAATAAGGGTCGTGTAGACCCATAAGCGAAAGTTCTAGCGTAAAACGAGTCGTAAAAACAGCAACGAACACTCCTCATTAGCGTATAATTCTATTTATAGAGAGAAAAGCGAAAGAGAAATTATAGATATAGTAAATTTTTTTTTCAGCTTGTCGTTCTGGGCTACTTAATAATAGTAATCTATTTAAATGTTTAGCTTAAATTGAGTTTTAGATCTCGTCATGGATTTTCACGAAACTTTGTAAGAATATTCATTTGGGGTCAAAAATGACAACATGCAAACATTTTTTGTTGGTCGCTTATACTTCCTGAGGTATTCAAATTTAAAGTGTTAAGAAATGACATATTTTACTAAATACTCATCAGTCAGTCAAGCTGGAATGACTTCCTTAGGCAGTGCAATCAGTTTTAGATGTCCAAGTAAGTTTTCTTCGAGTTGTGAGAGTATTTCCCGAAAAACAGGCAAGTATATTTTACAATGTGAGAAATTGGTTTTTGGTTATTTCTCTTTACAGGGATATTAATTTTATTAACTTTCATAGAAGCTATAAAACCTCCTCAAAATACTCAGAGAACACCGTCGGTAACCGTTGTATCGTGATCTTATAACTTTATACCTATTATTTTATTGTATTTTCCTTACTATACAGAAATAGTTTCGTTCCAATTGATATAAATTTGAGCTTATACGTATACTCGGATATTTTTAATGCGTTGAGTATGGCGAAGTGAAGATTATGGGGGAAATCTTTATTTTCTGGACCTTAGGTTCGTGTGGAGTGATGCTGTTGTTGTCATCCTCATGGTTAGAGAGGAAACTAAATCTGTTGGATGTAGTAGCCATGGAGGCAGGTGAATTATTACCTGTTCTTGGTTGTTTTATTCTTTCTAATCACTATTACTGTACCGCTTTTAAAAGACCGTGTGTACTTAGCGAGTGCTCACACGAGAATAGCAGAAAAAAATTCGATGAAATAGATAGGTCTTGACTAGAGTTATTAGAAAATAACATGTAACTAGGGAAGCCGTCATTCTTGCACTTAGAATTAATGAATTTCAAAAATAGTTTCAAACAATTTTTAAGTCAAATGCGGAAAGTACATGGAAAACACAACCTTAAATGGCTCTGCTACGTATACATGCAGGATCGAATCTAGATTGAGTCTGGATTCAAACCCGTATACATATATGCAGATTGAATTGAAACTGGATCGAGTACATAGATCCGATCTCGTTTAGCTGGCTGAATCGAATTGAAATGATAAATACAAAGGCGGATCGAGTAATCGATTCAATTTCCGCTGAGCGTGTTGTGACAGCTTTTAATATCTTTGTCTGATTATTTTGTTTGGTATGTAAAAATTGTTTTATTTTAAAAAATTGTCGAAAAGAAATATGTACGTCCGAGCTATTAATTGTTTTTGCAATAAATTAGTAAAATGTTCGTTAGCATTTAATATTAATTTGTCTTGATGTCTCTCCACCTTTGCATGTTATATTTCACCAACTCAGATGCCACTTCAATACACATTGAATTCACTTTCGCTTCGATCCGACAATCTCAAGTACACAGATCGAAAACTAAATTCAATCTCAATTCGATCTATCAACCCGTCATGATGTATAGTGTATACGTAGTATTTAAGTCAAAATAAAAATATTATCATTAGGGGGTTACATACGTACAGCAACGCTAAAAATGCGCTAAAAGAAAAACTGTTTTTAGAAGGGATAGCAATTTAAATTAATTAAAATAACTATTACACATTGTTTACTAGTATTTAAACTTTATAAAAAAAATTATTTCACCTTATTTTTACAAAAACTACTATATAAAAAATCACGTGATCCACAACACTAAGAAAAAAAAGTTGCTCCACGGTTGCCATGATATCTCCAGTAAATGTTAATCGATTTGCAAATTTTAAAAAATTTCTTATAAAATATAGTTGTAATTATGGTCTGTCGCGCCGGATTTTTGAAATTCGAAAAATTTGGCAATTTACGGCAATTTAAAAAAAATGTGCATTTTGTATCATAAATTTCATTTATAAAATTTTTTAATCACAATATCAAAAATCCGGCTCGACAGACTATAGATAAAACAATTTCGAATATTTAAAAAGAAAAGCATAAAAAAATATTAAAATCTGTATGAGTTATCATGCATACCGTACCGGAAAAAGTAGTTTTGAAAAAAACGCATTTAAAGTTTCAAGTGCGTTTCGTTCGAGGTCGTGCGCAGCTAAAGCAAGAACTTTATGAATTTTTTAATTTAACTTACGTCTAATCTCCCATTCCTGCTTCATATTGTATGCCTTCCTTGTCAGTAAAAAGTTGTTGTTGTTTATTTTTTTCTGACAGGCTGAAAAGCTCCGAAAGTAACGGCCAGCTTCCTCAAGCAAGGGACAGCTACCTTCGCGCATCAGACTCTCGTCGGGCAGTCACGTTTTCTATAATAACTTTCGATCTATGTGGAATTTTTACAATCGACTTTCACAGAAATACGCATAAAACTATAGAGAACAATAATCTGTAAAAAATAAAAGTCGATTTTCTGAAAATTCTGTACGAATGTAACTCCTTAATAGCACGAAATTGAAACTCAACACAGTACCCACTATGGGGTACTTTAAAATTTTCGGAAACAATACTTCTATGTACCATAAGGCCGTGAATTTTTCAGTCTACTTTTTTATACGATGATCTCGAAACGCTTGTACATATCCCTGTTTATGTACTGTCTCTTAACGAAACACTGCGATGATATTAATGAAAGCAGTAAATCCTTTTTGTTTATATGGAGGGCCTAAGCAGCTTTATGACTCTCTTTAATTACTTTAACGACCAGATAACACCTCGATTTAATTAAGTGCGAAATTATGACAACTCCAAGCACCTAGAGAATAAAAACTTGCCGGTAGCTTGGCAGCTCACATGCCTTTACACGCCTAAGCCGTAGCTCCTGGAAAATCCTTTAAATGCCGGCAAACAAAGGGAGCTCCGGTACCAGGCCAGGCCGGGCGGCCCCCTGAGTCCAAACGGAACAGACCTCATATTGGACGAGCGGGTGATGTGTACGTCCCGGATACATAAATGTAAATTAACTCCAGCTTCCGACATGCTTAAGCTCGCTGCGGTCGTGTGTACTAAGTTGGGGCGGGCGTACGTGGAGCGATTTTCGCAATTTATTGAACATGCCTAGCGATGTTAGATGGCGGAACACACTAGACAAAAACAGTCAATCTAGGGCTAGGCAGAGGCCGAAGCCGCCGCTGCCTAAGCACGTTAAAACAACTAGAAGAGGTGTTTGGGCGTCCTTTAGTCAAACCCGGCATCCAGATAAGCCCCACTAGTCAGATAGAGCGGCTTTATGGCATTAATTCGGGTACATGAGGAATGCTGGCACAGTTCATAGTTCATGAGTTGAAAAACAAGTTCACGGATTCGTTTTACATGGGGCTTATCAAAACTATGAGTGGCCACCAGATGGATTTACAATTTCGCAATTTCCCAAACACTTGACCGTGATAATTTCAAACTCTTGTGGGTTTGCGATTTTGGTAGGAGTAAAACCATTTTGACAAATTCCCTTCTACGTAATGGTCAAATATTGTAATTCAGATACTGAAGATGAACGGAAAGCCGCCTCATGAAGGGTCAAAACCTATTTTATTTATTTGTATTTTCTTAAATTTTTCAATCGAAATTCGTAAAAAAAAAGTCGTAGCAATTTAAATTGGAGTTAAAGGGATTATACGAAACAAACAAATAAAATATCAATATATTTTTATGATTTTTACACTTACACATATGCATGTAATTTAATGCAAAGTCAAAATATATAATTTTTTAATAGTATAAGGCGTGACTAATACTAATTTCACACTATGAAAGAGGACTTGCGTAAGTTACGCTAGAATTATGGGGCTATTTACTCTTTGTTAATATAAAAATTTGCTATTGCGTTGTTGTATAAGGTGGAAAAAATCGATTGACATAGAAATAAATATGAACATTTAGAACTTTACACGAGAACTTTTATAAGAACTGAAAGGCTTAGAAGAAGAAAATGAAATTAAAACATCAGATAATGTTTACCGTGTGAAATTCATTTTAAGATTTATTATCGGAGACAATTTAGCAGCAAATAGGATTTGTTCAATCGGGCAATACGTAGAATGCGTAGAAAAACTAAGGAGAAGCAGGAAGATATTGTTCTGAAAGAATGGGATTTTTACGAAATGTAGAGAATTACGAAGATGATATTCTACGGAATAATATTGAAACTGGGGTTAAATGAAAATGTGGTTTGAATAAATTGAAAACTTTTCATGTCATTGACCAGAGGTCTTTATATGTACATACGACATTTAGAATATTTTATTAGGCCCTTTATTAGTAAAAGCATTCTTTCAATCTCTTCAAAATCTTTTCCGATATGGATACTCAAAAGTTGACGTAAATCATTCAATTTAAAAATGACGGCAAGTGAGACATTAACATTCATACATTTTATTGCTTTAATGCTTGGGGACTTAAACCCAAATTAAAATAATAAACTGGCTGTTTCTACTTCTGTTACTTGAAATATAAGATATAGTACATATGTTATTTATCTCTAGTTAAACAAATTATGAAATGGGAACAAACTTAAAATTAGTAGAAAAATATCATAGGTTATACAATATATTGCTTTATACGGAGAATTTAAACTAAAACACCACCACCAACACACAAGTATATTAATGGTTTTCCATGAAAATACTTTGCCATAAAATAAATATACCGCACACTCTCTAAACAAAAATTCGTGTTATATAAAAATTATAATGTGCATTCTCAAGGACGTAGCCGAGGTGGGGAACATGGAACACTAGCTTATGGTTAACAAAAATTCAAATTCAATATTTTGAATAAAGTCATTTCATAAAATACACATCATCATCATCGTCATCATCATCATCAAATCATCTCGTGTTGTTTCTTTAAGGGGTTAACCTACTTCTAAAACCCGAAGAAAGTAACTTTTTTAAAAACTGTTATAAAAAAGAACATAAACAAGATAATGACTTGATTTTTTGCATACTTCTTTATTAGACTTTAAGCTTTAAAATTGCATACCTTATATAAAAATCCATCTATCCCAGCGAGGCGTTCCAGCGCAATTTTTTTCGAGGTGACTTGCGCAGTATACTGTAGGGGTCGCCACAGACATCTGAAATCAAAAATCAAAAATATTCCTTTAGTTTAAACTACAATCTACAGACAGGAAAATATTGCTTTTTCGCAATTTGGGAACACATTTTACACTGAAAAATCAGTAGAAAATCGATACATCTACTTTCAAACATTCGTCAAATTGGGATGGCCACCACTTTTTATACATAAACTACGAAATTTTAAAGCTTAAGGTATAATAAAGAAATATGCGAAAAATCAAGTCGATATCTTGTTAATCTTCTTTTGTAGAACAGTTTTAAAAAAAAGTACTTTTTTCTGGTTTTAACAGCAGGTTAACCCCTTAAACAACAAAGCTATCAAAAAACAGCCTTCTCTCTCATTATGTGGTTTATGTTAGCGACGCTGTTTTATGAGTCTGATTGCCAATATTATTTTAGTTAACAAATTGTTCAATACTTCAACCAAATTTGATTAAATATGAATGTCCATTAAAATATAAAACACGTATTGTAGTTAACATTAAATGACATTTTAATATATGTACAAAGACGACTTACCCACAGATTTATTGTATGCATAGATAAGGGACCAAATATTAATAATTGGAATTCCTTGGTTTTTTATTTAGAAAAGTCTAGACTCTAGACTATCGCCAGGATCTTGCAATCTCTGGAAATCACGCGTTACGTTCATCTAATTGTAAGATAATAAATTTAAAACTAAACTACCAATGAGAATTACTAATTAATAAGTACAAAAGCACCACCAAAAATTCTTCCTCTACGTTGCAGTACATCAAAACATAGTTGAAATCTACTATGATCAAAGACAGATTGAAGGATATCTGTATGCTCAGCTTACATAGATGGGACTCTTGAAAACAAACACAAAGATTATCGGAAATTTCAAGACGCATAGTTTTTACTTGAACTTTTGTTATTTTAATATTTTGTTATTTCAATTAACTCTTCATTTTTATAGAATATTTTGTTATTTTATTATTTTGATATATTATATATATTAATAAATAATACCTTTCTTTACATATTTTATACCTAAACTAGCTGGGTTACCC
Organism: Dysmachus trigonus; assembly: GCA_949715965.1. Taxonomy (NCBI): domain Eukaryota; kingdom Metazoa; phylum Arthropoda; class Insecta; order Diptera; family Asilidae; genus Dysmachus; species Dysmachus trigonus. Next base: position 50,670,405 of record OX454322.1, read on the forward strand.
GGTTTCACCCGGCGTTGGGTAAATACTTACTAATTAAACACTTCTCAAATGTTCTAGTTTGTTATATCCTAGAAATTGGTTCAACCCGAAAACCCCTTTATGGATCCGCTATCTTGAAATTCCAAATCTTAATAATATTCAAAATTAGTGGCCTTAAAATAATCATTGTACCAATTTTCATTCAAATCCCTTGAAATCGAGAAATGTTGGTCGCCATATTGGATCCGCCATCTTGAGTTTGGAAATATGGCTAATATTCGAAATTAGTGGCCTCAAGATAATCATTGTACTAATTTTCAGTAAAATCAGTTGAAATCAAGAAATTTGGTCTCATATTGGACCCGCCATCTTGGATTTACAAATTTTGATAATATTCGAAATTTGTAGCTTCAGAATAATCTTTGTACCAATTTTCATTAAAATCCGTTGAAATCGAGATATTCGGTTGCCATATTGGATCCGCCATCTTGGATTTACAATTTTCGGGACTTGTATCCTCAGAATAATCATTGTACCAATTTTCATTCAAATCCGTTGAAATCGAGAAATCTTGGTCACCATATTGGGTTCGTCATCTTGGATTTTTAAATTTTGATAATACTCAAAATCAGTGACCTCAAGATAATCATTGTACTAATTTTCATTAAAATCCCTTGAAATCGATAAATATGGTCGTCATTTTGGATCCGCCATCTTGGATTTCTAAATTTTGATAATATTCATAATCAGTGACCTCAAAATATTCATTGTACTAATTTTCATTAAAATCCGTTGAAATCAGGAAATCTTGGTCTCCATATTGGATCCGCCATCTTGAATTTCTAAATTTGGACAGCGAATTTGAAATCCCTATCCCGCAAAACCCCTATATACCAATTTTCATGAAAGTCGCTTCAAATTTAAAATTTTCAGCCGCCATCTTGGATCCGCCATTTTGAAACCCTACAAAGTATCCTATATCCGTTTCCTGGTTCTAAGCTACCTCCCCACCAATTTTCAGCCAAATCGGTTCAGCCGTTCTTGAGTTATAAATAGTGTAACTAACACGACTTTTTTTTATATATATGGGTAGTTCTACAAACTAAGGAAGAATTCGAGTCTGATTTCGGCCCGACATTTTTTATACATTCTGGTGGCAGAATTCAGTCTAATAACTAGAGTACAGTGTCTTTTAGCTTATCCTAAAGGGAACAGTCAAAAAATTTAATATTTTTTGATTTATGTGCATTTAAACTTAAACTTAGACCACCACCAAAACTAAATAACTGTATATAAACAAATTATGAGAGTAAGTTCAATTTATTTATTAAATTATTTATTTGTAGTTTAATGTTTATGTGTAAAAAAATACTATTATTACACAGAAACAATATTTTTAATATGATCTTCTCAGGATCCTGGATGGTTCTCAGTACCAATTGGGCAGGATCCTGAGGCCATGTTCCTGAGAATTTCTGTCTAAAAATAAAATAAACAAACCAATTTATAACTTTCAACAAAAATTAACCTAAACTAGGCCTATGCGCTAGCATCTTACATATCAATACGCTAAAATTAGTCATATTCATTATTTATTTCGTAAATAAAAATCTTACCAGGATCCTGAGAACTTCACTGATTACGACACCACTTCACTCGCCGAACGCACTAGGCTCACTAAACAACGTGTTAAGTGAGAATAGATAGATGACATTCTTTATCTCTTTCGTAGGTACTATCGACTCAGCGGAATGGTAAAGACGCAAGGCAAATAGTCTAGTAAATATTTGCTAATTCAGCAGCGAACAGGATACTGAGATAAAATGGTGGGGACAAAATGTAAACAAGATTTATTTAATATTTTTGAAGTAAATACTATAGTAATTGTTCTACCTAGCCAGGAAAAATAGTAAACTTATTAATTTGGGATTCTTTTAAGACCCTAATGTATAAGTAAACGTATCACGACGCACTTTGAACTAAAATTTGTACGAGGGACACTGCAGGATCCTGAGAATTCGGCACTTTGCACAGTAATTTTGTTCAGAAAAGAATTTTGAATCTTAATTATTTTTAGTGACCATCTAGAAACAATTGTAATTAATAGTATTCCATCCAAAAAAAATTGTTATTAACAATTTTTCTATCATATTTTGGCTGAGCCGCCAAAAATTCCTTAGTTTGTAGAACTACCCATATATAGATTTTCCCCGTTTTTTCCACATTTTCCACTGATTCTTCGCTCGTATTGGTCGCAGTGTGATGTTATATAGCCTAAAGCCTTCCTCGGTAAATGGACTATCCAACACAAAAAGAATTTTTCAATTAATTAATTATAATATTAGTATAGATAATAAATATATTTTTATAGTGTATTTTTCATTGACGAAAATCGAACCAAAAGATCTTTAACGAATTTAATTGTAAATGTTAATGTACTATATTGAGATGATTGCTTAAATTAACGAAATTAATTAAAATTATTCGTGAATTTTGCACTTCAGCAGGAGGACTGGACTGGGACTGGGACTGGTACAATCTTGAAACCTCTCTATTCAATTGACCCTCGTATATAATGTTTTATCAGAATAATTTCGGTTTCTGAAATGCTTTTCCAATTATATTTGCCCGTTAATTAATTTCGAACACGCAGAAAATTATATAAATCAAGTGGCCATCGAGAGATACTTAAATTGTAATTGTCTGCCAGTAAAAACTCTATAATTGTTCTGACCTTTACAAAAATTGTCAATAATTGCAATAGGATCCACTTGAAGCTGTTTTTAAAATGATTTGAAGTGAAGTAATTTAATAATTTTTCAGTATACTTCTCTTCAGCTTGTTAGTATAGCTATACAATATATTTAAGAGCTGTCGAATTTTAAATATCCCAATGTAAAGAGATAAGCCAAGCTATTTGCCTTGCCAAATAAGGATAACACCTGAAATAAAAAAGTTTTTAGCTCGCCATGTCATACTATAGAATATATATGTACGTAGAAACGACTCTAATAAGAATGCCCTATTCTTTCTATAAGTACATATTCATTATATAACATTATCTCATTACTTTTATCCCTGGTAGTATTATCCTGATGTTTTCAGTGTCAATGGATGAGTTTTTAAGCCGTGTCACAGGAAGAAGTATACTAAACAATAAAATGGGACAAGCCAAATTGCCTCGCTTTTTACTTTCTTCTTTATCGCTCAAGAAGATGCATTAGGACTATAACCACAGAATGGGAAATTTAAGTCCTCATAAAAATGCCGCCCAAATGGAATTCTGAACTAAATTCAAAATTTGTTAGTGTTTATCGAGCTTATGAGTACCTATGTGCATGAGAATTGAGAATTGAACCAAACATTGTCTCGTATTGCGCAATTGAACTGTTCGAATAACGAATTTTCCAATTTTCGCGTTAACTAAAAATTGAATGAGGATTTATTGACATTTTTGCTCGTTATTATGTTTTTGGATACTATCATAAATCTGAGTCTGCCAGTGACGTGCCATGGTATCTTCAGCCGTATGTTTAACATTAATTTATTGTTTAAATATATTCTTAGTTATTTATTCAAAATTTGTCATAATTGGCTTATTAACACTTAGCCGACCGATCGGGGAGATCTCCCCATTTTAAAGCAAGTCGGTGCACGACTTTTATGTCTCTTATAAACAATATGTGAAATCGTTAAACGCAATTGTTACCGTAAATATATATATGGGACGTTCCACGTCAAACGGACCAAAGCTATGCCCAAAATTCAGCTTGATTAATTAAAACGTATAATAGCTCAAAAAACTCGTTATTGAATCCTCTTTTCAATAATGTGTGGCTAAATGTGGAAATCCAAGATGGCGGACTTAATATGGCGGCTAAAAGTTGGCCAAAAATCGGATGGTCGGACTAAAAGTGTTGCAAGAAAGAAATATATATATTTACGGTAACAATTGCGTTTAACGATTTCACATATTGTTTATAAGAGACATAAAAGTCGTGCACCGACTTACTTTAAAATGGGGAGATCTCCCCGATCGGTCGGCTAAGTGTTAATAAGCCAATTATGACAAATTTTGAATAAATAACTAAGAATATATTTAAACAATAAATTAATGTTAAACATACGGCTGAAGATACTATGGCACGTCACTGGCAGACTCAGATTTATGATAGCGCGTGCGGTCGGCTAAGTGTTAAGGTGTTTTTCTGGGAAAAAATTGTTCGAAATCTTTTTCTAAATTGGTTTTTATTTCATAGAAAGAAAAGAGACGTCGTTTTGAAAATTTTCAAGGTATGTTTATTTAACTTTAAAGAACACAAATGATTTTTTTTACCAAAAAATGACAAACTGGCAACAATTTGAAAAAAAATCGATATGTTGGGAATTCGGGTGAAAATCGGAAAATTTGTTACCTATCAAAACGATTCTAGTTCGGACGATAACCACTTCAACAAGGAATCTTTTACCTTGTTTTGCAAATGATCCAGTCGCCAGAAGTCATGCCCGCCGTCATTGATGCTTTTTTTAAAAATTTGTAATGACACAAAAAATCAACCAAAAAATCCAACAAAATTTTTTTTGTACTCTTTACAGTTAAATAAACATATCTGAAAACGATATCTCTTTTCTTTCTATGAAAACAAATATTTTAAAAAAATAAAATTTTGAAAAATTTATCTCAGAAAGACGATTTCACACTTCCATACGAATGGGAATATTTTCTTTTCTAGTTATTGCTTCTCAGTTTTCGTTCGTTTTCAAAAAATATTAGAGAACATCAGCACGCATACCACGCATACCACTCATACGAAGTGCGATCAAAGAATGCAATCATACAAACCACAACCAGACCAAACACCAAAATAACAACGACAACGCCACGGCCTACTCGTGAGTTGAGTGAGAGAAATGAAATCGAACATGTTTTAAGAAAGGTGCACTGCCGTACGGCGTGCCCTGCAGCTGTGTTGTATGAAGTTGGGCTGCGACTTTTTCTGGAAAACACAAAATCATTGTTTTTTAGGGAAGTTTATTGGACTTTGAGTGTTTAGAAATTTTTTAATTATGGGTGTTTGCATTGCTTTGGTGTTCTAAAAAGAAGATATCGAATAGAATTGTTGGCATTGCAATCGGTTAGTGACTGTTACGCTGGGCTAGCTCTGCAATACGTATGTATGTGTATATTAAGATTTACATCATCGTGGGCTTAAGGGAGGAGACCACTATCGGGAAGGTACATAAATGCTGAGCGGTTTGATATGGTGTGGTGCGGAATGTCAGGGCGAACATTGTTAAATTGTAAATATATTTTGGAAATAAGAAATCATACAGCAGAAATCAATTGAAAAAATGCGGAGAACACCTGCGCACCTTAGAGTAAACGCCACTGGGGTCTAGTCTATATCATTTTTTGAATCAAAGAATACAGACATTACTTACAATCTTCAATCTATCATATATATTAATGTAGATTACATTCAAATGTTTTGAACCACCTGTAAGTAGTATATTATAAATGCCATAAAAAGAAGATATGTTAGAAGCCAGGCCAATATGACAGCCCTAATAGGATAAAACATTGTCAAAAGACTATTCAATGTTTTCTTCTTTATTTACATTTTATATAAAGACGATTCGGTAGTATTTCCCAATATACATAATCATTACGTTTTACATTTGTTACGAGAATCATCAAAATTATTTTAATAAAGAAATAAATTCGCTTACACATGGAGAATGTGTTAAATGCTCATTTTATAGTATTAAATAGAGCCAAGGATTTTGAGCAAATATCGTGAACGAGTTGAAATATTTTGACTCGAATGCCGAGCTGCTGGCGTATCGCACTAAATCCAGCTAGAGAAATACAATCCGAAGCTATCGTAGTCCGCGCAAAGCAACAGCACTTTGCATGTACCTAAAAACCCTTTTCGCACTCTCATGCAAATTTTCTGGTGGAAAATTTTCCTTCGAGTTTTTCCTCGCTCGTCTTACGTTAGGTGGCTGACTGACTGTGCACAGGGTGGCTGCAGCCTTACAGGTTTGTTGCCTGTCTCCGAATTACGTCGACGAACGAAGGGGAGGACGTTTTCTGAAGGAAGCAAGAAAGTTTACGATTCTTGTTCACAGATTTCACATTTGCATGGAAATTTTAATGATGTCGTAATAATAGTAAATTTCTTGCTGCAAGTATGCCTCAATAGTCTGCACGAACGCCTCGACTCGACTTCTGGTCGTATGCGAAAGGTTTGCGGTAAGCTTTATTAGTGGAGCGTTGATGTCTCATTGTTCGCTATGCAAAACCTTTTTGTGTGTCTACTGTCTAAATTATCCCCTGCTTGGTGTCTGCCAACAATAGAATTTATGAGTTTTTGCTCAAGAAAGAGCAATGTATGGGGCAAACCCCTAAAGTACTAGAAAAGTTCCGCTAAAAGTTCCTTTATGTTGCCACGGAAAAGACCAACTTTTAACACTTTTTATGCCTAGCAGTTCCATTTTAAGTAACGACGTCATGTAGAATAATCCACTATTCTTAATAGCGCCGGTCAAAGCAGGACGGAATTGAGTTTACCAGCTATTTAGTTCAAAATAGCTACTATGTATATTCTTTAGCTAAAAAGAGAACATTATGTATATTAAATTATTTATGTTAAATTCTATTAAATAAAAATCAAGTAAAGAATATTTGTAATACTATAGTTTGTACCAACAAATTATGCGTGTTTTTGATTTTTTTTTAATTTAGAATTGGTTGCGGATCGTTGTACATTTAATGAAATTTTATTTGAAGTAACTATGGAGTCCATTAAGTAAGATATTCAACAAAATTAAATTTTAATACTACACAAAATTTGGGCAATAACGAAAATTACGTTTGCAATGTTTTTTAGAAATTATTTTTTTGGCAAATTAACACTAGAAATTGTTAACTCTAAAGTTTAATGTGAGTTGAATGTTTAATGCGTCTAACTTCAAACACTTTACGACACACAAAATATATTAAATTTAAACAACAACTAGACAAGGTGGTTCAGGCAAATAAGAACCATTTTTAAATAAAGTTAATTCAATTTAAACCCCAGTAAATCGGTCTCTAAAAAAGTTGATTTTTAAAGTTTTCTAACCTTAATATTTCCTAATATTTCACTTTGATCTCGAAAATTCAGCATATTGAAAGTACAATCTTACGATCCAAGAGCTTAAAGCAAAAATGAAAATCTGGAAAAAACCACAAGTAGGATTTCGAGATTGCTGAATCAAAATAAGGGATTACTTGATCGTACAAGGTCTCCTAAAGGTCATTTGAAGGTCATGTGAAGGTCGTATTGAGAATCGTCCATACAAAATTTAAATAAAATCTCACTTAGGTTTTTGAGGTCGCTGAGTCCGAATTCAGGGTCCACTTGACCGTACGAGGTCTCTTGAAGGTCTTCTGAGGTCATGTGCTCGAATTGAGAATAGGCCATAAAACATCTGAAAAAAGTCACCCTTACGTTTTTAAGGTCACTGAATCCGAATTCAGGGTCCACTTGACCGTGCGAGGTCTCCCGAAGTTAATTTGAAGGGGTTCCTATGAAAATCAGAACATTAGCTATCACCTTACAACATGCCCGTAGAGCGACATGTTGGGGCGGTGAAGAGTATCTCCGCTATTGAACAGTAATAGCTAAAGTTTTAATTTTCACAGGGTTGTTTAATTAAATTATTTAAAAAATAGTGGTGTACTTGGCCACCGATAATCGTGGAGCGTTTAGAGTCTCCACCGCCCCCAACCTTTTGCATCTAAATAAAAGAAAAACGCCGCAGCGCCCAAATGTCATATACCTAATTCATCGGTGTACTCGTCATAGATAAGCGATACCATAAGGTTAGAAAACTTTAGCAATTAAATTTTTTTTGACCGCTATACTGGGGGCTAACACTACTCAAAAACTTTAAGGGGGCAACAATTGTTTTGAAATATTTTGCCAATTTTTGAAGAGCTGTATATTAGTGAAAATTTTTCGTATCGAGATGAAACAGACAGTATTTTGAAGCTTGAAGTCTCTAGTTTTAAAATCTCTTGGCCAAACATTTTTTTGAGCTCCGGTTTTCGCGCAATTATAAGAAATAGCACAAGAAAAAATCAGTTAAACTTATGCAAATGTCAATTAGCTTGTTTATTAAGCTTTAATTTATTATTTTTTTTTTAATTCCCTCTACGTCAATTGTTCGCTGAAGTATCTGACTTTTAATGAAAAAGGGTTCTTTTGTTTTTGATCATCGATATCTCAGCAACTAATGACCGCAAATTAAATTTAAGGACGGTTTCAAAAACTTGAGTAAATTCTCTAGAAGGACCTAACATTGTTTTTGAAGTAAACAAATTTTTTTTCCTTGACATTAATTTCAAAAAAACTGTAAAAATAACTTTTTGTGGGTTTTTTAGAAAACCTGCCCACTGATTTACAAATATTAATGGAAAGACTAATGTTTTCAGAAATGTTTACAGCTTAATGTACCCCCAAAAAGCCTGTAAATTTTCATTACATCAAACAGTTTTTTCGGCCCGATTGATCAAAGTTTTACAAAGGAATTAAATTAGTAATTTTATTATTTATTATTGTATACTCGCCTATATCTGTGTAAGAACTCTTTGTTTATTGTTTAGTATTAATTTTCAACCTATTGCTTGAAAAAACAATACCACTCTTTACCTCGAAAGTTTTTACCTATCCGTTGAAGTTGGAATTATAGAGAACTACTCTATTTCTATATTTATAATTATAATATACAATGGATTAGAATCGCTTATGACAAGAAAAATGAAAAAATTATCTCTGAAATGTGGTTGTCATTGAAAAATCTTTCTTTTTCTGAAATATAAATACCTAATGAGTTATACATATTTACATATCAGACTCAATACTTCTCCCGGTATACATATGTATGTGTTGTTTACAATCACATATTGTTCTTCCCCATTTTTAAACAATTTTGAACTAATGATGTCATATTTTTCTGTTACAACTTTTCTACTCAAATACGCTTTCCAATTAATCAGATCTCTTACTTTACTCCTTAAAAAACTGCTATCAAACCTGAGTTAAGTCTCAAAAGAGTCCCATTTTCACTAATTACAATTTCTAAAACTAAACAACTGATTTTTTTACTCCATAATGTCGGTCACTTTGTTTCAAAAATTAGTCTTTTCCTGTTAATAGAAAAACGTATGTATGTTCTTCTTTGCAACGCTGACGCAATTTGATCGGCTGAAAATTTGCCATTGGAATGTTAATAACAATTAGTAATCAATGAGTTTTATTTAATAAAAACTGGTTTTTTAGCAGCTTTTAAAATAATTATTTTTACAAATAAAAAACATTAAAATACACTCAAGAGTTACCATAATATGTGTACACATTTTTACATTAATAACTTAAAAGATCATCTCAAGAAAAATTCTTGAAAAATCGACATTTTTGGGCCTCCTGACTGTATATATCCCCTTAAGCTGCGTTACTTTCTAACAGCTACCCAGATTAAAAAAATCAATCAATCATCATTTTGATGAACTGAAAATGTTTCAGAGTAATTTTTGATTCAAAAGTGGTTGTAAATCAGAGCAATTTAAGGATATTTAAAAATAAATTTAAATATTGGGTGTCTTACTCATGAGAAATTTCTATTCACAGGATAATTTCCTTATGTAGATAGGATAGACGAAATATGCAGCTTTAGTTTAAATTTGTTGTTAATCACAAGATAGAATCGATGGAAAACTTGAGACTCATTTCTAAAGTTTAACGAGCAAGAAAACAAACCATTCGAAGAGAAAACTGGAAGGTAATAAGAACTGAAGAGGTGAGAAATCCAATGATTTTTAAAAATCCTTTAATTAAAGTAAGCGTTTTGCTCCAGATAACAACAAATATACAAAAAATCCCGAAGTTTCAGCCCAAAGGCAATAAATTTAAGTGCTCTTTAATTTGGGAGGTAAAATGAGTTTCAAAATTTAATTTTTTTTTCCAAAGAATTATATTCAAAATTAATCTTTTCTACACCAAGAGAAAAATGTTAGTCAGATCAACAAAAACATATATTAAATCAAACGTTTTCGCGCTTGGAAAAGCACTCAACTCGAAAATGTCATAAAGTAATTTGAAATGAATATAGAAGTGTAATTCAAGTGCGTATATGTAGTTGTTGGATTAAAGCTTATAAATGTTTAATTAAAAAGTGCTTTGCTTCTAGGTTAAAGCTGAAAAGTGTTTACTTCATACAGGCTAAGTTGTTGGGTTAAAAATATCCTATTCAAATGCGTTTAGTTGTTGAAATAAAGCTTAAAATTGCTTAGCGTTTAGTTTTTGTGTTAAAGCTTTAAAATGTTTTAATTTACTTATTTAAGACTTGTGTGAATTGTGAATAAAATGATTTTTAAGTTTGTAAAAAAGGAAAGCTTACATTATTCTTACTCTTGATATATATGTATGTTGGCTGAAACATTTGCCCGCTGAATATAAAAACTATAAAACTAAATAGAGATATGGGTTTAAGTTAACACGAGTATTTTAGGCATATTTTAGGCATTTCGTTTGAATTACTTCAAATACTTTCCGTGCTTAAAATAAAAAAAAATATATTGAAATCAAACGCAAATATTTTTGGCAGAAATATGAAATATTCGAATTACACAAATTTCATATTTAAATCAAATGCATATACTTTTAAATCAATCGACATAGGTCAAACGCTACTTTCAAGCACGCGGAATTTAACGCGTTTAGATCCACAAGTTGATAATCATTTGATTTAAAAAAAAATCCTGTTCACGTTTGAATTGAATATTCACCGTGTTTATTTCAAACGCAGGGAGTTTTCTCAGTGTATGAATAATTTGCAGAGCCAGTCTTTTTCATAATTATGTCATAATTTTTCAAAGTAAATTAAAAAAAAAAACGTGTTGAACTATCATGAAGCGTACATTCTCTAGCAGTAAGGAAAGCTTTATCATGTTTGCGTAAAAAATATTTCCTTTTATTAAATTAGTTATTACAAGTTATACGTTTTATTCGATTTCTGAAAAATCCCTAATCATGGAGAAGAAAAACGTTTGATTCTAATCCGCACATGTGCAACATCGGCAAGTTAGTGCAACACAAGAAAGAGACCAGAGTGAAGCAGCTTGAAGAGACGACCCATACGACCTATGGCCTTAGGAAAAAACGTTTTTAATTATAAAAATTCTCTTAATAAAAAGTGCCATTTATAAAACTGCACTAAGGAAGTGGATTAAAATAGAAATCGAGGCCGGTATAGCAATCACAGCAATCCAAATTAATTCTCGGGGAATTCTTTGAGTTTATTGTTTTCACTTGTTAATCCATCCACTCAAGGCTGTCCGGGATCTGCCGGAGGACAGAATGAAAAACGCAAGCACCAAAATGCAATTTCAAAAGTTGTCCAAACACGACTTTTAATTTGCACTTGCTCTTGTTCTAATCCTCTGCAGAATTACTCCAAATACTGCGATCCGGTGCCGGGAAGCAAATAAAATGATTAAATGATGTGACCTGGTTAGCGGCTGCAGGAGCGACCATCCAACGCGACTGGAAAATACATCTGGAAAATGGATTTCGGTTAAACTAGCGAATTAAAGATTTTACATAATACAAACGGATGTAGCTGTGTCGTATTGCCTTATTTGTTTTTCAATTACGATTATATCGAGCTTGCCTCAGCATTGTTACTACTTGATTCTGACAGGTGATTGAGTATCCGCTTTAAAATACTTGAATTTTTAAATAGCTACCAAGCAAAAGATGATAAGTAATACCGATGTCGTGTAGCCTTGTGTCCATTAACTTTTGAAATTTTTATAGTAATGTCCTTCCATAATTTAATTTTCCCTTCTATAAAAGAATATAAGTAAAGAAAGAAATACGTTGGATACAGATTTACGAAATCTAATACATACATATATATTTGAAATAACCAACACATGGTTCGGAGTATGATAAATGAATCCGAGGCCATTTTTACTGGACCATTCGCACTTAAAAAGAGAGATTGCGACATTCGGATCAACGAATTATATAAAATGTTACTAGTGATCAGATAAAACCTTTCTAGTCGATATATCTTTACTTATACAAAAATTGAAAGATCTAGATTTTCATTCTGCGCTTCTCAATTGCTTTTCTTCATATTTGAGCAACATGTAAGAATAGGTAGTCTCTTATTTAAAGAAAATCAAGTGTCTTCAGGGGTTCCTCAATGTAATCATCTAGGACCTCTATTATTTATATTATCCCTTAATGATATTGTCACAATCTTTACGGGAATTAAATGTTTCAATTGTTTGTTAGTAATTTGATTTAAAAACGCAATGTTATAATGCTCTCTTAGCTCTTTTGTATTTCAAAATTTGAACATGAATTACCTTTCGTATCTCAAAGGACAACGCTCATACAACCGATGATGTCATAATATGGAAGGAAAAATATTAGCTCTACAGAACTTCAAAATAAATGGACCGATTTGCAAACTTGGAAAATTCAAAATTAACGAATGCCACGAGGTATGACATGTATTTAATAATTACGTGCACTCAATCAAGGTACACGAAACATGATTTCATCAAAAATTTGTGGCTTGGTTCGTCTACCCCACGAGAATGCAGACCTAATTTATATGCAGCATTTATATCTTGGGCAACCATCACTTTTTGTATTAATTTATAATTTTATGATAAATTAATTTCGAACAAATTTGAGAGTTGCCATGATGGCCTCAATAATAATTAATAAAACTAACACTTTCAATACCATTTAGAAAATAACCACCCTGATAAATGGAAAATGCCTGCCATTATTATGAAAGCCAATTGATGTCAGTTAATTAACTTTGTTTCATAGTGTTGACAATAATTCTCCACTTGGCACTGTAGCACGTGCCAGACAACTAGCATGTGTGCGTGCATGTAATCGCCAGAAATGTGTTCTGCAGTAAACTGATGTTTTAGCTTCAATTATTCGCCATAGTTTATAAAAGGGCCCTTTTGGTTTCAATCTGAGGTCTCACATAATTACATAGCAGACAATCTCTTTCAATGTTGGAGGTGGTGATTAAAAACCTCTGTTATATGAATTTTGATTAGCACTTTAAATCAAATTAGGTAAAATGTTAGAACTCATATAGTCAATGAGTTGAAAAAGGGATAATTTTGTAAATTTTCAGAAAGAAGACAAGTTGCTTGAAATTTGTTTCAATAAATGTTAATATCGAAAACCTTTCTTAAAACATAAAGAAACGGAAGTGCATGTAATATAAAAGGGGACTTAATATTTACTCATTTAAAAAAATCCATATTGTTTTACATAATGCAACGTGTTTACCCGAACTAGATATGAGGGGTTTTGTAAAAATATATTCTTAGCACTACTAAACTCAATATAGCGTATTTCTAAAATTACCTCTTCCTATGCAGACCATATAAACCCGGGTTCAGAGCCACCGATCTAATATTATACAATATCTATAATACTATATCCAAAAAAATTTAAAACAACCGATTTGAAAAGTATGAAGCTTCGAAGGTTTGAAATTATGTATTACAGTGGAATCTCTATAACTCGAATGTCAAGGGAAATACAAAAAAATTCGAGTTAACGAGTTTTCGACTTAACAAGAACTTCGAGATACATATGATTTAACTGCTGAAATTTCGACATACAAAGGCGCGATTTCTAAGTATATTTTTCGATTTGTAGAGTCAAATTTGAATAACAATTCAACTTAAGCCGACAAGGAACAAACATAACGTTCACGGCTGTGTTACTTAGAAAGTTTAATGAATGTATTCATTCATTGCATTGCACGTGTACAAGACAAAAACAATAGATTAGAAGCTTAGAAGCCCCGAACCCGAACATTCATTTTGGATTTTATTGCTATTATTTCGGGGAAATCCAAGTAAGGCGTCATTGTATTTTACTAACTACGACTTACGGAGTCTCCTTTTTGAAATTCGAGTTATAGAGTATAAATATATATTATCAATACTTCGTAGAAAAATAACATTTTGTTCGAGTTACAAAGTCTAAATAATTCGAGGGGTAATTTTAGGGGTTCAGCAGAAGGGAATGGCATTTTTTTCGACTTACTGAGGATTTCGAATTAACGAGGTTCGATTTATAGAGATTCCACTGTACATATGGTATAGAGTAATTCCATTTTTAAGCACAAAGACACTATTCATATATCCTTTAATAGAACTTAAAACAAACTTCTTTGTCAGCGTAGATCCCATATATAAATAAATAATAAAAAGTGCTTTGGGTTCTTATCATTAGTACTTTTTTTCAAGAATTTGTATTGCTTGAGACAATCATAATTTTCAGAATGTCTTATTACATAATTTCTTAAAACAAAAACTAAAAACTTTCAATATCTCATTTCCTTCATTCAAAAGAATTAATCTGGGTACGTTATTAAATCTTTTATATAATATTAACTTCATTGCTGTTGATGAATAGAATTAGAATAGATTAGATCGATATTAAATCGTCGTTAAATTAATAACTGTCTGCATTGGCACGAAAATCACATTTGAACGTTATTGATTTAATGTTGTTTCAGTTGTTTTTTCATCTTTTTTTTTTTAGTGTACATAAGAAAAACGTTTGGTCCCCTCTCCATCTCTTTGCCATCATAAGGATAAGTAAGATTTCCCCTTACTTACTCACATACGTCCAGAATTTTCAAATAATCCTTTTTTTGTTTCTCAGTGACTATTCTTCTGTATACTTCTAAGAGAATTAAAAAAAAAAAAATCTTGTGCCGAGGAGTTTGATTACGCGCTGGGGACTTCAAATGCGTTTTTCTCGAAGTTACTTTTTTCGACACGATAACTCGGAAAATTTTCAATACTTAATTTTATTTTGTTTTAAATCTTTATAATCACTTTATGTATAGTCTATCAAGCCATTTTTTCGATTTTTCAATTTTTATAAATAATTAAGGACTACAATTTTTCCATGAAAAATGCAATTTTTTTAAAAAATCATATATTTTTTGTTTATAAAAAATTGGGTTTTTATAAATTTACCTTTGTTCCTCAAGAACCAATAAATAATATGTGATCAATACTTTTCAGTATTTGTTTCAATATATCCTTAAAAAAATTCCTTCCTAAACCCTAATTTTGCGGGGTGCTGGACGTATATTACCTCTTAATTATTGGCCGCTCTCATGTTTTTTATTATGCTAAAAATACTTCCTTGGCTTACGTTTTTTGTATGCTCTTTTGATGTAAAAATTTAGGTTATCCAACAAAAATTGGTTTGAGTTATAAAAATATTGAAAATGGTAGAATCCACTAAATTAATCCGAAAATTAAAATCTTTTCCTTTTTATTTTAAAATTTAAATGTTGAAGAGGAACGAACAAATATGAATGGGGTTTGAGATAGAAACTAAAAATTATCTAAACGAAAAACCTCACAAATTAAATAAAAGTTAACCATATAAAGGTCACCTAGCCAGGACACTTTTAGCAATTTATTATTTTCCTCAGTACCAAGGAAAAATCCTGTAAATTGCGAAGGAAGGAAGGAAGGCCTTTAACATTTTTTTCCAAGTGCTCCAGCATTATGAACTACTAGAAATTCCTTTCTCTCCTGCCAGGCGGCCATAAATCAAAATATGAAAATCATAAAATCGAAGTCGTGGAGCGAAGATCAACATACACCTACATACCTCCCGTTGAGTGTATAACGAGGGCAAAAGTTATGCAGTTACATTAATTTCGTCTCCTAATAGCTCTCCGGGGCTCGTCCCCAGAACATGTTCGAGTGGAACCGGTACAGGCAATCTACAGATACCAACTTTTTAATGGGAAATCAATGCTGCTAAAGAAAATTTATTTCTTGTTCGACTAGTGATAACTAAAAACTGATTTCGCTTTAAATTCACCGCACAGCCCTCTTTCAATTATTCTTTCGTTCGCACAAAGTATGGAAGGGCTCCTTTACTTCGGTTGCGACTCGATTCCCACTCCTTTCATCGAAGACTTCAATAAGAGTGCCTTTCGAAGGGAGCACAGAAAGTGCAAAGGAACTCGGTCCTCCCTTTCATGAATTGTGTACACTTTGCCATTTTTCATCTTTCTTTATCTAATTTTTGTAACCCATCATATATTACAACAACACAAGTAATATGAAATGTGCACGCATATGTAACACGCGGTAAGAAAAAACAAATTGATGACCTTAAATAAGTTTGCTTTAAAGAAGACAAATCCCGATTAGAAAACTACATATAGTAATACTTCTTTCTCTGACGGTCCCAGTCTGGACCCCAGAAGCCTTAATTGGTTCACATATGGCTCAAAAACGGAACGTGCTGCTGATGATTATGGCGCCAACACTAAAGTCTCCATTGCAATGGACAAAAGATTTTCTAGGCCGAAATTCATGCCACTGCAGCCTGCGCCCTTCTAAACCTTAAAGTGATAAAGGCTGCATTACTTCCCTCTCCGGGAAGCGGCCAAGCGGCCCTAAAGGCACTCTCGTCGTGGCGTTTTTGTCGAGATTCGTTATAGAGTATTTTGTTACCCTTCAACACCTAGCGACCTCCAACAGATACTCCGATGTTGAAAGAAATGAGGTTGCTGATGCACTAACTAGGGAAGGTTCATAATCTCGTTCCTGAATCTTTCTGCAGCATTGGCTGGTCTTCGGCCAAGGTTGTGATAGAAGAATGGGCCAGGAATCAACAGTCTACATACAGTGGAGGAAATAGCTTTAAAGCCACTCACTTAAATAGACATTTTTAGCGTTCCGTACCTCGAAAGGAAAAAACGGAACCCTTATAGAATCACTTAGTGGTCCGTCCGTCCGTCCGTCTGTCTGTCTGTCTGTCAAGACCCTTTTTCTCAGGAACGCGCGAAGGTATCAAGCTGGAATTTATATCAAATACTCAGGTCTACTGTCCCTTGGAGCCGTGAAAAAATCAAACTTCTAAGCCAACGCAATCAAAAGATACAGCCGTTTATGCCGCAAATTTCCGCAAATTTTCGACACTCGCAAGTGAATCAAAACCTACAGGGTACTTCCCGTGAACTCAGAATCTTGAAATTTGGTACGAAGCAACGTCTTATAACACAGATAAAGGAAAAAATTGCGAAAACCGCAAATTTTTAGTTACATCATATAATAAAAATATTTTTAATAATTTTAAACTTACTACCCTTTTCCTCATGAACACGTAGAGGTATTAAATTGAAATTCATATCAAATACTCAGGTCTATAATACCTTTAAGCTGTAACAAAATCACAACTTCTATGTCAACGCAATCAAAAGAAACAGCAATTTAAGCCGCATATTTTCAAACTCGCAACTACTCGCAAGGGAATCAAAACCTAAAGGGTATTTCCAGTTGACCTAGAATCTTGAAATTTGGCATGAAGCAATGTTTTATAGCACATATAAAGGAAAAATTCCGAAAACCTTAAATTTTTAGTTACATCACATATTTTTTGGTTGAACTTTTACTTATACAGGTTTGTACGGAACCCTCGGTGCGCGAGTCCGACTCGCACTTGGCCGGTTTTTTTTTAACTAAAAGCAAACAAACATGTAAAGTATAGTGTGTTGGTTATATATTCTTATGGTACATGTAATTACACATAAAAAATTAAAAATAGTTCATACATTTTACAGTTATTGAAAAAAAGTATTAATGAATTCATATTTAAGTGGAAATAGCTATAGAGCCACCTTCTTTTTCCTCAACAATAGTACGGTAAATATATATATATTTTTTTTCTAATATTTTATGGACCCACCTTTATTTGAAATTACTTCAAAACTGCGGTCTGGCATTGAATTTACAAGGACTTGAAGGGTTTCTACAGGAATGTTGTTCCAAACGTCTCGAATGGCTTGTTTAAGCTCAAACACATTGTTGAATTGACGTCCTTGCTCGTAGACTCGACGGGTTAGGATCCCCCACAGGTTTTCAATGGGATTTAAGTCGGGACTACACGCTGGCCATTCAAGTATTTCAATGTCCCGACTTTTTAACTACTCCATGGTATGGTGCGAGCGATGTACTGCCGCGTTGTCCTGCTGAAATATAAATTTTCCTTCCATGACGTCATCTGTAAATGGTATCAACACATCATCCAGAAGATCGGTGTAGTTGTTCGAAATCGAACACATTGAGGTTTTTCCAACATAACAAAATGCTGCCCACACCATGACCGTTCCACCTCCAAAATTTCTGCTTGAGCGAACCTCCTTATGCTAGCTTAAATCATGCCAATAAAATTGGAAACCGTCAGGTCCGTCCAAATTAAACTTTTTTTCATCACTAAAAAGGAAATGACGCCATTCATCTTTCCAGGACATGTACTTTTTAGCGAACATTATACGAGTTTGCTTGTGTTTGTCAGTAAGTTTTTGTTTTGGCAATCGTTTTGCCTACTTAACTTTCTGGGAACAATGTAGAATTTGTCGAACACGTCTAACGGTAATTGGTAAATTTAATCCGACTTTAATTTTCGACGCTGTCAGCTTTTCCTTTGCAGCTTTTTGAATAATTTTGTTTTTAGTTCTTTCACTAATTTTTGATTTCGGTCCTGGATGTCTTTGTTTTCCGTATTGACTTCTTAAATTTATATAATTGTTGACAACTGATCGTGACCTTCCTATTTCATGCGCGATCTGTCTATTGGACATTCCCAATTTAGATAATGCCTCAATTTTCTCGATCTCTAGTTCAGAGAGCTTAGATTCTCTAGGCATTTTTATTTTTTTATTTTTTTTTTTCTGTTAAAATGATTTTGATATGTTAAATCAATGCATTTTATTCACTAAATCCGTATTTTTACTTACTTATAGTGCAAAAAGTCACACAGGCTTCATATCTTCATATGCTGTTTCTCCGTATACTTCCTAACTTGTAATAATTTGTGTAACGGTATATCGGTATCAAGAACAAGCATGCTTCAGTAAATTTAGGCAATCAATCGCTCTCATAATGTGCATTGAAAATACGTTTTACAAATAAAATCAAGTGGCTTTATAACTATTTCCTCCACTGTTTATACTTGGACAATTTTGATGGAATTCGGCAACCCAAAGAGTTTGTCAAGCCCTATGCCTACACTAAAATCAACGCTTTAAGAAAAGCGTATAGCAGATTGTTAGTAGGCTAACTATCTGGCCACCATGGCTAAGATATATCTGTCAAATTAGGACGAGGAAACGACATCACACATCTTGTATAATTGTCCTGCATTAGCACGGTTAAGAAGATCTTCAGTCAAGAGTTTCTGGACTCCACTGACGTTCGTTCCTCTTCAGTTAAATACCTTCTGACGTTTTTTAGGGTAGCAAATAGTCTTTTATTTTAAAAGGGCTTCGGCACAAAAGACCTTTCGGTCGCAATGCGCAAGAGTCACCCGTAACAATTAAATAATCATAATTTCACTTCTTTATTCAATAATTTATATTAATTGAAGGTATACTAGATATATTTCTACAGTTTTATAGATTTTTAAGTAGTCAACAAACAACTTGTTATTAGTCAGTTCAGTTCCAATTGCAAAAACAAATGTAACAGTTTGAATTGGGTTTTTAGAGTACAGGTTACAACACTGCATCTATACTTTTATTTCTTCGAACATTTTTCTACAAATTTGCATTTGCTGCAGAAGCTAAAACAACAACTTATGTATGGAAAGGATTAGAACCTAATTTGAATCTCCAGGGACCCCAACAACTGTCTAGTATTGCTAAAGATAAGTATCGAATATAATTTGTACGTGTATTCTTTTTTAGCAATATTTTTACTTTGACAATCAAGCGAAAGACAAATTTCGGGTTCGTGAAATGTTATAATTTTCATGATGCCATGTAACAATACTTCGAAGTCGTATAGATGGTTTTCCCAAACATAAATCGAGAGGACAGTTGAGTCAAAATTCGATTTGATTCGTCCAATCGGATCGAATTCTCAATTTTTTGTTTCGACTAATTTTTTATTCGATAAAGAATGTCTTTTTCCGTCATGTAAATATGGTATAATATTTCCAGCACAGAGAAAGTACTCCCACAAATAAAATTAAATTTCTAGAATTCAATTATTTTACCATTATGAAATCTTTCTCTTTCTAAACAGGTATCAGAGTATCGGATGAAGGATTTTGTATTTTTACTGAATTTATTATTTTGTTCATCAAAGTTCAAATCATGCTGAAATAACTCTTCAACTTCTTCGTCATTCGCAGTGGATAGATACACGGTAAAAAATGTTGGACTAAAAACCAATATTTTCTGGATTGTATATAAGTCCACACCAAAAAAGTATTAGATTTTAATATTTTGAAAGGATTAAAATAAAACTGTAATATTGGCAGGTATTAAAATAAAATCCCTACAGTATTAAATTTGTCACCTGAATGCCCAAAGCTTATATCCCAAGATTGACGAATTTCGCAACATATTTGACTCATGCTCTCTGGATATTATCTGTGTTTCAGAAACATGGTTGAGGCCTCATATTACAGACGAGCTTGTTGCCCTTCCTAAATATAATCTGTATCGCAATGATCGCGCTACTCGCATTGGAGGTGGAGTTGCTATATATGTTCGGAAATGCTTAAATTCGCGCATTATTGCTCAATCTGATCCAGATTCAGGCATAGAATTCTTGTTTGTTCAGATTTCTGCTAGCCCTGTGACTTGTCTTGTAGGTGTTGTTTATAAACCCCCGAATTTCACTAACTTTGACCACTTAGATGACTTACTATCCCGGCTAGTATTTTCGTTCCCAGGAATAATAATAACAGGTGATTTTAACACTGATCCATCAAGATCAAGCTGTCTTGCTGATTTATTAAACACGCATAACCTTTCCCTTGTTAATTCTGAGCCCACACATTTTTCATCTCACTCCTCTACACTATTAGACCTTTTTCTAGTACATGATGTCAATTTAGTTTCCTTCTTTAACCAAATTTCTGCTCCCGCTTTCTCTAGACATGATCTCATCTTCTGTATTTTTAACATTTTTCCTCCTCCCCCTAGTCCTGCTATCTATAGCTATCGGGATTTTAATAACATTAACATAGATGATATCCTGGATGAGGCCGGTGGCATTGAATGGGGTCATGTGTACTCTCTGACTTCTGTTGATGAACAAACTCAGTATATTACCGCTTCCATTACATATCTCTATGATCGCTTTGTACCCCTCAAGACGCGACGTGTGTTAAATCCCAACAAGCCTTGGTTTACAGCCCGCATTTCTAATCTTATATTGCGTCGGAACACGGCCTATCGTAGATGGAAGTGCTACCGCACTCCCGAGCTTTGGAACGAATTTCGGTTTTTGCGTAATGCTGTAAATAGTGAAGTTCTTAAATCTAAGAAGAAGTTTTATAACACACACTTAAGCACAAAATTGCCTGGTAAAAAACTTTGGAGTAACCTGAAAACATCTGGCGTTTGTCCCGGGAAAAAGAACATTGATACATCTGATATCGACCCTAATGAATTAAACCGCGCTTTTGCGTCATCGAGCAGTGCTACACCTGCTAACAACGTTGATTCCCCGGTATTTTTTAACGCACAGGATCCTTTTAACGGCTCTTCTTTTTCCGCAGTAAATGAGATGGATGTATATGCAGCTATCATGGCTGTGAAGTCTAATGCTTGTGGCCTTGATGACCTTCATCCTAAATTCATTAAAATACTTCTACCAATAATCTTACCTTTCCTTACCCATCTTTTTAATACCATTTTGTAGACCTCAACTTTCCCGTTTTCTTGGAAATTGACTAAGGTCATCCCAATTCCTAAAAAGGCTTCTAACCCCCCCCCCCCGAGTTCCGTCCTATATCTATCCTTCCTTTTCTCTCAAAGGCCTTTGAGAAATTACTTCATAAGCAGCTATTCACTTTCATTAACGATCATGACCTTTTATCTTCATCTCAATCGGGCTTCCGCCCTAAACATAGCTGCACTACTGCATTGCTTAAAATTTCCGACGACATACGGAATGCCCTAGACAACGACAATGCCACCACACTCGTTTTACTTGATTTCTCTAAGGCCTTTGATAAAGTTTGTCATACAGCTCTTCTCAATAAACTGTACACTCAGTTTAATTTGTCTATCCCTGCTTGTAAACTTCTTTGGTCATATCTTCGCCATCGACAGCAAAAAGTCTCACTAAACAATAAATTTTCCCACTTCCTCTCGGTTCCCAGTGGTGTACCTCAAGGCTCTATATTGGGACCCCTTCTTTTTTCAATTTTTATTAACGATCTTCCATCAGTGATCCATGAATGCTCGTTTCATATGTATGCTGACGATGTTCAGCTATACTTGGCTGGTTCTCTTGGATCACTGGGAGATACTGTAGCCCGTATCAATGAAGATTTGGGCAGAATCTCTCAATGGGCCTTGGATAATCACTTATCCTTAAATGCATCCAAATCGAATGCTTTATGTATTTATCGAAGGCAGTTAGACTCGTCCATTCTTCCTCCCATTCTCCTTAACAAAACTATCATACCCTACTGTAAATCAGTTAGAAATTTAGGTATCATATTCAACTGCACTCTCAACTGGGCCGATCACATTAACAGTGTTATTGGTAAAGTTTATGCGACCCTTCGACTATTATGTGTTTCTGCAGCTTTTACTCCCCAGAATACCAAAATACTTCTTGTTCGGTCGCTCATTATTCCATTATTAACTTTTGGGTGCGAAATTTTCTGCGGGCTTGACTCAGCTTCCTTGCATAAATTTAATGTTGCTTTTAACTCAGCCGTGCGATATGCTTTTAGTTTAAGACGCTTTGACCATGTTTCTGCTCATGTTAAATCAATTTTGGGATGTAGCTTAATTTCATATCTGAACTTTCGGACTACCCTTTTTCTCCGAAATCTTCTCGTCTCTAAACAGCCCGGTTATCTTATTGAAAAACTTAGTTTATCTCAATCATCTCGGACTTTTTCGCTAGTTGTTCCTAAGTTTCGTTATCGATCTACGGAACGACAGTTTTTCATACAATCCATCAGACTTTGGAATCACCTACCCATGGATTTGAGAAGGAGTAGCCGCAGTCGTGATTTCCCTGAAAAGCTTTTTGAACACTTTAAAGCCTTTTAATGTCTCTGATAAGCAAGCATGTTTCCATCTCATTTTTCTAATTTTGTTTTTATTTTATTTTATTTTCTTCTACTTTTTTTAGTATATTAATACTGTTAAGTTTATTTTTTGAATTTTGCCAACTCATCTTTGTAATTTCCTGCACATAATTATAAGAAACTTTCTTAATTGTGTAGAGTTTAAACTCAAATAAATAAATAAAAAAAATAAAAATAAATGAATTTTAATACTAGAACATTAAAAATCAATACTTGTTGTATTAAAAGGTAATATTAACTATACTTTACTTCTAATCCACAATGGTTTTAAGAAGTTAATACTAATGTTTGTTTTAATACAAAAATATTGAATTGTAATCTTTTGTTGAGATATAAATAAATCCCATTTTCTATTAAAACATTCCATTGTATTAAAAGTTAATATTAACGATACTTTACCTCCAACCTACCATGGTTTTAATAAGTGAATACTAATTGTTTTATTTTATAGTGCATTAATCCATTGATACAGTGACGTGAATTTTTTTTTTTTTTTTTGATTTCAGGGAATATTTAGGTTTCATAATGTTAATTTCAAACACTAACTATTTTTTTTTTTGGATTTCAGGGAATATTTAGGTTAATTATATAGCCTTGAATGTTTACCTTCAAAATCTTCTTGTATTTCACCAATTGTTTCTTTAAAAACACCTTCAATATGTTTCATCTTTGATATCTCCTATATTGAGCAACTTAGATTTTCTAAAACAATCTCGGTCCCCAATTGATCTTTTAATGTGAATTCTGCATAGCGTTCAGCACTGTCGCATGCTTCTAAAACTTGAAAAACATTTTACTAAACATACAAAACAAAACAACGCACTCTCTACTTACTTGACAATAATATATCTTCACTTGATATAATATTTATAACCATCGGTCACCTTTCTAATAGGGGCGAATATGCATCTGTCGCCAAACTTTGCCCGCACAAAGGGTTCCTGGCTATAAGCGGTTCCACTTGGACCTAAGCAAGAAAATCCCATACCTATACCATACATGGATGTGTCCTTATGAGTTAAGTTTGGAGGTACCATATTTATTTCGTATATCCAAAAACAGGGGAACTAGAGGGCGAAAACCTTTTGAACATTAGGTCCTCCTAGTGTCCAACAGAGATTGAGTTTGGATTTTAGATTGCTGTAGTTATATCATATACTAATGTACTTTGAAATGACAGTGAGAAAACATATATATGTAAATTGAAATGAGAAGTTTGGAAGCAGTGTGAATCTTCAAGGCCAGTAAGTAACGGCTTCCTTTGAGTGTCCAGAGCTGGAAATGAGATATATGATAAAGGGCGTCAAGATATCCATGTATGCCAAAAATGATGAAAATCGAAGGAGTGGAAGGGTGTCATTTTTTTGAGCAATTATTCGTATATTCATTATTCCATTGATTCACTTAAGGCCCGATTCAGAAAGTTTTGTTCACTTTTCTCGATGCTGCTATTAGAACAATACGGAACAAATAACCCCACCAAGCACATGCATTAGAGAATATACTCCTGTAGTATTAAAATTAATTGTAAATTCTTAATTTGGCTGAGTCAGTTTTCAGCACGAGCTCTCAACGCGAACAAGTGTGTCAATCGGTTTTGCGCATTTATATGGAAAATCCTGAAGAGAGTATTTCAAGGATCGCTAAGGAGGCCAAAACAAGTCGTCCGACAGTAAAAAGAACTATTATTATTATTAGATTCAGTGAAGAGCAAACAATTAAGGAAAAACCAAAAAGTGGAAGGCCGAAAGGAACTGCAAACAAGAATTTAGAAAGAAAAGTGTTAGTCGCCATCGATAAACAAGTCCATATCTGAACGAGATGTTGCCAAAAAATGTAAAACTAGCCAAACAGCTGTTCATCGAATTAAGGTTCGGAATCAAATAAAGACATTTAAAAAACAAAAGACTCCAAAAAGAACGGTAAAGCAGCAAAATACAGCTATAACTCGAGCCAAAGAACTTTATAAACTGTTTACTGCGAAACAAAATTTTTGTTTGGTGATGGATGACGAATCGTATTTTAAATATCATCGGACATCAATCCTCCAAATGTCCCAGAACTTCGCCCACTTGAAAGATATTGGGCTTTAGTAAAGGCAATATTGAGGAAAGAAGGAAAAGTAGCCAAAAACCTACAAGAATTTAAAAGGTTGTGGACCGCAGCTAGAAAAAAGTGACATCAGAGACTGTGCAAAAAATAATGGCACCCATTAAGAAAAAAACACGACTATTTTCCAGGAAAAGGAAAAGTGTTTAATATTTTTGTATTTTTTTAAATTTTAACACGTATGTTAATTTAATGAATTAAACCGATTTGTATTCTGAAGACATATAAACCGAGGATTTAATTTTATAAAGTGAACGAAACTTTCTGAATCGGGCCTTAGTTCGAGAGCTAAGGAATTCCAATTCAAAAGTTGAGGGATTGGTAAGACTCAATCGAAAAGTCTCATCATCAAAAATAATGGTCCCTGGTGGGAATTGAGCTTCCTGTTTCGTTTTCATCATTTCATATGATATTCAAGTGAAAATGAGCGATTGCTACCCATAAAGTGCAATAAAAATGAATGAAGTGAGGTTCAAGCTAATTGCTCTGCAATGACTCACATACATGCTCTTAGACACAAGATGATTGTTGATTGACCCTCTATAAGGTCAGAATTAATCATAATGAGCAATTATATTCAAGTATATGGAAGATTTGGTTTAGGTCCAAAAGTCAATGCTTATAGCTAGGAACCCTTTCACTTTCCACTCGCACTGCATCTTGACTGGCATGGCCAATATGACACATTGTAGCATAAAAAACTTTAAATGCAATCTTCTTGGATTGAAATATTACCTTTTAATCTTATTTTAATCCAATTAATATTGAAAATTACTCCAAAAAGATTACAGAGTCTTTTAACATATATTTTGGATTACTTTTCAATACAAAAATTATTGCATTTTTAAGTAATATTCGGTGGATATTTACTTTTAATTCGAAGTGGATTGAAAAAAGGCTGTAATACAAGCAAAAGATTAAATTTTTAACCGTGTAGAATTAAGCTATTCTTTTCCTTTTATTCCTCTTACACTCACTTCTAACACCACTGATGAAATGAGGGAATCTTCAATATCAGTTTTTATTATTTCTTAATATCTTAATTTGTACTTAATATTTGCCCGTGTCTTTTTAAGACTGATTGATGTTATATTTTTTCACAATTTAAAAGAATACAGTCAAGTCTCCTATAACGCGATTGATTTGTACCGCGTTTTATGGAAACCGTGCTATGAGAAATTTAGAATTAATTCAAATCAGGATATGCGTTCTATGGAAACCGCGTTTTGAGAAACATAGAAATAAGACAAATCAGAATAATCTATACCGCGTTATAAGGAAACCACCGCCGCGTTCTATGGAAACCGCGTTATAAGAAACTCAGAATTAATACAAATTAAATGATTCGTACCGCGTTATATGGAATCTCAGAAATAAATAAATTCTATATAAATCAGACCTATATAAAAACTGCATTCTCAAAGTAACAAGTTGTGACTGATACGGTTAATAAATAAAATTGTATAATAGAAATGACAATGAATATGTAGATTTTTACATAAAATTTAAAATTAGGTTTAATGAATACTAGAATCGAAAAACAGGGGAATACACCACAAATGTTAACTATGTACATTAGGGTGCTTTTTTTTCGCAACAATTTTTTTTTTCAGTCCCACCTCGAAATTTTGTGGCTAATACCTAAACATACATTCCCTGAAAATTGGAGCCCAAAAAAATAATATTTAGTACTAGACCAAGACGCATAAAGATTTCCCATATAAAATACACGTGAACTTTGATTGTTTTTCTTCAAATCTCTACAACTCAGAGGCATTTTATGGCACAATCTTGGGCAATGGTATCGTTTCTTCAGAATTGAATGCTCTACAAAAGTGTCTATTGCAATGTAACCCTAACTCCCACCAGCGAGGTAGTACGGGTCATTAACCCCAATTTTTCCACGAAATTCTCGCTTTTTGCCCCTATCTCGTAAACAACAAGAGGTACAGAAAAAGTGAATATGACAAACTTGTAGCAAATTCAATTTCCTACTAAAAAGTTTTGAACACCATATTGCTAACATCGATATTTCTTGAGATATTGGGCTTTGAAGTTGAGGTAGTGTGGAAGTTTCATGTATTATTGAGCTAAATTGTAGAAACACTACCTCAACTTCAAAGTCCAATATCTCAAGAAATATCGATGTTAGCAATATGGTGTTCAAAACTTTTTAGTAGGAAATTGAATTTGCTACAAGTTTGTCATATTCACTTTTTCTGTACCTCTTGTTGTTTACGAGATAGGGGCAAAAAGCGAGAATTTCGTGGAAAAATTGGGGTTAATGACCCGTACTACCCCGCTGGTGGGAGTTAGGGTTACATTGCAATAGACACTTTTGTAGAGCATTCAATTCTGAAGAAACGATACCATTGCCCAAGATTGTGCCATAAAATGCCTCTGAGTTGTAGAGATTTGAAGAAAAACAATCAAAGTTCACGTGTATTTTATATGGGAAATCTTTATGCGTCTTGGTCTAGTACTAAATATTATTTTTTTGGGCTCCAATTTTCAGGGAATGTATGTTTAGGTATTAGCCACAAAATTTCGAGGTGGGACTGAAAAAAAAAAATAGTCGCGAAAAAAAAGCACCCTAATGTACATACAAAATTTTAACACATCGAATAAGTGTTGCCATAGATAAATTTTTCAAGCCATTTGAGTTGTTGGAATGTTCTTGTATCAAAAACGCTTTGTAAAGAGACCGCGTTATAGGAGAGCTTGTCGCATTTTTCACACCGCGTTATATGGGAATCGCGCTATAAAACACCGCGTTATAGGAGACTTGACTGTAGTCCCTTTCATTTAGACATTTTAGCACTCCCTTCGCCAAATTGTGTTTCTCCACGAAATCGGTTAGGTACTTTTATTGTTTTTTATTAATGCCATCTTTCGTTTTCCTTCTTATTGTATATTACTGTTACGCGCCGATGTTTTATGTCCTAAAAATAGAAAAAAAAATAATTAAATTTAAGTTTTAGATGAAAAACTTACTTACAACTTGAGGAAGAAGGAAGAAGTCGATCGCCACCTTCCGACCATGTTCAATTCGGGCCAGCCCCCTTGTCCTTCTCCCTTCATCACTCTAAGTGGTAAATAAGTTTTTCATCTTAATCTAAAACTTAAATTTAATTATTTATTTTTTTTTCTATTTTTTGGACGTAAAACATCGGCGCGTAACATTACTATCATAAATAAGATAAGACTAAGAAACATAAATATTTTCATTTATTTTCACTTTCATTTTTGAAATTGTTCCTCAAGGCAATCAACCTAAACCCTTCAAACCAGTCGTAACGACTTTCAAATTTTGATCGATTCGTCTTATATGACAACGTTTTCGTAAATGGTCAAAAATTTTTGGCCGTTTCGAATTACATGACTATCCCTCAGGACCACTTGTTTAATATTAAGTGATTTATTTGCTTTGAAATAATTTTCAAAATGCATGGTGATATCTAACTTTATTGCCACAAAATGCTTGTAAAATGTTGCCTAAAGTATGTAATAACACATTTATCTATCTTTGTTCAGGGGAAAAAACCAAATTGTACGACTTTGTTTTTCCATGTGTAAAATAAAAGCAAATGTATGCACATTTTTTTTACTCTTAGTCAACATCAAACTTTCACAAGAAATGTTAATACATTTAGAGATAATATTATAATAACAGCCCCAATTAAAATAACAAAAGATACTTAAACTATCTATTGCATCTCCTCTGAATAAAAAAAATATGATGCTAAATGTTCTGGATTTCTGAATTTCATCAGTTTGAACTCGCCTTAATGAACTTCAGTTGATCTATACCTAAATATGTATAAGATTTCTACTTCTTGGTTTCTGCGTTAAATTAATATTAACTTCAATTTGTGGTTACAGAAGACGAAAACGGAAATAGAACATATTTTGACATAGTCCAAGAATTTAATTCAGTACCCAAGTAAGATACGACCTTAACATTTGCTTAGAAAAATAAAATTTCTTAGTTCCTCGTCTACAAGTTGGAAAGTTTGTCCGTACTTCTCTACTTATATTGGAAGCAAAAAATTTTGCATGGTGACCCAAAAAAGATTGGAAGTACACAACTATTCCTAGGGCGAAAACTTAAACAGGAGCTCTAATTGATACTTGAGTTAAACTTGGCAGTGAGATAGCATAAAGTTCGGCATTTATGTTGGAGAGGAGTGAATTTTAGTTAACAGCGCCTGGTAGGTAGTGGACGGGGACAATCTTTAAATCGTCTTTTGAAAAACGAATTAAGCTCGCATTCGATATCGCAATTATTTATCATCATAGATATGATTTCCGCTGTTAGCTTTGTGAATCCCTGGAATTTCCTGAGCAGAGCAAATAAAATCAAACGTGATTTAATTTGCCCCCTGTGTGGTTGGTGCCCGAGATGAAAACCAAACATTTTTAGCTTCCTATATGGAAGGACATAAATCTTGAATTGAATTAGCTGGAATTTGCGGAAATGCTCCGTCAGAGAGCAGTTCGTCTTTTTGCAGTGCTCACCTTGGGCACATTTACCCAGGAACAATAAACGTCCCAGGCGAAATGAGAAAGACGGAAATCCATAAATAAATAAAAATGCCCCCTCCGCGAACCCATCGGATCAATATAAAGTTGGAGCGATAGTTGTGCGGCGGGGATTTATTAAATATAAGAATGATGGGATCGAAATAAGCAATCAAAACCCAATTTTGTGACGATTGACTGCTAATACGATTCCGTGTTTGTCTGACCGAAATGACTTTGGATGAAATGTAGTTTTCTGCGCTTCACCTTTTTGCGGGGCGGGTGCCCAGTTTTCTTTCAACGAGCGGATGAGTATTAAAGTTTATGCGTTATTTTGCGAAAAGGGTGGAAATTCGTTATATCTGCCAAGAGTCCACGCTTATGATTTTTTTTATTTTATTGCAGTTGTTTCTCAAAAAGTTAAATTGCTTCAATTTAAAAATTAATATTAAGGAAATTTATAGTTTAAACGATTTCTTTTAAATGGAATATGAAGGTTTCTACAAAAGCAAATGAAGTATTAACATTAATCAAGAGTGGGCTATCGGTTAGTTTCTTTTAAAATTACATTTTGTTTTGATAGAGACAGCTCTTTTGCGCTAAGACAAATTGGCTGAAACACATTATCATATCTCCGCGGTACGAAATGAATAAATTTACGCTTCAAAAACGTTGGGAAATATTGAAAACTAATTTCCAAAATGAGTGCTGTGTTGCCGAAACAGTGGGAATTTTGAAATTTCGGTCGTAATAATGCACCAACCGTGCCTGCTATACGTAAGTTTGTGAAGAAAGTTCGTGAGATTAGCATGCTAATTGATAACACAAGTTATCCTCGTTTTCCTTCTGTAAATTCAGCCGAGAATATTGCTGCCGAAATTGTGCGCGTGCGTGAACCCGAGAACCTCAACTCGCCACAGAGCTAGAAGAATTAAACATTAGCCGCACTAGCCTGAGCAAAATTCTGTATAAAGAAATCGGATTATTCCCTTACAAGGTCCAACTGACTCACGAATTGAAGCAAAATAATCAGTGGTTCGTTATCACTTCTCTGTTTTCGTTTTAAAGCAGCTCAAAGAACCCCGCACAAAATGTATGGGAATTGAACACCGGTCAATTTGTATGAAACTTCGTATTTTGATAGCCCTTGTTATGCTGATCAAAAGTCTCAATGGGCACGAAGCCCGAAAACCCCCCCAACTCCCCCAAAACCGCCCCTAAAGGTCAGGGGCTGTATTTGATAGATTTTATTGGTGAATTGCCTTACCGAAATATTTTACTTCTGTAGTCAAACCTACGGACTCCATACAGTAACTAGGTCATTCCCAAAACAGTCAACCTCCCCCCCCCCCCCACTCTCCCCACACCTCATAGCTCGACATGCGACTTTTCCCCGTTTACTGGCTGTGAGAACGTTTCATCGTGAATTTCATACCACAGCCACCTAAACGATCACTACTCAA
This sequence comes from Dysmachus trigonus, assembly GCA_949715965.1. NCBI lineage: Eukaryota > Metazoa > Arthropoda > Insecta > Diptera > Asilidae > Dysmachus > Dysmachus trigonus. The sequence goes on from OX454322.1 coordinate 50,701,684, forward strand.
TACCGTTCGACCCCCGAAAAATCAACCTCTCACCCTAACACTAACCCTGGGGGGTGAAACAACCCCACTCCGTGCCATACCTGCCATATGAATTATTCCTGCTTACGGGTTCCCAAACTGGGTGACCGTGATTTTTGCATTCCAGAGCCACTTAAGCGTTCACTATTCAATATCCTTCGGCAGATTTTGGTGCGGAGTGGGGTTAGTTCACCCCCAACCCCGGGGTTGCTATTGGAGTGGAGCGTTCAATTGTCGGGAGTCGAAGGTTGAGTAGTGATCGTTTAGATGGCTGTGGGATGTAATTCACGATCAAACGGTTTCACAACCCGTAGGCAGTGAAAAGTCATATGGCAGGTTTTACGGGCTGTGGCGAGGGTTGGGGTGTATGTTGGGGGCGGGGGTTCGAAAGATATTGAATAGTGAACGCTTAAGTGGCTCTGGAATGCAAATCATGGTCACCCAGTTTGAGAACCCGTAAGCAGGAATAATTCATATGGCAGGTTTGGTACGGAGTGGGGTTGTTTCACCCCTCAGGGTTAGTGTTGGGGTGGAAGTTTCAGTTGGCGGGGGTCGAACGGTATTTGAGTAGTGATCGTTTAGGTGGCTGTGGTATGGAATTCACGATGAAACGTTCTCACAGCCGGTAAACGGGGAAAAGTTGCATGTCGAGGTATAAGGTGTTGGGAGAGTGGAGGGGGGGGGGGGGGGGGGGGGGGGGGGGGGTTTGACTGTTTTGGGAATGACCTAGTCACTGTATGGAGTCCGTAGGTTTTAGGTTTGACTACAGAAGTAAAATATTTCGGTAAGGCAATTCACCAATAAAATCTATCAAATACAGCCCTTACCTTTAGGGGGGGTTTTGGGGGAGTTGGGGGGTTTTCGGGCTTCGTGCCCATTGAGACTTTTGATCAGCATAACAAGGGCTATCAAAATACGAAGTTTCATACAAATTGACCGGTGTTCAATTCCCATACATTTTGTGCGGGGTTCTTTGACGTCGATTTTGCAAAAAAAAATCATTTTTTCGGATGAGGCGCATTTTTATTCGGTGGCTATGTAAACAATTGTCCTATTTGGGGCTTGGAAAACCAGTCACCAATACATCCTTGTGTGTCTGTTTGTTATGATTGTTTTAAGTGACGGCATTATTGACTCATTCTTCTTCGAAGATGAAGATGGAACAACGTTACAGACTCGAAAGAGTTCTGATCCCAGCAAGATTGTGCTACGTGCCACACAAACCGTGCAACAATCGATCTTTTGCGTATTAAGTTCAATAATCGTTCAATCAGCTGTTTTGGACATGTGCCGTTGGACTTTGTTTTGTAGGATACCGATAATGATCGATGTAATGCTCAGAAAAAAAACGATGTACTGCGGCGCAAAAAAATTGAGAAAATTGGGTTGAGAGGATAGGCTACTGCCCAACCAGCCAAGGCAGCCATTTAAATTCCCTAACTAATCGGAAAGTTTAATCTTTTCATTAAATTAACAAACATTGAAAAATGTTGAACAGTGCTTATTTTATAGCATTTTTAAAAATAAATCAGTTGATGGGTCACGCTTTATATGATAACTTTTCTCTCTATAAACTTTGTGAAATAGAATTATTTGTATACTTTAAATAGTTATGTTCTACGTTAACTAAAATCCAATGTAGGTACTTGAAGAGATGGAGTCCACTCTTCATTGGGCTTATGTTGCAATTAATTTTAGCGGGAAATACCATATTGAAACAAAGTATTGTCCAATAAAATTACGACAAAATTCAATCCAATAGGTACTTCTGCAGGGGTTTTGTAATAGCGCAGATAGAGTAGAATTCTTTTGAAACCCATTTGTACGCGGTGCGGTGCCTGCAATTCCGACCGGGAACAGGAGGTCCGGCCTGGCTCGAGTAAATCAAGTCAATCAGACATCTCCGCACCCCTTCGAGGAAATGCACAATTGCAATATGTTCACGTGTGGCCTGTAAAAGAACTTTAAATGGCAAATACAGCCAACAAAGCACTTGCAGGTGATATACTGAGACAAGACGGATAGTTGATAGCCAAACGTAATTCTGCACCCTTAACACTTGACCTCAGGTAGAGCTGACGGAAAATTTATTGTGTACCGGTGCGCTCTTATTCTTCCAGCGTTTCCCCTAGGAACCTATGAAATCGAGAATATGGTCTATCACACACGAAACGAACTGCACCTGTAAAGCTCCGGTCAAGAACTTCTTCCTTTGGAGATCTAAAAGAATTATGAGCATTAATAAAATTTGATGGTAATTTAAGGACTCGCCGTCCTCCACAAAGTTTTTATTTCATAAGCTCCCTCAGGATCGCCAAAGAGGTGAAGTTGTCACTGTGTAAGTTATAGGAGTTGTGCACGTAAATATTCGTGTAAGGAAAGCTATTTTTGAAATATGAACCAACTTTAAGATATTTTTTACATCACTTATTTCCTGACAGGATTTTGAGAACGAACAAAATTGATTGGTACTCAAATTTTAAACAGAGAATTCCATTCTGTGAAAATAAAAAATATTTTTTTATTACTTACTTTGACATTAAGAACCATGTTTGATTCACGAGTGATTTGTTTATGAGAGCATAGGTTTGAAAATTTAAAAGATTGATGATAGTGAGCCCGATTAAGGGGAAGACCTGGAACACAAAAAGAGGGTAAAGGGGCGGCTGTTATCATACATTGTAATGATCCATGGATAATAAGCTAAAATATTGTAGTTAGGTAGTTTTACGGCACATATTTCAAAAACTATTCATTCAACTGATTCACATGAACTATATCATACTAAAATTTCAAATTTTTTTTGATACTATATTTTGAAGTGAAGATTTTTTTGTCGCGGTAGAGTAACTTGCTGTGGTGAGAAAAGGAAACTTCACGAAAAGTGAAACGAATGGCGGCGAATTGCTAGAGAAGGCGGACAGAGAAGAGGAGAAATATTGAAAGCCCCACTCTTTAAGCGCGCTCTCTCTCATGCTTCGTGCTCCCTCTCTCAGGCCAAACAATTCTCATTCTGGCTATGTACAATATAATATATGTATCACCAAATAAAAAATGTAGTGATATAATGGATTTCATATACGAAATATTGATGGCACATACACCAGAGTGCAATTTTAGGGGTGAAATGCCAATGATATTGTGTGGCGATTTTCACGTAAACTTTACCAAGCCAGAATCACCACCACTGATCGATATCTTACATAATAAATTCCACTTGAAACTGAATAATGATAAAACAATAGCAACCACAGCACCTGGAACTATTGACGCAGTATTTTGTAGATATTTAGAGAAATTTAAATTTTGAACTTTTATATCCTATTTTAGTAATCATAAACAAATCATTTCATTTTTAGATTTTAGTGAAGACCTGGATACAAGGAAAAAATACATATTTACAACTCATGAATGCGCTACAAACTTCCCAGTCCTCCCACTTTCTTTTTTTTTTTAACTGCTATTTCATTTTATAACACATATATTGTTAATAATGTACACAGCATATTTTTAAATCGCAATAAATTCATCATAAATAAATTTCAAAGCTCTAGCTTTATAGTAGACTAGATTAGAACTACATAGTCGAAGTTTTAATTGCAAGATTTTTCCAGGACAAATAAAGTGATTTAATAAAAGCGTTGTGAAAAAAACGAAGAAAATTCCTTTAAAATATTTAGACTCTTTTGTCGTTGTCCGTTCAATTTTTCAAAATTTCAATTTAGATCAAAATGGCAAAAGTCAAACGTTTGTTTTTCGATGAAAAATTTTCTTTTTGTACAGTCTGTTTGGTAAGAGCATTTCGATCAAAATTCAATGATATGATAAAAAATTAATAAAATACAATCTTTTTCTAGTTATTTCATTTATTCCCTGTTACACAATATATTTACTATCAACATTTTCAATTAATTTTTCGGCATAGTTCTATGGTAGATCCTTTCAGGTGTTCTTCACCGATAATTTAAATTTTCGCAAAATAAATGCACTGACCCGCGGAAGCCTTGCCTTCATAAATACCCACAAGTTTTTAATTGAAATGGCATCAGGACTTTGTGAGGGTACAAAGATGACTTCTATGTTTTGGATCGTGGTCTTCTGACAATACCCACGATCGTTCCCCTGCTCGAAACTAATCATTTGTTGACTTGAGTTATATATTTTCAGTTAAATTTCCAGAAAAAAAAAAAAAAAATTGCCGAATTCTAGTGAACGGAAGCATCCCCAGAATTTTAATTGAGTGTTTTACTGTACGTACCTTTTTTTAATACTTGCTTGGGTCCTTGATATATCCAAAATTATGACTCATCGATAAACACGATATTTCTCCGATCACAGTTTAAACCATTTTCTATATCTATTAGGTTGATAAAAAAGTTTTGTCGCAATAATTTCAGTAGAATTTATTTATTCATACATCTCATACAAAACATTACTAATCAACAATATATGCGTACATCTAATTCTATAATACTCGACCATCTAGCAGGTAAGTCGTTAATTCCTTTTGCCCAAAACTGCGGCATCTGTGACTTGAAAAAATTGAACACATCCTTCGTGAGATCGTCGACGTTTTTGAAAATGTTGTTCCTCAAATATGACTTCAAATGTCTGAACAAATGATAGTCAGACGGCGCGATGTCGGGAGAGTACGTTGGCTGAGGAACGGTATTCCAGTGAAGCTCAGTGATTGTTTTGTGGGTTTCCTTTGCAACATGCGGTCTCGCGTTATCGTGGAGAAGGTGGACAGTCGCGCGTCTTGGCCGTTTTTCTCTTATAGCTTTTGGCAATTTCTGGAGATTTTCGATGTATCGTGTACAGAAGATCAGAAGAAGAAGATGTACGATGTATCGTGTACAGATAGATGCCTGTAGGGACAAAATTGTGAAGACATTCCCTTTGCGTCCCAGAAATAGCACAAAAAAAATCTTTCGTGAGTGGGAATCAGATTTCGGTTGCTGTGACAGCTTTTCTCCAATAGGAAGCCAATATGCCAGATGCGTGCTGTTATCATAAAAGATCCAGTTTTCATCCCCCGTCACAAGATTATCTAGAAACTCCTTTTGATGATGACGAAATAGGAGATACTGACAGATGTTTACGCGGCAATTCTTATTGTCGTCAGTGAGAGGGTATGGTATCCATCGAGCTAGAACCTGTATCCCAAGTTGTGTAAGTGGTTTACTATTGATGGTTGGGTGCAGCCAAGTTCTCTTGCTAGCTCGTGCATACTTGCCTCAGGATTCACTTTGATGCAGCGGAGTAAAGCGTCATCATCGATGGTCGAGGTTCGTCCAGAACGTTTCTTATCTTCAAGACTTGCGTCACCAGATTTAAAACGATTAAACCAACGCTGGACTGTTCGATGAGAAAGGACGTTCTCGCTGAATGCATTCTGTATATTTTTAGCAGTCGCGCTTGCGTTCGTACCACGCTGCCACTCGTAGAACATGATCGCCCGAAGTTGCTCCTGTGTGATCGAAGTCATTTCTGTCCACTGGAACGCATACCCTTTTATACCCTGTTCGGGAGAGTAGAAAATATTCTAGAATATATTTGAAACCGCTTGATGTCATATTGCGTCAAAACGTAATAAAAAAAATTTTTTTTTAATTTTCCGACAAAACTTTTTTATCAACCTAATAAATAAGTGGTTTTATTGTAGTACTGTGGTGTTTGACGACATTTTCCTTCATCCTTTGACGTATAGTGTAGACAGACATTTTGATGACTTTTGCAACTAATTGGCTTCTGGCTAGCCTCGGTGTCAACTGTGGATTGTTCTAGAAAAGCTTTAAAATTAGTTTTTCCTAGTGTTGCCCCTCTCTGGCAAGTTGCCTACATTTTTCCTCCAAAAACTTCTTACGCTATTTCGTTATAAATGATGCATCCTTCTTAATATATCTTGCCGCCAAGGCGTAAATCTACTTAGGTCGGATGAAGGCAAAAAAAACACCCAGCTTCAAAACATTTTTAGTACAAGGCACTCATGTTGAAAATTGCTTTTACTCGCAGAAAGTCCAATACAAAATGAGACTTTAATCATGAGACGCATACCTACAAGTAATATTCATCCCTCCCCCTTTAAAATTGTTTGTCTATTTTTCTTCCTTTCTAAGATATCATTGATATGCTCTTACCAAACAGACTGTAACTGTAACCGAATCAATGGTCGCCTTACAATAAATTATATTAAAAGTTAACGGATATTCACAGAAGGTCATAGTATGACTTAAATGAAAGCCTGAATCGTAATCTATGTATATGAAAAAGCACTAATCCTGAGAATTTACTTAACATCTTGAGGAACACATTTTTCGTAACGATTCGTCAGGTGAAGTCTTCATTCCCTATCTATTGTATGAAATAATCAATACATAGAAAAAATAACTTTGTTTTGGAAAAATTTGAAAACGTTTCATATTTGTATGTTATAACTTAAGGTTGAAATCTTCATTAGAGCTACGGTACAAGTTCCTATCACGATCCGTTATTTTTAATGATTTTTCAAAAATGGCGGAAATACGGTGTTTTGCAATTTTTAACTCTATTTTTCAGCTAATTGAAAATTTTTGTTTGCATATGCACAATCCTATAGAAATGATTTTTCATTTGTTGGGCAACTAAATTGGTGTTGACCAGTGTTATCTACGATTACAATTACGTTTAATCGATTTAAGGCAAAACGATTGCACGATCGGGGAGGCTTACAACTACGTTGATTTTCATCGAATCAGCTTCAAATCTTTACAGCATATGTATTTGTGAGAACTACTATCCCTAAGCTTAGCATGACAACGCTCCAGAACTTATTTTCTGGTTGTAAGAAAAATTATAAATTTAGGACTATGACCATAAAAACATAAAGGAAGCAGGAAAAAATCGAAGTGCTAATAAGGAGCCAAGCGCAAGCCGACAGGATTTCTTTTCGTGGTGCAATTCCGTAAATCCGCTCGAAATTTTATATCTAGGATAATAACTCACTCGGAGATTACGACCACAAACCTCAGCCGACCGCAACGACGCGCCGCGGAGGTGTTCAGAACGGTGGGTGCTGCCCGCGGGCGGGCATGTTAAAATGCATCTAATTATAAGCCGGGGCGTCGCACTCCAGGAGCTCTCACCTAAATCGTCTTAAAAAACGTACACCTTGTTCTACACGAAAAGTCCCTCTTATCGGCTCTCGCGACCGAAGAAGGAGGGGGGAAATTATTTGAATCCACTTTGTATGCAAATGACGTCCCAAAAGGGTTTTTCCTGCAGACCAACCCTCGGTCTCGGGCGGCGGGGGCGGAACGGGGAAAACGAAATGAATGAACGAAAATTAATCTTGTGGAACGGTGACGCGGGCGGCGAACAAAAAAATATTCACTCCGTAATTTATTTAAGTCCTTCGGTGTTTTCATTTAATAACGGATATTTAATCCCCAAGCCGCTTTGCATGCCCCACACAAACGGAAATTGCACAATTTTTCCACTTTACATTTTTCTTTGGCAATCACGCCTTTGCCGATTGCTCTCCTTTTGCCGGAGCACGTCAACGCCATCTCGTCACAAATTTTAATGAGGGCACTCCATGAGATGAGATGTAAAGAAGGGCCGGACCTGGATCTGGAACTGGACCCCCCAACCGCTCCTCAGGCAGGTGGACATTAACGAATGAGCCGGCGTGTCGGAGCGCATTATCACCCTGTACTTTATCCCATCATCCCGAGATTTCACTTTCTTTCCAGCACCCAGGGTCACTGCCTTAATTTTTCAGGGCCTGGAAATGAGTTCTGAATCTTAAAATATAACGAATAAAAACAATATTTAAGGCGTTTTTATTGCCTGGCCCTAAAAACTTTTTTAACTACTTGACTTGCTTTCCTAATACCTCTTCTTATTTAATTCTTGACGCTGACACTCGTTTAAATTATATTAATAATATCCAGATTCAGCTGATGAAATTCTCAGGATAGTTTTACGTAAATGTGTGATGAATTTATGATGAAACTTGGTGATATTTTTACTCACAAAGAATCAGTTTCCGAAAAATTTTATAGGACAAAAATTACAATTATAATTAGCCAAAGAACACGTGTGATTTTTTCCAGAATTTTTCGGAACATTTTTGGTTTTTTCAAGATTTGGCCAAATTAAAAAACCAAAAATAGTCCAAAAAATTCTAAAAAAATGCACACGTCTACTTTCAAGAATTTACTGTTCTACACAAATTTTTTGTAAAGTTGAGTTTTTATTACATTGCTGTACAAATCGGCCATTTTGCAAAAACCAAAGCAAAAAAACAAACTTTCAAAACAATGGTTTGAGAAAGTGTAGACATTCTGACCGCGATTTCTGGTAGTTATATGATCATTCAATAGCAGCAACGACAATATAATCCGCTTTGAAAAGAAAAATGACCAAAAACAATCAGCATATAAAAAATAATAGGGTTTTTGAAGCTTTTATGCAAAACAAATACCAGATTCTGAAAGAGCATCCCCAAAAACCTCCTATATACGATTTCGGAAGTAAATCGCCCCAATTTTCTATTCGAATCGTACAATTGAACTTGCGTGGACAAAATTGCGCATTTATGGGTTAAAAGGAATAAAGACTCAATTTTTAGCAGTGTAGTCTTGCATTTCATTCTTCATTCTTCATTCTTCATTAATCCCTTACAGCATTTTGAAGCGATATTCAGTGACTTGGTTACAACAACTATCATTTAGCTGCAGGTTCTTGTTATTTCACGTCTATGCTTAATCTTTTAGACATAAACTTGTGAAGTGGTACATTGCACTATGATCAAAACTGAATTACAGCAAAAAGTACAACCAACTTAACTTATTTCAACCAAAATAAAAGCATATTGGATTCATCAATGACCCTGAAAACATCACAAAGTTTAACAATTTTCATCCGCCATATTTGGACCGTCATCTAGAATTTCAACACCATGGCATGAGATTTGAAACCAGTGACTGCGAAAACCTCCTAGTGCACTAATTGGGGGATATTTCAAAAATTTTAAAAATGTCTGTCTGCCGTATTGAATCTGCTATCTTGAATTTCAAAATTTTGATACAAGATCCGAAATCAGTTTCAAATAGTAGAAACGCCACTTGCTTCATATTTCACGTGTAGAGGTTGTTCAGGAGCGGTTTCTACGGCTGGTATTGTCCCCACTCCCTTGGAGTGATAGGATATGCCTCCCACCCTATGAGAATAGGCTTTTCTTTATCTAGGCGTAAGAAAACACTTTGTGTTTAATTCTTCCACAATCTTGTATCTGGCAATCTTGTATCACTCTTAAGTCTAATCAGTATAAATACTCGTCGTCACGTGACAAGGGGTTACTATATATAGGGGTATATTAAAAATCATAGAACACATTATGGATTTTATGAACCGCTTTCTAACATTTCTAGGGGTTATAATTACTGTTTTGACTATATCTAAAAATTCAATTAAGAGTGCAATATATAACATAATACAGATCTGCAAATTGTAACTTTTAATTCTTTCCCTGGAATTTTATAGCTGTTTAAAGGCTGCTAATGACGAATATAAACTCAATGCTTTTCAATCAGGAAAGATTTTTGCGAAAAATATGATTAAAGTAAAAAAAACACCTATTCTATCGATTATTTTAAAAACATATTTTCATAGAAGCTAAGACTAAAATGAAAATCCTGATACTAAACTATTGCATAAAAATACAAAAAGATGAAAAACTCATAAAATTATGAAAAAGTTGTTGGGGCATTTTCATTTTCGGATTCTACGGAAAAAATTATATAGGAATGATCTCTAACCGAGAGAGAAATGATGTTGAACTGTGTAATCGTTAATTAATTGCTAGTATATTTTTCTTTAGTTTAATTTGATAACTTTGTTTTTTACTATTGTTTCAGCCTGTTTATGTATATATACAGGATGTTCAAAAAGTATCAGATCCCCCTCCATCTCAGAAAGCACTGACCGGAGAAAAAAATGATAACTACAAAAGTTGTAGGATTTCGCGTGGATAATCCAATGGTGACTTCGAATTCGGCCTTGACCTTCAAGGTCATTTGATCCAATATTTTTGACCCCGGAGATCTTTGGCCTTGCCGCGACCTTGATCTTAACCTCAAGGTCATATCCGAACGTAAAATTCCCGTTCTTTCGATTCCCGGGGACAAAAATATGGGGCCCATTTGAAATTCTGAAGTTGGCCTTCAAATGACCTTGAAGATCAAGGTCAAATTACAAGTCAACATTGGATTACCCACACGAAATCCTAGAACTTTTGTCGAAGTGATTTTTTCTCTAGTCAGTACTTTCTGAGATAGAGGAGAAATCTGATACTTTTTTAACACTGTGTTTATAATAAATTAAAGATACGTTACATAAAAAAAACGTGATCCTTTCTAGCCTATTTGGCGCTAGAAATATCAAAACCTCAATTCCTTACTTTATTTAATTGTTTTTCAAAGTTATATCTTAAGATTTATACTAAAACTTATTAAGGTTCAAAATTACAACATGTTCGAAAACCTTTTCCAGTTATAATTACCAATTCACATTTGAAAGCATATTACATTAAAGGCGCAGGAAAATTGTTAAAATTACAAGCTTGCACTCCGGTAGTTCTAGTGTTAGCTAGTGAGAAAAATAATTTTTTTTTTTTTTTTTTTAAATCAGTGCTTGGAATTCAATTCCTCAAAAAGTAATTGATTACACGTTGACAGAAAACCCCTTTTTTCCAAATACTTTGTAAATTCCCTTTTAGAATGGAGAAAAACAAAATTACATAATTAAAAGTTCAATTTCTTGTAATGGAATTAACGACGAAATCAATATTAACAATTACAAATCCTCCTAATGGAATTGAAAAGTTGTTCAAGTCTAGTACAAAGGAATTCAATATATCAGTTACAAATTACAATCCCCTTGAATTGGAATTTCAATGTAATTTAATTTCTAAAGGATTCTTTCCAACCCAGCTCTGGCAGCAGTGAATAAGGACATAAGTGTGAGCGCCTCAAAAAAAGGTGATTTTTGGAATTTTTTTTAAAGATAACTACTGCATGGAATGTTTTAATATTTTAAGGATATATTTGTGGATATATATGTAGTAAATACATGATAACATTTTTGGACCAAAAATTTGAAAATTTAGCAAATTATTCGCAATTTCCCAAGGCTCCAAAAAAAAGTGCCCCCACTGCTGCAGTTATAGAGACGTTCACATTGCTTGAAATCAAAAAAACCAAAAAGTTTATTAAACTAGAAGATAGTTCCCGTGCCACAAACCTCGAAAAAAAAAGAAAATTTAAATTAAAAAAAATGGCGGAGTTTTAAAAAAAAATTCAAATTTCGTGCGAAAATTTCGTGATTTTTGGCCTGCCAAAATTACATTTTTTATTCGATCCGGAATATTGGAGGTTTATGTCACGGAGAAACATGTATAAAAGAAGTTGCAAAAAGAATCAAATCGATCGGATAATTTGTCTTCGAGCTACAACTGCAGCAAATTTGAAAAAAGTAGTTTCGAGAAAAACGCGTTTAAAGTTTAATTCATACATTTCTCAGTACCTCGATACCATGAGCGGCTGCTCTTCTGATGGCTGTAACTCAAAAATTATTTGAGATATGCACTTGAAATTTTAGTATGTTATTTTCAAAGGTATAGACTATCGAAATATGCAAAACAAAAAAATTTTTTTTTTTTTAAATGTCACACTAGTGGTCCCCCTTAATAAAGTTAAATAAAACACACTTAGAAGCGATTTCGATCAAATATTTATTTCTTGATATAATTTGGACTTTGCCATTATGTATGGAAAACAATATCATTCAAGTGGCCTCCACAAGAATTCTTACAGCACTCGATTATTTCATGTAATTTTCGCTGCCATTTACCTGCATTTCGGGCTGTAACTCTACCATAATATGACAAATGTTGGTTCTAAATGCTCGAACACTTATGGATTGTGTGTGTAAGCGCGGCCGCTGACAAATTTTCTCGAACACCGTGCACATTTTTGGCGCGGCGGCTCGTCCAGCGGAAGTGCCACGGGGGAAAATTCGCCCATCGCGAAAGGGTTAATATGATAAGAGCCACTTCGCTTCAAAGCACATAAAATGTACCGAGTTCGGTGTCCATACATTGGACCAGAAAAAGCTTTAAGTCAGACAAGACGAAGAGCGAACTTTAGCGACCTAACAGCCTGAGAAGAAGCTACATGTTTTCGTAAATTCCATTAAGAAATGTAGAATTTTCTTAGATATTGGAGATAGGATATTTTATTAAATATATTCAATCGTGCTCAGCGGATATCTCTTGAATTTATATCTTCATGTAAATAAATAAATAAACATGGATATAATTATTCCAATAAATTTCTCAGTCTACCACTTCTGACATCACTGTTGGGAAATAAACACAATTATCAATCTTTACGTGATTCATATACATACATATTTATTCAGGTTAGCACTCGATTTGACACGTGATTTTAAATCTATCTAATTTAAGTAAACTTATAAAAGATATAACGTTTATGTTCTGCTCCAGCAGGCTTGGGTAGGAGGACTCTTCTGACCTCACGATTTCTAGCTAAGCCTTTTATACAAAAATTGATTGGGAAAAATCCGCCCCTTCGATCGATATATTCTCATTTTACCCAATCAGCGCTCGTTTCCGAATTTTCATAAAAAAAATCCCAATATGAGCAATTTTTTTTGTAAAAGGAATAAAATTGGCATTTCTAAAATATTTTCTCTATGGCCTTGATTTGGTGAGTTATCGGAAAATCAATCAAAAAAACGTTAATTAATTTTTAAAATGCATGTGTTGAGGAAACTGAAAGATGAATGAATTTATTATGTTCTCAATTAAAAATATAACAGTTACATACACCTGGAAAGTCACAGGTGTATCCAAATTCCTGAAATAAGAAAAATAAATGAGTTAATTATAATTATAGGTGTAAGGAAAAATGAAAATAATGAATTATACAATAAATCATTCCATGAATTGTAACATACGAGTTTGTTTACATTCCGGACAATTACAACAACAACAATGCATAAAGTCTGAAAACATGCAAAATTTCATGTTCTCAGACAAAATGACATTAGTCCTCAGTACATAACAGTGTTTTGAAATTGATTAACACATACTTGAAACTTCGTGACACATCGACGAATCACAAAACATATAATCGTAAATATGACATCTTTAGGCCATCGGTCTAAAAGAACGCGGCACGGAATTTTTCGGTCAATATGACCACTTAATGATAAAAATAGTTATTAATCAACTGTGCAAGAATGAACTATGTGTTAATTACAAAACAAGACCTCGTAGATACGACAGGTTGGCGGTGGTAGACCAGCTCATTGCAGCAATATTTTTGTCGGTCAAAATATTTTTCGAATTTCTGGTAATTGTCATCCGAATTAATTAAAATAAAGTATGTGTTGATCGCAAAAGAAAACATCATAGATTCGAAATGTTTTGGGCGTGCGCAGTAGAAAACGCAGCACTAACAAAAATTTTCCTGGAGGAAGTGTGGTAGACTCGCCAAAATTAAGCCAGTCACGAAGTTTCAAGTATGTGTTAATCAATTTCAAAACACTGTTATGTACTGGGGACTACATATTTACAGGGTAAATAAGCAACGCGAATTTAATGCGATTAATTTAGTAAATATGAAAATAATTATGTTTCAGATAACCTCCTGACAGCTGCAAGGAGATAAGCCGAAAATGTATAAAAACTCACAAAATCTGCGTGTTTTTCACAATTAACATATAGCACAGCACAAAATGAAATATTTTGTTAACTCACCTTAGATTCCCACGCAGCATTAGTCACAAAAAATCACTAAAAACTATCACTCTTGCGTGCAACTTGACTGTTTTGATTTGGTTCATCTTAAATTCGGTATCAAACTTTGGTGATCCTATTTCGGGGTCAAACAGCATGAAATGATTATTTTCTCTTTCACAATTTCCTCAGTCAACTTGATCGGAATTTATGTTATAAACTAAATTTCGTCGTATTGCTACTTCACGAGTTTTACTATCTATCTAGATTGTTTATCGTGAGCTTTAAATTATTTAAAAGATCGGTACTAAAGCCGGGACTGATTTTTTTTAAAGGACTTCATCTACGAAATGAAGTCTGCAATGAAAATGAAAACCTCATAAAATTGTAAGTGGAGCTTGATTTATAATTTAAATTTTGAGAAATTATTTTTTGTTATTGTATGTAACTTTAAACGGTTTCTTAATTATTTCAGTCCTCGAGTTTATATCAGTGAAGAAATGTGACACAGCATATTTTTTCAATTTATTTTTCCCGACATAATTTGTTTCAAAATGTTTTGAACAAATAGGGAAATGCGATATTAAAATCGGATATAGAAAATCTTGGATTTCCATGCTTTTCTTAATCCTTGATCTTTAGAAAAGCTACAAAAAGTGCAATCAATGTTTCTCCTCCTAATATCAGAACAGGAAAGAACACAACACAGATTTTTTTCGGTACTTGTTATTAGCCTTGGGCTGTTTTCAAAAGAACAAATCTCTCCATACAGCCAATATAAAAATTACTGAAAACGCACATTTGACACAGTACAAGACCAAAAATCAAGGGGCATGGCTCGCAACTTATCAGTGTTAATTTGGCTGCACCACCGCACAGAAGAACTCCTTCGCAGCTTCGAAATAAAGCTTTTTCTGACCTTAACTAAAGATACGGACGTGCGTCGGTGTGTTTTGTGTACTCTGAAGCGCTTCATATCGTTTTAAGGTTCTTTAGTTAAACATCTTATTGTTAAATTTTAAAAAAATCCTATTTTCTTATATTCTTAAAAACTCATTAACAATTAAAAAAAAAATACATACTAATAAAAAAATTTAAACTACAATTCAAAATCAGAAATATTGTTGATTTTGTGGTCGATGTTATCCACCGTACTCTTAAAGCGATCGACCGCATCTGCTAGTTTCTGATTGGCGACAGCTTGTTGTTCAGTGTAGCTTTTCGCCTTTTTTTCGAACATATCCAGCATAGCCTTATTTTCAGATTGCTGTTTTTGGATGTTAGCTTCAAATGTAGCGATGCTCTCCTTCAATTTACCATTCTGTTCAACCAAATCTCGCAGAGTTTGAGCCAACTCCTCTAAATATTTAGTACCCGAAAGTTTACGGTTGATCAACTCAATATTCAATTCCTCCAGCTTTTTATCTGCCTCAGCACATTCCTGCATTACGTTCGTCAGAGATTCCTCTAAAATTTTGTCATGAGTGTAGATGGCGATATTCAATTGGCTCTCCAGCTCACTAATTTGGTTACTGCATTGCCTGAATTCTTCTAAATTCCTATTCGATGTTTGTTCTAAAAATTCCAACACACGTTGAACTTGATCCTTCAGATCTACATCAGAGTTCTGAACGAGACAATACTCGGCCAAATCGGGAATCGAGTCTTTATCTGCATCCGAAAATATCCGATGAAGGTAATTATTAAACTTCGATATTGCATCGATTTTCTGTTTTATAAGGCGCGACAATAGGACTTGATTTGCAGCGCCCATATCTTGCAGTTGACCCACAGAGTTTTTTTTAGATATTAAACATTGTTGTAGGTAGCCAATCTTTGAAATCAATTCATTCCTTTCCTCAACAGATATCTCCTGAGATGCAATTATAGATTGCAGTTCTACAATTCGATTTTTTATATCAGCGATAGCTTCATTTTTGCTGGTGATCATATTTTTGAGTTGAGTTAATTGTTTCTGATTATTCTGGCAATTCTCTTCGAGTCTGCTGATTAATTTTTCTTTAGACTTAACCTCCTGATCTAGCTGATTGAATTCATCCTCATGTACAACAACCTTGTTATGGAAGAGCCTATCTAAGCTTGAATCTATTTGGACTATTTCCTTCTGAATAGCCTGCATTCCTTTAATGCCTGTTCTTTTCTCAATCAGTTCGTCGAGGAGGTTTTCTTTGAGTGCTTGGTGATCATCATCTTGCCTATTGTTCCACAAAATAAAACCCTCCTCAATTCTGCGCATGCAATTTTGTGCGAAAATCTTGTCTGGAAATTCTTCACTTGGGGTTAAGAAGTCTCCAAACTCTGAAAGATAATCTGAGTTTGATGTAAATGGCAGAAACCACTGTAACATTACAACAACATTGTTGTAAGCGTGGGGTGCGGATGGTGTCTTCAGCCAGGATTTGTTCACAGGATATGGGTACCCGATTTGGCTCAAAATCTTCGCGACATCATCTACATAGTTCGTCCCTATAGTGAGTTTATTACCGACTATTTTCTGCAGTAAATGCTTTAGGATGATTATGAATTGTTTTATGGTCATCGTTTTCAATCCGCCACGATTAAAAAAATCAGCACCCAAAGCAGGCTCAATGCAGTGAAGGTACTCCATTACTCGCGCCGCTTGAGCCTGAATCCACTTCTTGTCGGAGGGAAGTTTCTCCTTTTCGGCGGTAAGCATTAGTTCAGCTCGAGGGGCTGTACCGCTTGGCGTTCGCAGAGGAGTGGCAAAGGTACTCGTTTTTTTCACTTTCAGTGCTGATCCTGTCTGATAGCCGACAGTTAACCGATCAATAGACGGCGCTCTTTCTAAAGACCGCTCCCTCATTGAAGGCCGACGTATTGGCTGTGCAATGCGGCTCGTTCTGAACGTAAAGCATTTTGTTTAACAGAATAATGGATTTTTTTATTTGAGTTTACTTACCGCGAAGATCGCGACTGAGAACCTTCCCCCATTTCTGCTGTCCTTCTAGGACGATGTGACATTTTTCTAGCTCCCCAAAAATTGCCTTCCGCTTGGGTGAGCTTAAAAAAAATTATAATAATTTATTAGTGGTTTTTCATTTTAAAAAGAATGAGAATGAATGATAGTAGACGCCTATCGCTCAAAGTTATCTGAAAGAAGATTACTCATTTCTGGCTCTAACGCAATCGTAAAAGATATTTTCTCTGAGCTTTTAATCTTATACTCGCTTTTCCGAGAATTCAGCAATGTGTGTTCTACTATAAAGGCCGAGGCTACAAAAACATCTATATTTTTAGGACCCCAAATTTGAATAAAGAGAATACAGTTAGTGTACAAAGGTCTTAAGACAGCTACAGACGATCCAATCTTAAAGGCCCATTTGTAGAGACCATAGAAATTCTGTCGTGTATAGGACGGTTGGATCGATATTTTTATTACGCTTCCTAGGGCGGTTAGATGAGGCAACTACCCAAACGCCCCATTGTCCACTATAATTTCCTAGAAATTAGATAACGTGTAGCACAGTTGGGCTTCTCGTCAGTTTGCTTCATGGGCTATAGCAGGTGCAGGGATGAAAATGATGAGTCGCGATATAAAATATATTAATTTTGTTCCCAAATATTGATCAATTTTGGTCTATGCTGATGACATCCAGTTATTCCTGCCTTAACAAATATCTCTAAATTTAATAGCGATTTATCTCGAGTAGTCTTAAGGCGGCTACAGACGACACAATCTGGAGGGCCCGATATGTAGGGACCCTACACGGATGGCCCGATATTTTGTTGGCCTCCCTGGCTAGGGCAGTTGGGTGAGGCAACTACCCAACCGCACAACTCCCCACTCTAATTCCTTACAAATTGGGTCGTGTGTAGTACAGTTGGGCCGATTTCTCGTGAGGCCATAGCAGGTGCAGGAACGATACTGATATCACCACCATCGCCGCTGTTAATGCAAAGCGTATTGTTTAGCATCTTAAAGATGCGGTGTTTCACTCTCTCTGCTCTCCAGCGCTTGAGCACACCTAATTTTTCACCCAACAAATCGGGCCCTGCAGAAAACCCCATTCTTATGGTCAATCAAAAATGAACTTATGCTGAACGAAAAAAAAATAAGCATAATATTATTCAATCACTTGATTGAACCTGTAGTGTTTCCTCCACTATACTTAAAGTATAAGCTAGTTAAAAATTTGACGATGCACATGGATACTACATTATCATGGATAAATCACGTCAATTTAATCACTTCAAAGTTTTACGGTGACTTAAAGAGCTTGTGACGTGTTACAAAGTATACCCCAGTATACCTTTCCTTTCTTATTCATAATGCCCGAGTCTGGAATAGTCTACTCATACATCTGAAGATGTTGCAGTGTCCTCGAGGTTTTAGAGTGAGAGCATTAGATTACTTTCAAAATACGGAATGCAATGTCACCTAACTTTAATTTACATGCATGCATCTTCTTATTCGTTCTTAATATTAGTTGTTCTCCACTTTCCTTTTCTTAGTTAGAATTACTTTACTTTGATTACTTGTATTATCAATTTTGAAATTCACAGCACGCCCGCCACTAACTATTACCAATTAATATAATTTTTGGAATAGGCATATTATAAGTTACTAGCTGGCCCGGCAGACGTTGTACTGCCCTTTCTGCTACATTTTCATTATGCCATGTGCGTCGACCAATATTTGATCGTGTTCTTTCTTTTCGCATGTTTCTACAAATAATACCATTAATATAAGGAAACAGAAAACAGTATTTCCGTTTCATATCCCTAATTAATTTATTGAACAAACTTATACGTTGTTTAATATTAAGTAAACCGTTTTACACTTCACAAATATTGGAAAATTACCCGGTTTCACCCGGCGTTGGGTAAATACTTACTAATTAAAGACTTCTCAAATCTTCGTTTGTTATATCCTAGAAATTGATTCAACCCGAAAACCCCTTTATGGATCCGCCATCTTGAATATCCAAATCTTGATAATATTTGAAATTAGTGGCATTAACACAATTATTGTAGCAAATTTAATTAAATCCCGTTGAAATCTAGAAATTTTTTTTATATATTGGGTCCGCCATCTTGGATCTAGAAACTTTGATAATTCGATAATGATCAAAATTAGTGGCACCACAAAAAATCGTACTAATTTCCATGAAAATCCCTTGAAGTCGAGAAATTTGCATCACCATATTGGATCCGCCATCTTGGATTTGGAAATTTTGATAATATTTAAAATTAGTTAAATCAGAATAATCATTGTATTAATTTTCATTAAAATCTATTGAAATCGAGGCATTATGGTCTCCCTATTGGACCCGCCATTTTGGATTTACAAAATTTTAATAATATTCGAAATTAGTGGCCTCAGAATAATCATTATACCAATTTTCATTAAAATCCGTCCAAATCGAGACATTTTGGTCGCCGTGTTGGATCCGCTATCTGGAAACTCTGATAACATTCAAATTAGTGGCCTCAGAATAATTATAGTACTAATTTCCATTAAAATCCATTGAAATTGAGAAATTGTTGGTCAACATTTAGGATTTGGAAATCTCGATAATATTCTAAATTAGTTGCCTCAGAATAACCATTGTACTAATTTTCATTAAAATCCGTTGTAATTGAGACATTTTAATCGCCATGTTGGATCCGCCATTTTGGATATGGAAATTATGGTAATATTCTAAATTACCCCCCCGATTCTGGATCGAAATTAAGAGCTCTTAGCGTCTTAACTATTACCAAAAATCCTTTTAAGGGGGTAGTCCAGTGAAAAAAAAAAATTTTTTAAATTTTTTTGTTTTTGCTTAAATCTACTCTACTACACCTCGAAAATACTCCCTTAAAATATCTAAGCAAAATATTGAATAGTTTTAAAGATACAGAGAGTTTTCGAGAGACGTGTAATCCGAGCGCTCGAAGGTCCCCTGGCGTGTTTCGGAGCAAGGAGGACTCTTGTATTTCTGTTTGCCCCGCCCATTTTTTTTCGGTTTATAACGGTCTAGGTCCTTCTGCTTTGTATTTAAGGTTAGTTATGTATGGAGCAGGCATCGCGTTAAGTATGGAGCAGGCATCGCTGACTAAGGTAAAATTAATTTTTTTAGCTTTTTTCCGCAAACAAAACTTTAAACGCGTTTTTCTCAAAACAGCCTTTTTTTACTCGGCGGACGTCAGATCTCAGAGTCTTTTGCTCCGATTGATCTAAAAATTTAGCTGTATATTTCTTGATTGTGTATCTATCGTCGGAACTAGAATTATTAAGATCCATTGTTTATTTACAAAGTTATAAACAAATTAAGCACCCGAAAAACACCAGAAAAATTCAAAATGCCGCCATTTTGTTATTTTTTATTGAAAATTAATAATTCTAGTTCCGACGATAGCCAATGTTCTACAGATTAAAACCTCGTTTGAATTTTTTGTTTCAAATGAACCGCTGCAGAGATTCGACGTCCGCCAACAAAAAAATTTTTTTTTTGGAGCGGCCATTTTGTCGGGATGACTCATCGAAAAAAAAAAATTAAATTTTTTTTTTGTAGTTTAATAGTTGTACTATCATATGTCAAAAATGTTTTAATAAAAATTAATTTCTAATATGAAAAAAAAAATCGTTGAAAAAACAGTCGTTTTCACTGGACTACCCCCTTAAAGGAATTAATATGCTACCATATTATTGAACAAACATTAGAAATACACTGATTTCTTATAATTTGTGAATTCTTCTACAAAAAGAGGTCCATCTCTTGAGTTAAAGGGATTTTTCAAAACAATTAAGAGGTTAAGAGTTTTTAACTTTTCTGTAGAATTAGGGGGTTAGTTCAATAAGAATAATCATTGCACTAATTTTCATTAAAATCCATTGTAATCAAGACATTTTAATATTCAGAATTTGTGCCCTCAAAATTATCACTGTACTTATTTTCATTAAAATTCATTGAAATCTAGAAATCTTGGTCGCCATATTGGGTCCGCCATCTTGGATTTCTAAATTTTGATAATATTCAAAATCAGTGACCTCAAAACATTCATTGTACTAAGTTTCATTAAAATCCGTTGAAATCAGGAAATATTGGTCGCCATTTTGGATCCGCCATCTTGAATTTCTAAATTTGGACAGCGGATTTGAAATCCCCATCCCGCAAAACCCCTATATACCAATTTTCATGAAAATCGCTTCAAATTTAAAATTTTCAGCCGCCATCTTGGATCCGCCATTTTGAAACCCTACAAAGTATCCTATGTCCGTTTCCTGGTTTTAAGCTACCTCTCCACCAATTTTCAGCCAAATCGGTTCAGCCGTTCTTGAGTTATAAATAGTGTAACTAACACGATTTTCTTTTATATATATAGATTTTCCACTGATTCTTCGCTCCTATTGGTCGCAGCGTGATGTTATATAGCCTAAAGCCTTCCTCGATAAATGGACTATCCAACACAAAAAGAATTTTTCAATTCGAACCAGTAGTTTCTGAGATTAGCGCGTTCAAACAAACAAACAAACTCTTCAGCTTTATAATATTAAGTATAGATTAGTTGCCTCAGAATAACCATTGTACTAATTTTCATTAAAATCCGTTGTAATTGAGACATTTTAATCGCCATGTTGGATCCGCCATCTTGGATATGGAAATTATGGTAATATTCTAAATTACCCCCCCCCCCCCCGATTCTGGATCAAAATTAAGAGCTCTTAGCGTCTTAACTATTATCAAAAATCCTTTTAAAGGAATTAATATGCTACCATATTATTGAACAAACATTAGAAATACACTGATTTCTTATAATTTGTGAATTCTTCTACAAAAAGAGGTCCATCTCTTGAGTTAAAGGGATTTTTCAAAACAATTAAGAGGTTAAGAGTTTTTAACTTTTCTGTAGAATTAGGGGGTTAGTTCAATAAGAATAATCATTGCACTAATTTTCATTAAAATCCATTGTAATCAAGACATTTTAATATTCAGAATTGGTGCCCTCAAAATTATCACTGTACTTATTTTCATTAAAATTCATTGAAATCTAGAAATCTTGGTCGCCATATTGGGTCCGCCATCTTGGATTTCTAAATTTTGATAATATTCAAAATCAGTGACCTCAAAACATTCATTGTACTAAGTTTCATTAAAATCCGTTGAAATCAGGAAATATTGGTCGCCATTTTGGATCCGCCATCTTGAATTTCTAAATTTGGACAGCGGATTTGAAATCCCCATCCCGCAAAACCCCTATATACCAATTTTCATGAAAATCGCTTCAAATTTAAAATTTTCAGCCGCCATCTTGGATCCGCCATTTTGAAACCCTACAAAGTATCCTATGTCCGTTTCCTGGTTTTAAGCTACCTCTCCACCAATTTTCAGCCAAATCGGTTCAGCCGTTCTTGAGTTATAAATAGTGTAACTAACACGATTTTCTTTTATATATATAGATTTTCCACTGATTCTTCGCTCCTATTGGTCGCAGCGTGATGTTATATAGCCTAAAGCCTTCCTCGATAAATGGACTATCCAACACAAAAAGAATTTTTCAATTCGAACCAGTAGTTCCTGAGATTAGCGCGTTCAAACAAACAAACAAACTCTTCAGCTTTATAATATTAGTATAGATTAGTTGCCTCAGAATAACCATTGTACTAATTTTCATTAAAATCCGTTGTAATTGAGACATTTTAATCGCCATGTTGGATCCGCCATCTTGGATATGGAAATTATGGTAATATTCTAAATTACCCCCCCGATTCTGGATCAAAATTAAGAGCTCTTAGCGTCTTAACTATTATCAAAAATCCTTTTAAAGGAATTAATATGCTACCATATTATTGAACAAACATTAGAAATACACTGATTTCTTATAATTTGTGAATTCTTCTACAAAAAGAGGTCCATCTCTTGAGTTAAAGGGATTTTTCAAAACAATTAAAAGGTTAAGAGTTTTTAACTTTTCTGTAGAATTAGGGGGTTAGGTCAATAAGAATAATCATTGTACTAATTTTCATTAAAATCCATTGTAATCAAGACATTTTAATATTCAGAATTGGTGCCCTCAAAATTATCACTGTACTTATTTTCATTAAAATTCATTGAAATCTAGAAATCTTGGTCGCCATATTGGGTCCGCCATCTTGGATTTCTAAATTTTGATAATATTCAAAATCAGTGACCTCAAAACATTCATTGTACTAAGTTTCATTAACCCTCAGTCACACAAGGCCTTTTCCATTTAGAATTCACAAAGGCGGGTATGGTCTACCCGTCCAGAGTTTGGACGTGAATACCGTATAGTGAAAGTATTCGTTAGCAATTTCGATGCTACTTTTTCATTTGTTTGGGATATTAACCTTTCGTTCCCAACATAAAAAATTATTAATTGTAAAAATTACACAGCAATAAACAAAAAACAAAAAAAGCAAAATTTCAGAAAAACATTTTTTTTTCAAAAAATTATAAAACATATCAAGTACGATTTTTAAAAAGTATAAACCATCAATCCTTGTAAACAAATGTTCGAACTATCATAAAAACAGCACGACTTAGTATTTTACTCCAAAAACCATATTTTTTTTGTAATTTGAAAATGAGCAATTTTCCAAAGAAGTGGAAGAGCAAATTACAAGGCAATTTCAACCGCATTCCTTCGTGCACGGGTTTCCATACTAAAAGCAAGGATTTATTATAGTTTAATAGTTCAAGAAACACCAACTTAAATTGTTTTACATAAAAAATTATGTCTTCATACTTTAGAAATAGGCCTCCATATACGAATTTACTATCCTTAAACTGTCACAGAAAACACGCATCTTGCTCATTTTTTGATCGCGAGAAAGAAAAAAAAATGATAAAATATTATTTGTATACTAAAAACATACATCAAAAGTTGATGTAATTGCTCTTTTGTACGCATTTTTACTTACTTGTCAAATTTTGATTATCGACGTTTTCTAACGAATTCACACATGGCGGGTATAAAATACCCAGACCAATATTCGGACAAATTAAACAGTATGCTAGGTGACACTAATAACTTTGACGAAGCACTAATTAGGTACTTTGGTACCTCTACTTTTTTTACGCATGCGCTTTAGACATGTACCCCTTCCCCCTGGAAAATGCTACGCGTTTCTAAAAGGCTCTGGGTATGGTATACCCGACCTTTGTGACTGAGGGTTAAAATCCGTTGAAATCAGGAAATATTGGTCGCCATTTTGGATCCGCCATCTTGAATTTCTAAATTTGGACAGCGGATTTGAAATCCCCATCCCGCAGAACCCCTATATACCAATTTTCATGAAAATCGCTTCAAATTTAAAATTTTCAGCCGCCATCTTGGATCCGCCATTTTGAAACGCTACAAAGTATCCTATGTCCGTTTCCTGGTTTTAAGCTACCTCTCCACCAATTTTCAGCCAAATCGGTTCAGCCGTTCTTGAGTTATAAATAGTGTAACTAACACGATTTTCTTTTATATATATAGATTTTCCACTGATTCTTCGCTCCTATTGGTCGCAGCGTGATGTTATATAGCCTAAAGCCTTCCTCGATAAATGGACTATCCAACACAAAAAGAATTTTTCAATTCGAACCAGTAGTTCCTGAGATTAGCGCGTTCAAACAAACAAACAAACTCTTCAGCTTTATAATATTAGTATAGATTAATAAAGAGTGACTTACTTTTAATTTCGTCCTATTTTTATGTTACAATGGTTAGTTTTTTGCTACCAATAAAGCTTCCACATTCAGCAGGTACGCACCATTTCCCTGCTCACGGCCGGCGCTTAGCCACTGAAAGTGAAAGAAAGCAAGTTTAAGTCAAGAATCCATTTATCTCCCGGATTTGAATACAACTTTGTAGAAACATTCAGTTAGGCTCAAAACGAACGAATATGCAAACAATTTTTATCGAAAATATTTTGCGCATATTTTCGCTTTAATTTCCTCAAAGTTTCATTCACTGCATGCACTAAACCATACTAATCTTCTTCCGTTTGTAGTTTCCTAAGGGCCGCTAAGAATATTAAATCTTACATTATATTTTAACCATATGTTCCTTAGTTTCCAATCACAATTACAACTTTAACTTTTCAAATTTCCCCTTCGCCTTCTTGGCTGCGTTCAATTTGAAATTTTGATAGTCATTTAACAAAAATGGACATTAGAAATCATCTTTTAAAGATGCCAGTGTGAAGGAAAAATCTTTGAATCACTTTAAAAACAATAAAATTTAAAAAAAATTTATGATGTGGGCGTGGCCAGAAATAAATTAGTTCCTGAAACCATTTCAGTTAAATAAATCAATCCAAAAATAAAGTTTTCTTTAAATTTGTATTCCATCAAAATTCTTTAGGATAACCTACTTCAAGTTTTTAGTATAGCCAGTTCAAGAGGTTATACCGCGTATTCAAAAGGAAGCTGGTAGCAAAAATTCGTTATTTTTTTCTCCATATTTTTTTCTTACATCATTTTTATCTACTATTATTAAGTTTTCTTTAATTAAGGAGGAAACTTGAAAAAAATCAAACCTTTCCACACATTTCAATTTTTAATGACACTAAAATACATTTTATCGCAATTTGAATAATTTTCTATAAAAATCCCCTTAGGCTATATCTTCATAATTATCATTATTTTCCACGACAAACACCCTGACGACGCGAAAACCGTTTACACCTTTCACTTCTTTTTCATCTACCTTCACATTTTCACTTTTATTTTCGGCCAATTTCCCTTCAATTAATTCCAATTTTTTTCCCACCCAAGTATGACCCAACCATCTGCTAATTTTCTGATCCACTTATTCATTATTGCTAATAGTTTGCCACCAAACCTTCTAGTGTGTGCCAAACTTGGACCTTTTTGCACCGCAAAAACGTTTTCTTTTTCGATTTTCTCAAAATTTTATCGTGATATTTCCTTTTGTACTTTAACTTGTAGCCACCTATCACCAGTGGTCTCACTTTAATGGTTTCGCAATTTTTGAGATTTACTGCCTACTGAAGTTTTTCTTAAAACTACTGGACATTTTAAATGTATACGTATATTTTTATTTAGTTTACAAAAGGTGAATTGTTTGCCCTCGCTATATTATATGTTATGTATGTTTTTAAATTTTATATTATAGGTATGTATGTGTATGTTTTAAAATTTTA
The DNA here is from genome assembly GCA_949715965.1 of Dysmachus trigonus. Taxonomy (NCBI): domain Eukaryota; kingdom Metazoa; phylum Arthropoda; class Insecta; order Diptera; family Asilidae; genus Dysmachus; species Dysmachus trigonus. The sequence continues at coordinate 50,727,648 of OX454322.1, forward strand.
TATTATAGTATCTAAATTCACCTCCTCTATTTATAACCTTCTGGTAATATGTCTTTAAGACATACAACAATTCACCGAATTGTTAATTTAATATTTCTAACGCGGAAAACTCCGAAGTGCTTGATCTACAATGCCAGTATCAATTTTATTGTTTTTGATCAAAACCGACTTTTCTTTTTTTATATTTCAAGGCTTGCTAAATTTTATTTTTTTTTTAAAGAAACTTGCTTTATGGAACCGCCACATCACGCTCCTTCCAGTGCAACGTGATAAAGTTGATGATATAGATGATAAAGATAATGATAAATAGAGCTGATCTGCAGCTAGTTGTTAATGCGTGCCGATTTGCGGCTGATTGTGAGTGTAAGTATGTTTGGTGAGCCGATATGCGGCTAGAGTTGCTGATGATTGGATTGTTGGTTGAGAAAATGACCTGTTGAAGACCTCTCAGGAACTGTTCTGCTCCATGCCTGATGCGGTTGCAGTTGGGCTTTATGGAGGGTTATTGATTGATATGGCTTATTGCTGGAATGGTGGCGCTGTCGGGGATATAATTATGTATTTCCCTCTGTCGACATACCTGTATTCCCTGTCTACAGACAGGGCCGCAAAGTAGTCTTGAATAGCTACCGACCTGGAAAAACCTCCTATAATTGATTCTTCTCCTTTTTATTTTTACTCCATGGTGCGGTGGCTGTCGCGGTAACCAATTTTCAATTATTATATATTTGAAAGATGCCGGAATCTTGAGCTGTTTGGACGTTTTCTTTTCTCTTTTGTAGGTCCAGATGTTCAAAACGTTGGCAAATGGTTGGGTCAGCAAATTGTTTCACCGGGAAATAGCTTCTTTGGGAAAACGGCTCGGTTGGTATTTTGTTTTTTAAAAATAAACTTGCTTGATGGAGCTGCCACAATCTATATATATAAAAATTAACCCCTATTTCCGTTGGTCACGCAATAACTTGAGAACGACTTTACCGATTTTATTCATTTTTTTTTTTAAAGTTTTCTAATACTTTGTAGAAGGTTCTTACGTAAAGAAAAGTTAAGAAAATTGCGCAGAAAATTGGATAATTTCAGAAAACTTAACGATTATTTTAACTTCGCGAGTTTGACCGTTCGCGCGTTCTCGATTTCAACGGATTTTAATGAAAATTAGTACAATTATTGTTTTGAGATCACTGATTTTGAATATTATCAAATTTTACAAATCCAAGATAACGGACCCAATATGGCGACCAAGATTTCTCAATTCCAACGGCTTTTAATGAAAATTAGTACAATGATTGTTTTTGGGTCACTGATTTTGAATATTATCAAAATTCCCAAATCCAAGATGGCGGATCCAACATGGCGATTAAAATGTCTCAATTACAATGGATTTTAATGAAAGTTAGTACAATGTTTATTCTGAGGCAACTAATTTATAATATTATCGAGATTTCCAAATTCAAGATTGTGACCAAACATTTTTTCGATTTTAACAGATTTTAATGGAAATTAGTACTATAAAGATTCTGAGGCCACTAATTTGAATGTTATCAAAATTTCCAAATTCAAGATGGCGGATCTAACACGGTGACCAAAATGTCTCGATTTGGCAGGATTTTAATGAAAATTGGTATAATGATTATTCGGAGGCCACTAAATTCGAATATTATTAAAATTTGTAAATTCAAGATGGCGGGTCCAATAGGGAGACCATAATGTCTCGATTTCAACAGATTTGAATGAAAATTAATACAATGATTATTTTGATACCACTAAGTATTATCAAAATTTCCAAATCCAAGATGGCGGATCTAATATGGTGATGCAAATTTCTCGACTTTTTCAGATTTTCATGAAAATAAGTACGATTTTTTTGGTGCCACTAATTTTGATCATTATCGAATTATCAGTTTCTAGATCCAAGATGGCGGACCCAATATATATAAAAAAATGTCTCGATTTCAACGGATTTTAAGGAAATTTGGTACAATAATTGTGTTAATGCCACTAATTTTAAATATTATCAAGACTTGGATATTCAAGATGGCGGATCCATAAAGGGGTTTTCGGGTTGAATCAATTTCTAGGATATAACAAACTAGAACATTTGAGAAGTCTTTAATTAGTAAGTATTTACCCAACGTGGGATGAAACCGGGTAATTTTCCAATATTTGTGCACTGTAAAACGGTTTACTTTATATTGAAGAACGTGTAAGTTTGTTCAATAAATTAATTAGGGATATGAAAAGGAAACACTGTTTTCTTATATTAATGGTATTATTTGTAGAAACATGCGAAAAGAAAGAACACGATCAAATATTGGTCGACGCACATGGCATAATGAAAATATCCCGGGAAGGGCAGTACAACGTCTGCTGGGCCAGCTAGTATATTATATATATAATAATCAATAAACGTTCATATAAAAACTGTTTTTCTGCCAATTCTACTGCACAAGTCATTGATCTATTGCGGTTTTCCCTTTATAAAACTGCAAAATTTCTTTTCTAAAGTGAAAACCCCAGCTAGAGATAATTTACTCAAAACACTGTAAAACAGGATGTGGATCTGCCTGCGGATGTCGGAAAAGTGGTTTCATTGCACTGTAGCGTCTTCTCAGTCCAATGGTGATAGTTGTTTAAATGCATACACAATTATAAAAATACATTAAGTATTGCAGAAGTGATGAAAATGAATAAATTCATTTCTAGCTAGTATTTTTTTAATTTTGTGTTATAAACCAAATAAATATATTATTTTTATGTAATCTCTTCTTTTATTAAAATTAATGTTTTTTACTACTAATTTTCAATATTATCCTAACTGGAAAAACAGGTTTTATGGATATTTATTCAGCGTGATTGGATCCCGAGATTTCTGCATTCCAGTTGCTTAAGGTACTCCTCTAAATTAATGAATTTGTAAGTTGATGGGCGTAAATAAATTAATTCTGTAGGCAAATTGTAACAAAACATTGGCAGGAGGGAGTGCAAACAAGAACAGCAATGCTTTTTGGACAATTTCAGTAATTCTGGGTGTCCGCAGATGCCCAATTATAAGCACAAGAACAGAATTTTTATAATCTAAGAATTTGACACTGCTCAAACAGCCCAGCTGAGCTTCGCGCTTATCCACAAAACAAGCATAAAACCACAAATACCGCTGTTCCTGACTGATAACATCCGCATTGTACATGCACCTTTATTTAATCAAGCTCTTATCGACGAATAACACAAAATTGTGTTCTTACCTCCGCTGTTTTAACACAAAATAGCGCAAATTTCAATAACACCGCCGAAATTTAAACGAAACGTCCACCGCTCTGACAGTTGCAGACGCACCAACCGAAAAAAGTGAAATAATTTGCCAATTTGTGCCCGGACGCAAACCTTCCGGGGAGAGGGTTCAAAGAGATATTCTGATAATACAACACGTATAAAATACGTCGTTAGAATGAAGTAATAATCGGAAAATGCATTTTCTATTAATAAATACTCTTTACACTAAAGAACAAAAGACAATTTTGTGATATTATTTTAAAATTAACCAAATGCACAAACCTAGTTCCCACAAAATGTCCCCAATCCGAAGCGCAGTTCAGTGGCCAGTGCAGAAGAATTCCTCAGTCGTGGAAAACCCTTGCGTTTTCGGGTCGGAAGATTTTTTAGCAAAATTCCAAGTTTGACAACTCAGACGCCATAAAGTTTGCGAGGAAAAGTGAAGTGCAGCACGCAGCAGTTGAATTGGTCGTTTCGATTGCAGAAAATACACGATGTAGGTGCAGTTTTTCCCAAGATAACTTTCAATAAGCTGCGCAAATGTTTGTGTCGCTTGCGGGGAAATTTCTTTGACAACTCCGCTTCGAGGTTATGTGGGGAAATTGGGAATGGTTCCTTCTCGAAGAAATCTGTGAATTTTAGTTTGATTTTTGTGCATTTCTATGTGGCCCCGGCCAACTTTCGATAACTCAATATAAAACTGCCTATTCTTTCAGCGCAGCAAAATGATTATATGCTTAAAAGTGAAAACCCTCGACTCCCAGACGTACGACTTCACTGTTGACAATGAGGTAAGTGTTCGCCCCAGTGATTTATCGCCGTTCTATTTACGATTAATTGATTTGATGCAACCTTTTCGGAAGTCAAAATACTCGTAATTTCAATTAAGTTCGTTTCGATAAATATTCGTCGAGAAGTCGTGCCCAAATTTGGCTGGAGTGGATATCGAAGACTCCTTCGGAATTGCGTCAAAATGATTTTCTCCGAATTCCGATTAGATTGTGAAAAGCCTGCGAAGCCGCCGTAGGAACTCCGGAGCTCAGAAGATTTCGCAAAGTGGCAACATCCCACCTGTTTCTACAAACTTATGTGACTCATTGAATGTAGCAACAAAGTCAGGGATTAAAATAGTTCAAAATGAACAAACTTTGAATGCTCGGTGGGAATCACTTCTGGCTAACTACGAAGGCTGTTTATGCTCAACAGCGTTCAAGTTCCTAGAGGAGACTGAACCTTTTTTTATTTTTAATTAATACATTATTCCCTAACCTTGTAAATTCTCAGAGTATGATTCAAGTTCCATATATAATGTTATTGAACCCAAAGCAAATATTGTTGTTTTAAGACTTTTTTGCATAGATTACCGCACAACATCAATCACCAAATTTTGTATAACTATTATTAATTATATACAGTGGGTAATGGTCATATGTGAACGCCAGAGTCTACGAGAATTTTCAAAAAAAAAAAAAAAAAAAATTCTACAATTTAAGAAGAAAACACACTTTATGAGTATTTTTCTACATATGTTCTTTCTTTTTTAATGCACTTTTCCCAACGAGCAGGTAGTTTATTTATGCCGTTTTCAAAGAATGACTTCGGGCGGATATTCAACCAAAAGCGCACAAATTGTTCGCAAAACGCTGTCTTCCAAGTTCTTCCTTGCCCAAACATATACAAATCGCATGGTGTAAGGTCAGGGCTCTAGGGAGGGTGGTCAAGTGCAGTCCAATTTATTTCAGCCTATTTTTGGTTTGTTAGGGCTTCTTGAGCAACGGTCTCTTTCAATGAGCTCGCGAACAACTGCCAGGCGTAATGTGGTACGGGAGCGTCTTCGGTGCCTAACATTTTCTACTTTTTCAAAATAAAAAAAGGGCGAATTCGGTACACCAAGCTTTCACACGCGGCCATGAAAGTGCTTTTCCCCGAACTGTGCACGCATTAGATCCCGAATTTCGGCTGGTTTAACGCCTTTCGTTAAAAACTTTATAACGATGCGTTGCGCAATCGAGGGATGAATTGCTTTTTCGCTCATTGTGAGGACAATTACACAAATCAGTCGAGGGATCAGCAGGAGCTTGCGTCATCTAGAGAGGGGCCCCCTATCCTTCCCGACGTTCCGCTTACCTCGGATACGCTTTTTGAGTCTCCAGAGAGTATAAGGCTCGTTTATATTTGAATGACCCTTGTATTATCCGCTCAGATCTTCATTATTCATATTATTTTGAAGGGATTCATGTATTATTTGATAAAATTTATTTAAAAAGAAAAGAGTTACTACTCTACTTTCACCCGTGGTATCCGAGCACTAGTGTTAGTGATGCCGGGAAATACTCCATATATCGATATTTAACAAAATAAAAATTCATAACTTTATTCGATAATTTATACCCGGTGTTTTTGCTGCATTGATATGTCTTAATCTTAAGCGTGCTTTAAAACAAGGATTTTTACTTCGCTTTGATAAAATTGAGTTTTTGCACAAGTTTGATCTAAGTACTTTACTAGATTCCTGTTTCAAAACATTCATTTTCGACATCCCACAGTAAATATGGCATGTAAAATTTCTTTTAAAGCACTTTTTTCAAGACAAAACAGTCTAACAAGGAAATTTTAACTGAAAGCATTTGAAAAATTCACGAAAAATTGGTTGACACACACATCAGGAGAGGTCAATATACATAGATCTAGAAATTTCAAATTATTTGAAGTATAAATTGAGTGCAATATCAGATGATCCCTTAAAAATATGGGAAAATACAAGGTCATGTTTTCCAATTTTATATCAAATTAGCAGAGAAGTACTTCCGATAGTAGTTCCATTAAAAAAATACCCAAGTAATATGACTCCGTTTTCCCCACAATAATCTACAAATTCCCAGGCCCAAAAATAAAATATTTCCTCCACCTATTTTTGAGTAGGCTTTATATGTCTCAAATTAAATTCACTATTTGGCTTAAGATATACGTAGTCTCTCCCATCCGATCGGAAAATATTTATTTTTGATTCGTCAACGTTGCATTGCAAAACGGAATCTTACCATCACATTTTTTGCACTTATAAATGGTTTTCGCCGGCAGACTCCACTCCTTAAAGCCCGATGTTCTTATTACATTTCTAATTGTTTGAGTAGATAATTTTACGGTATCTTACACAAGGAACTTTAATTGTTTAAAGCGTGTCATTACACTTCGTTTATCCTCTTTCTTTCTTGTTTATAAAATATATATTCTGTATATTGAATATGACTATTTGACGTCGCAACTTTTACTGAAAATACCATTGAAAATTTAGGTTTTTTCCTGTAAAGGAGATCGTGCTCTTAACTTTTTTTAATCCACTGTATACTACATAATTCAACTACACTAATTGAAACAAATAAAACAGCTCTTCAATCGACAAACCATTTTAGCGGTGCAGGGTACCTCAAACGGATATCCACTTTACCACTTAAAGCTATTTTCACGCGGAAACTCAAATCGCAACAAAAATTCAGTATCAGTGCTTGTGGTTATTCCTCCTAGAACTCGAAGTGAGACACGATAACAAACTGCTACTCCTCTCAAAGTTTTTATTTTGAACTTGATCACTGCATTATCGAAATTTTCAATGCTTGTAGAATCTGCTTTTAAAAATTGTTTGGAGAAATTATCAGTAATAAAGAATTTATGATAGAACATTCACGTAGATATCTACACATCACCTTTTTACCTTATTCTATAAAAACATAACTAAAGGCGTTGTTCTTTTTCAGGTCAACGCTTTTAAAATTAATTATTTTTTCCAAACAATGCCAAACGTGCACCAGGCTAAAAATTAAAATATTACTAAAAATATTTACAAATCAAAACCATAATTTTTAATCTTTTCGTAGAATTAGCCCATTGCATTAAAAGGGAATAATTAAAAGATTGCCGGTAAATTTCTCATATTTCTGTTTCCTTACATTTGGCATATCAATATTGCAATTTTGTTATGAGCTGAGATTAGAGGTGGGACATAGATGTTCTACAAGTGTATATTGTTATTTTAGTTAGTAATAGTCCTAATATAGACTTCGATCCAAATCTGCAGAGCTAAATCTTACGGTTTAATTTATAATTTACGAAGATTGTAGTTTGAAAATAGGTACAATTTATCTTTCTACATCTTTTCTGAGTCGCTGATTTCGAATCTGCTATAAAAATTTTGAATTTTAAAATGGTAGAGGGAGAGAAATATCGTCATATCAAGTGATTTCCACGAAAATTCGTATTTACGGTATGCCAAGGTTGTTGATTTTAAACTTACTGGTTTGGTACTTTTCTAACCGGAGGCAGCGGCTTATGTTTCGGGGAGTTGTTTTCTCTCAAATTAGTAACTCATAAGCTTTAGCTCAGGGTAGCACATTTGGCCCGGTCGTTTTCATTCTGTAAATGTTTCTTTCTGTGTCCAAGATCCTTTGTTATGCAGATGGCACAAAAATATTCCGTCGTTTCTCGAGAACTGCCGTCGACATAGCGATTTTTCATAAGTGGTGTTCCAGCAATTCCCTACTGTTAAATGTTAACAAAAGTACAGTATGTCGTTCTCAAGAAAACGGGTTTCTTTCATTATATTTACTTTCTGAGTAGTAGCTTATTAGCTAGACTTGACAAGACCAAGGACTTCGGCGTAACTTTTAACTCTAGACTTTCCGTTGAGAACACATCATCATCATCATCATCAACGACAATCATTGGCAAAGCAAACTCTGTTTTAGGCATTAGAATTGGTTTTAGAGAATTTGACGATCTCTTTAACATCAAACTTCTGTATTGTGCCTTCGTCAGACCCAGTCTGGAATATGCCTTGGCCCCTTTTTACGTAGTGCATGTTGACCGAATTGAAGCAATTCAGTGTAGATTTTTTAGATTCATTCTCTGCAGACTTCCTTGGCTAGGTAGCGCAAATTTACCTCCTTACCAGGATAGGTGATTAACGACCATGTAGACTGTTTGGAGTTTATCTAAGCCTAATTTGAAAAATCGGCTTCAAATTGGTCTTACTTAAATTAACTTTATTGCACAGTAAGCAGAACTTGATGAACTTGAGAAAATAAATAAATAAACACTGTACTGTAGAAAATGGATAACTTTTCTTTCGTTTTTTTAACGTTTCATTTTACATTGTTTAGCTGAAAAAGTTTTGTTGTCATTTTATTTGTCTAACTTTTGGTTCGATAAACATATTTAAAATTTTTTAAATAACTCATTTATTACTGATTAATAATAAGTTTATAAATATTTATTGCCATTGGATACAACGTTCGATACAAAAACATTCTTTTTAATTTTTCTAATTTTTAATGTGAAAACTCGGTCATTTAATTCATTAAATAGTTTTTACATGATAAGAATATAAACAGAACGGAGGGCTACTGCAAAAACCATTTTCTTCTTTATATGTACAGAATATTTTACCTTTAATATTTTATTTTATGTTAAAATTTGCTTCTTTTGAAAATTCCCAAATATAATTACGAATTTATAAAATAATATATTCGAAATCAGCGTTCTCGAATATTCCCCATTTTTAATTTTTCTATTAAAATCCATACTTAATGTTCAAAATTTCGTTTTGCTCATCATGTTGAACTAACCAAATTTCGGTAGCAGATTCGAAATCAGTGATCCCAAAAACCTTTGAGTGCGATTCTTATTGAAAGTAAAAGTCTTTACGCCAAATCCTATTTAACTTTGGTAATGTAAGAGACATAGTCCACTCTAACATAATTTAGTTTAGCACAACTATACATAAGGCAGTGTATATTGTAAAACGATCAAAAGAGTGATAAGGATTTTTTTAAACAGAAGAATTGGATTATGTAATACTAAGTGGATTTATGTGTCGCATATTCTGAAATTATAACTCTAATTTTATGATACTATTAAATTAAGAATAGTGCAAATTGACAATATGATTTCTGCTCTTTTAGATTAGTGTTCGGCAATTTAAGGAAACGATAGCGGAGAAAACCAATGTATCTGCCGACCTGCAACGTATTATATACTGCGGCCGTGTACTGTCCGATGAGAAACAGCTCAAGGAGTATGGTAAGTTTACAGATACCGCAGATCAGCCCTAGCTTAGGAGAATTTCAATTGTTTCAGATGTTAATGGGAAAGTGGTTCATGTAGTTGAGCGTCCTCCTCCATCGTCTCGGATTACGACTAGCATAATTGATACAAACAACAGGCGACAGCGAGATGAATTGGATGCAAATATTCGGGGAAATCCAATATTCCGGGCTTTAGATGGAATGGTCGTCGGGGCGATGACAATCCCTGTAACTACAGCCGGAGGGGTAAAATAATATTTTGTTATATTTTTTTGTTCAACATTTATTAAACAAAACTTACTACAGCAACCAGCGCAAGCCTCAATTCCGCCTCTAAATCCATCATCATCGTTCTGCATGAACCGAATTACCGTTGCTCGTCACATGCTAGAATGTGCTAATAACATCGCTCTTTATCTCGAGAATCCTGAAAGGGTGAGTTTTTACGTTCAAAGTTTGAGATACATTGTATTTTCGCCTGCAAATTGTCCTAGGGTCTTAACAACGCTTCCTTGGATATCCTGACTCAGGGGCGTTGGACAATGGAGTCAACTGTATTTGAAGTTGGAATTTCTGCAGCTGTTGAAATTCCACAGAATCAAACACAGAATTTAGTTGGAGCCTTGCGGGGAGCAGTATCTGCTGCTCTTCAAAATGGCCATCCCAATGTAACTGTTGTTCAATTACCGAATGTATTTGGTTCTAATGGCACCGCTACGGTTGTTCCCCCACAACCCCAGGGCGCTGGAGGCAATCAGTCTTCCTCGACTGAGGCAACTGCTGAGAATCAAGAAAATCTAGGTAGTCAAGGAAGTCAAGAGAGGGGAATAGAAGTCAATATTGATGCTGTTCCTAGCAGTACCGCATCCCAAGAATCTCAGAGCCGTGAAGGAGCCGCTGAGAACAATCCCAACCCATCTAATTCCTCTTGGTAAGCAATATATACTTATCTCTTGTAAATATAATAGATTAGATCTTCAACGTTGAATCAAATAGTAAGTTTTGAAAATATATTATATGCACATTTTAAGAAAGTTACGCAGCTGTGATGTTAAATAGCGCTTAAGAAAACCACATTTTAAAAAAATTATTAAAAACGCTTCTATATGTAGTTTCGGCAAAAATCAACTGGGAGAAGACAGAATGTTAAATACCAATATCATTCCCGTATCATATCGAGCGTTTGAATTTTGAGCAAATAAACAACACAATTTTTCACTAAAAAATCATTGGTTTTTTGCTCGAGTAAAAACAACTAAGTCATAAAACTAAACGCTGCACGCTAAATTTATCGGCTATGAAAAATGAATACCAAATTGGCATAGTTTTTTTTTAACCCTGTATTATCACTGCTGGGTATGTTTCATATGGTATCTCCCTTGCTGCTGTCTTTTGACAAATTGTGTAGATTCCGTCAACGATGTTAACGACACTCGTCGCTAAAGTTTTTTTGCAATGTTCACTACTTCTTTGCTATAAACGCACCCTTTTCGACCAATTTCGCGATAGGAATATATTTTTTGTTTCAACAGCGTTGAAATGGGGACTTAGGGACTTTTTTTAAATCAGTAAAATTTGGCACGTTCCATTACTAACACTAAAAACAAACGTCTAGTTTACACACATTAAAACTTTTTTTTCCAATAGAGCTTCACTTTGATTTATCCACAAAAAATCCCAGAATAGCATCTTTTTTTTTTTTAATACCTCTGTATATTTATATCTTATTTAAGTAGGCAGTACTTCTATTTAAGAAAGTTATTTAGGTGGCATGGGCATTACCTCAACTTTCTTCGAAACAAATGGTTTCTACCTGCTGATACAGTAGAGGAAATTCATATAAACGCATCTAAATTTGCAACTCGTCGAAAGAGCAGATAATATATTATACCTTGAATGGTATCCTTATACATAATCTTATATTTCTACTTATAATACTTAATCTCGGTGGATTATTGCGACGTAGGTCATGCCAATAATAGCTCAGCCCATCTGGACCATCCTAATTAAACTTCTCGTCGGAGAAAATAACAGTTTGCCATTTGTTGGTCCAATCCGTGTGTTTTTGCAAATTCCAGACGGGGAACTTTATGATGAGCTCAAAGCGCTGGTTTCTTCATTAGTTTTTTGAAAACATTTAAATAAGCGTATTTCTTACCAAACGAATTATATTAATGCACAAAACAGCAGAAAGAACTAATCTCTCCCGAAATTTTATTGTAAAAGGCAAATTTACTACTTGCACTTAAATGAATTTCACTTTAAAAAAAGATTAAACATTTACGGACTCAAACTCAAAGTGCACCGATTGTTGATTAAAAATTATAAGTGCAATGAATCATACACATAGAAGTAAAGGGCTTTGCAGGGGCTTTGCGATGGTGGCATGAAGTCTTTATTGAGTGGTTTTCTATACAACTTTTAAAACCTAATTGTAAGTCGCGTTTTCCTCCACTGTAGGTAATTAAAGAATATGTCCTTTAGCTCAGAAAGTAACTGGAAACCATTCCGGCGGAGTTGACAACTAATTATACTACAATATTTTCGTAAAAATTAGTATTTATATTTTCTAGAAAATTATTTAGTAATATTATTCTTCCTTAAAATAATCTAAAACATTACTGTTACAGGCAACGGACAAGCACCCGAACACTCGGTGAAGTGGTCCAGCAAATGCGTACTGTCCAAACACGCTTGGAGCCATTTATTCAACAGTACTATGACATATTGATGCAAGATCCTACTTTTGAGGAAAACGTATGTGTGTTTCGTTAAAATGAAATTTTATTAAAATATTGTTTACAGGACACTGCTGCTCGTGAGAATTCCCAACGGATCTTTGATAGAGTTTCAGAAGCGCTACATTACATGGCGCATGCCCAGCATGCAATATCAGATTTGATGCTAGATTTATCCCAACCTGCACCGAGATATTTGTGCTGTCGTCCAATATTGGTAGAACAAGGTGTTCGTTCAAACAACTATTTAGCTTCATTCCTTCAGTCAACAACAAATAATAATGAACCGGCTGCCGCGACAACAAATGCAACTGGGAATCAAGCATCAAATGCTCGACCATCGGCTCCACCAATGCCATCCGCTGGTACAGGAGAAACTCCCCCAAATTCAGGTTCGCAAACTGCCTCCCCCGTCCAACCGCAACAGACTACAGGCACAGCTAATCTTGGACAAGGTCAGTCTCAGAACCAAACAGATGTTGATTCTCGAGATTTTCGCAACATTCTGACTCCCATATTTTTACCAATGCGTTATCGATCATCAACCACAGCTGGCGCAAATACCAGTTCTGAAACTAGCCACACAATGACACCTCCTGTAATATTGCCAACGCGTAATCGATCAACCTCCACGAATAATGCAAATGCCAATAACGATACTGCTAATCAAGGTTAGATCTTATTATTCTTTTAAAGTTATTCTTTCAGCGCAACAATCAAAAATTATCTTCATTTATAGAAGGGCAACCAATTGCTGAAATCGTACTCAATCTCAGCCCAAGGCGGGTGCTTGTTCGTACGTCTGATATTTTATTTTTAATACTTTTCGATACCTAATAGCCTGCTGAGTTTGTTTACCATTGTGGCTCTAATTAACCTTAATGCCTGAACCGTTCACATTTATTTCACACAAGTGAACTCATGCAATTTTAGTTGATAAATTATAGCTTTTTAAAAGATTTCAGCGAGTGGATGTTAGAGATAATTTTGTAAAACAAAACATTGAATGTTCTTGGACGACAGAGACGTTTATATTCACATTTTCTCTTGACAGATTTATTTATATATATTTTATAAATAAATTTCCATTTCAACAGTTCGACTTCATGAAAATTCACTAAGTTCGGAGTTGAAATATGAAGAAGAGTAAATGTATTAATATTAAACTACTAACTACAAGTTTAGAGGAAGAAATTATTAACTTCATTCATTTTTAATACACATTACTCAAAATAAAAGAGATAACGCTTTTATAAATGCGCAAAACTTTTGAAGAAATGGATTATATGATTTATGTAATATTTCACAGAGATATACACGCCTAATATTTTTTAATTATACATTCAGTTAAGACCCTATCACAAAATAGTATTGCATACATTCAAAATGCTCGAAGATTTTAAAATGTATTAATAGTACGTTTGTTTGTTTGTTTTTCTTAACAGAAATCAACTCCAAGAGTAAAGATGAAAGTTTTTTATATGAAAACAATCTCAGCAACTCATTCAGATTTCAGCATATTATAGACTTTTTTACCACTTTAAAGAGAACTGGTTATGTTTAAGAAATTTTTATTAAAATCCCAATTTTAGTAAATGGGTGTGGTCCATGTTTTATTCGATGAACAAGGAAGTCCCTAGGGAAACGGAGATGTAATGAAGGGTCCGAATTTTTTTCCTTCAACACTTCTATTTCCCTCATATATTACAGTTGCTAAAAGTCAGCGAGGCAGGAGGAATTTTACTAGGGGTATATAATACCCAGCACGTATTTTTGTCGTCTATCAGGGATACTAGCATTGGTATTTGCGTGAATTTAATGATTCTGCGTTTCTTATGATTTGTGTCCTTTAACTAACTTAAATGTATGTTGGCATTTAACTCTTTTTTGCTAAATTTAACGATCCCCAACTAAATTCATAAAATTCATTTAATTATCCCATTTATCACATTTAATTTTCACATTTAATATTCTTTACAGCAAATCCTCAACTTCAAGTAGCTCGGCTTATTCAAGCTGTTGTAAATTCTGCTCCTCTCGATGCTGACCTTCACGTTCAAATTAATGCCCCAAATTTTCTGGGATTTGGAATGCCAATGAACATGCCTGGCCAAACCCAACCGCAGCAACAGCAACAGCAACAACAACAGCAGCAACAACAACAGCAGCAACAACAACAACAGCAACAACAACAGCAGCAAAATTCACAGAGTCAAACCCAAAGCAATTCTTCTAATATTAACGGTTCGAATGATTCAAACACTGAATCCGGGCAAGCGCGAGTTACAACAGCAACTCATCCAACAACTTCCACTCAAACAAGGTCCACAGCTCGACCCCAGGTTCATATTGCAAATCTTCCGTCGTCTTGGAATGCGCGTGTTATTCCTGCAAATATGCTTTCCTCGTTCGATAGGTAACTTTCTCTATTCTTGGGATTTTTTCCTTTGCTGATAAGTGGATTTTTTTTTTTTTTTTAATAGATTCCTGCCCTGTAGCAGCCATCATATTCGGGAAAATGAAACCAATGAAGGAAATCAAAATAACATTCCTAATGGGGCCTCAAGAACTCGCGTACAAACACGACAACGGCGCCAGCCCCAAGAAGCAGCAGCGACAGCTACTTTCGCTCCGATGGGTCATTCAACTCCAACAGCCAATTCTCCCCCAGTGACCGAAACTCCTGCTCCTGATTTACTTAATCTTTCCAGTGAGGAGTTTAATATCCCCTTAAATTGGTTCGGAAGCAATCTAACACTAAGGGATCTCATTAACATCTCGCCTAGTACTAATACATTAAACAGAATCAGGAGCGAATTGCACGAGTTCATAGTAAACACATTATTCGCTGGAGCATCTATAACTGAGGAGAATATGAACAATGCAATCAATCAGGTCATTCAGCTACTTAGTGATGCTTTAATATTTCTGCAGCAGTACGACCTGCCTGATTATGATGCCAGAGCCTCTGTGGAAAATTTCATTAGGAATAGTCTGCCATTCATTATAAATCTCATTCGCGAGGATAACTCCACTGAGTTTGGCACACGTCTTCTCAGGGAGATGATTACATTTGTTCGACGATTATTTGTTATTTTAGTCACATGTGTCGGCCGTTCCAACGCAGAATTATATTTGACGCAGATTTCACAAATGGCAATCACATCAAATAATGGTGAGTTCTTTGACTCTATAGTTTCTCATATTCCTTATAGTTTCCGCCATTGCAGCACTAGAGCAAGAAGCACTTAGGGCGTTGCAAAGGCACTTAATGGCTGCAGTTATTAGAGAGTTAGATGTACAAGATGTTCAAGAATTTTTAGTAATCAGACGTCCATCTACTGAAAATCAAAATGCAAGTGTTTCGGTATGTATTGTTGCTTTTTATGAAGAATAGGACTAATGTAGTGCTGTAAGATTTTTACCTTAGAATCCGGTTGTACTGAATGTGTTATTTTCTAAGACTGAATAGTAAACATTTTTATTTTAATCACATGTTGACCTCTGATTAATCTTAAATTTGGTGGAAATTTCCATATATATAGCTTAATTTTATAAATGAAGAAACGAGTGGGTGAAGGTGCTGTGTAACCAAATTAAGATTTTGAGAAAATCGCAATTAAGATATAAGACTAGTTATTTGATTATACTCTTAGTACTAAAGTGCAAATAACGAATATTTAGTAGTGTCGTATGAAGAAATTTTTGGCGTTGTTGTTTTAATAAATGTGTACATAACACCTTCATTCACTACATAGATAGGTAATTGTAAATAAAACATAAATAGATGAAGTTTGTCACCTTTTTTAAATTGCTTTTTTTTTTACTTAACACTTGCATTCATTCAAAATAATTCTTCAGTGTGAGTATCACACCTTCATCCTCTTTCTATTTTATATTTAAGATTTCAACAATAGATTCTTTACATACCAAAATATTGTACACAAAAAGATATAGTATTTATGTAAGAAAAAAAGCGACTTCAAAAATGACATTACACTTTCATTCACTCATTTCTTGAGATTTTCCTGTTACTTCTAAAGTATTATGTGTAAAGGTATTAGGATCAATATAATCTCACAAGTTCAGGAAAAATGAAATTTTATATGAATCAATTTACTGATTTTTTATTGAACTGAAATTTGGGCACCTTTTAAATGTTGGGCTAAGATCTAGAATCCATCAGAAAATATATCGAATTTTCAAACTTTAAACTTTTCAGAATCTATTAACACACATACACGGCTGGCATTATGTGGACTGCCATCGGCCAAAGGCCGGCATTTTTTGACACAATTTGTAGAAACGATATGTTTTATATAAAAAGAATATTACTTTAAAATGATCCCAAAATGATGGGGAGTGAAATAAAATGAATTTGTATTTATTTCTATAACTTTGTTTTCAACTTTCTTCTTGCCATGGTTAAATAAAAATAAAGTTCACGGAAATGTTTAAATTAATTGCTAAATCATAAAATTTAAATTCTCATTACCTATTTTATCTGAAAAAGTGAATTATTTTCGATACTTTAATTTTTGCAATAATTAATACTTCTTAAACGAATAGTAGTGGTTATAAATGTCACATAATTAGATACATCTACTTTTCTTTGTGACCTTTACAAACTCCACAGTATTTTAAATGATATCTCTGTTTGGTAAAAACTTCATTTTATTTTATTGTAAAACCCAAATGACGAAATTTCGTCATCCGAACAGATATGTATTCCAAATAGCTCCAACTACAATCATTGGATTATGGTTTTGTAAACATTATTGTCATTAATGCATTAGGCACTTTTCCACTATTGTATTGTTATTTAAAAGGTACCCATAAAAGTTCACAGCAATGAAAGGACAACAAAAATAAGAATAAAAAATCGCGAAAACTAATCCAGAGTACATGAGTACAGAGAAATTCGTGAAAATATTACAAAATCGACAATGCGAGGCAATAATTTTTAAAATGTAAACTAAAATCCGGAGCGTTTCATAAATAATATCTATTCAGTACTTGCGGATTAAACGATTTTGCACTTTTTCCATGCAATAGCACTACACTAGAGGATCAGGATTCCTAATTATTTGCTTAATTATAGCCAATGGATACAGATGATGCACCTCAGCAGGTTGACTTAAAACCAGAAGCAAGAACAGAATCACAGTCCTCCACGTCAAAAGCAGGCACAGAATTCACTAGGACAAGCATAGGTGATCAGACTATTCCACCACCAAGGCCAGTAAGATCAGATGAGCCCCTTCCATCAGTTGTACCAGGCTCGGAACCATGGCATAGCAATTTTCCCACAAATTGGCTTCCAATTATTACAAGAGATATCGAAAAGCAAAGGCGCCAGGTTAGAAAAATCATCTTCATACACCGAAAACAAAACCAAAAATCTTAACTTTATTAACAAATCCACAGAGTCCTCAAGGTCCATTCTCAGATGCATATATATCTGGAATGGCAGCGAAGCGTAGAAAATTAGTGACTAGTTCAAAGCCCCCCACAGATGTTCCTTCCCTTGTATCAGAGGGTGTAAGACGTGCCATTCAAATAACTGGCATTTCACCCAATGAATCATCAGCCGAAGAGATATCGACTACAATAGCTGGAGATCCATCTGCCCAATTATCGTATCGGGAAGCACTACGATCGAGAATTCGCGACAGGCTTCGAACAGATCCAGATTTTACCCCCGACAAATTTCCGAACAGCTCAAATTGTTTCAACAAATAAAAGCTAAGCGACTTATCGTCGAGAAGTGGATTCCTGAAGTTATATATCGTAATAGCCACATTTTTAGCTTTTATTTAATATTTATTTCTATTTTGGCTTTTTTCTATTACGGATGCAGATTTAGTGCTGTAAATAACCATTCACACAAGAAATATCCTCTGGTGGACATTGCTTTGTTTTTTTTACTGGTTACTAGGCAGAGTAGTTCATTTATATACCTACTTACAATTAGTAGCGATTGACACGACGACACCGGATATTACAATTTTGATTTTTGCATACTCTATAATAATATTTGATGTTCGCATTGGATGACTGAAAAAAAAATGTTAGAACGCGTTTGTTAAGAGGAAAATATAAATAAGCACACACACCTAATTGTTTTGTCATTCAAATATTCTCCAATTCCTATTTCCCCTCCCGACATTCTAGGGGTAAATTCATAGAAATTGCGAAACTTGTATTAATTTCCGTATCTTATTGAAAGTTGATACGAAGAAAAATTGGACGTAAACCAAAGGATTAATTATTAAGTTTTTGAACAACGCATTCCCTCAACGGTGGATGGCTGTTATAATTTCGTTGTAAAGTAAAATCACACATTTTTGATGATCTGGGTGAAATTATGTAACTCATTTCGAAGCCATTCAAAATCAAGAATTAAATCATACAATTTTAGAAAACTGATTCTTCTCTCTCTTTAGGTGTTTCAATTCAATCACGTTAAATGTTTTACCAAGAAAAATCTCTATTGCTTCCTGCATTCCCGAAATCTATTAATATAAGAGTTAAATTTTCTTCAGCGTTTTCCGATAACGTTCTTGTTCTACTTTATTAGGCATTCCACAGGGAAGTCATCTCGGGCCCTTGTTTTTCACTCTTTATAAACGACTTTACTCTTTTGATTCGTAAGTCGCATATCTTGGCTTACGCTATGACTTAAAGATTTTCAAGCCGATTGAATAGATACTTTGTGCCTCCAACACGATCTGAATACGTTTGCAGTATGGTGTTAAAATAATCACTTAATATTAAATATTAGCAAGTGTAATTTTATTTATTTCAGCACGAAGAGTTCTACTTTTGATTGCTCGTACAAAATTTGTAATTCGTCTTTAACTCGTTTAAATAATGTTGTGGATCTTGGCGTATCTATCGACGCAAAATTTAATTTTCATAGCCACATTGGCAGGATAATTAGTCGGTCTAACTCGTCATTTGGTTTTGTTAAGCGTTGGGCTAAGGATTTTGCTGATCCTTATCTCTTTAAAGCCTTGTTTTTGTCCATTCGTTTTTGGAGTATGTGTTCGTAGTTTGCATGCCTCACTACGATGTAAGTACATATAAATCGTACTGAAGCAGTGCAGAGATGTTTTCTGCACTTTACTTTCCGCGACTTACCGTGGAGTGATCCCAATAACTTTCCCCCATATAAGAATAGGTTGGGACTTTTAAATCTGTCTTCCCTCTTCAGGCGCAGAGAAAGGACAATTGTCACGTTTATTCGTGACATCGTTACTGACCTTATAGACTCCCCTAACCTGCTGAGCCTCCTTAATTTATAAATCTTGAACTAGTCACCGAAGCAATTAACCTTTGTATTTTTCATATAAGTTTTTTGTTTAGCTATTTTTGCTTCGACATTATTTTCCACAATTGTTAATATGTCAAATGGTTTATGTAACCTGTTCATATGGCATAAAGAAGAAGCAGAAGGTAAATATATATATTTCAAACACTCTGCCTAGGAAAAAAATTAATGGTTAAAATGTCAGTAAAATTTACCTAGAGTACAATTTTATAAGGATAGGTGGAATCAAAAACTTTTGCAATTTGTACATTATCATTTGCTCTTTGCTCTTAAGCGTTTTTGTATCCAATCAATGTAATTTACTTATCACCATAAAAAGTTGAATTCAGATATTACCAAAGCTTATCATCCCCTCTGGATTTGAAATCAAGCATAATTGGCTGCAACGAAACTTTAAATTTAAAAATTGTGGTAAAACAAAACCATTAATATTTACAAAATTCGATTGTATTTGAGAATCAACTAAATTTATTTCACATTATAGAAAATAATAATAGTGCAAGATAAAATTGTATAACAATGAAGGTACTAAAACTACTGTTGTAAAGAAGAGTCCCAAACCAAAATTTTTGGAACAAAAAAGTTAAAATTGTTTCACTCGGGATGGCTGTTCTTTCTAACTTCAAACTATATTCCAATATATCGGCTGAAGGATGGACTTTTAGAGCACTGTTAGTAATTTTACCTATAAATTAAAAATAAATTATAATTACTTTATTCAACTACTTCCTACTGCAGTAATCTCTTCTCTTCTCGGGCATTAGTAAATTTGTATAATGGGGCCATATCGGAATTTAGCAGGCTTCCATAAATTTTATACCGTCTCACTCATAATATTATTTAGAGTATTTCGTATAAAAATTCCAATGGGTATAATTTAATTGTTATTGCGATAAAACCCCTCCTATCTTATAAATACTTCTCGATGAGTGCGTTAGTTTTCGAAATTCAGGCAAACTATATCTGCCGTTGAATATTTTTTTTTTAATTATGAAAACTGTTCAAAAGTAAAAATACTAATAATTCCAGGAACAGCAATACAAAAATGGTTACCAACTGATATATATATATATGTTGTTGGATAATTTTAATCTAAGAACAATACTAATCTGTTAAAAACATTCACAAATTTTAATAGGTTCAAGCAATGGAATAAGGGCCACAAACCCAGTTATAATAGTCGCATTGAATATCCAAGTATAAAAAGTCCACACGAATAGGCTGAGTTTACATTAATAATTTAAATTTGATTATAAATATGGCTGTTTCCAAGAATTCATTTTCTACAATTGTCTGGACAATTCAGCAATTACTCTTGTTAAGCTGAATTGAGCAGGCGACTGCAGAAACTGAATTTGATTTCTAGAAAATAGAATTTCATAAACCGTATTTCGAGACGTTTGTGATTTTAAGTATTACGTTATTAATTAAAACCATTTTTATTCCCTGCTTGCGGAATTTATTACTACTTAAAGAAAGTTTGAAAAAATTGTTCCGCATTTTTTAAAGAAAAATATAAGGTATCAAAATAAAATTTCAACGGAGCATAATACAAAACAGCTCTCTTGAAGTCAGAAGTATCACTAAAAATCTGGCTCATTTAGCGAACTTAGAGTTAGATACTCTGCGTTCAGAATCATATCTAAGCGCCTTAATTAATACGTTAACTGCTATATTAATAGCTGAATAGGCGGCTGAATAAAATCTAACAGTCAACATGTTAAGGAACTATTCAAATACTAAGACTGAAAGTAGAATATTCTCAAAATCTAAGTGGATCCCACTTCTGATGAACGGGGCCAATGTATGCTGTACGGAAGCTGTGCACTAATTCGATATAGGAGCAAATACGCAATTATTATAGTTTTCTAGCTCTTAAACGGTGGCTTCCACCTCAAATTTTTTTTTCGTAATTTGCCATTACATTACATCGCCTAAACCTTGCAAACGCCTAATGTAATCCTAGCGCTTACGACTACTCGAGCTACGTAAAATCAAACAAAAAATCGCCTAAAAGTTACTTTTTACAATGAAATTGAGGAAAAAGCCAAACTAAATAATAATCTACGGAGTCTCAGGCGGTTCATCCGGCATAAGAAGCTGTGAGCTACCAGGTCCCGGCAGGACTACAGGTGAAAACTCCTTATGAACGGAGTTGTCCTCAGTCTCGGAGGACAGGACTGGCATATTATCCTCCAGCAGGGAATACTCTATGGTTGAATATTCGATAAGAGGCTCCACCTCAGAAATTGATAATGTGGTTGAAGTCGTTGATGGAGTCGTCGATGGGACTGGCTCCGGGCTCGGAGTTCCAGTTGTTGTGGTTGTGGTCGTCGTAGTCGTAGGCGTGGTGGCTGTTACAACTTCAGTTTTTACTATCGGCTTAGCGACAACTAACTGAGCCGGAACGATTACTTGCACAATCGACGGCTGAGCTGGATTGGGTACCTGATGCAGCTGAGATTGGATAATCTGCGGTATTAGAGGCAAAGGCGCCTTAAGAATAATTGGAGGATCTGTGCAGATTTCTTGTGTTGGAGTTGGCTCCACGCAATGAGATTTTCCACGAATCCTCGCTTCCTGGCTTTCCATTAAAGGGCACAATTGGACGACACGGTCATCACACATTATTGGATTGTCTGCGGTAAAAAAAAATATTTTTAAAATCTCCACTATTATCTTTTATCTTAACTACATACTTTCTAGCCAAATTTCCAGCTTTCCAGTAACCCCGTGATTCGTGCAGCGTGTCTTAGAAACGAGCTCAGAAGAAATTGAAGTTATGTGGTTATGCGTTAGGTTGGCTGAACATAAAACAGGAAGACCATGGAAATCCTTCTCCAGTTTGGTCAAGTTGTTGTAGGCTACCTTCAGAGTCTTAAGCGATGGGAGGAAAGTCTGAAAAAGAAATATTCTCATTAAATTTATATACCAATTTACTTTAACTATCTTAAACTTGTTCACCTAAAGTAATTGTAGTCGCAAAAGTCAATTATGTGTATTTCTGATTACACTTATAAGCATCTGAAGAAGTTGAGGTACAATTTGTATTTTTGACTTTCAGAACTCTTTTCTGATCGGTCAGCTTTGTTAGACTTGTAGCGAGCGAAGGTTTTAAAAAAGGTTCAGGTAGTCGTTAGTTACTTTATGTATATATTATAATTAGATTTGTTGTCTTACTATTCGAAGCTTTTTCTCATTTTTTTTAACACAGTTTCGCTAAATCCGTGCAATTCACAAATTTTTGCTCCTTTCAAATTGAACGCGGGAAACAAATCGACTACATTTATAGTTTTATATGATTTCAGTAAGGCTTTTGATGGGCTAAATCAGCTACCTGTGTAACCATTTACAATGCGTCTATTTTCTTTGCTCTTTATCTAGGGTAACTAGGATCGCCTCGGGTGTGCTGCCAGGCAACCATCTGGGTCCCTTACTATTTATCGTTTTTAACCACGACATTAGCCTTGCTGTGCATAACTCCAGAATTTTATGTTATACTGATGATGCTAAAATCGTTCGTGTCATCGAAAGCACAACAGTGAACTGCTGAATGCTGGCTTGACCCACTTTGATGAGTGGTGTCACAAAAATTATTTATCTCTCAGCATACTAAAATGCTTTATTATAGCCTTCTTCCGCAACGAAAATCGCTTTCGTGGTGGGTGGAGGCTTATTGACCAGACTTGACAAGTCCAGAGACTTGGGAGTTGTTTTTAATTCTTATACCCTGAACAGACCGCGAATGAAATTAAGAACGCTTGAAATTCTAAAACTCGTTCGTCTCCAATACAAGGTATAACCTTTGGCGATCATATAAATTCTATCGTGCTTAACCCTTAACTAGTGACGTGAAAAAAGTTGAACACTTCTCCTTGACAACCTGAATTAATTAACCCTTTCGATCCTATCGTCGCCTATGAAACATTCTCTGTATCCGACCGCCGCCTAAAGTCGGTATTCGCGACAAACTCTGTGGGTACGATCGCCGGCTCTAGTCGTCATTGAGGCCTTGAGAAAGCTTTCAGTGGATACCGCCGACCAGGAGCTCGACCTCTTCTAACAAAACAGCAGTTAGAAAGTTGGCTCTATTAATATTAATATCTCTGTACATTTTTAAAAGCATTTCTTTTTTTAGTTATTAGATCATTTTTGTAGTAATCAAGTATTTGATGAATTTGTGAAATTTGTAAAAATAACCATTTGAAGATTTTTGAACTCCTTAGATGAGTGATTATAGTTTTTCCGCAACTAATAACTACTAACTTTCTAAATGAAATTCAGCGTGATGCCTCTAACAACAACTTGTGTAATCGTCAATACCTATCGATAACTGCGTTTGGTCCAGAAATGTTTACTGTCCATTTTGCTTTGTTATTTGTTGTAGCAAAATAATTGCGCAAATGTTAGAGTTTCAATTCTTCCATTTCTTTGTTAAAAAATTGATGAATTTCTTTAAGAAAGTGCCTTCTTTAGATATCATTATAAATTTAAATTTGAAAAATAGAATTAATTTTAAGTCCACTTTACTACCGTATCCTTTATCATTCACTAGACAATTATTCATTCATTATATTAGTGCGAGTACACTCAAAATTGCCGAAAATGCGCAAATGATGGAAATGAATACGTATTTTTTGTAATTTGTACGATAATAAAATGTGGCATCAAAATGAACATTATCATTCAAGAATTCCATTATTATATACATATGCATACTTTATGCTACCACTTCACCAAAGTTTGTTTTTCGTATATAAAATAAATATGATTGCGATAATAAAAGAAATATCGCAACAAAGGCTAAGGATTAAGTGTCCACTGTCTTTTTTACTTTAACCATCTTTGAACCTGATTATGATAATACCTGTATGAATCTGAATATAAACTTTCTAACAACGGAAGTAGACTTGAAATTGATTTGGTAGTCTTAGATTTAATACTATACACCAGCGGTCGGCAACACTGTGTCCCCGAAGCAATTTTAAAGTCCCCGTGGTTCAAACATCTAAATTCCCAGTTTTAGGTATTTTAACAACAAACAATCGTAGTAGTTATGAATAATGTTGATAACATTTCTTATTTTATCTTCGCCATTTTATCAATTTATTAACTTTTGACAAAAACTGAATCTTAACGACATCTATGGATTTGAATTTATGTATTAAAAATGTATGTACAAAATGTTGTAACATTAATATTATTATGTTTAAATATTTATGAAATATGCCCTGCTAGTAAAAAGTGTTGCCGACTCTTGCTATGTATTTTTCTCATTTTTCACAGCAATAATTATCTACTATGCATATGTTGTCATGGAAAGTACAATGTCAGGAAAAATATTCTACAGTACATAAGTAGAAAAATATCAACATACATCATCCAAATTGCTCTAAAAATAACCAGCTTTCGATTCTAAAATCTCGTCTTTAAGTTATAGATTTGCAAACAACTTACTGTAGAAGTTTCCTCAAGTGAAATTAAATGGTTGAACGATAGATCCATGTATTCGAGACTTTCCAGTCCAATGAAGTCGTCTGGTAGTATCCTTTCAATTTCGTTGTGGGTCAACGTTAGTATTTTCAGCTTGTTTAAGCCCATTAAAGCACCATCGAGGCTCTTTAGTCGATTGTAATGCAGCTTAAGTTCGACCAGAAGAGAGTTTGGCTCTATCAAATTTTCCATACGGCCGGTCAACTTTTCAATTTTGTTATGCGACATATCGAGCAATATTAAGTAATCCAGGCCACGAATTTCATTCATCGAAAACTCTACCAGATCATTATGAGCGAAATTAGCTATTAACAACTTTTTTAACGGCAACAGTGACCTGTTTAAAGATTTTATGTTATTGTACGATAAATCTATCTCCTCCATTGAATCACAGTCCACGAACTCATCCTGCGCCAGATACTCTAGCTTGTTATGGTGGGCAATTAGAAACTGAAGGTGTTTTTTGTCCATAAAAACTCCGTCGAAAGATTTCAGTTTATTGTTTTGGAAGAAGACTGACGCCAAATTTGGATATTCCTTCATGCTTTGTGGCAGTCTTTCAAGACTGTTATTAGAGGCCAGAATCATTTTTAAGTTCGTCGACGCTACAGGAAGTTCATTTTCCAAAGATGAAATGTTATTCATGTTGATGAACAGTGACTCCATACTGTGAAGGTCTCGAAGAGTGCCATTGAGTGTCTGAATCTGGTTCCTGCCCAAGTGTAAGGTAATGAGGGTTTTAGGGAAAGCTCCCTTATCAAGCCGTGTTATGTTATTACTGACGAGAATCAAATATTTAACAACTGGTATGCCCTTAAAATCGTCTTGTTGCACTGCTTTGATTCGGCCTTTACCCAAATCTAGGGTCATTATTTTAGGCAAATGACTGAGGACATGCTTTGGTATCTCGTCCAAATCGTTCTCCGCCAAGCTTAAATACTCTACGTTTGATAAGCCTCGAAATGGTAATTCCGGTACAGATCTAAAATTAGAATAAAGTATAAATTAATTAATTGAGAAATCTAACAATCATAGATAATTAAAAATTTCAATTTTACTTATATTGTATAAAAACTATAATTTTCTTGACGAACAATTCAAATAAAAACTATTTCTACGTATTCAAATCAAACTGCTCGAAAAAAGTTGGTTTTTGGAAAATAAATCTAAGCAAATAGCAGTTAACCAATTTTTGTGCCACCATTTTAAATCTTGTTTATTCATTTCGATTAAGATCGACATTTTCCTGGTTAAACAAGTTTCGAAAGCCGGAATTTCTAAGCAACCCAAATTTGAAAAGATCTCAGTTATTTATATAATTTCTATAATACCAAAGGGCAAATATTTACAATTAAACTCTACTGGATCTGCAAAACATCATACCTTTAAAACGTTTTTGTTCTTGTTTATAAATATATAAAAAAAACAAGAAGTTGTATCAATAGCCATTGTTATAACATTGAACATTAATTATCTCGTATATTTTGTATATATTGATGTATTTCTTACAAATTTTATTTTTTACAAATTTTCGCGCTCAATGCTCAGTAGATTTAGGCAAAAAATATTTGTTTCTTTTGAGTACATTTATAAACCCACTTTATTAAAAGTTATTTTCATACATTTTATAGTATTTACTTTTAGTTTTTGTTGTATGCATTTATAAAAGGCAAATACCATTCACTCACTGAATTCATCATGAAATCGTAGTAACTGTATAGCCTACAAACTTGAAAGAGTTTTTTTAACCTGTTTTTCAAATACCTGTAACTTTGATTGGAATTAATAAAATGTAACGATAAGTGCTCAAAATTGTTTTCTGGTCATGAACTTGTCCAAATAACAAGATTTACTGTTCTAGAAGCTAAATATCCCCTTAAACAAATGGTTAACTCCCCCTTAATTTTTGAATAATGCACGGGCGAGAAAAAGATTAATTGTTTATTATTTTAGTACTTAATATTGTTACTTATGTAAATAAAATTCGCAAATTTTCAAGTGATTGTAAAGTCAAAGACAAAACTACCCCTATAGAAGTGGTGTAATGAAACCCTTTTAAGGGGTTAAAGTGTATTACTTAATAATTTCCTTCTACAGGGTGTCCAATAGGAAATTGCGAAAACTAATGGGTCACACTTTTTTAACAAATGGAAGGATCGGTAAAATGTAAATACTTTTTAATAAAGGAAAGTCGTCATTTTTATTTCATGTCCATTTTATTATAAAAAAATTAAATCTATTTAATACAAACCATTAATTTAAAAATATAGTGAAAAACGTGAATTATTAATAATATATATTTGTGAAATGTGAACCATCTATATAAAAGGTATCTACCTGCATTTCTTTGAATCTTCTGTCGCCGGAGAGAAGTACAAAGGGATGTTAGAGACCAAATCCTTTCTCATGCGAAAAAGAGGAGCCGCGTTAATCTTTTTATTTTATTCAAGACGGAGCAGCACCTCATCGCACACAAGAAGTATCATCAATAAATTTTATGGCGATCGAGTTATTGGTCTAGGGCAGTGGTCGGCAAAATGCGGCTCCACAGCCGCATGTGGCTCTTTGGCTCCTTAATTGCGGCTCTGGCACAAATATCCACGGAAGGCGCAATAATATTTTCATTTAAAAAAAAACTTGGTAAGAAAATAATTACATCTTATTTTGATAAATTAAAATTCTTCTATAAATCGAGAACATGTATAATGTTTTGTTTAAGTTAAAAGATAGGTAGGTATTTCATGGTAGACGTTACGTCTCATCTAAATCAGCTTAATCGTAAACTACAAGGGAAAGGAAACTTAATTTTGTCGATGTTAGAAGAAGTAATAACATTCGAAAACAAATTATCCATTTTTGCTCAGGATTTTGAAAGGGAAACATTGCTTCACCTTCCGAGCCTGCTGAAGCATCGCCAAGATAATAATTCCTCTATTGATAAAGACCATTTTAAAACAATAATTTTAAATATGAGGGAAGCATTTATCAGCAGGTTTCAGGAATTTAAAAACAGCAGAGCAACTTTAGCATTTGTCAAAAATCCTCTTAATGCTACGATAACCGAGTTGAAATTTTCTCCTTTTGAAATTGACATTGGTAGCTTTGAAATACAATTGCTGGATTTAAAAAACAAGGAGACATGGCGCTCCAAATTCGAACGTCTCTGTGTTGAATTGCAAATATTGGAGAAGAAAAAATGTGATCATAGTTCACAGCACAAGTGGTCTGATTTGAATGACCTGGAAAAGGAAGACATGATCATTTTCAACGCTTGGAATAGTGTTCCTGACTCTTACGATCAGCTGAAAAAGCTCGCGTTTGCTGTTCTTTCCCTTTTCGGTTCTACATATATATGCGAACAATCTTTTTCAAGCATGGACATTGTCAAGAGTAAACTGAGAAGTCGTCTTATTGATGAGAACTTGGGATCATGCCTAAAATTAAAAAAAACAACATACAAACCTGACTTACTCAAACTTTCCAAGGAGATGCAAGCACATTGTTCGCATTAATAAATATTTATTAAGTATGAAATTTAGTTTTATTTAGTGTACTACTTATTTAGTGTAATAAAAGTTTACTAAACAAGCAGATTTGGCTCCCAATTTTTTTTAAAATTGTTGTAATGTTCATATTTGGCTCTTTGGCTAATAAGTTTGCCGACCACTGGTCTAGGGTACTCACGCTTTGCTAGGGGAAAAGGAATAGAATAGCCACCTCACTCGTCAGATCTCACTTAATGTGATTTCTTTTTATGGGGCTACATTAAAGATCTCTGCTATGAAAATAACCAAAAAACAGTTGAGGATTTTATTAAAGACATTGGGAAGATCGTCAATGGCATTTCAAATGAAACGTTAGAACATGTTTTTAATAGTTTTAGAAAGCATATGGATATTTTTGGCAAATTAGATGGTTAAAATATCGAAAATATATATCATTAGTAACTAACGTTTTTCACTATATTTTTAAATTAATTGTTTTGTATTAAATAGATTTAATTTTTTTGTAATAAAATGGAAATGAAATAAAAATGACGACTTTCCTTTATTAAAAAGTATTAACATTTTACCGATCTCTCCATTTGTTAAAAAATTGTGACCCATTAGTTATCGCAAATTCCTATTGGACACCCTGTATATTATTTCATTATTTGCCTTCGCGCCTTCATGCCGGCGAAGGCCTTAATTATTTATTATAATATATTTCCATAATAAAGTCAATTCACTAAATGTGTACCCTCTCCAGTTGTTGCTACCGAGATTATTATGGTAATAAACATACATAAGCATATGCAGATTTCAGAAAAAACTTTGACAGGCAATTTTTCGAAATTTTTGTTTTTGGAATAGGTTTTAAATAACAATTCAGCGCATTCCTCTATTTCTTCTGGGTTCATGCAAAACAGTCGGTTTAAAATTGGAGAAAATAATTGGACTATAGTGTTCATTTTCTTCTCTAAACTAGGGAGGTATGACAAAATTATATAATAATTATTCCTTCTATTTTGGACTTTGGCCGCTCCTAAAATAAACGGTTCATTTGTTTAAGACTACCAAATAAGGCCTCAGAAGGTCCTTATTTTTCTTATACGGTATGTCGTCTTAAACTTTTCACAATGGCAACCCTGACGAACTGCATCTTATTATGGAAGTCGAAAACTAAATCGAAGACCCACTTTTAAATGGCATTTTAAATCTCGATTAGAAATGTGCTTGGCTCTCGAGTTTCATAATAATGGCCAACTTACTCCGGTCGACCGCTCTCTATGCGGGTCTAAAAGTTAGTATAATTCGACAATTTTGGTCATGGCAACTTATTTGCTTTCAAAGTCTATCAATAAATTTTATTTGAAAGTTTAGTATCGAGTTAAAATAGGACTAATATTCTAGAATTGAACTAAATACCTACCAATGAAAAAACAACAAAATCAGAGACCTCTTGAATTCGTATCTTTTCGAAATCCGAAAAATCGTTAATGAACACTGATGTAGTGTACACTGTAGAGAAATAATTAAAGTGCATGCTTTATTTCAAAATATTGTAATAATCTCAAATTAAACAATAATATGTTTCAAATAGAAACGTATTTTTTTAAAGTTAATACTAAAGATAACTTTGTTTAGGCAATTTAACGGTCCGAGATATCGTCTTGAAGAGCACAAAATTACATGCGCTTGTCGTAAAAAGCGCACATGCGCTCAGTGCTACGTTAATAATGTCTGAAATAATCGCTTTAGTCTGGACGTAAATTTAAAAATAAAAGTATTAACTGAAATGCCGCCGATCCGTCCTGTTTTTCTCAAGAATTCGTCTCTTAAATGCTGCTTACTATCAGTAATAATTCTGAATCACCGCCACTCTTTTGTAGACCATCAGCAGAAGAAGAAACTAACTTAATGAGATCTTGAAAATTATCATGAAACTAATTGTCCCCCAGGCAATCAGCGGAGAATTTTTGCAAAACGATCAAGATGAGTAGGTTTGCAATAGCGCGCAAAATATTTTCTAGGTTCTTTGTACCCCGAGAAAGATATACTTCTGCTGATCGTAAGTAAATTTGAATGAAAGTTACAATCGAAGAACAGCAATAACAAAATCAAAATCAGCCAGCTGCCGTTGATCGTTGATGTAAGAGACTTTTTAGCAATAAAGCCATAAACAAGGGGGAAAAAACAGGAGCATTGGCGCCGATCGTAAAAGTGGTCCTCATAAAAAACTTATCTTCCGCTGATAATTCAATAATTTGTCTGTATCAGTGGCTGCGGGGCAGCGGGGCGATTAGAGTGATCTTGGCAATAGAAGAACCCCAAAGGCAAGACGGTTGGATTGCTCCTAATGAATTCACTTTAATTGATAATAAGCCGGCGCGATAATAGCGACATCTCTCGTGTCGTGCTTGACCGGTCTCCTCCCGCTTCACTACCGTCGCAGCCGCCTCCAGAAGACCGAACGATCGAATCAAGCAGATCATTCAGTCGCCAGAAGATCGCCCGGCAATAAAACTCGCGCTGATAGTGTGGTGCCTTATCGCACGAAATTGAAATTTTATTTCATGTCGGTGATCCCCAGCACTACTGTGTTCACACACATCCCCTGCGTTTTAGACAGATTAATTAAATTTGTAGACATTTATTTGTAAATAATGTCAGCGCGAATTAATTATCCATCACCGTCTGCTTTCCGGCCGCCGCGCCGTGCTCCGCTGTTAGAATATGTAGAAGAGCAAAAAGCGCACTATCGCGGTATTAAGCAGCCGGGCAATTTTTCTGGGGGTTTTAGAAAATACTTTCTTATCATTTCTCTTCATTTATATTCCGGCTGAAGCCAGACGATTCAAGGAATTTTTCTGCAGACTTTGTCACTTCAGAGTACAATCTTCACACTTTCATTCATACTGATCGTCATTGACCACTACTTTCGTTTCGATTGCCGGACTGGACCCGCACTGGGCTCATCTTTCATCTTCCGAAGAATGTCCCCGGAGAGCTCTGAACAGGCCCCGCATGTACATGAAACGACTAAGATCAATACTGTTGTGACGAGTTTTTTCCTAACTAAATTAACTAGAGATCAATTGTGATCAACTGGGGGCAAAGGCTTTGATAGGGTCGTGTGACAATTTTATTAAACTGATCAAGTTTATGCCGAATTATTGCGAGCTGCGTTACTTCGCCAAAGTCCAGTCCAGTCCAGTCAAGTCTTACGCCAAATATTTATCCAACATGTGTGTTCTATACTTATCCTTCTAAAATCCATTTACAAAAGTTTCACTCAGTCTTTAATCGAATCATAAAAGTAATCTCATTGCGTCAAAATTTCGTCGATTACGTCAACAGTCTTCACTCCTGCAGTTGTGTGTCTTTAAACCTTTAGATTGATTTAAAACTACCCAGCCAGTAACAATATCAGCTAAAAAATTCAAATTATTCTTCAATTAAAATAGAGTTCCAGATATTGTTGTTTATACTTAGTAGGACGTCATAACATCTCCGAAGTAGCTTTTAACCAGATTTGGTGAGAACCTGCTATAACTTGTTGTATGCAGTACTTTTCACGACTAAGAAACAATTTTGGTAATTTCGAATGTGGCGGGCTATTGACTTGATCTTTTTGCAATATTATTGAAAAGGTCAGTTATTTTTATCTACACGAGGTAGCCTTTACGCTAAAGTCAAGATTTTTATTATTCTTAGACTTTCGGAATTTTTAAGTTTGCTTATTTCATTATAAAACTAATCAAAACTATTAATTTTAATTAATATGCATTATATAAAAAGGGTGGGCCGCCGGCTGGTTTCTTTTTAAAAATGCTATAAAGTAAACGCTATGTTCAATTCCTCAAATAGTAATTGATTGCACGTTGACAGAAATTCCTTTTCTTCCAAATACTTTCTAAATTCCTTTTAGGCTAAATTAAATTATAAGTACAATTCCTTAAAATATAATACGAAGGACAAGTAAGAAAATCTTCAAAATGCTACTGCACACAATAAAGCTCTTTACTATACTAAAACTACATTAAACGGCGCTGCTTTAAACATTTTCCTGTTATTTTAAAATTGTACGTTGTAATTATAACAACGAAAATTGTTTTTTGCATACACTCAAAGATGGAAACACATGTTGCCAGATTGTTTTACAAAGTTGTATAAAAGAAACATTTTTGAATTAATAATTATTGTTGTAGCATTAAAATTTGACTTATTGAATTTCTTCTTTAATGAGTTCCATAGTTGTTTCAAATAAAATATTATTAAACGTACGGATCGTTGCAACCAATTTTAAAAACGTGATAATCTAAAACGCGTATTTTTGATATTACAATGCGATATTTGTTTCAGTATATTATATATTTATATAATATCATATTTATAATAATATACCGGACTTTATGTTGGCGGTGTTTTTCAAACATTTTGAGCTATCTCTTTATAACCAATTCACCAAAAATTTTGAAAAAAATTTGTTTGCAATCCTTGAAAATGTAGCCCTTTCAAAGATACCCCACACGATACAGAAAGGATAGAGGATCCTACTCACCCCCATTAAAAATTTAAAAAAGAAAACTATTTCATAATCTTTGACTATTGGAATATGTGCACCTAAGATTCATTTAATTTCAAATTTTATTATATTTATATATTAATTAGTGATAATGTTACGTGTTTTTGAACTTTCACAAATTGAAACTAGTAATTGGAACAGGGTAGATAAATGGTTGAAGACTCATTGGAGCGGAGAGAGAGTTATCTCTCAATTGTCGCTTTAATGAAGTTCGCAGGGTGTGTGTTAAGAAAATTAGTGTAGAATGAAAAAAATATCCGTACACATAAAATTGCCCGTAGCTCCTAAACCACGGATTTGAGAAGAGGATTCGCCGAACAAGCGTTAATCAGGGGATTCAATAGAATCGGTTGGGACATTTAGAAGACATCGTTACGATCACCCTGTATTGTATATGGTGTGCACAACTTTGAGTAAGTACTTTCAATTAAAACTATAAGGGAAACTGAAGCAAATATATATATTTTCTGAAATTTATTTAAAATCCGTTTTAGTGGGACGAACAAGGTTGTCAAGGTTGCTATTTTCGTACTAACTCTATGGACCCTGCTTGTCCCCATTGAGAAATTTAAAATCGTTTTATATGTTTATTGTAGAATGCTGAGGGTTTCGCTTTTATAAGGTACTCTTATAGAATAGTATGTACTAGTGAAAAGCTAATATGTTTATCAGTGTTTCCACGAGTTCATCAGTGTTATTACGAGTTCATTAGTATTTTTCCTAGTAAACAAAAAAAGTAGAAAGTGTAATGAAAAACTGTTGAGTTCAACTACTGATTTAATTTAATATTTCAAACTTCAGGTGGTATTAGTTGGACCAATGAAGGAAATTGGGAGTGCACATCACAGGTATTTGTCATTTGCATGGTCTAAAAAACTGAACATGTAATTTACTTGGAAGCACGTCTAAGTGTCACAGATTGTAATTCACATCGTTGAACCTAAAGTCAGAAAAAAATTAGAGTAATTGAGCATGCTTTCCATCAATCAAGTAATAAAGAAGGCGCGCGCCACATAATTTATTATGAAAAGGGGCGACGAGAATTCATCACAAAAAGCCAGGAACGAGCCGAGCTAACGCGTGTATCCACTTTATATTATAAATGCAAACGGAGCATGGTTACATGGAAAAGTTGTTGTCGGTCTTGGCGCCTGGCGCCAACTGCCTTACTTTCCTTATTTAGACGACTATCTGCAGCGCGCCAGCCTGATCAATGGTCAGCGCAGCGGCCAAGAAAGTTGCCTTTTTCTGAAGCCTTCATTTCTTTTAATTAGAAATGCAGGAACTGAAGATTTATTGCGGTGTGCGGATACCCTTGCGCAAGATATAGCGCGAGGCATGTGCCAATGGCTTAATCTCGCTACATTAGTTAATTAATTAATTGCAAATGTGCAGATGCGATTCAGTAGCAAAACATCTCGAGATCGTCCCCTGATAATATGTTATACATATCTTGAATGTTAAACACCTTATGATTGGATGTGTCGCCACCAGGGCTCCGTTCCTTCACAACGGATGATGTATTATGGCAAATTCCTCAGATTCCTGGACAGATTTATCTCGGATGGGGAATAAAAATTGTAGTTATTTTTAGCGCAAACCTGTTCACTGCTTTCAGTACTTCCGCAAGACAATTATATCCTGTTATCTGAGTGTATGCAAAATTGATTATTATTAACTGTAAAACAAGGATAATTTGAGATAGTTGCCTAGATATAAATGCATAATATAAAAGCCATTTTATTACTTTAATAATGTGATAA
The DNA here is from genome assembly GCA_949715965.1 of Dysmachus trigonus. Lineage (NCBI taxonomy): Eukaryota > Metazoa > Arthropoda > Insecta > Diptera > Asilidae > Dysmachus > Dysmachus trigonus. Next base: position 50,762,392 of record OX454322.1, read on the forward strand.
ACTGAATATTCAGTATTTCAGTATTCAGTTTTATAGTAATAGGCATATCGTCCTTTACTTTTTAAAATAAAAATTATATGTACGGTTTATAGCTTTTAGTTTCTTACGGAACAGATTTAGTTTAAGTCTCCTCACGGATCCTGACTAAATCCGATCCGTCATAATTGACGAATATGCAAAAACCTTTTATTGGTAACTTTTACTTTCGAATTCAAGAATATTTGTAGTTGTATAGCGACACTTAGAGAAAACATGCCAGTTATTGGAAATAAGATGTTTTATATATCATTGAGATTTATGAATAAAATAAATGCTTGGAAAATTTAGGGTTGCAAGAGACTTTCGCAATTGGTCGGTAGTTGCACGCATCGTTTTGCCTGCCCTTCGGAATTAAAAACGAATTTTTCCAAAGGTTAGAGAATTTTCCACGGTTCAGTGAGTTCTGAAAGTGAATTGTTGATGTGTTAGCAATGAGCCAGAACAGTTTTAAAATAGCAGTAGCAATACCATCTGATCTTGAGGTATAATCATTCGGTGGCTCGTTAATATGGTATGTTGAGGATAATGTGAGGAATAATATATTTACTATGCATAGTATACACTTGGGGGAAAATGTGTCATAAGATGAACTTTAAACAAATGTATAATAATAATATTTATTGAATCCTTTTACATTAAAACTTTTGAAACTATAACCCACATACTAGCCCTAAGATTATATATTAATTTTAAAGATCTTTCAAGAATTGAATATATTGAGTTAATCCAAAAAGCATATGAAGTAAAAGATTTTTAATACAAATATAAGGAGTATTACGCTTAATTATTATTATAAAATTGTAGCGAGGATAAAATTTTATACTTTCGTAGTTTATACGTTCATAGTTGTTTCTATATTTTATAGTTCCTACTTCCTGCTTGGTTGTTCCCATTTAAATTACAGTGTAAACTCTATATAGCGAACTTCTATTTAACGAAAAACTCCTTCAAACGTAGAAATTGCTAAGGTTTGTTTGATTGAAACACTCTTTATAGAAAACGTAGAAATTGCTAAGATTGTTTTGGTTGAAATACTCTATATAGCGTATCAACCACTCTCAATAGAGAAACAATACATCGTTGCATGCCGCAAAACTACAGGGTGGGCCATTTAAGATTTGGAATTTGAATCGGCTATAAAAACAAAACAAATGAATATTTTTTCAAAGTTATGAGTTTATTAGAAAGATTGAACCTTTCCATTTAGGAATGGAAGACAACATCATTCAAATGACTGCCACGGCTAGCCTTACAATACCCCATTCGATCAGTCCAATTTTTCAGTACATTTTTGATTGTTTGGGCCTCTATTTCGTCAATGGCAACTTTGATTTTACGTTTCAAGTCGTCAATCGTCTCTGGATGGTTAGCGTAACACTTGTCCTTAACGGCTTTCCACAAAAAAAAAAGTCTAACGGAGTCAAATCGCAGCTTCGAGGTGGCCAATTGACATCAGCATTTCGGCTGATTATGCGATTTCCGAAAACAGTACGCAAAAGATCGATTGTTACGTTGGCTGTGTGGCACGATGCGCCGTCCTGTTTAAACCAAATGTCGTCTATGTCATACTCTTCAATTTTGGGAAACAAAAAATCGCTTAGCATGGCGCGGTAGCGATCGCCATTCACTGTAACGGGGTTTTCTTGCTCATTTTCGAAGAAAAATGGCCCAATAATGCCGCCAGACCAAAATCCGCACCAGACACGATGACGTGTGGATTTTCTGAGCCCCAGATATGACAATTTTGTTTATTGACGTATCCTCCGAGGTGGAAATGAGCTTCATCTAAAAAGATGATTTTTCGGTAAAAATGCCCATCTTCAATCAAGCGGTCTTCGGCCCATTGAGCACACCGAAAACGCATCGGATGGTCATGCGGCTTCAGCTCTTGCACTAATTGAACTTTGTACGCATTCATACCGAGATCTTTATGCAAAATTCTTCTCAAAGAAGTGCGTGTAATGTTCAATTCTTGAGAACGATGACGAGTTGATGTTGATGGTTGTTCACGCACACTCTGAGCAACAGCAGCGATGCTTTCGGTTGAGCGCACTGAACGAGTACGTACACGGGTTATTTTATCCAACAACGATCCAGTTTCACGAACTCGCTTCACAAATTGATCCACAAACTGCGTTTTTGGCACATCCTTTTTGTCAAATTTTTTCCGTAAATTTCTTACAGTTTGAGTAGAAGATTCACCACTTTGGAAATAAGTTTTTAATATTTCCCAACTTTGTTCAAGCGAAAAGTGACCCATTTCATAAATGTCAAACATAAAACTAACTTTCTGTCACATCGGAAATGTCATCAAACCTTCCAACCTCAAAATAACCTATAGTTCTAATTCCAAACGTTAGATGGCCCACCCTGTATTAGAAAAATTATTTTTATTCACCCCACTAAATTCCAAGATATGAATAAAATACAACGAAAAATATATTTAAAATACTGGCATAGTAAAAAACGACAAACAAAGATAAGTTGTTATGTAAATTTTTTTTCACTTAATTTAGTCAAAATTAAAACATACTTATTCGTAAATTTATATTGTTTTTTTTCTCTCCGTTTAACGAAAACTCTTTGTAACGCAATAAAATACCCGGTCCCTTAAACTTCGCTATATAGAGTTTACATTGTATAGAATTAGTTGAGATTTCGAATATTGGTAGCTCTTTTATTACTGTAAACTCTCTGAGGACGTAAAATTGGCCAGTGTTTTCGAATGAATCTATTCTCAAAATCACTATTATTCTGTAGACGTTATAACATTTTCGTATAAAAGGCGTTGAATTAAATAATATCGTTTAATAGCTTTGAAGAATTTTTCTCTCAGTATTAATTTTCTTAAATGATTTTTCCTAAAGCTCTCTTCAAAATGTTTAACGTATATATTTTTAACTTGAAAATACAATATATATTTTACTCACATTATTTACATTTTAATTTTCTTAATTTATAATTGAAGTATATGTAAATGCGAAATATAACATATCACGCAAAATAAATTGTTTAAAGGAATATACTTAAAGCGATCAAAAATTATCTGGTTTACATTACATGTTAAAATTTTGATTGCGATGATGAACTGTAATTATTGTAAATAGTGATAATAAATTAATAAAAGCCTTTATTGCATCAGTTGCGATAATAATCTCTCTGCAGTACTTCTTTTTGAGTTCGCTATTAAGTCGATCAAAGTCGTAGGAGCTATGTTTAATAATAATATAAAATTATAAATAACTAAAATGTATGTTCAACTTAAAAAAAAAAAAAATATTTTAAAATTAAAATTACAATTTCCCCAATTTCTCTTATCTTAAATGAATTGAAGGGAAAAAAATCACTTGAGAGAGGACAAATCTGACCCCGATATCAAAGGGGCAAGATTTATTATTCGCACGCTACAAATTATTTTTACAGCCGAAGTGACGAACGAATTTCATTGCGACACATCAATCGCGAACATTTTCAATTTTCGTTGTACGTGAAGTTGCTTATCGTTCTTATTAATTTTAACTTCAATATGTGAAAGATTCGCCAAGGAATTGCATTTATAGTATTATGTAAACGTTGCTGTTTTTAGAACCTTATCAGTGGCAAGTACATGAAATAATTAATTCGCGGAATTTTGAGGTGAATGTTTTCCAAGTATTATTCACTGTTTATTATAAATTTTAGGGAATTATTAAATTTAGACCTTATTATTATTACTGACTTTACAAGTTTTTGAAATTAAGAAATATTTCTTCTATTATGCCGCTATAATTTTGAATAATACTTTAATCAAAATGCTAAATTAAAACTTATTTTGAAAATAATATTTTACGTATTGGCGTTATTAAACATTAATCCTCAATCACAAAAGAGCTATTTCTTCGCACGTTCATCTTAATTTTGCTTATGAATGAATCGGTTTCGATTTCTTCTCCGTGTGAGAAGTATTTAGTTCAGTAGTTATCTCGTAAAATACCATAAAATGTTGTAGGACTCAGGGAGTCTTGATGGTAATCTTGACCCTGACCCGAGAGTCATTTCAAGGTCGACTTGTTGTTTGTTTGTTTTTTATTGGAAACGTTGCATACTTCTAATTCACAGTACATGTCAAATGACGCTTAAAAAACCACCTTGTTGCATAGTATACATATATCAACTGACCTTGAATAACAGTTTGACTTTTCATTGATCTATAAACGCCGCCTGGATATTAAAGTACGTACACGTCTCTGTTCATCAGGCTAATAAGTGAAAATTGATCAATATTGTATTCCAAACTAAAGCTCATACTAAAGTTAATATCTATACTTCTATTAATATACAAAGAGTTTGTTTATGATCTTACATAGTAATCTCAGAAATTACTGAGCCGATTTGGCTGATTCTTTCACTGTTGGCAAGCTTTTGTCTTCACGGTGGATATAAATAAACACGAATGAATACTTTTATACTAATTTACATAAGTTTTTATGATAGAAAGATTACTCTTTTTTTGCTTCGATTTGCTCTTGTGGTTACTTTGACAAGGTACATGACAACATGACATGGAACATGATAAAACATGGCATATGACATGACACAACACACATCACATGAGACAAAACATGGAACAAGATGAGAAGAGTGATACAAAAATCTATTATTACATTATTAACATAACAAGTTTTATTCTGTTACATCAAATCACATTTGTTACAAGCGACCAGTAATTTTAAATGAGCCCTCATTTATAGAAGTAGGATACATAAATCAACTATTTAAAAATATCGCATGAAGACTTATACCACTTCCAAAAGTAACGCAGGTGGGATATTAGACTTAAACTTTGGGCCTTGGTTTGAAGCATTTTTCCGAACAAGATTTTCTTTTCATTTGAGTTTTCGAGCACTCTTGCCGTTAGTTATGTTTTTATTGGACTTTTTATACCTAATTTTAGAAATTATACTTTAATTAATTAAAATAAAAGCTAAAATAATTTTCTTGGATTCATAGTGTGGCATACATACACCTGTGTTCAAAAAAATAGTAGTGCACCAATGCGGCAAGTTTGCTGTTCTACAAATTCTCATGTACAAAACAAAGACAACTTTTGCACAAAACACAACATCAGATTCTTAAACATCTGATGAACAATTAAAAACATTTTAGTTCATAAGGAATGAATAGCAGTGTCTTCAGACAAGAGCACTTGCACTACTATTTTTTTGAACACAGGTGTAGGTATCATGATTCTTGATTTTTTTTCTAAATGTTACGACGCACTGGTTTTGTCTTCTATTTCACGCTTTAGCTACATTTATTGAAAAATTTTTGGTTTCAGCTTATAATTGTTTTAAATTAACACATAAATATGTTTATATATAGTTTTTGAAACAGTGCGCAACAAGTTTTAATTTGAGACCCATAGTTATGTTATAGTTTATAGATAAAAGATTGTGTGGTATTTTTTGAACTCTAATTACCGCAGGAAATAAAGGTTTTATGTCAGGAACAATATTACAGGTAAACTGAATTTTGGCCATTTATTATACCGCTATACTAAACTATGCTTCTGTGCATTCTGATCTGTATCCCCTGAATATTATTTTCAGACTTTTAGAAACATTTGCTACCCAGTCATACACATATGCACTTTATAAGCACAGTTCTTTAAACATAATTCAATAATAGACTGAACTTCGTTCTCAATTCAGAGTCCTGATTTTAACTAAAACTATTTTTTTTTTTTAATATTTAGGTTTTTCCAAGTGTAATTTTACCCTGGCCCTTAGAATATAAGGACCTATATTTGCTCTAAAATTCACTTTCCTGCGACGAACAGTTCAAAAGATATTCGCGTGTCAGGCACACAGGAAGATAACAAAATAACGCAATTCCATAATGATTTTGTTTTGCTATTCTTAGTACAAAACCCTTAAAACGATTGAAATTGGAGACTGCCGAACAAATTCGAAGTTCATTCATTCATAATTTTTCTTCAAATTTCTAGCTTAGAATCTTATAAATAAAACACAATATACTATACTAGTTGTCCATAGATATGTTACTACTTTGTATAATTAAAATTGTCTTTGCCATGTAAAAGAACTACCGAAACTGCTGTTTACAGTCTTAAAGAGTTTTGCTCCATTTCCAAGTTGGTCTCTCTGCCTTAGGTCAAGACAACTCATGCTACTGGCTGAACTGATACTATAATTAATAGCTATAAAAAATCTGGAAAGCTCTCTAAAAATAATAACATAAATAGATAGACCTATTCACAATCTAGCCAGCTGATCGCGGTGGTACGTGAAATGAGTTATTTTTGTCTGAATGTGAATTCATTACCATCGTGGACACGAATCGATTTGAGGAAGTCGAAGCTTAACACATCACATCCTGATTTTTGATAAAATTGACATTGACCGGCGTGGTCATTGGACACACGCATACCGCAGTGCTGTCGTGTGCCATGTAAATGACTAGCCAAGCAATTTGCGAATTATGCGCTACAAAAATTAAAAACAAAATTTCCCTCTCACACAGGCCTTGCGCATACGCCATACGTTGGATAATTACGAACAATTAAGTTCTCACCGCGCGCGCTGTCGACGTTCTGCAGTCGTTTTCGTTTCGTCTTGCACCGCGTCGGGACGGTTTTTAAATCAAATAAGTAGAAAAATACCAACTTTCAATTATCTTGGACTTTTCTTATGAGAAATCTCCAAAGGCGACCGTGATAAGATTCGCGAAGGAAAGTCATCGCCTGCGCATGTGCATGCAAATCTTAAATTCGATTAACTCAGGGTGTCGCTGTCGTAAGCAAAGACATTTTTCGGAGTTTTATTGCTGACAGATAAGAACTCTTTCGATTGATTTGTTTATAGCTCTGCAAAGATTTGCTTCAATTGTTTCTTATTTAGAAAACCGACAATTTACTTCTGTGTCAACTAATTCCAATGGGATATCATTTAACGTTCCGGCTAAATAAAATGTATGAAAATTACCAATTACCGTACCAAAACCTATATAAAATATAAATAATAAAAAAAAAAACATAGGTCATAACACTTCTTTAACATTTGCTGTCAAAACCGAGCAGAAATATGACATCAATTGTATTCATCATAGGGTTACAATTAGACAAGAAGATCCCTTTGAACATTTATTTCAGTTTACCTCTTTTCTAAATTTTATTATTTATTTATTAGAAAGCAATTGTTTATTTAAAAGAGGTTTTAGCAAAACTTCAGTATTTATTCTTTAGTGTGTAATCCATTGTATATAACGGCTCCAACGAATAATCGGACAAAGGTGGTTATAAAATAAAAAACATACAAAACAACAAATAACTCAATTTTTCAAATTAAACAATCTAACAAACTAGAAAAAATAAGGTCACTCGAAATAACAGAAAAATATTACATGATCGCGATGAGACTAATTATCAAATAAGTAAATATATGAAAAAAAAACCCTTTTAAAACAGCCAGAGAATTAAAAAGTGTTTATGACAGAATATAAGAAATGATGCTTTTGTTGAAACTGTGCGATATGTGCAATTTGTTAAGAAGAAACGACTACAATGAAAGAGTTGCAAGAAAGAAGCCCCCAAGAATTAAAGAAATTCGATTGAAAGTGAAAGATTTTTGCTGAAAGACGATGAATTTTTGAAAAAGATAGGACCTCTTTTTGGGAATTATTTTGAACTTTTTAATACTTTCAGTTATAATATTTCGTAACATCAACAATTCAAAGAAAACTTTACAAAATGAATAAACTAATATTGAACCTGAAATTGATCAACATTTAGTTAGGTCGATGATTAATCAATAAGAATCAGTCTTTAAAATATTAAAAATCCATCACTTCTTAAATCTTTTATATTTGAGTTTTTTTTTATTGTTTTGCCTTTTTTTCATGAATGTGTTGGGAATATGTCATTTTTCGAATGTATTTTAATAACTTAGAGAATTACAAAGTAAAAAGCTACATATCACTAATATTGGGCAATTATTTCACTATATCTGCGTGTGCTTTACCTTATTACTACCTCTATCCGATTATTAGTTTAAGGTACTACATATATACATATGTAAATTATCAATTTTTTTTTATTATATGTATTATCAAAAGCAAACCTCTACGAATAAATTGGAGACCCTATATCCATCATTTTTAAAGTTGAGCTAAATAATGACTACAGTCACTAATGAAAGATCCCACATTCTCCCACCACCGCCTGAAATCTGGGGTGATTAAATTCGGCATAATTAATATGGATCGAGTAAAATGGAGACCAAAAAGGTCCAGCAAACTCCGCGATTAGTAGAGGTCAGATAAAAGTATAAAAGAGAAGCTTAGAGATGTATGGGTACAAAAGTAGTCTAAACCACCTTGTTATAAAATCTACTTGGCTTTATACTCCTTATTAGAAATACTATCACACATTGAAAATAAATGTCGGTTAATTACACTGATTAACACACTAAAGAATAAAGTAAAGTAAGTAATTCATTGGTATTTTTTGTATCAGTTTAAAGATGCTTATAGATAACAATAAATAATAATAATAAAATAAACTCTCTTATCTCCAATAATATTGGTATGCCAACAACATGATTTGATCTACCTAATATAGTGTAAAAATTAAAAACAAAATCCTACTTCTACTCTATGATCATCGGAAGGAAAACACGTATAAGATAGCATCTACTATATTCAGTGAAAATTATTATGCTCACTACAAAAGAAAAGATTTTATAGAAATACAGCAAAGAAATTTTAAAAGATATTCTGTAAGGCCATAATTATTATTGTTATTCTGAGTATTTCAAATAGAGTACAAGATATACTGCACACGACTAGAGAATTATGGATTTCTAAGAAAAACGTCTCAACATTTTTTTAAATCTCATTCCACGTTTATTCTTTTATTTATTATGCAAAAGTTATATTTTTTTCCTTAATTATTTGGAAATTTTTGTCCTAACCCTTGATCAAGTAAAGAGTAAATGAAGCTGAGATAGCAGAGGTGATGTTTATTTAACTCTCGTTCATTCTCTTAAATATTAAATTCCACATACGATGAACTTTTTCATGGTTCTGAAAGATGCTTATAAGTTTAGGCTTAAGTCTTTTAACATAGATTGTACAGTTATAAGTTACAGTTACAGTTACAAGAACACCATTCCAATATTCGGTAAAACTGTAAAAGATCGATTGGCTATTTGTAGTTTTGGTACCATATTTTCTAGAATTTCTATACATTATATAGTATTCCCTGATTTTTTTTAAATTTTGGGTCTAGTAGTTTCGGAAATAAAGGGGAAATGCTCTATATACGCATATTTTGTAGAATATCTTTTTATACACGCTATTTAAAATTATGAAAAATATATATTTGTATTTCACAAAATAAGCCCTTTTAAATGAGACCCCACATGATATATAAAATTACAGACAGGTGAGTCATCTTATAAGGGTTCCGTTTTTTTTCCTTTTGTGGGTACGGAACCCTAAAAACAACGAAAAGAGCTTTCAACGATAAGTGATTCAATAGATTTCCCAGCTTTTCACAATCACTTTAATACTAATCGAAAATTGTATCAACTAATTACAATTGTTCTCACTTCAAATCTTAAATAAATTAATAATAGTTGTAGGCTGTAGTCAACGGATTTACGTCCAATTGAATTCGTAGAAAGATTATCACTACTAAGAGAGAGTCTTGAGTAAGTTCCTGCAGGCCTTCTAAAATTTATTATTGAGACTTCTTCCCTTTATTGAATGGGTCACTTTTTAGGTGACTAATTGATAATATATGTTCTTGTATATCTTGTTTCTTGTTCTTATTACATACTTGAAATTTGATAACAAAATTGATATAGTATATTAAAATAAAATAATTCGGTTTGTAATATAAGCTATACAAATTTATGTAAACTAAAGCACCATTTCACTTCACGAATAAAATATTAAAAAAACTTTACTAGACTTTAATGTCCCCTGATAAATAAGAAATCACTCAATATAAATTTTACGACACTTTTTTCCGTCTAACCCTAGATAACTAATCATGCGTCAAAATTACGATGCATCCGTCTCGATTGTATGAAATCTTGCGATACGATTGTTTGAATTTTTTTTAGAAATATGTATAACTTTTTTAATTTATTCCAATGCTGATAAAAACAAATACATCACGCCTATTCTAATAGTTGTGTCGTCTGTCGATTCAAGTCACTTGATTATGTCGTGAAATCGAGACATTAGTATTCTAAAAGTTGAATAACACGACAAAATTTAACAGAAAATGAAACGATATTTTTGCATGGTCACATTGATCAGGAAAAATATAAGATATAGAAAGATTTTAGTATTTTTAGTATTGATTCTAATAATTTACAGTAGTATATTTTACATACAATAATTTAAGGTAAAGATAACAAATAAAATGATCCCTATGCCTTATTTTAGTTGGTTTTTGCAAATTACTTGATTTAACAGTGATTATCCAACGTAATGCAAAAGATGTTTTTGACTATTTCTGAGTCTTATCTACAAGATGGACCGAAAAACAAATAATTTAGATGACTACTAGAGTATCATTGGCAAATCAAGCCATCTGCAATATTTAAAAACACTAAGGTACATGAAATAATTTTATTTGTTATCTTTACCATAATTAATATCATTGAGGTATAAGAATTACCTATGTATATCTTATATTTTCCCCTTTCCCTTTGACTTAAAGAAAATGGTCATGACAGAAAATGTCCCGCAGATAAACGACAACCACAATACCAATTTTCGTCACTTTTCATAATATGTAAAACAATACTTGCTACAAATATTCCTCAGAAGTTCAAATATATCTTGCATCTGTAGATATATGAACTATGTTTGGATAGCATGATTTTCTGTACACAATATAAAAATATATTCAAATAATTCATATCTTACCTCAAATCATCTGATATCATCCTTAATTTTATCACGTTCAAGTTCATTTCACTAAACGATCTCATCTCCAAGTCCTCCAAATGCGAGTGTGATATAAGTAAACTTATACTTATATTCTGTTCGAATTTGTTGGACAATGCGTCTACAATTTGGTGGAACGAGTCAACTTTTTCACACGATAACTCCACTCTGTTGGCGTGGACCATAGGCTCGCAGGTGCATGGCGAAATTTCAGGACGAACTGCACAGTGCACCGATGCAACGTTTGTTATGCTCCACACAGCGTAAACGAACGATGCCATGCTGACACAATACTGCTTTTAATTAGCTAATTCATAAACAGCCTACAATTTTTTGCAAAAGCACACAGAAAGCACAGGTCTACAAAAGAATAATTAATACCCCTCGTCGATTTCAACAACCACCCTGAAATGCTGTTTAACAACGAGTTTAACAATCAGAAAAAATTCGTTAAAATTGTTTTTAAGATTTTCGTACGGAAAAATGTTTATCACGATCGAATTATCCAATTATTGAATAAATATGTTCACGCACTTAATCACAAAGTCAATTTTATTGTCTGATATCGAATCGAAATTCACAGATCCGGCCACTGTTCTACTGGCTGAAGTACTTAACAGATACTTTCTGAAACTACTGCCAGGGGATCTCGCGTCTTTATTCCAGCGCGTTCAGCATTCAACTGGGAGATCACAAGCGAGCAATCCCAACCCCAGCATCCGTGAATGGAACTTAATCGAAGACCAGGCCGTAACAAACCACAGCTACATCAGAAAACAGATTACTAAATGCTTGGCTAATCGCGGATCACACAATCATGTGTTTCCTTCAAAGCCGTACGGTGGTAATCTGTGACGGTAGCATGTGCTGCAGATTACGATATAGGAAATCTTCTTAAATCTTTTTCGCGAATTATAAGATTTTCCAGACCCGCCTTTCTTAAGGAAAATATATGAATACCATCATAACAAAAGTGAGCCGAGCAGTGCGCGAAGGAGATAAGAAGGTGTCTCTGAACGAAAGTGGACAACCTGAGAAATCAACCGAACGCTCAAAGGAGGATCTTGTCGAAATATGACGCGATCGCATTATCTTCTTTTGGATTTTTTTAAACAATAATCTGGGTAAGGGGTGATTTCTCCGCAATACAGTGCATAGCCCTCTTGTGTGAAATGCTGCTGAAACGGAATGATGCAGCACTATCGCAATTCAGCAAGCGATTGGCATATCATAACTTTAGGTGGGATATCTCCGCCCACCTGGAGCCATTTATCTGTAGATTAAAATTTTACTAAAACATTACAGCTTGATTATACTGACCGGAATGTTTAAAGGTCAATTCAGCATAAACAAAAACATTAAAGCTTTACTATTCAATTAAAGAGAAATATAAAGAAAAAGTTTCAGAATTAAATGTAGATAAAGAATCGTAGGGACTAACTCCACAAACAACTTGTTTGCGCGAATATTCAAAATATTTTTAAATAAAATCAGCTAATCTTTATTATTTTTTTCTAAAAAAAAAGGAAACATTATGTGAGATATTACATAAAGTTGAAACGGTTTGCCCTTCTAATCGTACATTCACAATCTTCCTATATTTAAAACAATAGGTATCTACAACAGTTAGGTTTAATATTTAATTTCTTTGATATTAAGTATATGCAACGATACATTACACGATGATTTGTACCTTTTAAGGACTAAAATTATATTTAGGCTCACTGCTAGACTATGATGAGTCTTTCTAATACACTAAAACAAAAAATTTTTGTGTCTCAATCAACCTAGAATCTGGTTAACTATTAACTAACTATTATATTCTCTTATTTTTTTAATTTCAAATCAATTCAAGTTAAATTTTACTAAAATAATTGTTGAAGTCAAGGGAATGCATGTCAGTTTTATTAGAATACATTTGTTAATTTTTAAATAGAAATCGTGGCGATTAAACTTTTAAATCACGTTAAAATCACTAAGGCATTCTTCATAAACTAACATTTTCAATGTTTGTTTCAACAAGCATTTATTGTAGTTGCCACTACACTGAGAAAAAAAAACAGAGTAGAAATAATATAAAACCTTCTTATAATAAGAACTTTCAAATATGAGTTTAAAATCATCTCTGAACTATGTTTGAAATTATTATATTTAATTAAATTAAATCTTCATGGAAAAACACTAATTAACTCTCAAAAACACTGATTACTCATTAAAATTTCATTATGCTTTTTATTAGTGTTTTTGCTGGTTTGTGATTATGAGTATTTGTTCATTTACAGCTTCTACTACTGAAAATACTCAATCTCAACTTAATCTTAACCATTCTTTATTTTAGAATATAATTGATTTCTTAGTGTAGATTGGTTGCTTTAAATATATTCAGTTCTAAAATGTCTAAAATCGACTAGCCTTCTTATTGTATGTAGAATGGGTCTCGTTGACTGAATTGACATAACAAGAAATATAATTTTTAAATAGTCTCCTCTAGTAGGGGAGAGGGTGGCAAGATGGGGTACTTAAGGTTTGAAGATAAAATAAAAGAAAACTTTACATAGTAAGACATTCATATTTATGTTTTAATTAACAACTATTTATTACTCTTCTAATATTTGGTGAAATTAGGAACTTTTAATTATACATTTTAGAAAAAAAAATCAAAATCAAAATAAAGGTGTTTTGCCCCGTCTTGCCCCATGGTGCTGGTGAGATGGGGTAATGACAATTATCAGACAGAATGATGATCATTTCGACTGGCACAACTCGCAGACGTGGAAGGCTTCGTCATCATCATCGTCGATTCCTGCACAGCTATTATGTGCCCATTTTCCACAATTTGAGCATGATATCCACCCTTCGATGGAAGCAGAATATACTTCTATACATGGCGTGTAGTCATTACCCCATCTTGCCTACCATGCCATTTTCTAATAATAATTAAAACAAAAAAGAAACAGCCGGCAATCTCAAGGAAACACAATATTTACCTTATTGTAGGTTAGTTTAAGCGTCAATAGCAGTCACTCCTCACCAGCTAGTATTATTTAACAAACCACAGTCACGGGTCAAACTGGAAGAAAATGTGATAAGCACTTTGCGGTAAAACAGTTTTTTTAGATTATTTCGCCACGCGTACACTTCCGAACAAATAATGGCCGGAGAACTGACAGGTGTCATGGCGGCGCATCGAACGATGCATGAACGAGCGTGATTGGTCAGTTTAAACTGTGAATTTCGTTGGGTACCCCGTCTTACCCGCTACCCCGTCTTACCCCCATCTCCCCTAATACTTGCTAACAATCTTATTAGGTGAAAATCATGAGCAAAAATAAAAATATATTTATTATTTAATATAATAAAAAAATGAACCACGAAATTAGTTGTTTGACCAAGATATTTTTTTGGGAGCCAAAACAATTTATTTTCAAAAATCCTAAGACATATGTAGGTGTTAAAAGTTCACAAAAGATTTACAACTTAACGCACATCATCGTTCTTTTTTTAGCGATAACAGATTAATTATAGTTAGATCGTTAAACATAAAGTGTCATATAAAAAAAGATGGTTAATTGAATGAATTGTCTATAAAATCTGATTTACTTCCATGTTCTAAATTAAATGAAAGTACCTCCATATTGTAATTAGGGTAAAAGATCGTCTCCGAAAGATAATGGCAGATCTTGATGGTGCTATCTTCAAAATGCGAAGAAAAGTGGTTTTCCGCATTGCTGATGTACTTCTGTATGTCTGCAAAATTTGCTATAGTTCAAAATAACTTTTGTAAAATTGTAACGATTTTAATTTTCTTTTTTTTAAAGCTCATTTCAATGAAGACTTCAAATTGATGTATGAGGATATCATTAAGGAAGTCATGTATGTTTCTCTATTATGTATTTTTTTTTTTTTTTTTTTTTTTTTTTTTTTTTTTTTTTTTTTGTGGTAATTAATATATCATCGGACACATGACGGGAACTTAGTTCCAAATAGAACATTCAGTACTACGTCTGCCAAACATACCAAAACTGCTGTAATGACCAACTAATATTCATATATTTATATTATATTCATATTGAGTATAATACAGTATAGTAGACTAACCTAAGCCTAAGCAATGAATTGCAAAAATTCATGTAAGTGGGAAAAACTTACGAAGATACAACGTAGTGAATAAATTTTAAATTCGCTCATTTAAACAGCATTTTTTTTCCGTAGATTACAATTGGGAAACAAAAATTTTTCATCAAATTCTGTTTTCAAAAAAAGAGGGTTTAAAGATAAAAGAACTAATTTGGAATATTTTTGAAAACTTATAAAACAAAAACGGAGCGTTATAAAGCTTAAGGAAAGTTTAAGAGTAAGGTAAGAAACAATTTCTATGATACACTGTTTTTTATACTTTCGTCGTACCAATTTTTCTATACTTTCTTAAAGAAGCTAAACTACATATATATACCTTAAGTAAATGCTCTCACTAATATAATTTAAGTGTAAATCACAATCCACTTGTCTCAGATTCGAATGAATGTAATGGCGACTTCTTTGTTCTTAATTTTACCCAATTTGCACAAGACTTTGCAGACTGTTGCTGTGCCTGCAAAATTCAGCAAACATTTTGTTTATTATTTTTCCAAAATCAGTATTTCCTAGTTTTCGATACTTATTTCTAATCCAATTTGAATCCAAAACAGAAACAGATTTTCCAAGCCTTCTTCATTTATGTATCAAATGAATGCCATGCTTATATAGTGTGCGAAACTGTATACTTATGTTTATATTCTTATATAGTTTACGAATATGTTTAATAACCGTTTTTTTACCTACCTACCTCAATTTTCTCTTATTTTTTAAGGTGTATTTTCATTAAATGTTTTCAAGAAATCGATTTTTTTTCTCTTTATTTTACAATCCTTCCTTAATTTCCAGCAAATAAATTTTAAAAATTTTGAAAATCCTAAGAGATTTATAGACATGATACATGATAATACTTATTATACTTGATAACTCAAAAAATATTTAACCGATTTTAATGTGCAAGTGTTTATTATCTTCGTAATACAGTAAAACCCGCTTAAATGCACATCCAATTTGTCAGAAAATTTCGTGCATTTAAACGGTTTGTGCATTTAAACGTTTTTAAGATAAATGCACATATTGTGCATTTAAGAGAGCTCGGATTACTTTTTTTCAGTTTGGTAATTACATAGCGTTCCATTTTCGTCTTTAATTTACAAATCTTACCAAAATTAAACAATTACAATCCACAATTTACAAGGTCCACCCGCCAACTCAAAAAGAGAAAGTGTTCTTCTTCTTCTTTTCCTTTAAATGGTAACCACCGAGGGGACAATGTAAAAGTACTACACTTCTACAGATCTGTTCATTTAAAATATGTATATTGCATTTATCCGGTTATTTTTTAATTCAAATAGAAAATTCGTGCCTGAAATTAATGTGCAAATAAGAGGTTTGTGTATTTAAAAGGTGTGCAATAATGCGGTCTTTGTTTCTACACATTAATAAGGCAAAAAATTCGGTGCATTCGCATCGTGTGCAATAAAAGGAATTGTGCAGTAAAGCGGGTTGCATTTAAACGGGTTTTACTGTACCTCTTTCTATGTAACTAAAATTTTTAAAATCAGTTGATATTTTAAACGTTGTATTTTTTTATATTTTGTAGTATAATGTTTTATTTTTTGGGTTTCCGTACCTCAAAAGGACCGCTCCGTATGTTACAGACGTTCTTCTTGAAAACGACGTGACGCAGAAATTTGAAATTTGGCAGAATGTTAAGTCTACGTGACGCACCATTTTTCGACAATCGAAGATTATGAAATGTTTTTTTTTTAATTTCTAATAGGGGTGAGTTGAACCTCCTCGAAAAAAGGATGTTGTATCATGAAGAGCATCATTTCTACAATTTTGTAAATTTCTTCTTAATATTTCAATAAATATGTCTATGTCCTATAAATAGAAACTTGCTAGACAAATTTTTAAACGAAAAAATATACCCAAAGATTTCCTACATTTTTACTAGCCTAATGAGAATACCGGAATACGAATGAACGGCAATAATAAAATGGATGTTACAAATTGTGACAAATATAATATGTACATACATATGTATGTATATTATTCATAAAAAACCGAACTGGAATATCCGAGGAAAGTTTTATTAGTTTACAGCTACGCCACAAATTCAAAATTTATTCAATTTTATGATTTTTATAATTTATAAAATTAGCTCTATTACTTATAGTTCCGAGTACTACTAATAATCCGGAAAAAAAATTAAACTTTCAATTCAAATTATAAGATAGAGATTGCTTTTAAATTTCAATAGCTGCAAGGAATTTTTCCGATAATTGACAGAAAAATGGCATGCGAAAAATCTTAAGATGTTTACCAATATGAAATCTAAAGTTCGTTCATAAATTTTGCACCCAAATAGAATTGAATTGGTTTTAAAAATACACAGATATCTTGGAATTTGGATTCTTTTTATAATTGAATAGGTTTGGCACAGTTAAAAAGGCTCTTGAGCATTGACGGCATAACGTGGCTGAAAATAAAATCGCAGATTCTTTCCATTTACCTGATTTGGACTGCTAGCGTCAAGCTGCTGCCGTCACAAATGTTTGCATCATCGTTAATCATTTTGCGATTTATAAATGAGCTCGTGCTCGTTTATCGAAATATTTCCATTGATACCTTCGACATCCGTCATCAATGTTCTATTTCCGGATCCTTGAAGCCAGATACAGTTGAAGAATGTTAAGCTATGTTCTAAAATGAGTATCTCTCTCAAGTACTGTGTTTACTTGCTTTACCATTCGGAAGTACTTAATAAAATAATTAATCATATTTTTCTACCAAATTTACAGAGTAATAACTGACAAAGGAAAAAACGACAATCTGAGTTACTTTCTCTGCTTTTTTTAAGAATATGGTTTATATTTGATATTTATATATATTTTCCAGGTAGTCGTATACCATATTTTCATTATTTTTAAACCTAAACTTTGTGGATGTGAATCTCATTTCATTTTGCCTTTGCTTTTGTAAATTAAAAGTACAACTATATTATTGTCTACAACCTTAACCACCCTAGACTCATTTTATTTTATATTACTAGAGCTTAGAATTAACATAATTCTTGGGGGAGTCCAAAAAGGTCAACTTAATATCATAATACGTTAAGAATTGTGTTTATTAGAAAAACTGTTGTCATTAAATCTGATTTTCTGTTATAATTCTTCATCAGAAAGAGTAGTGTTTAATTAACAAAATTATATTTAAAATAATTATAAGTGCTAGTAAGTATTATTCTGCACAACTGTAGCGTTTTCAACACGGTGTAATTTGCATAGGAATTGTAATTGGTAATTGATAATGATCAACTACTTGGTAATGGACTTAAACTATTCGATAATTCCACTAAAAGAAATTGTACTTGTAAGTTCGTTTTCTTCATTCTTAAAAGGAATTTAAAAACTACTAGTTCTTTTTTTTGGGAATCAGTTCTTAGAAATTGAAATTCAATTCCTCAAATAGTAATTGGTTACACGTTGACGGAAATTCCTTTTTTCCAAATACTTTCTAAATTCCTTTTTAGAATGGAGAAAAACGAGATTACATTTTCTTATAATGGCATTCACGAAGAAATTTAGTCCATTACTATTATTATATTATTATTAACTATTATCAATTGCAATTCCTTACAATGGAATTGCTGAATAAGACAAGTCCATTACTATTATAAATAGTTGATGATTATAAATTGTAATTCCTTATAATGGGATTGAAAACATTTTCAATTCCAGTACTAAGAAATTCAACATATCTTTTACGCAGAATCGTATCCGTCTGCCCGATCACAACAAGTTATTTTTAATACCGAACCTATTTTAATAACTTCAGGCGTTCCCCAGGAAAGCCATCTAGGTCCACTGTTATTCGTTTTATTTATTAATGACATTCAGAATTTCATCATTTCAATCAGTTCCGAACTCCTTATTTATGCTGACGATGTTAAGATTTTTTGAAAAACTTGTTTCGACGACTGCCTCTTATTGTAGGACGATCTAAATCATTGTATGGATTGGGGTTGTTACTCGATCGACTATGGCATTAATATAAGCAAACTCTGTCCTAGGTTTTATTAGGTGAACTTCGTGTTCCTTATGTTCTGAGGGCTTTGTATGTGTATCTCAAGTCGAGTCTTGAGTCGTGCTATGAGAATAGATTAATTAATTAATTAATTAATTAATTAATAGAAAAATTTAGAGACACTTGAACGTCGTCTTGAAATTTCCAAAGTCGTGTTAACTGTTGTTATATCTTAATTGTTTGTTTTAAATAGAGATTAAATAAAGAATATGTTAAAAGTGGCGTAGGTAGTAGGATTAACATTAAGACTCCTTTTTTTACTCTTTATATTTATTTTTCTATCATTTGTCTATAATAATGTGTATCAAATTGATTTCCATCCATGCAAAATTCGAATCTTGAACTGGAAAATCTTCAGAGTAATTTTTGGCTTAAAAGTGGTTGCAATTTGATGTTATTTTAACAAAATTTTAAATTTTGGCTTCGTTACTCAATTACAAATGTCAATTCAAGGAATAATTTCCTGTTATGGATAGACGAAAAAAACTCAACTAAAGTCATTTTTAGAAAGTTATGAATCTTATCCTACTTTTTATAAAAAAAAATCATGAAAAGTGGACACTTTAAGCAAAACTACAATAAATGAATTGTTAAAAATCGCTAAATTGCATGTAAACCACTTTAGCGTTTTTGTTTGTATCTTTTAAACGGAGATATGAACAGAGGGGCGGTGTTTTGAAAATTCAACTGGACAAAATGAATATATAAGTTCCATGACTATACCAAATCTTATGTCGTTAGCTCTAAAAATGGTCAACAAAAATCTATCAATCAATAAAGTCCCAATTATACAAACCCTAAATATTGTCAAATCGGAACTGATTGAAGGTCATCGAACTCTCCTCGCCAATAAATCTCACATACTAGAAGAAATGATGCTGTTCAGACTATAATAACGTATTTTCAATTGGCGCCACTAATTGTAAGTGGGTACTTGTTAAATACAGCTTTCAGTTGACCTATCTCAGCGACAATCAGGTACTTAAAAGACAGTGACGAAAATGACCATAATTTCTCGCTTGACGCCACATTTAGTAGCCCCATGCTGGGATGTGAGAGGCATTTGTTTCAGGACTGCGATGCAAAACAAGTACGCAGCGCCAAATTGTCCAGCAGCAATTAATCATGATGCGTTCCACAAGAAACCAAAAATTTACAGCATACTCTCGAGGAGGATTCCAGCAGTCAGGCGCAAAGATTTAAGTCGTCGTCCGAATGGACGTTCATTAAGCAGTCGCGCGCCAAAAATTTAATAAGTCCAAGTGTACATCTTCGCCAGGAATAAGTTATGCGCATTCGCTAAATATTCGCGAGTGGCGCCTAACCGCAATCTTGGAATTGCATTTTGATGACGATGCATTCTTCAAATTGCCATTCCTTCAGGCTGCCTGCGTTCATCACATGCAATGGCGAGGCGCAGTGGGAATATCTCGCTTAATTGCGATAATTACATTGTATAAGATGCTTATATTTAGAATTGATCGCAATTCCAAAATGATAAGTTCGCTTCAGTTGATCCTCGATTCCTCGAGCAATTAAAGGATTTCATCGTTGGCACAATTCATTGAACTCTTAACAGCAAACTCGATAAAATGAGTAAAAACAAAAAGACAACAACATTTTTGTTCTTCAGTTTGGTGCTCGTTCTACATCTGGATGGCCTTTAAGCGCACAACTCCATCAATACGTCCAAATTTATGTAGCCAAATAACCCGTTGAAGCACTAAAAATATTTTTCTTCGCTAATTATACATCCATTTTTTGCCATACCATGTTTATTTTCGTGGGAATTTTTCAAAAATAGCATCATCATTCATATAATTGTGTCACATTATTTTGATCAAGAAGAATGCGAAATATGCCCGCTGAACAATTTATTGTAATTTCATCATCCCACTAAACAATGCGAAGCAGGATATTAATCAATCTGCGCCGCCAGTCATAGCCAATCGCTTTTTAGCACATACTAAATTAAATTAGATCAAATCTGTTTCGGTATGTAATAGACTTCGCAAAATAAGGAAGCAATGCTTATCAATAGGAGGAAGGGAAGGAGAAATCGCGTCTGTGACAGAGAAGCCAATACTGATAATATCGGCTTAGTTTCTGGGATCCAAACACTCATCACTTTTTTCAAAATTTCAGAAGTTACAGGTATTCAAAGTATATAATACAGACTTCACCACTTTACCAACGATTTTGAAACAAGTTAAAACTGGAGATTGAAACTCCTTCAATCAAAATTTAAATTTTATTTTAAACCCATTGATCCGACTAAAAACTTCGAGGAGCAAATAAGAATTAACGCTATAATTCTATATAAATTAAACCATATTTTGATCCCTAGGATGGTAGATACATCCGCTTTAGAACAGTACAGAACTAATTAGAATTTGCTAACTCTATTTAGCTCCTCTATATCCTGATTTTAGAATGGAATATTTGCTCTAATCCTACGTTAGGATCTCCAGATCATATTTTTATTCAAATAAAACTTAAACTAACAATCCCGAAGATTGTCACACAAAAAACCAATTCTTAAATATAACAATAATTACTTGGAAACTTTGCTTATTAGTTTATTAATCATTTTTAACATAAATTTTACTCATTCTTTAATAATAAAGATAATATTGTAATAAATTTCTATAATAATGAGAAAGATATTCTAATAAAGCAAATACTAAATATGTAGTAATCTTCCAAATATATTTCGGTGTTTCAAGGGTTAAGATAAGAGTAAACCCTTTCGCTACCAGCCTCACATATATATGACAACCCGATTTCCTTTCGTGAACCCAGCGTCACAAATATGTGACGGGTCTTCATTATCAGTTTATAAAATTGTTTGTACTAAATCGTGCCACACACAGATGGGTTATGTTCTTTACTACACTCTAGTGTCACTTATGTGAATCGGTTTGTAAAATTTCTAATTTCACTGATTTAGAACGTTGTATTTATAACAAAAATAAATGACAATTGGTATCATATTTAAATAATAAGACGTCTGGGCTGTGGTGGCGGTTTTTCTCCTGAGGCTCTGGGAGCGAAAGAGTTAAGGAGTCACGAATAAGCTCTATTTTGATTTTTTTTTTTTAAACTTTTTCAAGGATCTAAAGGTGCAAAAGTAGAATTTAATTTTAAGCAGCGGACCAAATACAAAATGATCTTTGAGCTCTGAAGATAACTAAAATTTCTGTTCGGTTTCTCTCAACAAAGTATATACATAACCGCACAAAGGTTCTCATATGAACTAGACTTAATTTTCCGAAAAAAAAAACCAAAAATAGGGAACGTTTTGAAATTTCTAGATATGAATTTTGAGCAAGAGCCGTTTAGGATTGGGATTATGGAACCAATAGTCAGATAAGTACGGACATGAGCATGATGAAAATAGTTTGTAAGCAAAAAAAAACATATATGTGGGCAGTGCCGGCCTTAGGCTTTTGTGTTTAGTCGGGCAAACTTTTCCTCGGCGCCCCTTTTGAAGACAAATATAAAAATTATGGCTTAAAAAACAAAAACACACGTTTTGTAAGTAGCGCAATAAAAAGTTAAACAATTATCGCAGGTTCAAAATTTCTTTTAACTTGTAGTGTCATCAAAAATTTAGCGGTGTGAACAATTTCAAGGTTTTGGCTTTATCTGAACATAGTTAAACTTCGATTTCTAATTTTGAATTACACAAAAAATGCACAGGCGGACGGACAACACGGTCAAGTTAAATAATAGCTTTACAAATACCCCCAAGTGAAAAAAAAAAAAAAAAACGATTTTTTTGTTACGATGAACTGGCCATAGAGCATAATCCGAAAAACTTTTAGATAATTCTTCTATATTTTCACAAGTTCCGTCATCTACCGCATCTTGATTGTTAGGCTCGTCTTCATCTATGTTCAACTTATTTCCATCCGAAATTGGTTTAGGCGATTCAGATCTAACCTCATTTTGAATAGATGGTTCTGACGCTTTTCTTTTTCTGTATTCATAACCAGACGGTTTATGGTCTCGTTTTCCATCGTTAAAATAAAATATTATCAGCCTGCATAGAAAAAAAGATAACAAATGTTGATAAGAAAAAATTAATTTTTCTGCAGTCCAGACCGCAAAGTGTCAACTTTGTAACCACCACTCAAAACAAATTTCCACTTTGCGTAGGCTTCGAACGGAAAAATCGTAAACGTTACTCGGGTGTTAAAAAAGAAGGCCTTAGATCAAATAGTTGGGCATTCTTTATTTATAACCGACTTCAAAAAAAGGAGGAGGTTCTCAACTCGACTTTATTTTGTTCTTCTTTTTCTTTTTTTGTGTATGTTACGCGATATCTTCGCCGATTGTTAATATTAAAATGTTAATACTCGTACTTAAATATTTAAATCTAATCAGTTACTTTTTGGAGTCGGTGCCAGCCAAGGCAAGTTTAAAAACCCAAATTCTCTAGGTTTAAAACTTGCCTTGCCTACACCAATTAACTGACTGATAAGTTATTGTAAATATTTAAATATCAATAATTTTGTATATTATCCTTGAATGCTCTTTTCTTTAAAGTAATAAAAATATTATTTTTAAATTTTTAGTTTAAATTTGTACATACAGGCAAAGTTTCGAAGTAGCTTTTTATTTTTTTTGTAAATTTTTTTTTATACTCCCAACGTTGCGTAATATATTAATGAATTTAATATATAAACTGAAAACTACATTTAATACTGGATGTGACATTAGACAGAACAGGATAAAGAAAATTAAATTTGAAGGGTGAAATGCTAGTTAAATGTGCAATAATAAAAGCAAAAAGTCAAAAATTAGGAAGAATAAAGAGTGTAAGTAGAAAATGTTGATTCATGTATTATAGAACCTTCAATGCTTCATCTGAAAATAAAATTTACTATATCCGAGTAATGTATCTCTGAGAATCTTAAGACTTCATGATTTTCGAAACGTATTTTGGATTTCCTGAAATAATCTTTATATGCATTTAAATATTGTATAGCATTCCAATTGTTTTTCATTGAATTACGAATCTTTGCCACGAAAACTTGGAATAATAATCAATTAAACTAGTAAATACTTCGAACCCAGCTTGATATTATCATGAAATCTGCAGTTTCAAAATAAACTATTGGAAAAATTGGAAAATCAATTTTGTATTTACGTTTCATAAATTTTGCATTTCAATAACATTTATAGGTAAATTAGAATAACTTTATCTCGTCAGAATCAAATACTAACATAAATATATCAGTTTTTATATCTTGCTTTTCTCTCAAAAACTGAATGAAATCGTTCATTTACCTTATGCATCACTCGTTCCTTTCATAATTTTGAAGACCAAATGAGTTTTTAATAATAATGATTTGCAAATATTATTTAAAAATTTTATGGAAGTCTTAGGAAAGCCCAGAACACTCGCGACGTCCTCAGCTTACGAGTGATAGCTGCAGTCTGCAAATATATACAATATGTCTAAAGCGCCCATCGCGAATTTCTGAGAAAAAATTTATTGGAAAATACATATGGAAAACAGTTCTTACCAAAACTCCCTCTAATACATATAAACACAAGCCGCGAAGTTGAAAATGCACATGTAGTTATGTAGTCCGAGAATCGGCGCGAAATTACATTGCTTCTTATGGCAGAAATTTGAACGCAAATATTTTTAACATTTTGTTCTCGCCCCTATAATGATTTTGGTACTGTAAGAACGACATTCTTCCTCAGTTGCAATTAGTAGAACATCACTTTTTCGTAAAAACGATAGTTCAGCAGATTCGCCCTGTGTAGCAGAATAAATGGGCTATACCGCCATAAGAAGCAATCCTCGGAATTAGACGGCTTGTATTTATGATATTGTTCGTGGGGGTTTTGCTTTTACGATACTTATACATAAAATTGCCACTTTCCTTGGGGGAACACAAAAACACCTCGGGAAGTAAAAAAAAATGCTTCAAAACGCATGTTTATCTCCCTTGCCTTCGTCTTACATATATTTTTACTCAATTTTGCAGTTCTACAAACTTATTCTTTTGAGAAATTTTAATATGTTCCTGATTCATTTGGCGCCCCAAATCGACCGGCGCCCTCGGGCGCCGCCCGAGCTTGCCCCCCCCTAAGGCCAGTACTGTATGTGGGTCATTCTAAGTTAAGAGGTATTAAGTTATTAGAAGAGGCGGCACGACAAAAATAATAGAATGTTAATATGATTGCAGTATGTTTTTATCAAAACACTTATTATCTTCATATGCGAAAAGCAGCCAGTCAATTTATTTATTTTTTATTATTTTATAACTGACCAGGGGAGATACTAGATACAGGGGAGAGACAAGACGTACAGGGTAGAATACTTTATGAACAGGGGAGAGATATTTATGTTATTTTATGAAACAAATCACAGTAGTAGTTTAAGGATCAACTTTATTTTTATTGTTAATTAATAATAATCAGACGTTTTATTGTACAACAGCCATCAGTAATTATAAAAGTAACTTAAAAACTTTAATTCTTATTTGAGTATGCAAAATACAAATGGGCCCATATAGCTGGAGGTGAGTGCGACAAATTTTTGGACAAAGTGCAGAAACATGTGCCTTTTATGTCTTGTCCAACTTCTTTGGTATAAACTATAACTGTGTGCATACTGATTTGTTGCCTTGAACCCCCGAAATGGAAGGACTGCACTTCTTCAGAATATTTGGTAAAATAGTTTTCGCTGAAGTCCATGCGTATGATAGCATCTTCATCATTTGGGGTTTCCTTCTTCGTTTTCAATGCTTGATATTGGTGTACTATATTGAATTCATGACCCAAAAATACTGGTATACAAAAACAAATAAAAAGTTCCCGAGGATCTGCGATGACTAATCTTGCTTTGATAAAATAAATCCACTCATAAACACTCAGACAATCGGCATTCAAAATAAAACATTGTTTCATTAAGTACCTAAGTTTAAAAGTGAAATGAGCACGATAATAAAATATGGTTGTACTGACTGAATTATGAACAACAGTACATTCAAGTCTCCTATAACGAGATTGATTCGTACCGCGTTATACGGAAACCGCGCTATGAGAGACTTCAAATTAATTCAAATCAGGATATGCGTTCTATGGAACCGCGTTTTGAGAAACATAGAAATACGATAAATCAGAATAATCTATACCGCGTTATATGGAAACCACTGCCGCGTTCTATGGAAACTGCGTTGTAAGAAACTCAGAATTAATACAAATTAAATGATTTGTACCACGTTATATGGAATCTCAGAAATAAATAAATTCTATATAAATCAGACCTATATAAAAACTACATTCTCAAAGTAACAAGTTGTGACTGATATGGTTAATAAATGAAATTTTATAATA
Organism: Dysmachus trigonus; assembly: GCA_949715965.1. NCBI lineage: Eukaryota > Metazoa > Arthropoda > Insecta > Diptera > Asilidae > Dysmachus > Dysmachus trigonus. The sequence continues at coordinate 50,788,921 of OX454322.1, forward strand.
GAAATGACAATGAATATGTAGATTTTTACATATTTAAATTTTGGTTTAATGAATACTAGAATTGTTAAACAGGGGAATACACCACAAATGTTAACTATGTACATACAAAAATTTAACACATCGAATAAGTGTTTCCATAGATAAATTTTTCAAACCATTTGAGTTGTTGGAATGTTCTTGTATCAAAAACGCGTTATAAAGAGACCGCGTTATAGGAAAACTTGTCGCATTTTTCACACCGCGTTGTATGGGAATCGCGCTATAAAAACACCGCGTTTTGTAATACGTAATTAACAAAGAAGAATATGATTCTATGCATAATTTACAGTAATTATATAAAGAAAACAAGTTATTTAGGCTTATAATTGCGCTAAAAAACTTACCAGGGGAGAGAACGCATTCACGGATTCACAACTACTTCCAGTAAGTGGCGTCACTGAAATGGCGAGCAAAATGGCCGTACGCTTGTGTCGTGAAGGGTTGCTGCTAACTTCACGTGGAATGCTTTATATTTATAGTCGCAATTTACGCGATAAATTTAAACATTTGTGATTTTTAAACGAATACAAAACCCCAGGGGAAGAGACGCTAAATATGAAGGACAAATGTAGACATTATAGTTTTTATGAAAAAGAAAATGTTAGTAATTGTTTTTTCTTAGATTACATTAATTTAATTAGTCTAGTTTATAAATTATATGAAATATATAATAATAACATAATTTCAAGTTAGTTAAAACTACTGATTGACTAACATAATCTGTTGGGGGACAGAGCAGGGGAGATACATTTTTCATGTTTTAGACTCTTTTGTGACAAAATTAAATACACTTAATTCGTGAATTTAAGTGACCATAAAGAAGATGGTAACTTTTAAGATATAACAGGCTTATTTCAAATAATTTAAATATGTATATATGATTTTTTATCATTGCCGTTGAAAATACCTCATAACTTAAAATTACCCATGTATATAATAATATCTCTCTATGCATATTATTTTATTTATTATTACATTTTTACGACATTGCAACGCGAACAAACTCGATAGTTATATTTTCCTGAATTTTAAAGTTACGTAGTTCTCATCGGATAAACAATTTAGAAGTTAAAGTTTAAAAATAAAGAAGTAAGTGAAATTAAAATATAAACTCTCATTAGGCCCGCTAAAAGTGGTGACTTCTTCTAGTCCCTCAACCCCAAAAAAAAGAGTCGTACAAAACTTTCTCACAAGGTTCTCATTTTTAAACTGCTCCGACTTGACTTTCCCAATGATCTCGTTCTATGGATTCAATCATATCTTACTGAGCGCTCCTTCAACGTTAAATTCTCGTCTACCCCTATTTCTGTTAGTTTACTCCGTAATACTCACGTTTTGGCATACAGTGTGCGCAATTTCTATAAGCGCAGCCAGTTTTATTCATGTTTAAAGAAAACTACTTTTTATTTTTCAAAACCGATTATATTGCATAAATTGCCCATTGGTAAATATTAATTAAATAATATAAAACATTCATTAAAGTAAGTAATTACTTTATAATAAAAATAAATATAATTAAAAGTCTCTTTTGTCTGCGCAATTTCTATAAACTCACTTTATATTACATATAGTCTTTATTTTAAAAGCTTAATGAAAAGAAAATTTTTTTATATTTTCTAAGTATTGTGTTTTACCTCCTTTGTTAGGCATAGAATTTATTAACTTTTTAAACAAATGTTCAGCAATATCATTCCACCATTTCAAAATATCGGCTTTCAGTTGAGATAACGAAGAAAATTGTCCACCATTTGCGTAAACTCTTCGTGCCATGATTCCCCAAATGTTTTCCATTGGATTTAAATCCGGACTACGTGATGGCCACTCCATTACAGGAATATTTCTTTCACTAAACCAACGTCTTGTTTCGGCAGAAGAATGCACTGCGGCGTTATTCTGTTGAAAAATCAAATCTTTTTCCATATTGTCTTTTAAATATGGAATAAGAGATTCCTCCAGCAGGTCTGTATATATGGCAGAGTTCATTTGGGTGGAAACAAAGCGTAAAAATAACTTTCCTTGATAAGAAAAGGCACCCCATAACATTAAACTACCAACACCAAAATTACTACTTAGACGAGGCGAATCGAGCTTCCTTAAATCATGCCAATAAGTACTCAATCCATCTGGGCTATCTAAATTAAATTGTTTTCCGTAAGAAAAAATAACGTTTTGCCACTTTTCGTCCCAGTTCATGTGGCTTCTAGCAAAATCTAGGCGCGCATATTTATGATGCTGTTGCAGTTGGAGAGATTTGGCCGGTTTCTTGTATTTAATACAGGGTCCGCCAAATAACTTTTTTTTTTTGAAAATGCTATAAAAAAAAAACTACTGAATATTTTTTCAAATTTCTTTTTTTATTTCAAATTACAATCCTTCCGGTTAATGATGGAAAATAATTTCATTCAAATGGCTGCCTCGGCTGGCCATGCAGTAGCCTACACGATCGGTCCAATTTTTAAGTATATTATCGATTGTGTGCAGCTGTATTTCACCAATGGCTTCACGAATATTGTCCTTTAAAGCGTCAATTGTCTCTGGCTTGTCGGCGTAACACTTATCTTTGACGGCACCCCACAAATAATAGTCTAACGGTGTCAAATCGCAGCTCCGAGGTGGCCAAACGACTGCGATTTTCAAAAACAGGGCGCAAAACATCAAGTGTAGCGTCGGCAGTGTGGCACGTAGCCGATCGTGTAGGCTACTGCATTGCCAGCCGAGGCAGCCATTTGAATGAAATTATTTTCCATCATTAACCGGAAGGATTGTAATTTGAAATAAAAAAAGAAATTTGAAAAAATATTCAGTAGTTTTTTTTTTACAGCATTTTCAAAAAAAAAAAGTTATTTGGCGGACCCGTTATAAGTAATGTCCTTCAAAATTTGTTAGACTTCTCTTCCTTTAATTGGGAGTTGTAATTCCGCTGTAATTTGAGCTGCACTTAACTTTTTTTTCATAACTTCTTCTCTTATGTTCCCAATATTTTTTTTGGAAACTTTGGTGCTCCCTCTTGGATGATCCCATAATCCATTACGATTGCCCTTTTTAATAAAATTTCGCACCACACATTCTGAACGTCCAATTCTCCTTGCAATTTCTCTGATACCAAGGCCAGTTTCCCTAAACGCACGGATTCTGACGCTATCGTCGTTGTCAAGGACCTTTCCTCGGGGCATTACAATAAATCTTAAGAAATAACAGCAATTATACAGAATTAAGCTATAGTTGGAAAATAAAAATGAAACTCACATGAATTGTTTCCTAAAAAGTTGCAAAATTACTTTGCGTTTAACTAGTAATACTACAAAAAGAAACTGCGCACTCTAAGATCAATTGTGAAAGATTAATCTATTGCATTCACGCATTGCCTGATATTTGGAATTGTTTAATTGCTTTTATGAATAGTTATAAACTTTAACAATTGTCCTGTAAAGAAATTTTGTTACTATATCGCTTTATTTCAATGAATTATGCATTTTACTTGAAAATCAGACGTGCGCTTATAGAAATTGCGCGCACTGTATGCTGATGATTTGTAAATGTTTAAAACTATAGAATCTTCTCGAGATACTCATTTTCTACAGGGCGATCTTTCTATATTCAAGGAGTGGTGTTCAAAAAATCACCTGAAACTAAATATTACTAAGTGCAATTTTATTTCATTTTGTAGGAAGTCGTCCACAATAGAGTTTTTCTACGAATTGTACGAAAACACCTTGTTTCGAAAGGAAAGTATTGTAGATCTTAGGTTGCTAATTAATTCTAAAGATGTTGGGCGCCATATTGACGATATAATTAATAGAGAAAATCAACGTTAGCCTCATTAAGCGTTGGTAATTGGTTATTACGTTGATTTCGCTGATCCTCATTTTTAAAAATTCCGTGTCATTCCGTCATTTACCCTGGTTCGATGCCTCCAATCTTCCTCCGTACGAGGACACATTAAAACTACTAGATTTTCGTCTCTCGCAAGAAGTAGGCATGTTACAGCGATTATGTTCTGGCACGATATCGTTGCTGACGATGTAAACTCTCCTAATCTTTTAAAACTTCTAAATTTTAACTCACGCCCCCGAGTAACTAGAGAACAGTATTTTTTTAATGTTAAGAATCACAAAACCAACTACGGTTTTTTTAACCGTTATCGGCCATGTTAGGAGATGATAATGCCTGTTTTTCAATGTTCGACTTTCACTGTGATCAATTTGAACTAAAAAACGACTATATGATTTCTCTTAATAGGTATTATATTAAATTCTTATCTTGCTTAGCATACTATCTTTATTTTTGTAACATCAGATGGTTTTGTACTTGTTGATGAGTTAAATAAATATATAGCTTCTATTAAGAGCATGTCCGAATCCAAGTTTTCGTCTTCGTCTTGTTATGACCGTTTGTGACATCAACAAACGAGCTAAGCTATTGGTGCAAATACATTTTTTGCAGCCGAAAAAAAAATTTACTTTATAATACTCACTAACATACATCTTTTAGTCATCATCGCTTTCTATTGTATATCACTTAGGGAAACTTCCATTATTACTCAATGTTTCCCCGCCTGCAGAAACCACAAAATCATTTAATAGTTCGAGCATTCTATTATTTTGTTGCAATAATTGTTTTTTTTGATTTTGTATTTTCTAATTGGGTTTTACTAGCTCTGCGCTGCGACTTGGCCCTGGTTGTGGGGTTGGTGTGGAAAAATTTCCTGGTGAAGGAGAGTCGTCCGACGATGAAATTAGCATAGGTGGATAAATTGTATGGTTATCATGAAGAACCTCATCCATCAGATCGTAAAATGGCCACGTTTTTGCGGTATATTTCCCATTTTCGGTGGAAACCCCACTTTATTTAGATCAAATATATCCACAGATTTCCAGCCAATAAATCATTTTATTCTCAGCATCACCCTGCCCGATCCTCCACATCACCCTCCTCCTGATCGGATTTTACCTCTCAACACGAGACGAAGACAAATAATGGAGCCAAAGGAAAAGCTGTCCAGGTCGGCAGCCTACTACTACCAGACTACTTCTTAGCCCTGACTGCTGACAGGAAATACAGGTATGTCGGTCTTGGAAGGTTTGTCATAACCTCCCCGACATCACCCCCTTCCCAATACTATCCACAACAATTAGCAAATCCACCAATAACGACAACAGCCGCAAATCGTCCTATCACGTCAACATCCGCTAATCGGCTCGTCAATTTAAGGGGGTAGTACACTTCTTAAGGCCTTTTTTAAAGATTTTTTTTTTATAGTTAACTTTATTTTGATCTTGCAAACTTTTTATATATGATACAACTAACATAAAAGAATATACAAAAAAATTTTTTTTTTTTTTTTTTCTTCATAGGGCCCTAATATGGCTGCCTGAAGGTGACCCCTTTTTAATCTGGCCGACATGATATCTCGACTCTGGAACGTCTGAAACAAACAATTCAAAGTGCATATTAAAATCAGTCGCTATCGCTCGAACTAGGATAAAAATTACACATGTATAGAGTATCCCATAAAAATTTGAGCCCGATCAGACCAATAGTTTTTTCAAAATCATGTCGACCAGGTCAAAAAACGTGGTTTTGAGAAAAACGCGTTTAAAGTTTTTATTCGATAATTTTAACGTGCGATTAGCGTAAGGCACCGCTACAAATGTGTCTATAACTTTTTTTATATATCGAATTTCTCAAAACGGTTTTGGGAGAACATTTCTGTGATATATTAGAGCACATTTATGAAATACAAAAAAAATCGATTTTTTCAAAAGAAAGAAATGTACTACCCCCTTAACTGCTACAAATCAGCAAATGGACAGAGACAGAAATCCAAATATCAATAACCCGGTCATTCCATCTTCCTTTATGGACAGACAGACCTGCAGCCCTCTGGGAAGAGGAAGAATCGGTCATGTTCTCCACGATGAACAATAAAAATTAACAATATCAATTTTATTTTATACACTCGCTGTCTCTTCGCCATACGCAAATAGTCTCGTTAACTGCAGTTAACTGGTGAGGGAGTATTCTAGCGGGCAAGCAAGTTGGCCAGAAAATAACTTAAACCTTATAATTTAAAAAAAAAAAAATTTAAAAATCCAAGCAACCTAGAGCAAGAAAGATTTTTTTGGAGATGCCTTTTTGTTTTCGAATGGAAAACTCATTCTGATTTAAAATTTTATTTGAATTATAGGTGTTCCGAAGTGTTTCGTAAAAGTTGCAATTAATAAAAAATAATAAATGAATTATTCCAAGTTTCTTAAGTTTAATATAAATATATCGTACACCAAGTACCATATTACCTTATATTTTTGAACCACTTTTTAACAATGGTTTTGGGATCAAAATCCAATGCCAGTTCTTTTACAGTTCTTTAAAAAACACGAGGAAATACCTTTTTAAATAACCCTTACTGCCAAGCTACCTGGTTGTTAAACGTTTTCCCTTTAAAAAGTTATTTATGAACTCTTCCGCGTAGCTAATTAATTTCAACACTCAAAAGTACAAAAGACCGTATTTTGGCCATTTTTGCAAATTAATTAAAAAATAACGAATTCTTGTAGGAGCTTGTAAAGTAGCTCAAATAAAAGCATGAAGCTTTACTTCTTATATTAAAAAACGAGAGGCTATAATACTTTTCGAAATATTCCGTGGAATTCACTTTTCTCCATAAGCCGCTTACTTCATACAATAGATATATGAATGAAGATCACTGCTTGCGCACGCTCATGAAAATCTTATTCCCGAAGACGCTTTATAAGTGCTATAGATTAGTGCTATTTTATATATATCGATAAGGATTCACGCTCTCTTTTGAGTCATGTTACGAGCTTTTTCCACGTTCCGTTATTTTGTAATGAATTTTTAACAATGGCCGAAATACGATATTTTGTATTTTTCCACCCTATTTTTTTCAAAAAGTTGACGTGATAGAATATTTTTGTTTACATATCATTTACAAAATCCTATACAAATTATATATGACTTGTTGTTGGAAAAATTAAATATTAAATGTTGTCGACCAGTGTTATTATGTATACTTTTTAACTGACATTTTCAAACAAAATATTCACCTATTCCACCAGAAAATCAACGCAAACCTCGATTTGTCATCAAGCTAGCCAAGTGACTTGTGTTATACTGACAAGGAAAAGGCATCTACTCGTCATCACCGATTTCACCGAATTTATAGCACATGTAGGGCTTGGCTAGAAATGAAAGTACCCGAAGTCGGAACTCCAGATGGCCAAGCGTTTGGAAAATAATAGTAAATAAATTTTTTGTCGCGGCTCTCGCAACATAAATACCATTTATGTTAGAACGTTTCCAAAACGGCGGCTAGTGCAGTTGTAAACCATCGGACTCGTAATGGAGATATTTTTTTTTTTGATCTTTCCCAATTTTTATAATATTCAGGTCGCATTTAAGCGAAGTGATAATTAATTTATTTTATTTATTTATTTATTTATACGTAAAAGGCATAGATATATATACTGTTTCCCCTGCTTCTATGATGAATATCACCCCGACAAATGTAAATTATCGAATGCAAAAGAATAAAAGTTTGAATTTTAAAGTACAAAGACTTTTGGTATGCGCTTTAATTACAATCCTTTGCTGAAATGTCCGCAATCCCAATTTTCTTCCTTATCTATGCCTTTTGTGTATAAATAAATAAAATAAAAAATTTATCACATCGCTTAATTGCGACCCGAATCTTATAAAAATTGGGAAAGATCCGGAAAAAAAAATTCCCCCCACGCAGGGATTCAAACCTGTGACCATTGCATTATGAGTCCGAGGGTTTACCACTACACTAGCTTTGGGAAAGTGCTAAAATTAATGGTAATTAGAGCCGCGTCTAAATTTTTATTATACTATTATTTTCAAAACGCTTGGCCATCTGGAGTTCCCACTTCGGGTGCTTTCAGTTCTAGCCAAGCCCTACATGTGCTATAATTTGAGCGAAATCGATGATGACGAAAAGGTGCCTTTTCCTTGTGAGTAGCGAAGCTCACTGACACAGACATGAATTCGGACAGAGCTTAGATCAGTGTGTAACAAGGTGAAGGCTTGAATTCGGACAGAACCTCATTATTCCTGGCAAAATTCTTTAATTTTAAAGAAATTACCTTCCCCTTCATTGCTACTGCCTTACATTATTTACACACTGAGAAAAATTTATGAAATTTTTACAACTCCGCGCGGAGTTGACAAATTAAAATTTGAGTCTATCGCGTTCTGATTCACACAAGCCTGTCGGAATCAGAATAACTACGCAGCTCCTTTTAAACCAACTGCGCGAGGGAATTGAGTTTAAGTTTTAGGTGGAGTTGAGTCCACTAAATTTAAATTGGATAGATGAATTTATTTATTGATACTACAGAATTATTAGTACAATAAATAAATCGTCAATAATTGACCTGGAAATTCATACATTTGAATAAATTTGTTTTGAATTTATTTGAAATGTTAAAGGATTTCTTGGAACTTTTTACAGGTCGTTGTGCGAAATATAACATCAATTAAAAAAATGACAATATACTTTGATTTAAAATAAGTAAATGCAATTGCAATAATTCTTATAGTATAATTGACTGATATGGGCTATACTGTTGATAAAAATGAATATAGAAATGAACGTATTTATTATGAGTTCATAGGAAGTTCTTATAAGCTACATTAATTGAGTTAAACAATTGATTTATTTTTTTTGGATTTTGCTAGATAATAACTGCAACCCACTCCGTTGAAACAGTCGTTTATTTAAATAAAAGGGACTTATTTACGTACTTGATTCAGTATTTTTTAAGTTTCACGTTCGTTAAATGAGCAATACACTCATGATCCTAGATACAGAAAATAAAACATTTTATTGTACTTATAAGGCGCCAAGGGTTTTATTGCACGCTATAGGGTTTTATTGCTGGAAATTCCCGGCGCCTGTTTGGTCGTCTTGTCTGCTTGTTTCCTACCTGTGACACAAGCAATTACAAAATATGCATTAAGTTGCTCCATGCAACATTTACCATTCTTTTCGAAAAAACTCATTCAGTCTTGTGATGTCTCCCGAAACTCATTGAACTAGTGCTCGATAGTGTCGTCAAAATTAGTGAATATCGGTCTTGTGCTGTTTCCCTTAACTCATTGGACTAGTGCTTGATAGTGTTGTGCAAAATAGTGGAAATACATTCAATTTTGTGTTTTTTTCATAGACTCATTGAACTAGTACAGGATAGTGTTGTGCAATGGCAGATGAAGAAACGCGTGAGATTTTAATAAAGTGGAATTTTGAAGATCTAGTTGATACATTTAAAGGTAATGTATAGTGATGAATTTGATAATATATAAAAATAATAAATAACTGAATCAATAATTATCTTTTAGCATCGAAAATAACAATCAATAGATTTAAACTTCTTGATGATGCATCCATCAAACAGCTTATTCCAATAATTGGTGATCAGCTGGAATTCACGTTCAAATGGAAAAAATTTTTGAAAAAAGATACAATTCATCAAGATTGTTCCACGCCATCAACTTCTTCTGAAACCCCGGCCAGTGACAATGAAGAGTGTAGTGAAATTGTGAGTGGGAAAGTTTTATCATATCCTAAATATCAAATAAGAAATATATTTGAATAATACACAATAATTTTTCTTTAGATATCTGGTGAAAATAGCGACTCACATATTAATGGAAACCGTCCAATAAACGATCGCCCATATGGTCACGAAAGTGAATATAGGAAGAAAATTAAAAACGGTACATCAAATTATGTTCAAACACTCTTACAGAATTCTGGTGCATTCGGCGAAGTTTTAACTGAAGAATACCGACTCAAGGGTGAGTTATCTGATCTATCCAGTCTACAACTGTGTGACGTCATTGTCTCAGACTTAATTACGAGCTGTGACAGGTACGTACATACTTACAATAAATGATAAAACTATTTACAATTGATTTCTATCGAGTAAATCATAATCTAGAAATGATTTACCATGTTTCAGTTATGTATCCAATGATGATTTGTCTGACATAACGGATGAAATCCTTCGAATTTTCCCGAACGAGCAACGGGATACGTATTATATTTCTCCTAAAAGAAAGCGGGATACCGAAAATAACGTCCATACAAAAAGAAGAGGCAGACTTGGCGATAAATTCGCTAATAAACTACAAAGATACAGATCCATGAGCGGCTGGTCATCCAAACGGAAACAATCAAATGCAGTGAAGAAAAATCCAGTGGAGATATCAGGTAGTAATTTTTTAATCAATTATCAGATTTAATAATTGTAAATAGTTTTTGATTAAAACATAAAATAAATATGTGTGCGAATTAAATTTATTTTCCATTAATTGCAGATGAAATCAAACAACTGTTACATTGGCTAGAACATAACAACACTTTTCCGGAAATAATTGAATATTGGAGAAGAACTTGTCGGGCACGCTACCATCAACTTATTACTACTGATGGTACCGTCTCTGATTATTTTAAAAAATATTCGGCCCTTGCTAATGCTGAGCACGGGCATAAACTCCTCGATATAGATTTTGCAGAATTATATCCTACAGCGGTTTCTAATATTTTTTCGGCTTGGGACAGTTTCTTTGATAAACTATCCAAGTCGCAAAAGAAGAAAAAACCAAGCTGCGAATTAGAAAAACAACTATGGGACACACTCGAGAAGGAGGACGTCAATAAATGTAAGATTGAAAAATCTATTTTTTTTATTTGTCAAAAATTAAAAATTAAAAATTATAATGAACATTACCAAGCTTATGATATTGAATCAGACTTTGAATGGTGCTGTATAGAGTATGAAATGCTTATTTATAAAAAACCTCGAAATGTTTATAATTTAAGAACGTTATCATGTATACCATTTATTTAAATGTAATGTCTAGAATAAGTAAATTTTTAATAAATGTATTGACGTTAATGATTATTTTCAAAAATATGTATTAATCTATAATTTTGTATGTTTATATTATATAATAAAAAAAAGTTTATCTGAACATTCACGAATATTTATGTCAATAACCTAATCCACCAAAATAATTGTAAGAAATAATTAAATAAATTAAATATAGAACTCAGAGAGTGATATATATCATTCTTTCGATGGAATGATAGTATTCATTCAAATCGAAACTAATTTTGCATCGAATATTTTCGCGTTTAAACCGAAACTGCCAACAATTGTCTGAAAATATTTTTTATATTGTTGCAAAGGCAAATAGTTTTAATTGAACTCTTTTTCTCATGCTTAACCAAATAATTTTTTTTAGAATCAATAGTAATAAAAATAAAATGAAAGTAATAATTAATTTATTCAATAATTACGCTAATTATTTCAAAAGTGAACAGTTTTACTTGAACGCATTATTTCAGTTGAACCAAATTCCTTTTTTTTTGGAATAAACAATAATAATAATTGAACCAAATTCATAGTTAGTAGGACGAACTGCTAACGACGTATCTCAATTCCTTACGGAATTGACAATATTGACCTGCCGACTACGCCAGGGAATTGAGTAAACGCCTATACGGGCTTCGCCGTATCCAACTCCGCCGCGCAGTTGGGAAAACAGAAATTCATTTGACTCAAAATATCTTTTTTCTCAGTGCAATTCCACGTATTTCAACAATAGCAACAATAACTCATTTAAAAGTAAAAACAATGCAAGGACGTTGCGCCAATCATTCAGCAGTCCGTAGGAAAAAATGTTTAATTTAATTTGAATGGACAACTAAGTGCCAATACCTGAAATGTTTGACGTTCGTTTACACAATTGGATATAATTTTAATAGTTTTACAGACGCTTCCTTCTGGAAATCAAAAATATTGTTGTTTCTCATTTCTTTGAATCAAACACTGCTAATCTTTAAAAGACGCGGGCTTGTACCATGTACATTAATTCAAAATAAATTGAATTTGTTATTGTTAATTGATTTTGTGATTTATGAATTCAAAGTTGGAAGGGATGATAACGAATTTCAGAAGAATAACTAAGAATTCCTTAAAAAATAACAATAATTTACAAAAAATCAAAAATCGAAAATTTTACTTTTGTTTTGTGCGTTTATTTAGCAATCAATCACGCCTAAATACTTGATTCTACCTTTCTTTCCAACTTATCATAGAGACCATTTTAATTCTGATAAAATATATGGTTCCAAAACAGCTTATTTCAAATTTACTACCGAAATTAGGATATTCAAAATAAGGGATCTTTTTGATAACTATATTATCTCTTACAAGCAATTTTAATAAAAATTAATACATAGAGGCTCTCAGGATTTCGTATCTACTGTTGAAATTTTGGATCTAATATCACGACCAAAAAGAAATTAAGTATATAGGGCTTCTCAGAGCTACTAATTTCAAATCTATTCTATTAAAATTAAAAACTTCAAGTTGGCAGATATGCCGACCAAAAATTTTACTTCAAAGGATTTCTTTTGACGAACACAAGAGCGAATTTAATAATCACTAATTTCAAATCTCCGTAGCATCTGAGGGTTCACGACTTGTACCGCAACATCCAAGAGAAGCTTCAAGGTGTGGGTACTCGGGCCAGATTGATTGTTATGTAAATAAAAAAGATAAGACCATGCTCGCCAGTAAACAATCGACCTCTCCCAGACCATCAATACTCTAGCTTTTGTCTCACTAACCAGACGTAACACAGCACATAATACCCATAACTTTTCTCATTTAGAATAAGGCCAAACTTTTGTCAGGTCCGAAAGGAAGTATACAAATGACTTTTTTGCTGCTCTTGGGTAAGCCATGTACCTGAAGCAAAATCAACAAACAATAACGAACTGTTCTGTTCTATTCCCAATGAACAATCAAATCAATTTGAGACCACAGGGAAAACTAACATGGCAAATGAATGAATAGTTGATAGTTTAGACTGCTTATGAGTAGTAAAAGCAGTGTTTTTCTAGAAGGTACACTTCAGATCCAATTTGTAATTCTATCGCAGGAACCCCATTTTGTAGAAGAATCTTAAACTAAATTGAAAACTACAAATAAAGTAAGGACTAAATATGAATAAAGTAAGAAGAATTCTACTTACGTGGTTAGACTGCACAAAATGCTTCTACAAATCAACAATGATCAAAACCTAAATTTTTCTTCTTAAGGTTCCTCTCCACTCCGGAGGTTGGACATCATCCTTTTTATTTTCTGGTTGCATAGAACCGATCTAAAAAGTTCCACTGTGTTCATGTTTAACTAATGCTTTAAGTTATCCAACTACGTCATTTTACACTTGCCTGTAGCTCTTTTTCCTGTACTCTCCCCTGTAGAATCACTTCAATCTCTATTCAATATTTAAAATTCTTTCCACACATGAAATCCTCAGTATTCTTCGGTAAATCCACATTTCAAAGGCTTCTAATTTCTTTAACGCCGTATTGTTAAAAGTCCATGTTTCTGCCCCATATAGAATAATCCACCACACATAGCACCTGATCAATCTTATTTTTATAGCCAGACTAATTTGCCTATCACAAAAAATATCAAAGAGGCTTTAAACATGGCTGTATATTCTCACCACTGCTGTTTAACGTCTATGCAGAGCAGATTTTCAAGGAAGCCTTCTCATAGGAAGTTGGTGGAATAAAAGTGAATGGCTCTACCGCCTCATTATTTTGCTTCAATTCTACTCAAAGGTTGTCTCTCTTCGATACTATCGTGGACTTCGTCTTCGAAATATTAATCCGTAGGCCATATTCGTTGCTACTGCAATTTACCTAGTCCAACATAATGGTTAGTTCATTTATGTTTTTCGCTATCAGCACAGTCATCAGCATGTTGTTGAATATAGTACCATTCACTTTTATTCCACCAACTTCCTATGAGAAGGCTTCCTTGAAAATCTGCTCTGCATAGACGCTAAACAGTAGTGGTGACAATATACAGCCTTGTTTAACGCCTCTTCGTATTTCCACAATAATATTGGCTTTTTGGTTCCATTAGAGATTTTCTAGTACCCTGTGATCCTCGTCGATGTTATTGCTTCGTAGGATTTACATAATCCTCGAGTGCCGAACTTTATCGAATGCCTTTTCATAGTCTATAAAGCACACATAAATATCTTGATTCATCTCCCTGATCCTTTTTATTAATGTATATATTGAGAGCAGGGCTGCCCTTCTTCCAAAACCGTTCCTGAAGCCAAATTGAATGCAACCTAAAACCTAAATTAATCTATACCAATTGTTATTCACGAATCTGCCACTAGTAGAACGCCATCACATTCAATACAATATTTGATCGCGTTTCAATAAATCCCACTGTACCCTATTATCACATTCGAGTTTATCGTTCTGATGCTTTGCGAAAAGAACATTGCATGACATTTTGTCAGCATGTATGTTTGACCTGAAGCTAAAAATTTGTTTTGCTCCTTATGAAAGTTATTTTTATTACTTAAAAGAAATATGTCACATTTTTCTTCTGTACAACAATTGCTTTTATGGAAAATAAGAAACATAGGAAACTATTCACCATTAAAGAAGTGAAAATATAGCAAAGCTAACACAACCTTCAAACAAGAAACGAATAAAATCATCAATTCGACACAGACTGTAGTAACATTCAACCATTTTTATTTTCAGTCAAAAATACTAAAAACAGTAAACAGTAAAAAGCGTAATGTCAGATTTTTAATGCATTTTTAATATATTTTTTTTTAATTTCCTCTGTGAACACGACACAGATCCGCAGGTTCAAGGAGCGGCCTGAGCACTCCCATAAAATAATAAAGCCACAATATGAAAAAGTACCAATTCATTATGCAGTTTCCATCAAACCAATTGTGAAAACAAAAAATTCGAACTTTTTTATTCGCAGCATTACTATTCTAATGGCACTACTCAAGAGACAGTATCATATTTACAGGCGCATTTTACACACGACCGGATTGTTATTTCATTGTAATTATAATTCAGCTTATATAATTACGTAATTTAGCTATCAACTGTATCATAATCTCTGTCGTTTTACACTACTAGTGTTCATGTTTAATGCAGTTACAGATGTCATGTAATTACTAGTGAAGAACGTTACTTTAGCGTTTAAATAAAAAAAACTAAATATACTCATTGAATGGGGCTTGGAGGATACATACAAACCGGATATTCCAGTAAATTCTCGTAGATATAAACAATGGTGGATAAAATACAAAATCGATTTGGCTTAAATCTAAACAAAAAGTGAGCTGGATGGAGTAAAGTAAGCCGTACACTTAGTTCGTCTGTTATCCTTCTAGATTTCTACATTCCGCCTTCGCCGTGAAGCAGCGTTTAATTACCATTTGTGCTAATTCCTTGATTCGGTCGTATGGCCGCTGATGTCCAATTAAATCAGACAAAATTTGAATACCATTTTCGTGTTCAACAAGTCTGCAGTATTTTTCGGGATATACCTAATAGAGCGGATTTGAGAAATATGAAAATTTAGATTATTTAAGAAATCTCACCTTTGTTAAATTAGCTAGAGCCCAAACTGCCCAATGTTGGCACTCAGGTGTTTCATAACAGCGAACCAATCCCAAAATAGGTTCAAAACTCCGATAATTTATGTTTCTTTCACTGTTCAAATTCCATCGCTCAATTGCATTCACCATGCGAGCAAGCACATCGGATCTTGTAGGGAAATCTATAGTCCATGCTTCGTCTCCATCTGAGGCAATATGCGCTAGTACACCAGCAGCATTATAGCTTACCTAGGAAATTTCGATTAGATACTGGAATTTTTCATAAGTGAAATTAAAATCACCTCAATACCATCACTATCTGAATCCAGAAGGTCATAAAAAACTTTAATGAATTCTTTCGTCATCAATCGATGACGCAGCCATTTGACTTCGGCAACATTGCCAAGAAGGCCCATCATATTACGAAGTAATTCTTCCCTATCGGGGAAACACTAAGAAAAATCCAACTATAACGAACAATACTTTCCTAGACTACAAATATACTTACGCGCAAACATCTTAGAAAATATTCCATACCCTGACCATCCAAAAATCTTTTACAATTAATAGCAGTCTCATCTGTTACATTCCACATAGTCGACCAAGCCACTTCCATGACATCATCAAACACAGATCGCGTTAAACGATCTTTTATTAAATTTAGCATGGTCTGGAAGAAAATTAATTAGTCTGTTTATTTTCCCTGTTAAGTATTAATATCATTTACGCTTATAACACCGAGATCTCCTAAAAATAATTTTTGCCGTCCATCTACCTGGCAGGCCAAGGTGTTCAATAGATAAATAGCTATTCTTTGCACAAATCCCTCCTGTTCCGTCTTTGAGACGCCATGTAACAGGATTGAAATTAGTCGCTCATATTCAAAAAGCTGTAAAAATTCAATAGTTCACTCTTATCCAAATATCAAAAGAAAATTTAGTATTTACCACATCACCAGGCATTGAAAATTGACAAAGCGTTAGGTACCCGTTGCGTAGCATTGTGTCATCGGATAGGTGCATTTGCATTCCGTTTAGCAATGTCCTTATGATGTGGTTTTTCAGAGGAGTTCCAAATTTGCCCTTATCTCTTCCCTTAACTATATAAAAAAGTGTAGCGCTGCAAAATAAAATTTAGAAAATTCAAAGAATATAAGTACAAATTCTCGAGTCTAATCTATAAAGTGGGAACGAGCTCAAATCGAATAAGATGATAAATAACGATTTGAATTGTCATCCTAATATTGAATTTTTTGCAATACCTTTATATCATCGTCATATTCATGTGGAAATTATTCGCAAAAACCGAACCGGACATGGACAGGATTCGAATTTTTGCTTCAATGCTCTAACCAACTGAACCGTGGCCTGTGGCCGTTTGCTAATACCTGCAAACAATTGCAACGTTCTGATGAGGAGTACAACCGATACCACCACGTTGACGCATCTTCTCATCCCACTTCTGGCACCATATGTGGGAATTACTCGAGAAAACGGGTCAGACGCAAGCGAAGCTCGAATTTGCGACCTTCGAATTGACACTTCGATGTTCTAACCAACTACCGGTGGTCAGTTGGCGGTGCCTCTGAATAATTACGACGTTCTGATGAGATTGTGTGCGACCGATCCTGCATTTATGTAGTCCCAACACTGAGATAAATTTAGATTTCCCTTCTTACATTACCACTCCTTTCCAGCCAATCGATTTTGGGTCTGTGTTTAGGAACTCGACTCAATTAGAACTCGATATCGAGAATATCGTATTTGCTAGCACCGACCACTCGTTTACATAGAGTTTTCACACGACAGGGTGTTGTCACCAAGTGTGAAATCGAATTGAGATGAAACGACAGAAAATATACGTTAATTCTCCTTTTTTTTATTATACTGAGCTTGTTCTAATTAGTTAATTTCCAAATATAAAGCAAGCACAAGTGTAACAGTTTGAATTGGTTTTGAAGGGGGGTTTCTGATGGTTTTCAAGGTCGAGAACTGGTTTAAAATAAAGTGAGACAACTGTAACGTTCGAGCGCTCAACGAGTTTTTCTCAGCACAGTGATTAATAACAATCAATTTGGTTTGTTTCATTCAGATGATCCTGAGTCACAAAATTACCTGCGCCAGCAAAAAAAAAAGAAAATGTTGTCACCGCTATTTTTGCAATAATGCTCATAAAAACAAAAACTTGAACTTCAGATGCTTATTTACATGCAACAAAAAATTTGATAATATTATTTCTACTATGCAAGAAAAAGGATTTAAAAACCAATCAAAACTACCAAAATACCCCCTCAAATCGACTCGATCATTTTCCCCAAATACCAATCGAAGAGATATCGTTGAATTCCTAAATACAGGCCTAAATAAAGGTCTTATCACTAGGAACCGAAATCTCTCAGGATACTACGGCCTCATTACTTCAATTTTATCAGCTCAATATTCCCGTCTAAAAATTCATGTCTATTTTAAAATCTATCTCCAGTAAAATAGCAACTTTTGTCATTTAAATGCCTGGAGAGGCATCCTTTCAGTGTATTGAAGTAAATGAGCAGCGATCTGGGTTTGCAAACATCTCTGTGGGTATCCCTCAGAGTTCTATTCTTGATCCTCTACTTGGATGACATCAATTGTCTCAACCAAAAATCGGGTGATATCATCAAGGATATAAAATTAGATCTCAAACACTTATCCAGATGGGCAGAATGGAATAACTCGATACTTATGCCGTTTTCGAATTCACATGCACTTGCACTTTCTCACTAAAAGTTCTAAAAACTCCGAGTAGTACGTAGGGTGATCGAAAATACACGTAGTTTGCTTTGCAATTGCACTATTTTACCTGTCGAATTTGAAGTGTTCTCCAAAGTACACTATAAATCGTTAGGGAATAGTGCAAGTGCATGCGAATTCGAAAACAGCCTTAACCCGACAAAAACACAGACTGTGGCTATTTATAAGATTCTTGACAGGGATTGCTTTCCATCCGTCGTGCTAGATGTCATAACAATGCCATTTACGGATAGAATCAAGAATCCTGGGTTTTACTTTAACTTGACTTGAAAGGATCACGTTTGTGTGATCTTAGTCTCAACATGCATCATTCCCCTAATAAATTACTGTAATTGCGTTTATTTTTGTTTAGACGCAGCAAAATTCAATATATTGCGCAGGGCATTTAATGCATATACTTGTTTTGTCTTTGGGTCGCGCCACCATTAAATTCAAATAAGTTAAGTAGGTTTAACACTTAATTAGTTTGAGTTTTTTAAGAATTAATTTAGATACTGCACTTTAATATGCTAAGTATGTATTGTACGATTCAGATTTTTTGGCCTTTGTGCCCGATTGGAAATAAATTATTAGTATCATTATTAAGCATACTCCGAATCTTTTTCATTGCCTTCCACACAATCTTGAGATGTGATACTTTTATTCTTTAGCAGCCTCATTTATACGATAATTTAATATAAAATTAAATAAATATCTTCCACGATAAACGATCCTAAGCCAACTGCCCCTAAGTGTAACTACATATCGAATATACATCAAAATATATTTTTTAAATTACTTATCACTTACCTTCCCGATATTTGCATGTGCTTAAACCTAAGATGTCTATCCATTGCGGTCAACACAATGTCAAGAGCTGTGTGTATAGCCTTGCAAGACTCAAACCGAAACAGGTGGTATAAATCGTTTAAAACCTGAAAATATTTCTCAGATAAATTAAAATTTTACAAAACTTTTAAAAATTCGAACTCACTCTTGTAAGGACCACCGGTCGATCTTGGTAGTACAAGGCTGCAGTTAAAATTTGCTCCTCGCTTGCATCTCCTGCAATCTAAAAGCAAAGAATTTCACTCACAAAAAAATAAATTAAATTTAGTACGGCTTACTTGTATCGCAGGAATGTCGTGTCTTTTGCAAGCCCAATGGACAGTATGGTAAAGACCTAAAAATTGAAGTGGCCGATCGGTTCGGCTTGCAAGTCCAGGAATATCGGAAGCAATCTTTTCTGTAGTCCCTTTCTGCGCCACCCCAGTTCCAGCCAAATTCGTCCCGGATATATCCAGGTGTGTCAAATTCGGAAGATTCTCCACCAACATTCCTAAAGTCTGTTGATAGATGTGTTGAATATAAAATGCCTGTTTACTTGATTTAACATTTTACAAGACCTGATCGGGTAAATCATATGTTCCAAGACCGTTCCCTGAACTGCTTATGGAAATATCCAGCGTCTGAAGTCTTTTCATACGACATATTGTGTGAAATTGATTTGCTATAGGCCATACATTAAAAAGAATCAAAGTAGTCAGGTGTGGAAGATTGCAGAGCGATTCCAAATTGAAGTTGTTTACAATGCAGGAAGTCAAATCCAGGTAGTTGAGGTCTTGGAGGTGATTAAATTGCAGTCTGTGATGCATCACCACTCCATTTAGGACCAATCGCCTCAGGTTGGGGAAATTGAGCTGAAAATCCACAGGGGCTTTTTCATTAGGTTCGGCATGTCGCAGCAATTCCACGTTCAGTCCCAATTCAAGATTTTTCAGACTTGCTCCGTACTTGGCTAACAGGTGGCGGGACTGCACATTTATATCGTTGCAATACCACATAGAAAGAGATATCAGGTTGTGACGAAAGAGCGTTTCTAGCCCTATAAAAAGAAAGGTAATAGCATATTTAAAAAAGACATTCTGCGACCTGAAAACCTTAGTTATTTTATTTAATTCCTCCTTTCATATAATACCTTCCTAAATTTATTAAATTATTATGTACCCATAAACAAAGGATTTTTTTTTAAATTTTGTATAACCGTTAAAAAAGATAGTAATTGAATTAGGAATAAAAATCAGTCAACTTCAGTTGAGAAAGTGGAATGCGTTCGACATTCAGCACTGGCGATTCTTGTGAATAGATCACTTTTGATACAGCAGTTAAGATGATAACTATTTAATGTAGAATACTTTCTGAGCATAATATAGACACGAAATCACGCCAGTGTTCAATAACATTAGATCTTCTGAATGAAAAATTTATTGAAGTACTGCATTCATTACTACATTATAAAATCAGATCCGTAACAAAAACAAAATTAAAAGGGGACCAAGAATACAGTGCTGTGAATAAATTCAGACTAAAACATTTTTCCAAAGCATTTTTAGGAAATAAATTTTCATGCCTGAACATGTTATTTGGAGAATCCCAAAAAACCTTTCCAATTATCTACCTTTCTCCTTCTTTCAATCACGTTAAGTACAAGATAAAAATCCCACAAAAGGCTTTATGCAGCTTTGAATAATTATAATATAAACTCACTTGCCATCTGGAGTTTCTAATGTGAATTTGAGTTTTTATGTAGAATTTTAATAGTTTGAAGTCGTGGATATGTTTTATTTTTTTTTTTTTTGAGACTTGTAAATTAGTGTAGTAAAAAATATTTTGAAGCTTGGAATCGAGAACTATTGGAAAAAACTCATCTGAATGCCCTCGAAAATATTTGGCTAATAAAACACGAAGTTGTAATAGAACAATCGAGTACAGGAGGTTCATTATCAAAAATTGTTAGTTAGAAAATGAAATGCAGTCTCTAAAAATTTTAAATATCAAAAAAAAGCATTTGAGTAATTTTCAGTTGCGAGAAGAAATAAGGGCGAAATAGCATAGCTTTCGTAAACGCTATAATGAATGCTGTCGCTTTTCAGGAGCTGCTAGAAGAACATTTACTATCTTTTGTGACACTGGCGGAAGATGAAAACATTATTTTCTAGCAGAATAATGCAATCATCCATACAACTGCATCCACCAAAAAATGGTTTCAGGATTAATTATAATTAATAACAATAACAATAATTACCATGGCCAGCGTTATGACACTTGCAAATAGAAACTGTAAGATTTCGCTAAAAGGAACACTAGACTGCTTCTTTCATTTTGGAAAAATATGCTTTGGAACTTATTTGGACAGATGAAAGTAAATATCATTTAAATTTAATTTATGTAAAGGGATTGAAATGTACATTTTTGAATTGAATTGAACCGTTGGAGGGGGAAGCAGAAACACCTAGAGCGTTCAGACGTTCATTAGTCCATTGCGCTCAAGATCCCTGCTCTATCTGAATTGCTTCGTTGAACTGAAGAATCTCAACAGAGATCTAGAGCTAATATCCTCCATTCTCATTACACCAGCGCCAAACGCTAATTTGAGTTTCATATTTCCCATATACAAATCCTTTAAGTAAACGTCATCATCAATAAATAGAATCTGTTCAAAGGTGTTTGTAGATGTAGATTGATGTGGCTGTCCGAAGATACACTTAGGCCATATTAGGCCCATTGTGATACCACTTTTGGTGACCAGGGCTTCTAGTGGGAATTGAATCCACAGCCTCTAGCGCACTGCTGGGTCGCAGCCAACGCGTTGCGTTACTAACCGAGCTATTGAGGCCCAAAGGTGTTTAATTAGACTTCTTTTATTTAAAATGAAAGGCCCTTACCACAGAATAAAGACTAATCAGAAGTCCCAACTAGAACAAAAAATATGTAGTTCTATGAAAGCTAAATTTCTCAATACGTCAAAAATTCCATTCCTTAGATTCGGCGCTTGAGTCGAGCAGTGCTGAGTGCTAAGTCACATACGTACTTGCGCCCATGCATTATGTACTGCATGATTCTTCTATTGATAAGATTGGGAACTGGCATAATGTTGCGTTCTTTTAAACAGGCAGCCGGGAGCCTGGCACCTGCAGTTACTAAGTTTTTATATTTATCATTCATTTGTGAAAAATTGTATGTATATGCCAGATCAATTATTCGCTGATCAACATCTAAAGCTCTATCTTAATTGCCATTAAATAAGCTACAAAAATTCGCGATTGACCTATGGAAATAAGAAAAACATTTTTTTTAAATCCCCTACCCTGACCAACTACTGCGACTTGCTGGCCAATTTGTGACCTATAAGATCTATTTCTTTCTATGAAATTTGTTAATAGAGGTGCCAGCCTCATGAAGCTTGACAAACCTACAAATTATCTATTCTCATAGCTTTTAAGTTTGGCCTTCAAGAAATAATTGTTTGAATAAAGAACTGATTCCTTTCTGCAATTAATGTGTTTATTCCCATATTTCTATATTAACCTTCGAAAGGAGCTATACTCTATAATAATTCGAATCATATGACTGAATCATCGTATCATCTCCATTATATTTTTAACCTTTTTACAATCCAATTCGAAATCGAGTTAATATTTTAATAAAAAATAGGGCCCAAGTTCCAACGAAAAAAATGTCCTTCTTTGATGCTCAGACTTTAACATAGCTACATAAGGCATGCACACAGGTAAATAAGTCGCTGGGTTCGCTCGCTAGCGTTGTTCATTAGCACTTCTGCAGTAGGATTTGATTTATTAAAAATTTGTAGACTCAAAGAGGAACCAATGTTTTGTTCTAGATGGGACTTCTGATTAGCCTTTATTCTGTGCCGTTATATAGATTTATTTTATTATTTTGCCCGTCTAGACAGATTTAATATGCCTTCTCTTGAAACACGCCGATATTACCTTGATGAAATTTTTATTTACAAAGTTGTACACAGCCACTTAATACGTCCACCTTATTGAAAACTTTTTTGCTCCGCCGAGAATTTCATACTCTCCCTTAACTTTTAAACTTCCAATCGCTAGAGCTAATATCCGTCAGGAATCACCTTAATTTAAACTACAAAAATCGCATAATGACTTATTCAATAATATTGATATTTTCAGTCCTATTATCTACTCTTTTAAAATATTTTGTAAAAGATGAGATTGTCACCCCCTTGCCTGTAAATAACATTTCTTGGTCGGCTCAATTTTTCTTTTCTTTGTATTTTTTTTCTTATTTTTTTGGACGACTAAAGCCGTCATTTGCGGCAATGGGTTAATTGGATATACTACTTTTAAGACTGGCAGCTAGGGATTTTGAATAATTTCCCCCTACTAGATCATTTATACTAACATATGTCTTATTTACATGGCCACTAGTGTAAGCCGAATATCTGAGTCACAAAAAAGCTATTACTTATGAGTATTTCTTATAATTTGTTGTTAAACATGGAAAGCCAAAGCTTAGTAAATCCTCTGTATATGTTTAATAAGCTAGCGCTCCAAAATCTTACCTTCGCTGGTGATCGTACTGTTTCTTAAATGTACAAACTTCAACGGTGTTCTCTGGGTGTCCCTGAAGAGGTTAACAAAAGAGTTGTCCACTTCTCGATTGCTCCTCTGATGATTTTCGAGGAATCTGTCGCATATCTCGGACGGGATAACAATGCCCGATCGCAGCCATTTCAGCGGAGACTCCGGATACTGATCGCACAGCACGTACAAGTTATTCGAAAGATAATTGTAAACAATCTCCTGCAAAGTCGGAAGGTCCTCGTTAAGGGCTCCGTTTGCTTTCAACCGCACGCGGCCGCTCATTGTGGGGATATATTGCTCAAGAGGGTCCTTCGTTCGATTTAAATCCCAGAAGCCAAAATTCCCATCAAAAACTCCTCATAGAAATTGGTAGTGCTAAAAATAAAAGCGAAATTCAAATGGCGAACTGTGTGCAGTTCACGATCTGCGGCGCATCACGCCAGGAATTCTTCAATCGTGGGGATGGATGACTCAAGCCGACCAGCTCGACCGACCACCTACCGCTTCAGCTCAAAAATTTTGCAAACGTCGAATTTTGTTGCGCCTTCCGTGAAATAATTTACTCGAAACACATTTCAGCGGTCAGCAGCGAATTTCTGCAATAAGACAACGACGAGAAACAGACACACAACCGACAAGACTCAAAGCCTTCGAGAAACCCGACGAAAGTTAAGAGTTTTACAAATCTTGACAGGTTTCGCGCATCCGCGTTCCCTAATTTCCTCTCCGCTCGATTCCCTGTTATTAATTCTCGCTGGTCGTTTCGCGTAAACAAGAGCAACCGACTCCGTATGAAACTACGTAAGAAGCCACAAGGGTCAAAACCTCAGCCCGTTTCGCGAACTCAAGAATTTCACATACAGTTTTGACATTTACCTTCAACAAGGAGCAGAATCAGGTTCGGCCGTCCACTTGACGGAAAGAAGAAAGTCCCCAGCCACTTGTCAGCTGATTTTTATTTATTTATTCGTACGCGAATTGGGGCCGTTTCGCTCCCTCTCGGGTCCGCACAGTGGCGTTCGAGTGGCGAAGAATATTGGGAATCGGTCGAGAAGGTCCTACTTTTCATAAAATTACTGGAAACTGTCACTGATGAAAATCTGCACGCAACTCACCACGGCCGTGCTGAACAGGTTCTCCTTGTAAACAAAATTCCGGAAGCTTCTCACCACGGAAGCAGTGCAGAACTGCCAGAACGAATATTTCGAAAATTTCAGTGAGCTTTCAATTCATTCTTACATTTCGAGATCAACACTTTGAACGAAGATGTTTTAACGTTTTCTTATCGATTCGTTAAACAGTTACAAAAAGGCTCGATTGATTTAAAATTTATTTCGTCAATAACGTCAATTGTAGGAATTTTACGTGCACAAATAATTTTGAATGTAGTGCCTACTTAAAAATTCTCTAACGAATTTTTAAGAGTACTCTCCCTACAAAATGCTAAAATAAATCATTATTTGTTTGAATTTTCTTTATAAAAACTAAACGAAATATCGAAAAAGACTTTTGTGGCTTTATTGACACATCTTTCTAGTATAGAAAGAGTGTTATACAATTACAAAATTATTATTGTTAAGTGGAAGAGTGCAGTGATCTTTATTTATTTATTTATTTTATTTATGATTACTACGGAATACAAACATAGTTCAATTACAATCTACCGTTGAGTATAAGCTTGAGTATATAAGTATAAAACTTTTTTGAGAAGTATACATAACTAAAAATGCAATCTAATACTATACAATACAACTAAGCAACGACAAAACAGGATGAATACTGAATACAAAGTAAGAAACAAATTAGAACACCATTGAGTATTTTTATTAAAAAATAAATAAAAAAATATTCAGTAAAGCTAGAAAATTTCGTATGGGATTTATCAAATACATATTAATATGCTTGCAAAAATGGGTAATTAATTGCTAAACAAAGTGTGATAAAAATAAATGGGAAATTTCCAATAGGAAAACCTGTAGAAATGCTCCTCAATTTGCTCTACCCGACACTTCGCAATCAACAATTAGCAGAGAAACAGCCAAAACACTAAGCAAACTTTTTGCTACAAAGACATAACACCATTTGCAGTAGGAAAACTAGGAAAAAATTACAAGGAGCAAAACCACCGGGAATACATATAAGATGGACCGTCAGTTGGCTTAGTTTGAAAATAAAAATAAAAAAAATACTGTTCAATATTTTTCAAAGCTCCTTAATTTACCGAAAAGAGTAAACCTTCCGATTAGTTACGGAATATGATTTAATTTAAAGTGTCGTTTATTTATTATTTTCGAAATTTTTTATTGATTCAGTAGTTTTTTCATTACGAAAAATATTAGCAAGAATCGAGATAGGAATTAAAAATAATATAATTTGAAATTCAATACTCTGCTAAAGGTGAATGATTACGCCAACTATGCTCTACTAGATAAATCCAATAAGGCAGCTAGGATTTTCATGCCTCTCCTCAAACATCTTAAAATAGGGAGATTGCACAAAAGACGTAAACATAATGTACACAAATCCGTAGCAAAGATTTTTATACGTCCATTCCTACGTGATTTTGTCCGTTTGACCACTCTTAAAGGTATCTTGTTGTATGCGTTTGCTACTCAATTTCTATGCGCACGTAGGCATAGACTTATAAAACATATGTGCGTTTAGTTTTACGTATCTTTCTACGTACATTAGTCTAGATGTCCTATAGGTTTGTTAATTGATTCAGAATTTCACCCACCCGAACCCAACAATTGGAGATGTTGGAACGCGAGTTCTAAGGTTATGTGAAGGCACGGCCGAATTTATGTAATGGCACTTTGGACACTGGCCCCGGGGCTACCACCACTTTGAGGCCTCCACCAATTTTAGGTCTCAACAAATTTTATCCCACCACCTCCCAATGAACTCAGGAAAAAAGCCAACTCCACGCCTGTTAGACCAGAAAAGGAAGCGCTAAACCCTATCTGCACGGGGGAAGCAAGTTCCACTCTTATATACAGGGTGTTCAGAGGTGGGAGGTCAATACTGCAGGGGGTGAAAGGTCAGACCGAGACAAGCAAAAAATCGTATGGGTGCGGGGGGGGGGGGGGGCATCTCGCACCGTTTGGCAGTTACAGGGTGATTCGTAAATCAGGATTTTGCCTTATATGGGAACCGCTCTTGTATTTTTATCTTTTTTTCTATGCATCGCAGCGGCCCCAAACTGATTTCAAAAAATCACTATTTGGAAGCTTACACCACCCCCCTATCCCCAACCCCTTGGCCACAATCCCCCCTGGAAGTTGAAAAAATTAAGTTTTATTTCACGATTTTTCAGCTTTCGCCCCACTTTTCTCTGAAATTCATGTTATTAACATACCTACTTTTTGTTTTTTTTAAGTTGCCTATCTAATTACCTTTTCAAAAAGGTGTAACATGCCCAGGTAGAAAAGGGTTGCAAAAGTCCTGAAATTAAAACATCCTCACAGGTACCTAATTACTTTATTGCACCATAATGGAAAAAGTCGTTAAGTAAACAATTTTTATGACAGCAAGTTCGGAAATGTTTGTTTAGGAAACAGAGGTAGTACATTTTTATTATTTCAGCAAAACAGTAATAAAATAATAAATATCCAGTATTGACTCTTAAGTATCCTGACGCTCCGTTTCTAATACCTCCTATGAATTATGGTATAAAAATGGGTAAGTTTGAAAGGACATTGACCACAGTTGAAGAAACAAGCGATAAGAACGGGTGTTTAATAGAAAAACTTAAGATAAAATGGCAGAATTCAGTGTTGACGAGTATGCCGTACGAGAATACCAAAGGAGATTCCCGAATCGGCGGGTACCCAACAGAAGGGTATTTTCAAGGACTTTCAGAAAGTTAAAAGAAACCGGAAGTGTAACCGCCCCCAGAGCAGAAACGCGAGCAGGAAAATCGGCCGATTCAGCGGACCCCGACCAACAAATCCTCAACATCGTCAGGAACAGCCCTGTAATAAGCATCAGGCAGGTCGCACGAAGGTCAGGATTGTCTTCAGGGAGAGTTTGGACCGTTGTGAACCGAGAGGGACTACATCCATACCACCATATCCCGGTCCAAGCACTACAGGAAGGAGATTCCGAAAGACGATTGCAATTTGCACTTGGCTGTTCGAGTCTCACATCGAAAACAGAAGGTTTCTAGACCGAATTCTGTGGACGGATGAATCGCAATTCACCCGGGATGGCATCACAAACTTCCACAACCTCCACACCTGGGGCCTTATTCATGAATTCGATACGAATATGAATACGATACGATTTTCATATACGATTCGACCCCCATTTCGTATTCATGAATTCGATCGTAAACGAGTCAAGGCATTGCCATAATAGAGGAGCAAATTCCACATAAAATTCTAGTGGAACATACGGAGAACTGCCAAAAAAAATTCGTTTTCATTATTTTCTGAAAGTAACAATCATGTTAAGTGTAGCGTTTTACGAAAGCAGCAGTGAAAGTGAGGAAGAATCGCAGTCAAGAGCTGCACAATTAAAAAAGATTAGGGATTCTTCCAATCCCATGGATTTAACCGAAAAAAGGTTAGTTAATGTGTATATCTAGCATAAATATTTTTAAATAACACAGTAACAGATTTATAGAACTTTTCCGGCTGTCGAAGGAAGCCTTCAGCTATGTGCTGGATGAGATAACGGGTGAGCTAAGCCATATCTCGAGAGGCTCGTCAGCGCCACCTGTGCTGAGATTATGCGCTGTTTTACGTTTCCTTGCGGAAGGAAGCTACCAAAAAGGTGTTGGGCAGGACGTCAATGTTGGATTTTCCCAGTCCACCGTTTCAAGAACACTAAGAGATGTTCTAAATATCCTCGAACGAAAATTATGCGTTAAATGGGTGAAATTTCAGAGCACCGAGGAAGACCAAAATGCGTCGAAAGCACACTTTTTTAGGGCAAGTGGATTTCCAGGTGTTATTGGTGCTGTAGATGGCACCCACATTAATATCATAAGGCCTCAAGAGCACGAGCATAATTTTTATAATAGAAAAGGCAACCACAGCTTAAATGCGATGATTGTAAGTATTATAGTTTTAGATTATTGAATTAAGCCATCTTAATAATTTCTAGGTTTGCAATCATAAAATGGAAATCACTGCTGTAGACGCAACTTTTGGTGGGGCATCACATGATTCTTTCGTCTGGAGTCTAAGTTCCATACGACAAACTTTACAGGCAAGTTGGGAAAGTGGAGGTAGAAACACTTGGCTTCTAGGTACTATAAATTTAATAATTTACTGGATTTTTCATGACGTTATTTAATTGTAAACAGGAGATTCTGGGTATCCTTTGGAACCTTGGCTCATCACACCTTTTCGTACAGCCCAAGAAGGATCATCTCAAACGCTCTTCAATTCGAAACATTCAGCAGTCCGCAATATTGTTGAAAGAAGTATCGGTTTGCTGAAAAGTAGGTTCAGATGCTTATTAGGAGCCCGAGAACTTCACTATTCACCCATAAAAGCATCGCAAATTGTGAATGTGTGCTGTGCGCTTCACAACATTTGTATAAGGTACAAAGTGCGTGCCGAAATTAGAGACTCTCCACCTGAACACTCTTTTGATATTTCGGATAATCTGGATAGTGGCATGAATCATCCCAGAGGTGAACAAATTCGAAATAACATTCTTCAAAGTTTTATATAAACGGTTTATTTAAAAAAATAAATTTTGCGAGGATTTTATTTTAAGGTTTTTCTTACATTAAATAATTTCATTGAATTTCTGCTCCTCAATTGCTAATTTCCGTTTTTTTATTTCAATTTCCTGCACTCTTAATTTTCTTGTTTCAATATTTTCCTTTCTTTCTTCTTCAAATCTCTTCTTTTTTAAATCATATATTTTTTCTTGCAATCTATTAGATCTTTTCATTTCAATATAAATTCTTTCTTGATTTTCTCCTATTGATTTTAATGAGGAAAGTACTCCTTCGAAGTATTGGGTTTGCTCATTTATCTGTTTTTCAAGTAATACATCTCTGATTTTATTTCCTGCACTTGAATTTCTTTTTTCCTTGTGTAGCACCCGTCCGCTAGGCGTTGACTCAGGTTGAACGACATTTTCTTCAAAGATGTTATCGACCATCTCGGCAAATGGACTTGATCTATTCTCTTCTGTTTCGTTTCTAACGTCTATTTCTTGTTGTTGAACACCTAATTTCTTCGCCCCGAGTATTCCGTCCACAGCCGAACGGACCCCAATAATCTCTATTGCACTTTCTTCTACTGCAGTGAAACTTAATAGTTTATTAGGTCCGCCTCCAGTTCCTTCAATTTGTAGTTTGTTATGGCGCAGCTTTCTTTTTAAATTATACTTATAATCTGTCCAAACCTATAATAAGAGCGCAGTAACGAAAGGGTTAAATATTAATATTAGCTTTGTATATTTATTTTGGCCGCATAATTTTATTAACGATTAACTCGAATTAAAGAAAATAGTGTAACGAATTTGTAGAAAATAATGTTATGAATTTGTATTTACCTTTTTCCATCCGTCTTTATCTCTAATTGGTGGACCCTGCTCGTTCAGCTTGTTCGTAAGTGCTGTCCATTGCACCTTGCTCCCATCTTTTGCATCCTTTGTGGACAAATATCCTTTTGCAAGACTGGGATGCTTTACCATGAAACTCACCAAGGTCTCGTATTGCTGCCTTGTTGTAGTTTTAGACCTAATCCGTAAAAAAACTTATTAATACAATTTTTGTTAATTATGCTATTATGTACTTACATTTTAAAATCAACTTCGACCACCAAACTCTGAAAAGAATTAAACACGAATGGCCGAAATAAACAAATACGATAATTCAAATGTCATCGAATCGATGCACACGAGACTCGTAAGAAATCCTAACGAATATCGAATTCATGAATCCCACAAATTCGATGACGAGTGAAATTTTGATCGAATCGAATTCGTGCATAGGCCCCCTGGTCAGATGTGAACCCACATAGGACAAGGTGTTGGTCCTTCCAGCAAAGATTTAGTGTCAATGTCTGGCCTGGCATCATCGGCAACCCTTCAGCTTGCCCCAAGTGCTGAATAGTCAGCTATATTCGGACTTTTTGGAGAATACCCTTCCGGATCTGTTGGAGGACATCCCCCTGGCCACCAGAAGCGCAATGTATTTACAGCACGACTGCGCATACTGGGAACATTGTTAGGGCAAGGTTGAATGAACATTACCCAGAGCGCTGGATTGGACGAGGTGGACCGATTCCTTGGCCTGCTAGGTCACCGGACCTTACTCCACTGGCCTTTTTCTTATGGGGAATGATGAAAGATGAAGTTTACTCAAGACCAATCAACACCAGAGAAGAATTAGGTACCAGCACTGGGACTGCAGCCACGAAAATACGGGAGAGATTGGCTACCATAGACCTCAAACGCGAAATAAGACGAAGGCTACTGGCATGCATCGAAACTGGCGGAGAACATTTTGAACAGCTTTTTACCATTTCTTTTTTTCAAATTGTTCGTTTTTGCGTTGGATTTATGAAAAAAATTGAAAAGATTTGTAAAAATCAGTATTTCTGTTGATTTTTCAGCCACTATTATTGATTGATTCTAGCGCTACGATTAATCGATAATCAAGGCAATTATATTGACCCCCTTCCACTCCAGAGAGAGTGGTAGTATAATTCAGGCGAGGTTTTAATACCTAACACGAAGTTGGATCGGATCGAGTCGATCTCGTTTGGATTCCATCTGCGTCTACATGACATTTAACTGGATTGAATCAGGATTGAATCCGGATTGAATCCCCGCATGTATACATAGTAAGTATAATATCTCTCAACGAAATGAATAAACTTACGCTTGAACAATGTTGGTAAAACTGCGGAGAAAAACTTATTTCCAACGTGAGTCCGAATTTTGAAAAGGAATTTCGGTCGAAATAATGCACCAACAGCACCCGCTGCACGCAACCGAGACTTGACGCCATTTGACTTTTTTGGGATGCCGTAAAAGATCAATGTTATGTTGACGATCCAGAAACGACTCAGGAACTAAAACATAATATTGATCAAACTATTCATGAAACAGAGCCCCAAACCATCAAAGTATGCCGTAAAATTGGGTTGTTGGGATGGGCTACTGCCAAGCCAGTCGAAGAAGCAACTTTTTTATTAAAATTGTTATGCATCGACGAAACTGCAACAAAAATTCTTGAATTGATGCAAACTTCACAATGAATGACATGCCTAATCTCTATAGAAGAAAAAGTTTGTCAGCCAGAGTAACCTCAAAATCGAATAACAGAAATCAGCTGATTCAGTTCTAATAAAACGCCTCGAATTGTCTTTTCTCCGCAGTGTTATTTGTTGCAATATTTAAATATGCCTACAGAAATAGAAAACTTGAACCCTAATGTGTACCGCAAGACAGGCGAACGCGAAAGGACGGCATCAGAAGAGGATGAAGACATCGCAGACCCATTTGATCAGCGAGAAATTTTCGGTTAGACTCCCAATTTACTTTGATCAATCGTGATTTTAGGTATTTTCCAGATTTGATTCGAGTAATTAACGATCCAGAACATCCGCTAACATTGGAGGAGCTTCATGTTGTACAAGAGGATCTTATTACCGTTGACAATGAGGGAAACGAGATCAAAGTAAGCTTCACGCCGACAATTCCACACTGCAGCATGGCCACTTTGATAGGCCTTTCGATTCGTGTGAAATTGATGCGGTCCCTGCCGCCTCGCTTCAAGGTTACCGTTGAAATTACGCCGGGTACTCACAGTTCCGAGCATGCCGTCAACAAACAGCTCGCCGACAAGGAACGTGTCGCCGCCGCCCTGGAGAACTCACATTTGATAGAAGTGATCAATCAGTGCATCGCCAGGTCTCATTAGGTTTCGTTTATTATCACTTTAACCTAACAAACTTTTGTACATAGAAGTAGAATACATGCTAACGCCTAGTCTGGTCATTTTGGTTTCGTTTCCACTGTCGTAGGCGGCCTAGGTTTCGTCGGATCGTAATTGTACGTTTTTACGAGCGGTGATTTTCCAGCTCTGGCAAAACGAATTTCATCCAGGCGCTGTCGTTCTTCCAGTTCTTTTGATATTTTCATGTTTTTCCATGCTGGGGAAATGCGAGAGTTAGTCAAGGGTCAAAACTGTATTTTTAAAATCTACTTACATTCCTTCACGCCTTCAACAAAACCCTTCTTCTTTATCGGCAGATTCTCCGGCTTATGTGTAATCATTTTATCAATTTTAAAGTAGTCCCTCACAGCTGGTACCCTTAAAATTGCTACCTGTAAAGTACAAATATTTAAAATAAACGTTCCCAAAACTTCACTAATTGCAATCAGCTCACCTGACCCAGTGATATGAAATTACTGCACGCCCAATAACATAAAATAGCACCAGGGAAATTCATTGTGAAGGGAAATATAGCTAATGGTAGTATCCTTAGAATATGCTTCATCATCTGTAAATTCTGTGCAGATAATCGTGCACTATCAGTACCAATTTCGATGGTCAAAAAGAGTGTTGCGCTTGTGATAACAGGCAGCAGGAAGTATGGATCGGCAACTGTAAGATCCTTAAACCAGAAGAGTCCACCATCTCGCATCGATTCCACCGGCGTGTTAGCCATTGCTCGCAGAGCCATAAAAAATGAAATAAAAAGCGGAGCTTGGGCGAGAGGCACCAACATGTTCTTGAAAGGGTTAAGATCTTTCTCCTTCATAAATATCATCATCTCCTGAGCGTATCGCGCTGATTCTATTGCATTTCCACTTTGTCGAGCCTCAGTCATTTTCAACTGAAGCACCTGCAACTGCGGCATGTGATTGTTCATCTTTGCAGCATTTCTTTGTGAGACGATAACAAGTGGAAAGATGAGGAGTCTCACAACTACTGTCCCCATAGCAATTGCGCCCCACCATGGGATGTCGCAAGTAACATGCAGATATTCCAAAATGTTTTCAATCATTCCCACTGGCGACCATCCTCCCAGACCGAGGGATGCGAATGTGGGCTCTCCGTTTGCAGATAAGGCTTCTGCTACTACTTCTGTTACTTTAGGAGCGACCGGCGCCTCTGGCAGAGCCGACAAATCTATTAAGGGTTTTGCCGCATTTTCACTCGAAAAGCGCACCGCTGATACTCCGGCAAGGGTAAAACTAAAGTCATTCTTGGTGAGGAATATACTTTGAAGAGGAAACCGCTCCTGTTTTCTGTGAGATTCCCTCCTCCTGGGGGCTGCTGCAGCGCAATAGGGGCTCGAAATACAGCTCAACTGCGGAAGATGAGGTTAGGATAACAATCAACGGACTTTTACTAGCAAAATCTGGGCATACCTTACGGTTGAAGGGCACTGTCACGTTTTTAAATCGGCCAAGGGTATTAAGTCTGCAGTGCCACATTTTAAAAGATGTGCTTTATCCGTTAAATTTAGTCTCAACTCGCCGGACCAATGGTTTTGACAATCAGTGGACTTCTTCTTCTTGTCTTCATATTCGGAAGAATTTTACTTTAAAATTAGTACAGTGGGGGACTTTTTTAATGAATCTGATCGAGTAGTGTAATTAAATTTATTTATCTACTGGTACAATGGGCGATCAAATAATAGGTTTGTTCGTTGACTCGAAGAACTGTGGCACCCTAGGGCGCCCTGAGAACTGTCAAAAAACATGGGGCGCCAAAGTGCTTGTCAGTTAAACGAACAGCTTAATTAAAAAGGAGAACTATCATCTGGCCTTTTGCATAAAAATTCTAAAATAAAACCACTACTTTTTGATCATTTCCACATCGAAATGCTAAAATTAACTTCTTGTGCCCGCGGTAAGAGTTAATTCCACTTTAAATACCGCGTCTGTTAACAATTAAACTGATATTTGTTGATATTTGTCATTAGCCTTGAGCTTACCACAGATTTTAACTGGGGTAAAATCCGAAATGAATACCCCTTTTTCCACACTAAAAAAAATATCTTATTTACACAACTAATGTCGTGGTTCATTCAACTATTTTTGCTTCATATTTTCACTTAACTTGCTGGTAAGTATAACCAGAGAAGTCTATCAGAATTTTGGTATTAAATACCTTTAAAGTAACCAACAAATACCCAAACAAAGAGAAATATTAGATTCTAAAATCAGAATGTTAGGTCTTCGTGACGCGTCAAAGATTATGAAATATTTATTTGTTTAATTTTTAATAGGGATAAGTTAGTCCTTCTAAAAAAAAGTTTTTTTGTATCCTTTGGCTGCATTCAAGTATTTGTTTCAAGATTTCAGGTGAACTGGTTATAAACCAAAATGTGCGAAAAAACGCCGTTCCCCGCTGATCTTCTAGGTTTCTACAACTAAAATTTTGATATTATCAGGATTAGTAGGTATTGAGTCGTAAATACCTGGAAAGCTGCCTCTTTTTCGCCAATTTCATTGTTGCTAAAAAAAATTTTATGGAACCCTGATTGCGTGAGCCCTGCTCGCACTTGACTGGATTTTCTCAGGGTAGCAGCAACGACTATACATGCATATTTTAAGCATTGACCATGTTAAGTTATAAGAACCTGGCCAATTAAGCATGAAATATATATTCAATTGACACGATTTCTGTTTAAAAATTAACAAATTTATTCTAGTAGAACTGACATGCATTCCCTTTATTTCAAAAAATCTATTATAAAATTGACATTATAATAGATACATGAACTACGTAGCAAAACGATTCGTAAATGAATCGAAAAATAATTATTTTCAGCGAACATATAGTTCGTTAAAGATATCAAAATAGGAATCAACTGTCAGATTATTTGGACTTTCAGTCTTTCAGCTTGAAAAACGTGAAATTCTCGGGGAAAATGAAATAAACCCCTCGATTCTGGATAACAATTAAGAGCTCTTAACCTCTTAACTACTATCAAAATTCCTTTTAAAGGAATTAATATGCTACAAAATTATTGAACAAATATTATAAATATACTGATTTCTTATAATTTGTGAATTGTTCTACAAAAAGAGGCCCATCTCTTGAATTAAAGGAATTTTTCAAAACAATTAAGAGGTTAAGAGTTCTTAACTTTTATACAGAATTGGGGGGAAAGTCTCTTTGTTTCCTCGTGAAAACTAAATCGTAAATAAATTACTTACGAACAAAAATTTAACTCACTTAAGTTTTAGTTTTCGTGAATACATTACAGAAATAAGAATTACATTCATTTTTCTCGCAAGTTGCACTATTAAAACGATTCACTTACAAAAGTTCAAATAGTCCGACAGTTGATTAATTTTCCATTCTTTTCCAATGTTTCTAATAATGTGAACGTATTAATTTATTTTTTCTTATGGAATTGCTCTCGAAGTTTCGATTCAAATATCTGATATGAAATAGTGAAAAATAGATATACTAAACTGATATTATTTCATACTGAAAATTCAAAATTCGATACTTAAACTGACAACTTTCAGAGATTTAAGATTTTGGACAAACGAACATTTACATTTTTATTTATATATGTAGATAGCGAAAAATATCTTTTCATTATGATATTTTTGCACACTTGTCTCTTAAAAGACACAACAAACTGCATGATTGATTGGCATGATGCGTTTATTGTTCTGTTTAAACATTTGTAATGTAAAATTGAATTTCTGTACTCAATTTATGTCTCCTGACAGATAATGAGTGTATTTTTGACCCATATGGAATATTCTATGCGCCCGGAGCAAAATGATTCGACAAAATGATTTGCATTTTTGACCCCTTAAACAATTTTGTACGTTACAACTCAGCTAATTTTGCGAGAAATCACGCAATCTTTTATTTAAAAAATACCAACTCACTAGGTTCATTATGTGCCGAGATATGTATGATTTAAATAAGCGCGACTGGGCACTTTTACACTAAGGGGCTAGCGAAAAACATGTTTACTTGTCAGGGGATATGCATCATTTATGCATTTTTGAATTTTTGATGATTCTGGTGCTGCATCATCTGCGTATCGATGCGTTCTTGAATTTACCCGGTTATGGTTGAATCGACTAGAAATA
Organism: Dysmachus trigonus; assembly: GCA_949715965.1. Classification (NCBI taxonomy): domain Eukaryota; kingdom Metazoa; phylum Arthropoda; class Insecta; order Diptera; family Asilidae; genus Dysmachus; species Dysmachus trigonus. Next base: position 50,825,681 of record OX454322.1, read on the forward strand.
TTTTTCTCAGTGTATTACTTCTAAAAGTTTGTCTATGCTCAGGCCAAACGAAAGTAAAAAAAAAACAAAGATTTTCTATATTTTATAAAAATGGCCCAAACGAAGAACCGTTAATAATTTATAAGACTCCAAAGCCCAAATCCTTCTTAATTTCCATATCTATGAATAGTGAAACATCTGATTCCATGGCGGCCGCCAGCAACAGTTTGATTTCAGCTACAAGAATGTTGCGCATCTCGAACACAACAGCAAATGCTGCCGGCAATCGCAATTGATACACGGGCGACTCTCCCGATTCTCCGAGTCCGTGACGCACACAGCAGCAGCTACTCATCGCCGGAGAGCAGCGCTCCGCTTGCCGCTCAGTCACGTTACAGTCGGTCTTGAATCGCTCGGCTCGTGTGGACGTGGGTGCTGTGCTGTGGTTCTTCGTTGGTTTTTCCCCAATTTCCAGCAAAACTAAAAATCAGTGGGAAAGTTAAAAAACCGGGCGACTCACGACGCGACCGAGACTAGGCCAATTCCGGTGGCCCGGGTGATGTTGAGTGAATAGTGCAAGTGTTGCGCTGGCTAAGTTTTTCGCTGTCTCCTGGCGGCGCGGTGCGGTCCAGTGAAAATTTCAAGGAGATTTTTCTATGCCTCGCATCGCAAAGGAGCTCCTCAGAGAGAGAGAAAAAGGCGTCGTCTCCTGTCAGATTCAGATCCCGTCTCGTTGCATCTAGACTCGAATCTCAACTCACAATCCGTCAAAGCCTTCCCGAATTTTGCAAAAAAAAAAAAAAAAAAATAGTTTTTTTCTATCTAATCTTGAGATAAGGATGAAAACATAAAAATTGTGAATTTATTTGATCGTGTTTTGTGGAGCTCAGTGAAAAGCTGTTCCCGGCTACTTTCAGGAACAGGTGTTAAAGACCGCACAGCCTCCTTCATCTCATCTTGCTACTGTACCTGAGCCTCTGAAATCTGAGTACGAGTGCAATGGATGTTTTCGGTGAATTCGAAAAAGGTAAGCAAGTCAAATTTACCGGGCCGCATCAATAAAATTAAAAACTGAAAAGTTCTCAGAAGTTCAATGACTTCCCCATATCCCACCTGAATGGGGTCCGGTCGCCCCGCTGTAACCCAGTTGGTTAGAACTTTAATTGCTTTCTCGACGTGAAGAATAATCGACAGATCGGAGCCCAGACCCCAGAGCCTCTGTAGCGAGAAGATAAAACTCGGCCAGAGATAGTGGCGAGGGGTTGCTATTTTAGGAGATTATCCGCAGCCCGCAACGTCAACGACTCCTCTAAGAACTGGTGCGGGGGAGGACTCAATTAACGGCTCCTCTGACGGATATCTTACAAGCCTTGACGTCATCAAGTATCAAATCTCCTCTCCGCTTGAGCCATTAATTCGCCAGGTAAACAAACGCAAGTGGGTGAGAGGTGAGCAGTTTGAAAAAGTTGTTGACGTTCGTAAGCTGAGTAGAGGAGCACCTTTCGGTTTGGGTCGCTTGAATGCTTGGTGCTAATTTGGGGCTCCAGAATGGGACTCTCCGTGGTGTCGAGGTGCACCGCAATCGGGAGCAGGGGCAAGCTCTGTATCACCGGGCCGGGCGCTACATCGATTTTAAAAGCCATCAGTCGCTCCTCATAGTTGGGGAAAAGTACTTTTTTGACCTAAATTGTTCTATGGGAAACTCGTCGTGGCGTCAGGGTCAATGCCAAAAGTATCCGGCCGGCTGTTACTTTCATTTTCTTCCGTGGGAAAGGTTTAACACATTCTGGTACGGACGGATATCAAAACTTTTAAAAATTTACCAACTTTTTGCTAAAATGTTCTACTCTACCATTATTATGCGTTGCACTGTAAAGCATAGGGAACACTTTATGTTATACGGTCAGATACTTAAATATCAAGTACTTATTTACATAAATTAAAGTTCGATTACAAGACTCTCACGATTTATTGATCCAAAAGAGATTACAGTTTAAAAATTCTATAATAATTTTGATGAGGCTAGAATTTAATGGCCCTTATTCTGGTTGTCCATGTCACATGTCATAGGAGTTGCTCAGAAGCCAATGCGGTTAAGTACAGAAAACAAAACTTTAGAAAATTAATGTTTTTTAATACAACCCTTTACGGTCCACTGTTCAGTGGTACTGGTTGTTTTAAAATATCCAGTACTGTTTTAAAAGATACCATGCATCCCCATGGCCTTGTATATAAAGTATTTTTTCAAAGGGTAGGCTCTGTAACAAACTAACATATTATGTGCAGGATGTGCGAATAAAAACGTAAGTATTTATTGGAACAATGGCAGCATCTTAAAAACGTTGGAACCTTTACACCTTTTGACAGCAAACCTGTACACCTTTTGACAGCAAACAAAGATAAGAAATTTATTTAACAGTAGTACAATAACATTTGTTGTCATAAGTTTTATGTTTATTCATCATAACAAACATCTTCTTCTTCCAAGTTATCTAAATCTAATTTTTATCTCCCCGTCTTTTTCTTAATGTCCTGTAAAAGTCGTGTTTTATTGGAGATTATATACTTTACTAAATTCATAATTTTTTTTTTTTTTTTTCTTTTGAAATTGTTCTCTCATTAGAATGTAATGGTTGTTTTATATTTTCTAAGATTTCTGGCCCGCCTTTTTTTTATATCAACTACTAATTTAGGTGTTGTCTGTCATGGGGTTATCATCATTATGGCCGCCAAATGACGAAAAACTTGAACATTTATGACTTGCTAAATGACCATAATTTTTTGATCATTTATACTTGAATGATAAAAAGTGTACTAGAATTCAACTTATTTTGTAACTCTAGACCAGTTAACATTACTTTGCGTTATCCGTTACAAAGAACAAGAAAAAGAAAACCACAAGGACTATTGACAGCTGACTGATAAATGATGATTAAGAAATGGCTGTCTGTCACCACTACATTAATTAATAATTAGTACTGAATGATTAATTAACTAATGATTAATTTAGAGTGCGCTGTCTGTCTACTAGGGCATTAGTCCAACCAACATATATCGCAAAAATAAATATAATTTAGTTTTTGTTTTATCTAAAACGATATTGAAAAAAATTGGACTTTTTCACGATGGCTTCTGAACTTCAGAGGGGGGTTTTCTGACCTAGAAAAAACGAAGCAAGTTAACTTTAATAACTAAAAAGAATATTAATACCTTTAAAATTTACAAAAATCAGAAAATACCAAAAAATGTCACATCATACTTTTTAGAAAAATAAGGTTAAAAAGTCTAAAAATGCGTCTTTTATGAGGCACGGTTTTCATGTCCCTACTGCAGTAGGTACCAATCTCCATTCAATATCTCTTGTATGAAATAAATTCGTTTGTGAAATAAGTTATATTAACGGACTATTTCGTGAGAGTTTTTCGGCTTTTCGGATTTTTCATTTGAGTCACATAACAAACTTCTATGACAAACCCTTAGTTTTAACAAATAAAAAATAAAAATATTGCTTAAATAAGTATTTTTTTTTTTATTTTATAGTCAGCGGAAATCAGGAATTGTGATGAATTTTGCAAATTTTTATTTTCGGTCCTCAAAATCACTTTTTTTCATTGTAAAGGAGTAAACTTACAAATCACACAAAGTGTTTTTTTAAGTCCTACTCTGAACATTTAATGAAAACAATCAACTGAGTGTTTTTAAGATTGTGGTGATTCCTTCTTGCTATCCAGATTTTATCAAAGAAAATCGTGGAATTCGAAGACCGTATTAAATTTTATCCAGTTTTTGTTGATGCACTATTTAACGAGTATAAATTAAGATCAATCAGGTTTTCATTAGCATCCAAATATAAACAAAAATTAATTCTGGCGATCATTTTCATCATTTCCAGATCTCACCCTAATAAATCTTAAGCGGCGCTTCCAATACAGCGTGGAATTTCACATTATTTTCAATCTGCATGTTTCGCACGACAGATTTGTATTTTTTATCTGTTTTAAAATATCTCACTGCCGCTGGACGCCTGCGCAAAAGTAGGTTCTAGTTCTACTCTTAGTCTGGTGACTGCGAAAACTTTCGAAAATGTACCCCTAGTTAAGATAGTCGAAGTGCCCTCATCCGCAAAATCATAATGGAGAAAAACATTACTACTTTAAGGTTTAAAAGAAAAGCATTTATTTATGTTAATGACCTTGCACGCCTTCCTCCACCTCTTCCTCCACCCCACCAATTTCATGTTTTACATTTTTTTTTCTCGGATTCTGAAAAACATTTGGAATTTTTTCGTAATTATTGGACAAATTTACATAACCCACCATAAGCCACATCCAAAAACGCGTTTTTCTAGCGATTTTTGACATTTTCAAGGCATTTTTAGAAATATTTGGTATTGAACACTAATTTTGGTAATGCAAATAGTCCCCAATCATACAATCATGGGGATGCAGGTCCATTAAAGGAGTAATCCAAACGCATCTTTTAGAGAAGATTTTTAGTAATTTTTGCCATTTACATATTTCACTTTTGTGACTTTTTTTCTTCCTAGCTTTTAAGACAACATTACCACCGTACAAACTTTGAGGTTCAATTATTTATAGGATCGAAATTATAAAAAAGAATATTCTGCTCTGTACCCAAACTTGAACAGTGCTAAAAACCTATTTTTTAGTGATGTTTAGGTTATGTCGTTTGTCGATTTTTCTGTTTTCAACACTTAATTGAACTTTTTCCGAGCCCGAATTAACACTATGGACATGAAGAAATTGAAGTAAATTACATTTGAAATTAAATATATGAAAAATGGCATATTTTCAGATGCTCTATTTTAAAAAAAAGCGAAAAAAATCAACTTTTATGTGATTTTTTAACATTTGGAGGTATCGGACAGTTTAATATTCCCAAGAAATGTTAAAATGGTAACATGTTTGCGAATCAAAATTTAATCATTCGCCTGGTATGAGAATTGTATAAAACTTTTAACACATTTTAGGTTAAGGTTCCTGAATGGAAAAGTTAAGAAACTACACTTTTCGACATGTATAAAATAATATTTGCTGGTATAACTTCCCCACAGCAGCCTGCAAAGGTAATGTAAAGAAAAACAATTAAACAAATGGATTTTGCATGTAAAATCGTAGCAATTAAAATTAAGGTACGGAAATGAGCTTTTTTACTTTGTTTACGATTGTAATAATAGATTATTTCAAATTACTTTTAAAGTGCTAAAGTAATTATACAATCTGCATAAATAAACTAAAAAGGACATTTTTTTTAATTATTGTTTCGGGAGAGAGCACTTTTAAATCAATTGAAATAACTATTTAGAATTGAACTTCATCTCTCATTCTTTCGGTAAGTTTCTTTAATTCCAATCCATCCAACCCAGGTCATTAGTGACCTTTCTATTTCCAACAGGCACTTTTTAAGGAGAACTAATGGTGAAATAATAATATAAACAAATAATATCCCAAATTTCTTGACATCGACTTTTATTTTTTAAGCGAAATGGTGAAGACGTACAAGTTATTGTAAATTGTTCCGAAGTTTTTAACGTAGTGAGAAGCTGGATCCAAAAAATCGTCGCTGGAGTGATTAAGCTGCGAAAAAAGGAGGGATTAGGGTTAAACATGGAACTTTTACGTGCCTTAAACTTTCCCACTGCCTTTTCCACTGAAATCATAAAAGCTGTAAATTAAATAAATAAACATTGTCAGTAAATTTGGGATCAGCAAACCCAGAAACCTGCGTATCCATGTGCCCATTTACAAGAAAATTTCGTAAATTTGTTCAGCAAATTCTACAAACAGACAGACACGCACTCGTACAGTCGCCATACAGAACATATTTTTTTAAAGCATAGAGAAAAATAAGATGGACTTAAAAAACTAACAAGGAGACTTTACGTGGTCGTCATCACCGATTTCGCTCAAAGTCCGCTGAAAAGTCCGCAATCCCAATTTTTTTCCTTATTTATGCCTTTTGCGTATAAATAAATAAAAAAAATAAAAAATTTATCACTTCACTTGATTGCGGGCTCGAATCTTATAAAAATTGGGAAAAATCCGAAAAAAAGCATCCCCACGCTGGGGTTCGGTCCCGTGGCCTCTGAATCCCAAGCTCAGGTACTCACCACTGCACCAGCCGCCGCTTTGCGAATGTACTACAATGAATGGGATTTAGAGCCGCGTGAAAATTTTTGTATACTATTATTTTGTAAACGTGCGGCCATCTGGAGTTCCCACTTCGGGTACTTTCATTTGTTGCCAAGCCCTACATGTGCTATAAATTTGAGCGAAATCGGTGATGACGACCACGTAAAGTCTCCTTGTAAGTGTACTGCTGCCGTCATTAATAAGTTAATTTTGGTAATTTCGAGAATTAATGTAAATAAAATGTAATGGCCTAATTTGCGGATTTATCAATTACTTGAAATTGTAGTAGACATTTTAATAATAATACCAAAAAGGTTACAATATTTGTAAGACCTGGATTATTGACACGTTCAACCCGGCGCAGTTTTTTATACTTCACTTCATCGGGCGGAAGGACAAATCGTATTTTGCTTTATCTGGCGGCGCGGCGCCTTGCACAAATTTTTTTTTAAAAGACCATAAAAACAAATAAATATATAAATACATTAAGTTCATTATAGCCTACCTGTAAAAATAAGCTCTTCAATTTTTCAATAAAAAAAACATGTGATGTGATGTGAGCCACCGGTGGTACACGCCGCCAGATGAACCATTCGCCTGTGAGCCACCGGTGGTACACGCCAGGTTGAACGTGTTAAAGTGTTAGACGTTAACCCACCTTTTCTCTATATATGAAAAAGTTAAGTATTAGGTTATATCATGGCTTTCACTCAGGAGAAGTATTAACCGAGATAAAAGTATTGAATTTCCTAGAATTGAAATTCTAGACAATTATAATTAGTTTTGTCCTATAATTTTATGAATCGGTTTTGGTTTATGTTGATTAGCTTGCGTGCTTGATAAATAATTTCAATATGGTTTAGAAATGGTCAAGGTAGCGGCTGAAATCTATGCAAGAAGTTTCATTCGAACGCAAATAAGAGGCTTTTTAGTGCGATTCTATTTCTGGATCAAATGCTTGCTATTTAGAAAACAAAAAATTTACCTCTCCTTTGAACCGCAAATTGAATCAAGCAGGCACGCGACCAACAACACAGTAAAGGAGAAGAGCACTTTGTTCATGTCAAAAGCAATTAATTAGCGACTTTAGGAGAAATCGTCCTTTTAAAGATTTTCTAAGCTAACATTTCTTGGAATATTCTCTACTTGACCCTGACTGCTCTTTATATTATTGAAGAGATTTTATTTAATTTGAATGGCTTTTTTGCTTGTGTATTTACCGATGTTTATTTTCTCTTTAACCTGTTAACTGATTATGTCGTATACAGGGTGTTCAGAGGTAAGAGGTCAATACTGCAGGGGGTGAAAGGTCAGACCGAGACAAGCAAAAAATCGTATGGGTGGGGGGGGGGGGCATCTCGCACCGTTTGGCAGTTACAGGGTGATTCGTAAATCAGGATTTTGCCTTATATGGGAACCGCTCTTGTATTTTTATCTTTTTTTCTACGCATCGCAGCGGCCCCAAATTGATTTCAAAAAATCACTATGTGGAAGCCCTTTCCAAAAAAGTTTACACCACCCCCCTATCCCCAACCCCTTGGCCACAATCCCCCCTGGAAGTTGAAAAAATAAACTTTTATTTCACGATTTTTCACCTTTCGCCCCACTTTTCTCCGAAATTCATGTTATTAACATACCTACTTTTTATTTTTTTTAAGTTGCCTATCTAATTACCTTGCCAAAAAGGTGCAACATGCCCAGGTAGGAAAAGGATACGAAAATTTATTTACAAAAATCCTTTTACAGAATATCATGATAATTCGAATTTTTAGGAAATTATACTTAAGTTTACTAAAAAATACATTTTGTTCGCTTAAAAACTAATTACAATTAAAACGTTTGTCCTTTAAAAGCTGTTCAAAATGTTCTCCGCTAGTTTCGATGCATGTAAGTAGCCTTCGTTTTATTTCACGTTTGAGGTCTATGGTAGCCAGTCTCTCCCGTATTTTCGTGGCTGTAGTCACAATCCTGGTAACTAATTCTTCTCTGGTGTTGATTGGTCTTGAGTAAACTTCATCTTTCATCATTCCCTATAAGAAAAAGTCCAGTGGAGTAAGGTCCGGTGACCTAGCAGGCCAAGGAATAAGTCCACCTCGTCCAATCCAGCGCTCTGGGTAATGTTCATTCAACCTTGCCCTAACAAAGTTCCCAGTATGCGCAGGTGCTCCGTCGAGCTGTAAATAAATTTCGCTTCTGGTGGCCAGGGGGATGTCCTCCAACAGATCCGGAAGGATATTCTACAAAAAGTCCGAGTATAGCTGACTATTCAGCACTTGGGGCAAGATGAAGGGTTCTATCAACTGGTTGCCGATGATGCCAGCCTAGACATTGACACTAAATCTTTGCTAGAAGGACCGACGCCTGGTCCTATGTGGGTTCACATCTGACCAGGTGTGGAGGTTGTGTAAGTTTGTGATGCCATCCCGGGTGAATTGCGATTCATCCGTCCACAGAATTCGGTCTAGAAACCTTCTGTTTTCGATGTCAGAGTCGAACAGCCAAGTGCAGAATTGCAATCGTCCTTCGGAATGTCCTTCCCTAGTGCTTGGACCGGGATATGGTGGTATGGATGTAGTCCCTCTCGGTTCACAACGGTCCAAACTCTCCCTGAAGACAATCCTGACCTTCGTGCGACCTGCCTGATGCTTATTACAGGGCTGTTCCTGACGATGTTGAGGATTTGTTGGTCGGGGTCCGCTGAATCGGCCGATTTTCCTGCTCGCGTTTCTGCTCTGGGGGCGGTTACACTTCCGGTTTCTTTTAACCTTCTGAAAGTCCTTGAAAATACCCTTCTGTTGAGTATCCGCCGATTCGGGAATCTCCTTTGGTATTCTCGTACGGCCTCACTATCATTTCCTTCTACTAAACCGTGCACGTAAATTATATCGGCATACTCGTCAACACTGAATTCTGCCATTTTATCTTAATTTTTTCTATTAAACACCCGTTCTTTTCACTTCCTTCTTCAACTGTGGTCAATGTCCTTTCAAACTCACCCATTTTTATACCATAATTCATAGGAGGTATTAGAAACGGAGCGTCAGGATACTTAGGAGTCAATACTGGATATAATAATCTAATAACGCTATTTAAGGAGATTACATTTATTATTTTATTACTGTTTTGCTGAAATAATAAAAATGTATTACCTGTGTTTCCTAAAGAAACATTTCCGAACTTGCTGTCATTAAAATTGTTTACTTAACGACTTTTTCCATTATGGTGCAATAAAGTAATTAGGTGGCTGTGAGGATGTTTTAATTTCAGGACTTTTGCAACCCTTTTCTACCTGGGCATGTTGCACCTTTTTGGAAAGGTAATTAGATAGGCAACTTAAAAAAAATAAAAAGTGGGTATGTTAATAACATGAATTTCGGAGAAAAGTGGGGCGAAAAGTGAAAAATCGTTAAATAAAAGTTAATTTTTTCAACTTGCAGGGGGGATTGTGGCCAAGGGGTTGGGGATAGGGAGGTGGTGTAAACTTTTTTGGAAAGGGCTTCCAAATAGTGATTTTTTGAAATCAGTTTGGGGCCGCTGCGATGCGTAGAAAAAAAGATAAAAATACAAGAGCGGTTCCCATATAAGGCAAAATCCTGATTTACGAATCACCCTGTAACTGCCAAACGGTGCGAGATGCCCCCCCCCCACCCATACGATTTTTTGCTTGTCTCGGTCTGACCTTTCACCCCCTGCAGTATTGACCTCTTACCTCTGAACACCCTGTATATGCGTCAATGTTAAAAGTTCCATATTTTTGCATAAATCAGTTTGCAATTATAAAACTACATTTAATGTTGAATCAAACCCAATTTAAAAATATTACACTTTTTCAACTTTTATAACGCATAGTAATTTACTTTGCTTATGTCGTAAATACGCGTCTTTGCTTGAAATGAATTCAGCACATATCGAGCTTTCTAAGAAAAACTAATCAGTTAACAGATTAAAATCCGCAAGTTACGTGTAAGCATTTGAATTTCTTCTTGGAATCAATAAATTTTCTTAATAAAATATATATTGACGTATTGAGATCGTATATCGAAAGGCTTTTAATTGCTCTAATTGTCTTACCGAGCAATTCAATTGTATTTCAACCCCAGGCAAATACTTTGCGCGGGATTCGTAAAATTACTTGAACAGGTGAAATATTTTCTTCGCTATCAAGGCATATAATTTCATGAATTATCTGGGAAAAACAATTCTCGCTCAGTTGTTATCTGGCGATTATTAGTCATACTGGCTAAGATGGAATTATCTGAGTTGAGCAGAAATTGACACGATTGCCATATAGCTGTGTGATTAGTTGCATGCTTTGAAACAATTTCAGACTGTGGTAAAATAAAATGTTATAAACTGACATGCATGAAGCTAATGCAAAAGTTCCAATTGTGCAAATTAATTCAGAGCGTTTGTTGTCCCAATATTTAAAAGATTGAATGTTTGTGTTTGGCTAAAGTGGAAGATTACCAACTCGTGCTAAAAGTCATTTTATTCTAAAGTACATTTCGGGCAAAATATTTGATTCTTCAATTTGCACATTTGCTGTTCTACCTCTCTATTATGATTTTTAAGAGATATTCTTTAAACGACAGTCCTCCGTTTGTCTATGTAAATTATTGTTGCTTTGCCTCGCACATAGTTTGATTTTAATGATATAGCGTCTAACTTTGAAGCCTACTTGGTCCGGTTTTATTGGCTCGAAGGCGTAAGTTATTTATAAACAAGCCATCTTTAGAATGCGTTACTGCGCAACGAAGCAAAAAGAAAAAAATTAAAAAAAATTGTGTTTTATTTGACCCACTTTGAATATTTGAGCTTAGATTTGCGAGGGAGAACAATCACTCTGAACAATATGCGGGTTATATATAACATTTAATGATAAAGTTTTGATATATTCAAATAAAACCTTTCTTGTGCGTTTATTCCTAATATACTTTTAAACTCTTCAATTAATATTTTTAGAGTTCGCTCTAAGCGAATTACTTCAATTTACTATATGTCTGTCTTTTAGTTTTTTCATGCCAATTATTAACAGAAAAGATACTTTCTCAAATGCTATCATTCAATATTCTTCCATTCCAACTAAGTATCCATGGAATATAAAAATGGCTACTTTTCATTCCATTGATACATAGATTACAATTCCACTGACGCAGGAACTAAAAACAATTATAACAATAGCCGAACATAATGGCTATCACAAACGTCAAATTTATAATTTTCTTTCCAAAAAATACAAAAACCATCAATTAATTTATTATATGCCGGACACTGGTTCTAATCCCAAGTAAGAATATTGGAAAAAAGTAAAAATTCGTTGCAAAAATATATATTTTATCATAAAATTAGACCAAAAATGGGCGTACTAGTTTATACTAGAAAATAGTAGCATATACAAAATTAAATATGATGTGTTACTATTAGATGCCTACCCGAAAATTAGTTGCACACTAGAACGACCGTGGCTTAAATGTCGAACCCTAGATTACTTTTTAATAAAATAGCTTAATGCATTAAGTGTACGATATGAAAATCAATATAATATGGTATTGTCGGAAAAAAATAAGATAAGTTAGGGTAAATTATTTAATAAGTCTGAGATCCGTGGATTTGAAAGCCAAATAAAAAAGTGAGAAACTTGTAAATGATCACACTCTTCAAAAAAGTTTTTATATGTTAACAAGTGCATTTCAGGATGTCTGTTTATTTGTCCCGCTGCTAAAAGTCGATAACTTTTGAATCGTTCATCGAAGGGACTTCGAAAGGAATGTAGAGGTCCATTATGCAGACGGTGCCTACGTAAAATATGAGCAAAAATGAAGAATTCAGAATAGATTGTGAGTCAATTCATATGAAATCTTTAAATGGGTGAAGATCCATTATTTTGATTTTGAACGAAGGAAATTCAGTGTCATTAATTTTTTTAAGCGTATCATTTTAGGTCCGCAGGCCTAAAACATTGAAAAGTGTGATTTTTAGCTTCTGCTATAGTTTGTTTACAGTTAGTTCTAGCAGCTTTACTGTTAGATCTTATGAGCTTTGTTTTTGTGGAGGCTATATCCATTTATTGAACAATACAAAAATCCATGATCAGCTCGTTCGACTATCTTTGAAGAAAACTAAGCTGAAAATTGGAAAATGCTAGAAATACATATAACTATATTGAAATTATAATTATTATATTAGGGTACGAGATAAAAATCTAAAATTCTTAGGAAACTTATATACTTTTATAACTTTAACTTTAAAGCTCCACCAGGCTTAACAAATAAATAAAGCATTTACCAACTTTTTTACTTTGAAAGTTTGAAGTTCTAATTGGGAGAGGAGCAGAAAAGTAAGATTCATGACTTGTTAAAATAGGCGAAGGGTAATATAATGACACTTTAGTGAGCTTCATATTTTGTATGTTCAGAAAATTAGAGGGTATTAAGTATAACAGCATTTGAACACATACACTTACATTTATCTTTTTTCTCCCCCAATTTTTGAACTTGATGCCTTAGAAATAAACAATAAACTTCTGTAACGTACGATTCCTTTCAATTAATTTATAAAATATGTCCTCTGCCTACATAAATAGATATAAAATATATCTAAATGTGTGCTGTTTAATTGTATGTAATTGTTTCTTTGTTAAACTTTAGAAGAGGAAATTATAACAACAAGCGTACAAAAACAAATTAAATTTTAAGTAGCCATCTACAATATAAACGAAAATCGGAGCGTAAGAAATGATTTTGACTAAAATATTTGTCTAAAAATAAAAGGGTTTCTCATCTAGCATAAACACTCTTCGCACAAACTCCGAAACGGAAACTTCACCACTCAAATTAATAAGACATAAAAACATAAAGCTATCAATTATGCTGGCAGCGGCCTGCCGCCACCAATTTCAGGCTGATTATGATCGCAGGTGAGTGATTTTATCACGCTCATTATTACCCTTTGAGTGGCTGTTACCTGAAGCAGGTAATTGTGCGTATCGGTGTTAAGCTTCATGATATCTTTCTAAAGTAAAACGAATTATGTTAGACACGTTGGCAAAACTGATTATTGTAGAAATGTTTATACTCTTGTTATGTTGCCCTGAGAATAAACATTACTTATTTTCCTCAGGGGAACTCAAACTCTTTTTTGGGCTATTAAATTATGCCATGCATTCATTGAAAAAAGACTTTCGGGTATGATTCTCACAGCTCATTCATGTTTGAATTTATGCCAACAAAAAAATTGGATCCTCTTCAAGAAGACAACCTTGAGAGGCAATCGTCTCGTCACGTCTCATGTTGTTATGTTGATGTTTCTAGTCTATTTAAAAAATATATTTTTTTGAATTAGCTCGCCTTAAAATATGGATCATTTGTTGTTTACAGAAACGCAAAAAAAAATCTAAAAATAAGAAACAGTATTTCTTACAACAAACAAATAGCTCACATAAACACGATGATTAAAAATAACTGTAGAATATTATTTCGACATAAAGCGACAGAAAGCAGTAGCAACTATTAAAGTAATTATTATTAACTAGTTTAATTAAATCGATTTTATTGAGAGCTAAGCCGTCAAATATAGAATTTCTCTTTATTCAAAATTTAAAGTATCTAAACACGCTCTCTTGACGTCACAAGGACCCTGAACTTAAAATTGAAGATAGCGTATGAGAGATTTCAATTGAAATCGATACATAGGGTATCCAAAAGCTGCGTTTTTTTATTACTCTGGATCTGGATCTGAAATTTTGCATTAAATTGAATTTTTTAAACCATCAGCTATAGCAAAGATTTTAAAATTTGCAATAAACGCATCAAATTGCTATGATTTTTACCCATCCAAACTTCAAATCTTGAACTGAAAAAAATTATTGGATTCATTTGTGATGCATGACATTTTGCGTGTCCTTTTCATTCCACGTCAAATGTGTGTACCGGTCGCAGGATCGGCTTGACAGCAAAAGTTTATTTTTTTAAAAAGTCTAATTTTGCAATAGGTCTGTCTGATCCTTTACTTTTGCACCTGAAATGTCCTGCATTTTCCTTTTTTCGGTGATAGGGGTGATTAAATTCGAGTTTAGAAGAGATTTATTTATTCGTTACCAGCAGTCTACAATATGTTTATTTCTTACTATTATTTATATGCATAGGATAGATTATTTATATGCATAGCATAGATTTTATTAAATTTCCTTACACCGGTGATATCATGATATACTTTGTGACTATGTGTATATTAATTAATATTTAGAATAGAGGAAAAGTGGCACAGTAAAGCAAGACAAAATAACAATTGTAAAATAGCTGAAAACTGACTATAATGTGTTGGGACTTTAACACCTTTTTAGAATAGAAAAAAATATACCATAGATTAAAAGTAATTTTTTTTGTTTCAATCGAATTAAATATTTTTTGTATTAATTAACTTTGTGAAATGAGAGGTTATGTTTCATCATTTCGTAAGATATAAAATTCATTACCAACATTTTATTGAGAAATTAATGACTACGTTTAAGGCATCTTTAAAATTCCATTAAAAATGGGCAATTTAAAAATACTCACTTGAATATGCCATGACCAGTGTAGCTTAAGCTTGTAATTAAATGCACCACTGGATTTTGAAAAGACGAGTAAGTGAAAGAGGGACTTCTGTGAACTAAATAAAAAACATCTGAGGGCACTTACCTTGTCTCGCTGCTCCGTGTATGGACTAGAAACAGCGGAAGAGAGCCTGTGTAATTTTGCAAATGCAGCTTAATATAATTTCAGAGACCGAAATTCCAAGAATTAAGACTTCCTTCTTTAAAGTGCCACTCACTGTTGTGTTCATCACTAGACAGATTTTAAAATGTTCTTCTGCATCCAATACTGAAGGGAATCATGTGAGGTACAAGTGACACTCTTATGACCTCTTCTCTACATTGTTTCACGAACAACAATGTTCAGGTAATATGAGCGCATTCAACTTTACGATGGAGATTTCATCTTGGAGGACTTCTCTATGCCTGCAAGGATAAATGGTTATTTTAAGAAAGGCAATTTTTAGTTTTTTACAACATTAAACATAGTTTGAAATTGATGATTTATTTATCATTCACACCATGTGGTTTTTGTGCTGAAGGATTTGGAAAATTCCTTTAAATTGTAAACATGTGGTATTACACTATAAAATGTATGCATCAAATATGAAAATGATCATTACTAGGCACAAGATTTTTCACGTTTTACACGTAGTATTCAAGCAGTCCTGTAAACTTATTAACTGTTGCCGTAATAGATTCTCAAATCTGAAAAATCTTATTTTATTAAGGAAAAACACTTTTAAGGTATAGTGATGATAAATGCAGGGTAAACGTAAAGTTTCTTTCAACTTTCATAAACTCCCACTTTTCTGTATGATGTCTAAAGATAACCCCGTTAGAGGTACTAAATTTTTACCTCTTGCTTGTGTCAAGTGAAAATTAATCACATTTTTTAGTTATTGGGGTACCGTGCAGATTTTTTAACACTTTATGGATGGGTAATGTAAATTTAGGTTTTTCGATTTTGACTTCCTAGGAAGCCTACGTGGTGCTTCCTAGGAAGTTTTTATTTTTGCTTGAATTTTTATTACGCTGCGTCAGTTTTTCATTTTTATCCATATTGGGTTTTTTCCTTAACCACATTAGTGGTTAAAATTAGTTGTAGTACTGTCTATCTGTTGAACCAACTGCGCAATTTTGCTTTTTGTATAAATAACTTTTTAAATTTTTATCAAAAATAGTGTTGATTTAATAAAACTGCAACGCTTTGCCCGGAAATCGAGAAAGACAGAGCAAAAACAACCCAGTACAACAAAGTATTAAAGAAGTGAAGTATTTAAAACAGATATTTTGAATGTTGGTTCATTTTGGTGGCTTTTTTTGTAAATTTCTGGAAAGATGAATTTTAATTTTCAAGTAGGTTTTTGTTATTGTTTAGTTGTAGAAAAAAATGTTACTGATAATTTTGTTATCTCCCCGTCAGCCCGTGTAGTTTAAAAAAGGAAGTTTATTTTAATGCGGTTTGTTTACCATTTGTTATCGTTTATTGAGATGCATTTCGGAATCTACATTTAATTCGGGTTTTTGGGATATTTGGCTAAAAAATGGCTTCATGGGAGGACGCACAAAGAAATATTCAGGAAGTTTTCCGTTCTGTTAAATTTACAGCTCAAATTACTATGAAATTGAAGATTTATTTTGAAGTCGACTTTTCGACGCTGGATACGACGGGGAGAAATGGGTGCGTCAGATAAAAAATGAAGAAGGCATTCTACAGCAATTTTACGGAACACAATAAGAAAAATAAGATAGCTTCTGAAAGATAAGCGGTGCGGTGCGGTCACCGCTGTCTTCAAGAAGGAAACAAAATTATTAGCAGGACTGCCGTCATATTAGCAGGACTGCCGTCATATTAGGTGCCGCCTCTACGATGCTTATGCTTATGTGCAACCAGTTAAATTTCTGTTTAGTGGAGAAAAACATCAGGGTGATGATTAATCAAACCAAACAATGGTTTTCGAATGTATGGGCATCAAAACTCTCCGAACATTAATCCGATTGAGCTCTTGTGGGTTCGACTTCAAAATTAAGAATAGGCCTAGTTAACAGAACTACAGAAGAGTTCAATTACGCCTGATGTCCTCTTCCGTCATTGTAATACTTTCAAGAGTCGAATTATGGAATGTCTAGAAAATGGAGGACTACAAATCAAAAATTAAAAAGAAATCTCTACACGTGTCTTCAAGAATTGAGAAAATGCGATTAATTGCGCTAGCTCGAAACACCTCACAAACATTTAATTTAATATTTGAAATCCTCGAAGGATGAAATTAATTTAAAACCCACATTGTATTACCATGGCGTTTGACAAAAATTTGAAAAATTTACAAACCCAATAACCGGGAGGAAAGCGAGTAATCAATTCCTTAAACCTTATCAGGAAAATTTAAACTGAATAAACAAACCTTAGACAAGAAAATGGAATTCTATTATTCTTAATCCACTGACCTTATAACCCGAAAAAAATGTGCACTTATATTTCCATTAAAAGATAAAAACTCATTTCCTGGCATTATTCTAAGACATGAGTGGATCAAGGTGTTATGTCACATTTGTACAACTCGTACATTTGTTCTCGAGTTGTCAACAAACGTCCCACTAGGCTACACTATAGTCATGTGTACATGCGTACAACGCCACCAGGCGTTGATGCTTAAATTGGCGAAATTCGGCTTCCCTGAGGTCTTTTTGGATTGGATATCATCCTACCTAAGGGATCGTTTTCAGTTGGTTTCTTTTCGCGGTGTGTTCTCACCACCTATCCACAATACTTCCGGGGTTCCACAGGGCAGTCACTTGGGACCTCTACTGTTTATTTTGTTTATAAATGACGCGAGTAGTGAATTATCACACTCTAGAATTCTTTTATATGCTGACGATGGAAAATTTTTTCGCTCTATTCGTTGTCTTAATGACTGCCTTCTGCTTAATAATGACTTAAATAATTTTTCAAGGTGGTGCGCCTTAAATTATTTGCCATTAAATGTCAGTAAATGTTCTTTGGTGTCTTTCACACGGAGTAAAACTCCAATATGTTACAAATATTTTACGGATGGTAGTGAAATTTCACGACTAAACTTGGTGAAAGACCTAGGTGTTACTTTTAATTATAAATTTGACTTTGACGAGCACATAAACATAATTATTAGCAAAGCTAACTCGGTGCTAGGATTTATTAAGAGGTGGTCTAAAATTTTCGATGATCCTTACGTGACAAAAACTCTTTATACCACATTCGTTCGCCCCATTTTGGAATACGCAAGTCCTGTATGGGCGCCTTCTTATAACATCCATTCTGACCGCATTGAGGCTGTGCAGAGAAGATTTTTGCAATTCGCACTCAAGGGTTTACCATGGGCTGACTCTCTTTGCTTACCCCCTTACAGAGATCGCTTAAGGCTTATTTCCATGGAAGCACTAGCAGATAGGCGAATGATCTCCAGGATCGTTTTCGGCTCCAAAATTTTGAGCGGTGATTGTAACTGTTCGGAACTGTTGTCTTTGTTTACGATATCTGTTCCTCGCCCTGGTCTCAGAGTCAATAAAATTATAAATATACCGTACCATCGCACTAACTACGGACTACATGAGCCAGTCACATCTATCGCCAATTTGTTAAATTTACACCATAAAATTTTTGATTTTAATTTACCGTGCCAGAAATTGAAAAATTTACTCAGTTTTCAATTTTCTAATCTACATTGTAAACTATAAATTTTTGTTTTCCTTCATTCATTGTAAATTTAATAGATATTGTATGTCTCACTGCAAACAAATAAATAAATAAATATATTTTTGGAAATCGCCAATTTTTCACATCACGTACTCGTATTTGCCGATATTCGAAAATCGATTTTTGCCTCAAACCATGACTATTTTCCACCTACCATGTAATGTGAAAATTAATATTTTCTAAGAAGTTTTAATTGTTAGGTATTATATTTGGTCCAAATTCAGTTTTTGGGGCGGAAAAATATCGGTGTCGTTCCATCAGTGAAGCTGATAATTCGGCCCTGATGACTAAGTCGGTTTGTTGCATATGGCCCTTAGTGTATTTTCTTTATGAGAATGTAACATCAAATTTTATATTTAAAAAATTAAAACAAATAGAAGAAATCATGATCACATGCTGAAAATTTAATGAGGGGCGTAAAAATAGGTGCTCAATTTTGGGTAGAGAAATAAAAAAAAATTAAAGTGGTCCAACATGTAATAAAACAATTTGTTATATTAACCTTTTGCACTCCATTAACGCCATTGCAGAGTCATTCCAAATCTTGGAGTGCAGAATTTTAAAAATTGACAAACATTTAAAGGCGGATATACTAATTAAAAAACAATATCTAAATAGCAAAAATTTTTTGGGTGAAAACATTAAAAGGAAATCTAAAAATGTATAACCAGTTAATGCGCGGGTAGCGTGGAATGACCCATATTCTTGCTACTCTTGCTACCACTTGTTTCAACCTTCTTATTAAATAACGTTAACTATCACTTAATGTGAAACATGACTTTGAGAAAAATATGTCTGATTGTTCGGAACGAGATTAACGTTTCCTCGATCCACTTATGTAAGACAAGACGGTGTGACGCCATGCATCCGACGAGAAGTGTTAATAAGTTGAACAAAAAGTTTTCTCCACGTTTAAGTGGAGATTTGCTATTTTTGTGGAATCATTCTTCAAGGTGTTATGAAAATGTTTAAATTTTTACAACTTCTGGTTCACTTTTAGTTGCTTGTTTATATTATGGTTTCGCTTGTTCAATAGAATCATGCAAGGACATTTATACCTAGTCTAGTCTGTATACAATTTAAATTCATCAGTTATTCAGAGAAAGCATAATTACGTTATTTTGAGCTTATTTTATTAATCTTACAAAAACTATAGTGAGGCTTTCTTTTTTAAGAAAACCAATTTTTTGTTAATCTTTCTGTTCCATGAGTCATTTTGATTTATGAATTACTTTTTTGGCTAAAACGTTGAATAAGCTTGAGATAAGCGTCAAATAAAAATTATAGAAATGAAAGCTTGTTATTAAAAACTGCAAAGATATGGTTTATCTGACACAGCAGTGCCTTACCGCATTTTAAAATATAGATAATCGTACAGTAAGTTATCTCGAATGAGTAATTATTGTATTTTTTCTTTTCTTTTTTTTCAGATTCGAAGAGAGAAAAAACCAGACGTTGAATGCCCTTCTTCTCGGTGTAAAGGAATGAGGAAAAAGGTTTAATGGTGTCTAAGGGATCCCATTTGTAAGTTTCAAAAAATTTTACAATTAATTATTCATCTAGTTTTAACACTATATAAGTATATAAGAATAGAATGTTTGTATTTCTTGCATGTTTATAATGCTATATGGGGATATATTTAACGACAGACTTTTAGTTTAAGTTTAAGGTACAAAATTAACTTATTAAACGGTTTTATTTAGTTTTGCATTCCGAATTTTCACATTCACCAATTATTCAACTACTTCTACTTAACCCATTCTAAAGAACCTTCCCACATGTCTCAGTCTCAGTAGATAATTTCAACCTTTGGATTTTTTAAAAAATGGTCCACAGAATTTGACGATCCGTATATTACTAATCTATTGTATTGCACATTTGTCCTCCCATTCTGGAGTATGCTGATCCTATCCTGTCCATGTCTCCCACCTTACTGGGAGAGGCTTAAGTTGATCTCTCTAGACTCACTGGATATGAGGTGGAATATCTCCAAAATTGCTATGATTTGGTATATTTTGTGCGGTTCTATTAATTCTCCCGAGCTGGTGAGCTCGGTTTGCTTCTCGGTCTCCTCTCGATCCTTGAGAGCGCACGATCTTCTTCATCTGACTAATTATGGTAAAAATACACCTATTACTACTGAATATCTCGTTTTTTAAACGTGTACGGTCGTTGTTTTGAATTCGGCTGATGAATTATTTTGAATAAATAAATAAATTGAAATTCTGAATTAACTGAGGAAAATAAATTAATCATATATAAACTCGTTTTTAAAGCTGTTTTCATGTTTGATACTCCTGTTTGAAGTGATTGTACAAAAGCCATTCGAATAAACTACAAAGAATCCAAAACAAGATTTTAAAAATGATTTTGAATCTACTTGTTTTAGTTGAAATCTGTAAATTTTGTACAAAGTTATCTCAAACCAAGTAATCCTATGATATCAAACTTGTCCAATTAAATCCCAGATTGTAAAGAACTCCGATTCTAATCACTGTATCTCTTTTATGAATTCTTGTTGCACATTTTATATTACCTTAATAAACTAATATACTATGTATATATGGGTAGCAGTTTGGGATTTTTGTCAGGCTAAAATAAAATTGTGGGGGCATTTAGTAGAAAACTTTGTTTTGTTGAATTTTGAAGATCATATCTGGTTTTTACTGCCTTCTTCGATCTTAATATTGTACTCAAATCGTTTGTTATAACATAATCAAGCTCCAACAAAAGACAGTTTTGTACTCAATGTGCTCCACGATTTTATGGTATATAATATAATAATAATTATTTTTTATGATTTAGTACATCATCGATTGTACAAAAAACCATTTAACTTAATAAGTTGTTTTTACGTTTATTTTTTTATTGATTTAACATGTATGTATACCCCCACCCCACAGTCGGTGTTTTTATTTTCTACCGGTTTATACCTCACTCGCGCTGAATTAATGCCATTAGCATAAACATAAAACTTATTTGAGATAAGTAAGTAAGTAAACAAAATAATAATAATGCAAATAAATTATACCTACATTGTGCTTTCGATTAGAAATTGCATGGAAAAATCACTTCAAAGCTTATCTGCTCTTATATAATCTCAGATTTTTAGCAAGATTTCCTTTCGCTATTATGAAGGGTTATATCAAATATGTATAACGATAATAACAACTGTGAATGAAGGCATAATGTACTTTTCGAATAACAACTGCTATTAAGAAAATCAATAACGGTTATCGTAAAAATCTCTTATATAATTATATATATTGCAAATCTACCGCAGAATTTGTACAGATAACAGGTGTATTCATATTGCACAAATATTCTGCAACCTGACAGAATCAGTTTTCGAATTCTCTTCAAGCTATGAAATCGCGCGCAATTTTTATTTTATCAATTGTTTTTCAAGCGATTTTAAATATAAAGTAATATGTCTTAATGTTATTCGTTATAGTATTTCGTGTCTCGCAATGTCCGAAATCACAGTTTTTCGTTTATAATGCTCGTTCGTACATGCCTTGTGTTATTTATTTCATTTTATAATTAAAAAATAAATGAGTGTGAAACTTGATAAATACAATCAGTAAACTCCCCTTCGTAAAACACAATTTCGATTAATACTATTTGCCTGTACCTGTGAATAATTACATAGACAATTTATTTGGTATTAATTGTCGCCTCAGTTATTGCTTAGTTTGATAATAAAACTGTTTATATTACGCCACTACATTGGTGGTTATATACTTTTAGTTTTTTTTCGGATAACAAAGCGTTTCATTTTCCGAACGTAGACCGATCGCTGTGATGCATTGTGAGTTTTACTGTTTGTATATTGAGCATGCAACTGAATTAAAATGAGTACAATTGAATATCTCGGAATTAATAAATTCTCATTACGCACACCTTATTTTTTCCGGCATGCACACGCCTTATTTGGCAACAAGCAATATGGAGTATAGAGACACGTAATTGTGCAAAGTATTTAGCCGCGTGATATGATTAAATTAAAAAAGTTGAGCTTAAGTGAAAATTCGCATTAATGTCGAATTTTCAGCAGTGAAGTGATAATTTCGCATTGAACACGAATTTATTATGAAATACTTTTTTTACTGGAAAGGACAACAATTGAGAGAATATTAATACTAACATGAACCTATGCATAAAAATTCCGTCCCCAAAATTCACTTTAAGAGCAACTAACCTTTAGAATTTTTATGAATTTTGCATTAGCATAACTATAATTATTATAATCTAAATCAAAAAATATCTGAAATATAATTCGAAGGAAATGTTTAAATAAAAAACCAATAGTCAAACCGAATTCAAAAACTCCGAAATCCTAAAAAGTATGAATTAATTGTAATTTAAGATTTCCCTGTTGCTTTCAACCATACGAATTATATTTTAAGAGCTGTTCGATTTTTTAACGACTGGCTCCTTCCTTTCACTGACTTCACTGACAAGCATTCGATCTAACACTTTGGGCATCAAGTTTTAGGACATTTTCGGATACTGAACTAGATGTCGGGCAATTGAACGAGTTTCCCGATCTGAGAGTATGCGTGGTCTTCCTCCGAATATATTGCTGAACACAATCCCATGAGAATCTTTAATTCTCTTGACAGTTTGGTGACTGATCCCAATCTTCTTTGCAATATTTCTTAATAATTAATTTAGGGTTCCGTACCTAGAAATGAATATAACTGAACCTTTATCGGATCACTTTGTTGTCCATCCGTCTGTTTGTCCGTCTAGGCCCTTTTTCTAAGGACCGGCTGGAGGCATCGAGTTGAAATATATAATAATAATACCAATACTGAAGTCTATAGCCTCATAGTCCTGTAAAAAATTCAATTAATTAACTCCTAACTCAATGCAGTAAAAAAATTCGGGCTTTCAAAGTGTATTTTCATACTGACAGACTGACTGACACTTCCCGTTGACCTAAATTTTGAAATTTGGTACGAAGGAAGGTCTCATAGCACACGTAAAAGGAAAAATCCTAATTTCTAATTCTATGTGGAATTAATATTTTTTTGCGGCTTTTTCGCGAATTTCCAAAATTTGTATAATATCGGATACCTAGTAAACTCACGAAATTCTTAGAGCTAATTTCTTAACACCTTATATAACGGTACGAAATCCACAGTGAGCGAATCCTACTCACACTTGTCTGGCTTTTTTTATACACCGAACATTTAACTGTTGCGCTTATGTTTTTCATGTTTAACTTTTTAATTATTCAAGCACTTGTTACCACACCGGAAAGCATTCAAGGAAATGAAAGTAGTCGTTCAGGTGTGTTACCGCGCTATTTTTCTAAGAGAATCCCCTCTAGAGTGCAAAAGCGTATAAAATACCACAAATTCAATGAAGCTAAGTAATTTTAGTTTCTTGAAGTGTAACAAAACGAATAATTGAATAAATAAGAAAGAAGTTTATTTATTTTTAAAATAAATGAGCATTTTATTCAGTCATACCACATTCTGTTACAGTTTTGTTCCTCTACAGCGAGGAGTATCTAGATATACTCTCAAAATTTTTCCGAAAATATTTAGTTATTCAAAAGCAAAAAAGTACGTAATTTTGTCTTTATTGCAGCGAGTTCATAAGAAAGTCCGCTCATATTTTCCACTTTCCACTTCATATTGTAATATGAAAATAGCATAACTAAATTTACCATTTACTTTGAATAAGTTTGGAAAATTGCTTATTTTATTAATTTTAATTTATTATTGAATAGTCTTCAATTAATATATGTGTGCAAATAGTATGTAGTGAAGTACTCGCAATATTTAAAAAGAAACACACGAAATGTATTTATTCTACATATTTTTGCGATTTACGATTACATTTGCGCTGTTAAACACGAATTTGTTAAAAAATATAAAAATCTTATTATATCATTATGACTAGTTAGTCACTTTAGTGTTAAAGCAAAACGCGTCTGAAGATGATCTCATTTGTCCATTGAAGGAATTAACAGGTGTGACCTAAAATATGAACTAACCTTCATTGATTTTTTTTTTTTTTTTTGCTGCTCTACCCCAAGTTTAATTACTTAATGCTCCTCCGGACACGACGAAGCCAAGTCCCTTCCGAGCATAACTGAGACGCAAGGTCGCTTGATTAGCCCCACTTTTCTATTCAATTTGACTTACTTAATTTGAATTAAAAAAGTAGGAGCGCATCAAGTCATTTCGTTTTCAATAATCAAAAGTTATTCATCCTTTGTCCAATAAATCATTTTTTTCTCTAAATTCAGTTTGGCAACCGTAACTAGCGCATAAACGAAAGAATCTTGGCTCCTGGATATCTACTTAATATTGTTATTGATGTCCTCATATATCTTCTACGTTTGGAACATGCGAGTATAAAATGCAGGAAAATTGACCTGCTTCGAATGGGTGCCAAAAATTCAAACTGGTTCAAGGGTCATTAGATGTTTTTTGAAACCCTTTAGCGCCGTCCTATGAAATGTTTCCCATTCAAACGAACACGTGGTAAGACTGATGTTATTCTTTTCTTTCTTTTGCTTAAGAAACTATTAATCTTCGAATATATGCATGATGGTTGAGAAAAAAACAATTTTCAGAAAAATCTAAATAATTTATTGTATTATTTGTTTAAACATGGTACTTTCTTATTCGACGCTTCTCGAAAAGTATTTTGATTTTTTTTTCCGGATCCTGCTCTGACTGACTACACAAGCTTACAACAACAAAAAATTAACCTAATTCTTTATCTGCCTCATTATTGAGATACGTTTCAGTTCTTAAATTTTCCAACATATTATGCATTTATATTTTAAGGGTTAATAGAACTAAGTCTCTAAGGAGAAATGTTTATAGTAGACTCTTATGATAGATTTCCAAGCAGAAGACTTGCAAACTCTAAATAGGTTTCCTAACTCACAAAATTTGTCAGTAATATTCATATACCACAAAAAAACTCTAATCTAAAAATATATGTATTAAAATTGATAAAATAACTACTGGTTTCGCCAAAAAACTAACCAATGAAATGAGGTGCAATTACCCAATTTATTCAATAATACTTATTAAAATCGTGACGACTGTAACTTGTTATAGTTGTGATGAAATCCTCAAGAATTTCATGCTCTTCATTATCAGAATTAGATGAAAATGAGGAATCTGTATTGGCGAACACTAAAGAAGTTCTTGTTTGATTATTATACACTGATATTTCATTTATTTATGATAACACTGATAGCAGTGATACCATCCTTTCAAATTTCTTTCTGGCTCACATCGTTTTTTTTTCAATTGAGCAAGACCCAGAGAAGGGCCCTGATGAAAAAAGCAAAAGTTTTTCAAAAAAATAAAAACCGACTTTAAAACTTGTACAATGTACAAACTTAAACTAAAAAGTTAAAAATAATAATTTAAAGAAAAGTGCATTAAAGGAAAATATACAAAATTATTGATATTTAAATATTTACAATATCTAATAAGCTATTTTTGGACTCTGTGCCAGCAAAGGCAAGTTTATAATTTGGGTTTATAAACTTGCCTTGGCTGACACTGACTCTAAAAATAACTGATTAGATACTGTAAATATTTAAGTATCAATATTTTTGTATATTTTCCTATAATGCTTAAAATGCTTCTTTAAAGTAATAAAAAATATTATTTTGAAGTTTTTAGTATATATTGGCAAAATTTTGAAGTCGGTTTTTATATTTATGTAAAAATTGCCTTTATATTGTCATTAGAACTACAACTATGTGCCAAGTTTTATTAAAATTGGTTAACGAGAAGTGGGTAAAATTCAACAAACAGGATTCATCCCCTAAATTTCCACACTTGTGGTGGGATATTTTCTTCAAATTTAAATGGGACCACCCTGGAGATATAGTATATTCAATAAAAGAAGAATCATTAAAATTGGTTCACAATCGGCGAAGACATCGCGTAACATACACAAAAACAAGAAGAAAAAAACCGGCCAAGTGCGAGTCGGACTCGCGCACCGAGGGTTCCGTACAAACCTGTAGGTATATAAGTAAAAGTTCACCCAAAAAATATGTGATGTAACTAAAAATTTAAGGTTTTCGGAATTTTTCCTTTATATGTGCTGTAAAACATTGCTTCATGCCAAATTTCAAGATTCTAGGTCGACTGGAAGTACCCTTTAGGTTTTGATTCCCTTGCGAGTAGTTGCGAGTTTGAAAATATGCGGCTTAAATTGCTGTTTCTTTTGATTGCGTTGACATAGAAGTTTGATTTTGTGACAGCTTAAAGGTATTATAGACCTGAGTATTTGATATGAATTTCAATTTAATACCTCTACGCGTTCATGAGGAAACGGGTAGTAAATTTAAAATTATTAAAAATATTTTTGTTATATGATGTAACTAAAAATTTACTTAAAATTTATATGATGTAACTCAAAATTTTCCTTTATCTGTGCTATAAGACGTTGCTTCGTACCAAATTTCAAGATTCTGAGTTCACGGGAAGTACCCTGTAGGTTTTGATTCCCTTGCGAGTGTCGATAATTTGCGGAAATTTGCGTCATAAACGGCTGTATCTTTTGATTGCGTTGGCTTAGAAGTTTGATTTTGTCACAGCTCCAAGGGACAGTAGACCTGAGTATTTGATATAAATTCCAGCTTGATACCTCCACTCGTTCCTGAGAAAAAGGGTCTTGACAGACAGACAGACAGACGGACGGACGGACGGACGGACAGACGGACGGACGGACGGACGGACAACAAAGTGATCCTATAAGGGTTCCGTTTTTTCCTTTCGAGTTACGGAACCCTAAAAACAGTCGAATTGAGAATCTCCTCCTTTTTTTTAAGTCAGCTAAAAATACGGCTACATTCGCATAATAATGTTGTTTATTAAACCTATTTCTAACAAATCGGTCATTTTTTTACCCTTTAAACCTTTCAGGGTCTGCATAATGTTATATTACCATATCCACATATTTTAGAGTATTTTATAAGGTTAATGCTTATGTTTTGTGTACATGTTTGAGATAAAATTCAAATTCCTAAAATATAATTCTTTAGGAATAAAACTGAATCGATCGTACTGAAATTTTAATATGATTATCAGCGGCCTTGTTTTCGGAAAATAAACAAAAACACTCGCATAAACAAAATATATTTGATAATAACCATTTTTTATTAACAAAAACAACGATATATTAAAAAACTTAACTCCAAAAAAAATATTCTATCGATTAAAAAGGTACTTTTTCTTGCCTTTTTGTGTTGGCCTTGAGATAAGAGCCGTGAGATAATGTGAATCAGCCCATTGGAATGAACAACCCAATGTTTGTACCTTTGGGAGTTGAAAATTATATACGATATCAGGCACATGAATAGTCTGATATTTGAAACGTCTGTGATTCAGCTTAAAAAATTAATATCTTATGGACTTTTGGACTTAAATTAAATTAATTTCTCATGGACTTTTGGACTTAAAGAGCTGGTTTGGATTCTGTCTACTTAACCACATGTCTCGCTAAACAAAGTTTATTTTTCGAGAGATTCGAGTGAAAAGGGTAAAAAACATCACTTTTTTTTAAAATAAATATCAGTTGCAAGAAATGAAAATTTGCATATTGACTTGGCTTGTCATTGTACGTATTTAAAAAGAATAGTCATTGAAATTCGTTAAAGCTAGGTTTCGATTTTTGAAGCATATTGACTGGACTAATCGCGACTTTCCCGAGTCGGAATAATGTAATAGAGCTATGGCGGAGTGTTTTATTAGTCACTCATTAGGGCTGGGCTTTTATTGATATGACTTAGAACTATGAACAATTGTTTATTTATTTCAGTATTTATAAAGCGTTCTTATGCATTTTTAAATGAAGTATCAACTTAATTTAATTTTTTAATTTTATTAATATCTATATAACATTATACGATTAGAACTCCTCTACTCGGAGCCCTGTATCATTGCTATAACTGATACAGCGGTAGCTACGCCCCTACACTGATCGACACCAATTTTACACAGAAAAAAGTCATATTCTTTCCATAGGATTTTTTCCGTAGATTACGAATTCGCAAATCATTTCCATTCCATTTTTGGAAAGATACTAAGATGGGCAATTTAATAAAAATAAAAAAACTGGTGCATTAATTACATGAATTTCGGAGAATTTTAGGAAATTGCTAAACATTTTTTTCAGTTCCGCAAGTGATTGTACCTACAGTGATTGGAGGAAGATCAACATAATTAAAATTTTTAGAAAGGACAATAGGATAGTAGTGAGTTCGATGTCACTCCGTGGAGTAGATCAAAGATTAAGATAAACCAATGATGATCATACCATGAAAATTCAGAATTTAAATCACTCTATAACTCCTAAAGTTATAAACTATAAAGATGTCATACATGTTTTTGTTTTTCTACGTGAGATATTTCATCCCACTTATTTTGGCATGCATTATGAGAAACACCCTGTAGATAAAGATGCAGACTCTCTTTTGAGTTGTATTACCAGGTCCTTTCATATTCCATTATTGCTTAATAAATTTGTAAAAATGATCAAAATACGATATTTTATATTTTTCAATCCTATTTTTCTAAAAAACGTGACGTGATAAGATATTTTTCGTTAACGAATTAATAATAAATTTTGTCGACCAGTGAATTATCTTATAGACTCTGTAATTTTCATGGTCACCGATTTTGAATATCCTGCCACTTCCTTTTTCTTAAAGAACTAATGTAACCTCATATTAAAATTAACCTATGTATATGTAAAATTTCAAGACCTCCAATAGAGTTAAAATCTCTAATTTCATTTTATTATCTTTCCAGGATTAACAGTCCAATGTCATGCCGTATAAAGAGAAGTTTCGATTCGAGAAGGAGAAAGTGCAAATAAAGATATCATAAAAAAATTCGATTCCTATAAGTCATGTTTGAGCGTCGTCCTCTGTTCGGATTGTTAATAGGATTGACAATATGTGTGTCAATATGGAGAATATCGCTGCAGGAGCCACCTCTCCTGGGCCCCGAAGTAGACTACCATCCCGGCGGACAGTACCAGCAGCATATATATCGGCGTCAATTTTCTGTACCACCAACAGCCGATGCAGAAAACTCTCCATTGCAGTTTGGTGCCGACACAACATTAACATACGACGAAAGAGGTTCAAATGGCATTCCCATTAGCAGCAGACAGCTGGATGTTTCCACTAGTTATTACAAGACTAATAGTTATCTTAATTTAACTTCAATCAGTTACCTGTTATCAACTGTGGGTCGAGACAGTTTGCCCTCCGATGACTTGAGCACATTAATAAACTTAAAAAATTTCAGTTTTCTTATAAATCAAGAGCCGTGTATAAGTTCTTCAACTCACGATTCGCCGCCACTTGTTTTGATTTTGGTTCATTCAGCAGCAGACAATTACATGAAAAGGCTATTAATACGGGAGACCTGGGGGTCATTTAAAAGCCTTTACACGCGATTAATTTTCCTACTGGGCGCTGTGAATTCAACAAAAATCCAACACCGTTTAGAGCTTGAAAATAAAATGTTCTCAGACATTGTTCAAGGTAGTTTCGTGGACGCCTATGCCAATATGACGTATAAACACGTAATGGCCCTAAAATGGTTCACATACTACTGCTCTAATGTTAAATTCATACTAAAGATCGATGATGATGTCTTCGTAAATACGCCCTATTTAATTGATTTTCTAAATCGAAGGACGCCGCAACGAAACTTGTTGTTTTGCCAAAAGCAAGTTGACTCTCGTGTGAAACGCACTTACCGATCTAAATGGCGTGTCAGTAAAAAAGAGTATCCTGGCCGTTACTACCCGCCTTACTGTCCTGGATATGCCATTCTATATTCACCTGATGTAGCATTTCGTCTATACCTAAGAGCACAGAAAAGTCGTTACTTTTGGATAGATGATGTTCATATAACTGGCACTTTGGCGCAACAGGAAAACATTACAATAACTTCATCTTTTCCATATGTTCTGGACAAGGATAGTTGCGAATATATACTTTCTGGCAAGACTGATAAAAATAGTTTTCTATTTCTATTTACATGGCCGGATATACCTGAGGGGCAGGCTCGTAAATTGTGGAAATTAATTGAGAACCTAAGATAGCTACTAATTTATCTATTCTTTACTAAATACAAAATTTTATATCGCAATTTTTATATACAGAGGATTTTCCCATATAATATACTAAATTACTGGACAAAACAAAATAAGTATATTTCATGTCTACTCTCTCTCCAAGCCTTCTGCCGCCTCTATCTTTCACTGTGGAATTTCCAATTGAAATCATTTATAAAGTAGCTTGTATGGCAATATTATATGGGTCAACAATTAAGACCTTTAAGATTTCTCTGGCCAAAGTTTCTTATGATATGTTACCCACCCTAATGGTGAAGAATTTTTTAATTAGAGATTCAGTTGATCATATTTGTATGGGACTGTAATTTTTGTTGGATTTGTTTTTAATAGTTTCGGAACATTGAAGCGGTCAATTATGTCAGTGGAGACAAAATAAATTATAAGTTTATTAAAGAGCTAGATGGATAGAAATTCATGAATATTACTTTGATCGTACGATTATAGTCAGCGAAAAAAATTTGTAATTTAAACATGGTATTGCCCCATATTAAGTATAAGTTCTTTATAATGATATAATCACAGTGAAGAAATTGATTGAGTAAATGATTCAGATTAGGACACGAATCAAAGTTTATGTTTTGGTCTATAGGAAATGATTATTTTTTAAATATTTTATTAAATTACATGCTATGTTATGTAAGTTGTGCAATAATATCAGAAGTAGGAGAAAGACAAGGGTTTGAAAACACATTATTTTATGTGTATGTATTTTCAAATATGGAGCGATTAGAAAGCATCAAGTTAATATCAGCTCGACGCCGCCATGGGTCAAGATTCCCAATAAAATATAATTAATTAGAAACTAGATTTCTGATACATATCTACACTCACGGGCGTGCAATGTGGTGCAATTGCCATCTATGACTAGCTTTGTTTTTATTGTTCAATTATAAGACACAAAAAGTAGTATGTTATGCTTATGAGCGAATCACACATTAAACAATTTGCACTGCAATTTAAGACATATCTAACTAGAAAAAGTGTTGAGCCTATAAGGCATTTTTTTTCAATCTGTTAGAAGTTGTTTAGCAGCTTGATTTAAGGGTACGTGACGGGTCCAATTTTTGTAGTTCATTCTATAGAGGTTTTCATACTGATTAAAACCCCGTTTTTTTTCAGCCGTTCTGGTTTTTTTTTCAAAAATTTGTAGCAGGCAAAAAATAGTCTGGAAAAATAAAAAAACAATGTTTTGTATACTTTAACAGTCCATTAACCTATGTGCAAAGTTTCATCAAGATATCTCTTTGTTTTCTTTAGAAATAATCCATTTAAAAAAAAAAATTCAAATTTGAACCCGTCACATCCCCTTAACCAACCTTGAAAAGTGATAGCATATTATCATTCTGAAATAATATATATGATTGTGATAGTGTGGTATAAAGAAAAGTCGACAAATATAAATTATAAGACTAAAATAATGTTAATTGTTTGGAAATTACAATAAATTTAATTTCGATTTTTACAAGAAAAAGTCCTAATAGTAATACGAAGAAGTCATAACAAATTCAATTGTGCACAATGAAATGAACATTCTTAAAATATAGCATTTAAGTAAAACATTTCCCCCATTTAAAAAAAAGCATAACCCAATTAAGCAGACAACTATTTCAAACTTATCCCAATTAACATTTGTTTCAAAAAATATACAAATACAAATAATATAATATATTTAACTCTTTAAAGACAAACTTAATTTCATTAGAATTAAAATATTCTTCAAAATAAAAAATAAAACTGATTTCATTTCAATAAAACTTAATTTCAATTAAGTTAAGTTTCTTATATGATTTTCAGAACATAATTCTATGGTTTTTATTATTTTTATTATTCTTATGCTTTTTAATATTTTTATTGCTAGTTGCAATCTTAACGTTTAAAAAAAAAAAACAAATTGGTAAAACTAGTTAGATTTCTCATATCCTAAATAAAATTCCGGAGTCTGAGAGATTATGTCCTGAAAATTTATGTAAACATATGAATAATGATGCTGTATTGTAGCCTATTTACGGATATCGGATTAGGTATGTTATAATAGGAATACTCACACTTTATTGTATTTCCTATTTTATCATTGTATCAAGTGTAAAATGTTAAATGATTATTTTTATGATTAGATTACAAAAACCATATCACTGTCTTGGTTTCTCTGAAGTTAGGCTTAAATTGATTACCCTTGAAGACTGAGTATGAGGGCAATTGGATTCATGTGTTCCTTTTCAAAATAAAAACTGACTACTTAACCCAAATTCCCTTTACATTTATCCACAAACATTTCTTCAGAATACTCTACCATGATTAAAAACTTACTCCATTAATGGGTTTGCAAACTATCTTATCCTCGTTATAATGTTAAAATCAAAAATTTTACATGCGCCACATTCTGTCCCGATGAGTGTATATATTAAGCGATCATTAAAGATGCCAATTAAAATTTGCTGAAACATAACATTTAAAATAAATATTGATATCTTATTAAATTCATCCTTAAAAATCGATGCAATCACTTCATTGTTCCAGTAATTTTAGTTATATTTTAAATTATGTATATTTGCATAAACCTAATATCACACGATAGAAAGAACGTTTATTTTCGCGAACTTATATGTGATATTAGAAGATATGCGTCATTAAGTTCGGCCTAGAATTTATCCATTATATTAAAGTAAGAAACAGTATGAAAGTTATGGTAAAGTGTAAGATTTGTGATGTTACATAGACTTGTTTAGAAAATTTAGAAGAAAATTGTAACTTGAAGTAAGCCTTAGATGAAAATTGTTATGCCAAAATATTTCTATACGAAAGAAAAGTCATTTTATTTTTTAATGTAAATGTAAAAGTATGGATAAATATGAACCAAACTTAAATTGGTGCAATTTTTTTATAACGCGCAGGCGTTTTTAAGAATACTTTAAAAAAATAAATGATTCTTTAGTACAAAATAAACAATGAGTAGGACTAGTTTAAATTACTTGTACATTGATGGCTGTGTGTACTTAGAGATTATGCGACCAGCCTGAGGATCTTGTATTTCTGGAAGAAGACAAGCCTGAGCGTTTTTTCTAAATTCACCGAAATGAATGTACATTTATATTGAAATACTTTTGTTTAAATAAAGGTCATTTTCCCTTTTGATCTACTTAAATGACGACACAAACTTCAGCCAAACTGAATGTCTTACAAGGTATTTGGCTGGTACCTTGTAAACATCATAATTTTTCTGAAATCAACGAATTATTGCTTGAACACATAAAAAAAACTAGTCAAATTAAAAGACATGATATGCTAAGCATCTTCAAGAGCTGGCTTGAAGAAGTAATTTATTAAATACATTATCAGAATGTAATCATAGGCACTAGAAACAAAACATTTACCTTCTATTAAAGATTCACGTTGTTACAGTCTTCTTAAAGAACAATGTGTATTCGTTGGACGGCCTGAACAAGCTTATATATATATATACAAAATATATATAAAAGGTACTAAAACGAGTTCACTATAGGGTCCATTTTAATGAGATGTATTCAAATTATATAATATTTCGCAAATTTAACAATGTGAGAGAAGAACAAATTCCAGTACCTTTAGCTGTAACACTGAGCTACTGTAACCCTGTTTAAAGTGTAATTAACTCATTAGTTTGTAACTTATCAGAAAATTACATTCGAAGTGTAACCTCTTTAAGCATTTTTAGATAAATATTTATATATTTGCAGGTCTTTGAATAAATTGATGACACTAATTTTATATAAACAATATAAAAAGGCCGTTGAACTATCAGTCTTAAAAAGTTGAATTAATAAACATGTTAAGACCTAAATTCGTTTGATCGTTTTGTTTTAACTCCTCACAATTTATTATATCTATTTGTTTACCTAACAGCAATAAATCGTAGTGGATAAAATATATATTTGAGAATTTTGCATGAACTGCCCTACGAGGAAACGTTATCTTTTATGTAATGTGAAGAAATTTTGGCTTTGAGGTAAGTTTTTATTTATTAATCATCCAATAGCTCAGCAAACATGCACCCTGTGTACACAGTTTAATCATCATTAGACACAGGACTCCCTAAGTTGTCAATTGATGTTTAATCACTCCTGTAAACCCGTTTACTGGGAAAAATCCCATAAAGGCAGACTGCAGCACAAACATTATTTACGAGCAGATATCGGCAATAATTATATTTTCAAGCAAAATTTCCCAATTATTAAAATAATTCAAAAATGTTTACAAAACAATGTCAATCGCTCTGGTCAAATTAATTTCCAAAAGTAAATTCTCAATTATCATAAAAATTAGTGCTTCTAAAAATATTTTGAGCTTTGCTGACCGGTTTCAAACCATCGACGAGTATACTGCATGCCGTAAAATGTGAATTAACGACTCATAACACCTGATGTCACATGACATGTGACACGAAAATTTTCTTTGCACCATGTTGTAGAGCGGATCCGATAAGTCCCCTTACAAACCCCATAAACATTATTTCTGAAATCTGAAAAAGTTCATTTCACTCAGCCTCTGGGATGAATTGAAAGCTTTAAGTTCTCCTAAAAAAATCTTTCGGAAATTTAAGGATTTTGTTCGATTCGCGAACGAATCGAAAAAGAGGAATTAAATATTTAAAATTCGTGAACGGAATTTTCCCGTACCCTGCCTGTAATTTACTGTAAGTTATAATAAAGCAAATCTTTGAGCAAAGTTGCATACTACTACTCGCTACTTTGCAATATTTAAACAGATTTTCCAACTAAAATGTCTTATTTATTAAAATAACCAATATAAATGCATCCGTTACAAATTTCGTAAATTTATAAATCAATTTCCAGGACTAGTTTGAAGAGTCTAAAAATCAATAATTTGTTTAACAGCGGTAAGACACCGATGTTTGTCGGGTAAATAAAAAGGTTCAAAAACGTGAGGGAAGGGAGTATCCCAGCCTGTGACACGTTTTATAGGTGCTTCCAAGTGCAAAAAGCAAGCCTCTTGTATAGTCGCCGCGATCTCCGCCCCAAATCCATTAGTAAGGGGAGCCTCATGAGCGATGAGA
Source organism: Dysmachus trigonus (assembly GCA_949715965.1). NCBI lineage: Eukaryota > Metazoa > Arthropoda > Insecta > Diptera > Asilidae > Dysmachus > Dysmachus trigonus. The sequence continues at coordinate 50,861,320 of OX454322.1, forward strand.
ACGCGTCCAGTTTTTTTAACAGACTAAAATGATAAAAAGTAAATTAGAAGAAGTTAAAGTGAGCAAAGGCTGGTTTAAAGAATTCGATTTATGCATCCGATTGCGCAATTCAGCAATTGTTAATTGTTAAGCTGAATTGAGGAAGCAACCGCAAAAATTCTGAATTATTGAAAGCACTCATACTTACATTACACACAGCGTCCTTATCCCAAGGGAGGATTGTTACTAAATCAATAACTTCGCAATTAACACCAAATTGCTTTTTAGCCATATCAGCAACCTGTTCAGAAATTAGTTATATTAGTTAAAATAATCTTTGTTGCATTTAAAATAGCAATTTACCTCAAGAAGAACATGAACTTGAGTACCCCATCCAATTAAAGTAAGATCGCCACCTTTTCTTAAAATATCCGCCTTACCCAGAGGACATTCAAAAGGTTCTATTGGAACTTCTTCTACAGCTGCTCTGTAGAGAGTTTTCGGTTCAAAAATAATGCAAGGATCCTTGTCCTTAACGCAAGCCATCAACAGTCCCTTGGCTTTGTTAGGTCCTCGTGGATAGACAACTTTAAGGCCTGGCGTATGCGCAAAATATGCCTCTGGGCTCTGAGAATGATAAAGCGCCCCATGTCCAACAGCCCCGCAAGGTGCTCGTACCGTTAAGGAACCGCAATCGAACAGATTACCACTGCGGTACCGATATTTTGCAGCTTCGTTTACAAGCTAGTAAAAAATGATATATTAATAATTTTACAGGTAATGTACAGAAGAAATTCTTTAACGAAAAATGCTCGAAAAATCAACAATTTTAATTAAATTCAATAAAATGACTAATAAGTGCATACCTCCTATATAATAATTCATAACAATAATAAAAAAAAGTAAATATGTCAAACAGGGAAAGACAAATAAGAAATAAAGATGTAGGGTAACCTGCCCAGTGATGGCCACTTTAAGCGCGGTGCTTCATAGTTTGCACGACCATGCGTCTCCAGTACAACTCAGCGGTATGAAAAAAATCACGGGTATACTAGAGGGTTTGAGAAAGGTGCTACGCTTTTCAAAAACAGAAAAATAAAATTTATTTGATGTCAAAATAATTATAAACAAAAAAGTACAATCTGCCCAGTGATGGCCAGGCCCAGCCCAGTCATGGCCACCCCCTTGCCCAGTGATGGCCACTCCCCTTCTCATACTTAAATCTACTTGTTCCGCCGTGTGTTTCTCCGAGCTGGAGGTTCTGCTGCGGTCTTCTGTCGCTTTGCTGCTGCGGCAGCTGCTTTAGCAGCCTTTTCTGCCTCCTGTGCCTTTATTTGGCGATTTTGGAGAGCTCTGGGGGAATGCTGTGCGTTGAGCGAGCGACACACTATGGGCTAAACGGCACTTTTTGTGTTTAAAACCTAATATCTCGGAAAAAACCGAAGATATTAACGTAATTCTTTTTTTAAATTGAAGCTGAGACTATGTAGATTACTGGAAAATTAACCAGAATGGCTGAAATGAAAATAAACACTATGTAACATAACCTCAAAGTTGCATTTTTTTCTGAAAAATTGAATAGGCTCACACCAACAAAAAACTTGGTCTTTATTTTAAATGTCATATATGCTATCCGATGAACTTTAACCTGCTGATCACGAATCCGAGGTCAGAATTACCCCCCACCCTACAGTTTTCAGAAAAATGAAGAATTTCCGTGCCTAGTATAAGCCTTTTTAACTCTTTGAGTTACAAAAGACGAGCTTAAATTAATTTTTACTATAAAATACTAACTGAAGGTTTTTGGGGTCGCTGATCACGAATCTGAAGTCAGATTTTGAAAATTCAAAATGGCGGATCCAATATGGCGGACCAAAATTTTTATATTTGATCAAATTTGGACTAAAAATTGAATACATGGGTTTTTGGAGTCCCTAATTACGAATCTGAAGTCAGATTTTGAAAATTCAAAATGGCGGATCCAATATGGCGGACCGAAAATTTAATATTTGACCGAATTTCAACTCAAAACCGTATACATGGGTTTTCGGGGCCGCTGATCACGAATTTGAAGTCAGATTTTGAAAATTCAAAACGGCGGATCCAATATGGCGGACCAAAAATTTAATATTTGACCGAATTTCGACTCAAAACTGTATACATGGGTTTTTGGGGTCGCTGATCACGAATCTGATGTCAGATTTTGAAAATTCTTCGTTTTTTTCGGAGATATTAAGTTTTAAACACAAAAAGTGCCGTTTAGCCCATAGTGCGCCATATTGGATCCGCCATTTTGAATTTTCAAAATCTGACTTCAGATTCGTGATCAGCGACCCCAAAAACCCATGTATACAGTTTTGAGTCCAAATTTGATCAAATATAAAAAATTTGGTCCGCCATATTGGATCCGCCATTTTGAATTTTCAAAATCTGACTTCAGATTCGTGATCAGCGACCCCAAAAACCTTCAGTTAGTATGTTATAGTATTAATTAATGTAAGTTCGTCTTTTGTAACTCAAAGAGTTAAAAAGGCTTATACTATGCACGGAAATTCTTCATTTTTCTGAAAACTGTACGGTGGGGGGCAATTCTGACCTCGGATTCGTGATCAGCAGGTTAAAGTTCATCGGATAGCATATATGACATTTAAAATAAAGACCAAGTTTTTTGTTGGTGTGAGCCTATTCAATTTTTCAGAAAAAAATGCAACTTTGAGGTTATGTTACATAGTGTTTATTTTCATTTCAGCCATTCTGGTTAATTTTCCAGTAATCTACATAGTCTCAGCTGCAATTTAAAAAAAAATTTACGTTAATATCTTCGGTTTTTTCCGAGATATTAGGTTTTAAACACAAAAAGTGCCGTTTAGCCCATAGTGCGGCGCCAGTACTGCAGCGAGTTCAAGTGTGGCCATCACTGGGCAGACTATGTTTTTCTGGCCCAGTGATGGCCACCCCCTTTCCCCCTTTAAATTTTGAAAAAATTTGAAAAGCAGCATAAAATACAGTAAATTACCTATCCTTTTCCAATTAAGAAGCTGCCCGAGACTCGTGCGATTGCTGTGAGTCGAATGACAGCGTGTCTCTTGAACGGCTGCTCTTAACACTCTGACTAAAGGCCGAGATACAATGTACGCCACACGTTTTTGTGGCGCTACAAAATGAGTTTGAATACGGGAAAATGCAATCAGCTTGATACAATGAACGCGCTGATACTTTGTAGCGCCACAAAGTTTGGTGGAACTTTAACTTTTGAAGCGCGATGATTCGTTTCCATGTTCCTTTTTCAGTTTGGTTCTAGGGACGGAATCAGCTGTTAGAGTAGTTTTACGATGCCCAACAGATGGCTACGGTATTTTGTGATACAACTTTTAGCTTTGGTTGGTATATACTATATGAGAAATATGAAGGTAAAACGAAGGCAGGAACAATGACTTTTATATAGTTCCCAGCTGAGTGCCCCGCGAGGATCATTTTTGTGAAAAAAACTTAAAATTGAGCGTTGTATAAAAGAAATCGGTTCGCGAAAGTTTAATTATTTTTAATTTCCGTCAGCCTAAACATAACTGAGCATGATTTGCTCCATGAAATTTGAGCCTGTGCTAAACATGGTCTCATTTTTCAGACGACGGTTAGCAGTCCAATTCTTTAATTCGAGCTGTAGCGTCGCTCTCATTGTATATTGCAGCGCGATATTTCACGATATTCCACGCGCCACAAAAACGTGTGGCGTACATTGTATCTCGGCCTTAAGAAAACGACCGCTCAGGCTGCCGACTGTGCAGCGTCCGACGCGATGCGCTTTTGCGCTCAGCCGGGCAATGGTCGAACCAAATCCCGATTGGAATCTTACTGCCAACATGTGAAAGAATATGGATCGCAAAGGCGCGCATCTTGAATTTCGCTTGGTTGGCTGGAAATCCACCCCAAAGACAAAAGTGGCCATCACTGGTACAGTGGCCATCACTGGGCAGCTTACCCTATATTCTAAAAAATTTTATAAAAGGACTCGTTGGATGCTATACCCCTCGTTGGCAATAGTTAGTTCCAGATACAAACACACTGGACAAAAAACATGAACGGTCACCAAAACGAGAATAAAATTAAGAGATTAATATTTTAATGTATCTAGATAATTGCATTAATCTCGATCCTACTAACATAATAAACTTGTGGTGGCTGTCTCTTTGAGACGAATAAACATGAAAATGATGCAGGCTTTTATATCTGTTTGTTGGTATGTGAAATTCGGCACTCCTAGTTTTTCCTGCACTTTGTTTTATACAGGGATTCCTTCATACCACAAGATAATTCATGTAATATGGTATTATTATTTTTATTTAGCCTACGGACGAAGTTCAAACTTTATACAATAGCTGCGTTTTTTTCATAATCTGATCCTATTCAGGGATCCTATCTAACTCGAATGCGTAAAGTTCTTCTAGCCGAGACAATATTTTATACACAAAATCCATTTGAAAGTGTATAGTACGTCGGCTAGAAAAACGTTTTGTTTTCGAATTCTTGAAAACCATATCTTACATCAATTTAAATTTTTCCTTAAATTGTATTAATTTCAGCTGGTTAGGCAGCTCTGGTGTTATATCAGTACTTTAGTGAATCTTTGGAGGAGGGGGCGCACTCGTGGCCTTAGGCCCATATGGCGCACAGCATGATAGATTTAGTGTAGGTTTAGATTATGGTTTAAAGATCAACATATTTACAGGGGAAGTTTAACACGTTCCCGCCGGCAGCTGAATTTGTAGTTTGTTTCATCGGGCGGCGCTGTTTTCACACACATTAAATTGATTTCTTTCTTTGTACCACTAATGGTACATGCCGCCCGATGGGACAGTCCTTAATGTACCACTAGTGGTACATGCCGGCGGGAACGTGTTAAAGTTAAGGTGCCTCAGGAGGCGAAAGAGGATAGAATTGTCTGGTTAGTTGGGGTCAAGTAGGGTTACGAGGTTTGGAAAAGGGATGTAGCTAAGGGAATTAGGACAGGTGGTTAGGATGTGGGTAACTGTAAGGGGTTGTGCACAGTGTGGGCAAAGGGGTTGGTTTTGCCGACGTAGGAGATATTCGTGGGTAAGCCGTGTGTACCCAATTCTAAGTCTGAGTAAAGATACCATATTTTTCCTGTTTAGTTCTAGGTTGTAGAATGGAGATTTTGCAGTGGGCCAATGAGAATGAAGGAAGGTGTCTTCTCGATCCCAGGCACTCTGTTTTCTTCTAAACAGTTCCAATTTCCCTGTCCTCATGAGAACACTACTAGCGGGAGGGATCACAGCCTCCCCCGAGGTGTTTATTAAGGTATTCTTTGCTGCCAGATCCGCCAACTCATTTCCGTGAATGCCCACATGGCCCGGCACCCAGCACAGCTTTAATCTTGAAACTTGAAGTATATGCCTTGAAATTCTCGGAATGTAGTCGAGGTTCCTGGTATGTGCGATTGCTTCCACCGTCGCTTTAGAGTCTGTGCAGATGATGATTGTGCCATTAGATTCTTTGGCAATTTCCAAAGCTTGATACACAGCGAAAGCTTCAGCAGTTTGAATTGGGCAGTCGGAATGGATTTTCTGGGCTTTAATGATAACCCAGTCGTCATTGACAAAGTGTCCGACGATAGCTCGCAGCGGAAGTGTTCGACTTAGAGTGGTTCCGTAGGGAATTGATGAAATGGGCAGATCGGATCAGAATATTAATGGGTGCGATTGAGAACTTTGCTGCGGGGGGAGGTATAGGAATACCCAGTTCTAGGGCACCCTGTATTGATCTCATCAAGGAAGAAGGACAACGGTTGGGAGATTGGTTTAATAAGGATCTGAAAGTTGGGTGTAGGGGTTGAAATGGGTCTGTTAAATTCTTAGCAACAAGTGTAAGCTGGCGTTGTTCTAGGCGGTGTCTGATCGAGGGGAAGCCTGTTTCTATGAGTAGGGCCTCGATGGGTGATGTCCTAAAGGCTCCTGAAGCAGTTCTGAGCATAGCATTAATGCGTACCTGTAGCTTTTGGAGTGTGGTTGGAGCTGCGTGTCCGTAAAGAGTTAATCCGTAATCTACATTGCCCAGCACTAAAACCTTCGCTATTTTGATGAGAGCTGCTGGTGTTGCACCACTACCTTTGTATGTAAGGACTTTAATTAAATTTTGAGTTCCCTCCAGTTGTTGGGATAGGGATCGGATATGGGCGTCCCATTGACAAAATCTAGCTCTGGCGCAAGTCGGGGGTGATTATTTTCAAATCTCCTAAAACACGTCAACTATATTTTTCAATTATCTACTTTATCCAATTATTTTGGCTCAAATTCTAATAATTTAGGAAATTTTACAGATAAAAAATACGCTTTAAAATAGTATTTTCCCTCAAAATTACTTAGGGGTTGCGGCCCTTTGGGTCCAAAGTAGTATTCACAATATTGTTATAATACAACCTAAAAATCGCACTTGGTATTTACCATGTTTCCATGCACAGGGTTGAGTTGGAGTTGAGTTTTCGTCGAGTTAAGAAAATATCCGCTAAACCTGAACTGTTTCCATGAGCAACTTGGAGTTGAGTTGACAAAATAAACTGGAATGACATTTGAAGCTAACCCCAACTCAACCCGACTAGTTTCGTGGAGTTAACTTGGGTTTAGCGAAACTCAACTCAACCCGAGTTTCCATGAACACTAACTCGAGTTCAACTCGAGTTGAACCCTGCATGGAAACACAGTAATTGTTGCAAAATTTTAATTAGTTTTCAAGATATTTGAAAAAAATGGTTTTTGGGGGTTAACTTTAAGGGTGGTTTTTACCCCTTCAATGGAGGAGTTAGCACGTAAAAAAAAATACGTGTCCAATATTTTTCGATGCTCTACCACATATTACAAAATCAAGGAAATCGGTGAGGCAGACCTCGGGTACCTTCCTTGTTAGTAAGATTTAGTAATTTTGCAATGCCGAAGAATACTTATTTTAGTAGTGTTAGGAACATTTTTTTAGCGAAAAACTATAATAATACGTAAACCTTTACAAAATATATACTAAATGTATGCTTTCCGAAAAATGTGCCTTTTGTATGGATCTCTTACTTGGTCAAAAGCTGGGAAAATGTAGTCTGCGAATTGGATCTCCGCGATCGCAGTAGCCCCAACATTGGCGACTCCGATGGCAAACCCAGCGATGCCCTGCTCACACAGGGGAGTGTTGAAAACACGGTCTGGCCCGTACTTCCTCTGTAAATTAATGGAGCACCGGAAGACACCTCCGAAAGCGACATCCTCCCCGAAGACCAGTGCCGAACTGTCCTTCTCCAGGGTCAGGTCCATCGCGTTATTTATCGCCTGGAACATATTCATCTTCTGTTTAGCGCCGGCCACAGGTGCCTTTTCGTCAGGCACGTACGTGAAGTGGTTTCGGTGGCTGATCGCATTTTGTGATATTCGCGGCGCCAGCCTCTTCGCCTCCTTGAGAACGCACTGGGTCAAAGTGTTCTTGATCATTTTGCGCACTGGGAGCTAACGTGGAACACTCGCGCAGTCGTTAAGTGGCGTATTGACAACTGAAGATCACCTGTTTTTTAGCTGCGACTGCGATATTTTAATGTGATCTTGGAAAGATGTCGTTTGAGTGTGCCCACGATTTTGGTTTAAATCTTCGATACGAGGTGAGTTATGATGTGTCAGGAAAGGAGTACAAAAGTGGTGAGTTTGCGCCATACTTAAACGAAATCGAAATGTCAAAATGACAAATTGTTAGTTGTTGACTGGTTGACTTGTTCGTTTTAGTTGGATAACGAAATTTGAGTTAAATTCTGTAAAAGTACCTTAAAATCGAGCAATATTTTTATTTCATTGTATCTGTTGCGTGTGCTCTTAAATTTTTGGAAGTTTTAATAAGCTCAATCAATCGATAGTCCGTGGTTATTCATCCAACTCCCTGTCCACACCCATTTCACAGAAGATGAATATTTTGTGGTGCACAATTTTATTAGGGCTTTCCTTAAAGTCTGGTAATTATCAAAACAAGGTTTAAGTTCTTAAGACTTTATTGGTTTCAGCTCTGGTTAAAATTTAAAAAGTACTAAAGAATAGCGCAAGCAAATAACACCAGTTGCTTGTTTTTGCTCGGCATTCTGTGGATTTTTAGAACATAACTATTAAACCCTAAATTGTCTGCATCCAAACCGTCTAAAGTAACTTTGAACAAGTAAAGCAGGTTTATTGTGCTGGAGACTTGAAGAAGCGAAGACGAATAATTAGCGGAGCACCTCTAGGTAAAAAGGAAGTACAGTTTAGGGGGAGTAGTCCTTCGAATTGAGAACCGGAAAGTAATGAAAAAAATTGATCTTGTATTGATCTATATGTTCTGTAGCCTATGTAATTCAATAAAAAGAAGGGACACTCGTGACGTTTCCGACCTTGGTACCGTCAGAGGAACGAAGTGAAAAATGTTGGTAGGGTTAATTCGCTTCATTTTAAGCATACTTTGATAATTCTTTTTGAGCATATAGTAAAGTGTATTTATTTGTAAATTGTACACTTGATAAAGTATAATTTCAAGAATATTCAGTTACATTTTTATCCTAAAATATTAAGAAATAAGCCATTGAGAGATAATCTTCGGATACTCTTTAAAAAAAAAGCAGTTTGCGGTGGACATCAGAACTCATTACTGGGTTATGTCAAATCAAAAAATCGAATATATTTCGTTAGTTTGTGAGTTTCTCGAGGTAATGACGTCTTTTGACGTTTTTTCAATTTTTGGCATAATTTTAAGGTCAAAAAAACGAATTTTAAAAGAAAAAACCGGTAAAAATCAGCCTATTTGTCATAGTAAAACTAATTATAATGCAGAAAAAAATTACCTCGACGTCACTACCTCATATTTTATGTACTTAAAAAGTGTGTCAAATTTGAAGAAGATCGGTCAAGTAGATTTTGAGTTACAGTGTCCACCGACTTGGACCATTCGAAGTGAGAGAAAAACGCGTTTAAAGTTTTAATAGCGCCTTGAGTTGTTCGAACGGCGAGAGATTCGAAGCACTGTATCTTCAGTAATTTTGCTCCAATCGACCTAGAATTTTAACTGGATACTCTTGAAAAACTGTACTTTCAAATTCAAAAATAAAAAATAAATGCAAAGAAAATACCCTACCCCTTAAGAAATCACTATAAATGCTTCTAATTATGTATTACTATTTAGATTACTATTGTTTGTTAAGTTGTTAAGTTTTTTTTATTTATCATTATGTCACAATAATACTCTTAAAAATTATAACAAGTCGTTTAAAACGTTTATTTATCACTCCGACTTTCATTTATTATTATTTTTTACAGGGAATGAAATTAAAGATCTTTATCTTATCGCATGTTCAAGGAATATTCGAATAGTCTGATTTCTCCTTTATATAGAATCTCGCTATAAAAAACTTTATTACAAATCACATTAATTTGTACCGCGTCATATAGAAACCGCGTTAAGTGAATCTTACAAATAAATAAATTGTACATTTGGGTTTGATTTGCATCACATATAGTATATAAGAATTGCATTCTCAAAGCACCAAGTTGTGATGGAAAACAGTCTTATACAAAATTAAAAGCAATACTTTATCGTTTGTTCATTTTTAGGGAGAATCCCTGATAACTGAAATTGATAAATAATTGATGCGCATTCATTACAAAAAGCGGAATTCTCCATTAATTTCAACCCCAAAAAATTTAATACATCAGAAAAGTAATGCCATAGATAAAGTTTTTAAGCCATTTAGGTTGTTGGAATGATCTTGTAAGAAAAATGCGTTATAAGGTGGCTCCGCATTATATTGAAACCACGTTATACGAGGGTTGACTGTATCTATACAAATACTCTTCGCAAGTTTTTAGAATTGTTCTTCTATCTTTTCCTACAATTTTGTTAAATTATTAATTGCCTTGTAACTCCTTTTACGTTAGACGTCCTCATTGTATACATGAATAAGTTTGTGTAAGGAATTAAAAGAGGTCTTTAATAAAATGCAACAATTTTCCACAAATTATTCTCAAATAAAATATTGTTTTCTTTTTGGTTAGTTTCTTCAGATTTAAGCGATTTTAGTTAAAAGTTCAGTTTAGTATAAGTATATCCAGTACCAGTTTTCTCGTTGATCATGGGTCATAATAATCCGCGCTCTTACTGGTTGAGTAAGAATTACAATATTTATAAATAAAGTCCCGAAAATAATTTCTACAAACCTAATATGAAAAATTTAAGAACAAAAATGATTTTTTCCCAGCTTCTGCCATCAGATGCTTTGTTTGCAATGCCACAGATAATTCAGCACCTTTCCAATGTGGCGAATGGTTTGAACGTTTCGACCGACCTGATATCGTTCCCCATGACTGCTCTGCAGTTCACGGTGCTAAATATTGTATAAAGCACATTGGTCGCTTCGAAGGTATCTATGCGATGTTATAACTTTGAGGATTCGGTACTTTACACAGTTTATAAAAATCAGTAGCAATTTAAATAACACTCTTGGGGTACTAAGGCATTTGTATCATTATAACAATTAACAAAAAACATAATAACAATTTCCATATACAGGGATAATTTATATTATTACAACAATTAACCAAAAACAATAACAATTTCTATATATAGGGCGTTCGGAAATTTAGTAAGCAGTATTCTAATGGATTCCTTAACGTGTTCTGCTCAAGATTTCCTTCTGTACCGGCCCTCCTCAAAATAGGGTTTGTGTGTTCACTTAAATACTCGTAACTCCTTACAAGGACCTCTTAGCACCAAGTCTGAGAATTTGTGCGAAAGTGGAAGCTTCATCCATTCTGTTTAGTACAATTTTTCAAAAAATTTATTGAATTATCAGCTATGGTCCTGCGCGGTCCTTGTAAGGACTTACCGAGTATTTAACTAAGAACACATTTCGAACTCTATTTTGAGACAGAAGGTGTAGAAGGTCTTGATCCGGACACATCAAGCAATCTCTTGGCATATTGCTTCTTACTTAATTTTCTGAAAATCCTTTATACCCGAATTTCATATAAAAACTTTACTACTAACTATTAATTAACATTAACTAATTTTAGTCAGTAGTATTAAATGCTACCAGTGCAGGGCAGCAGATACAATGAGCTGTTCGGACCTTGTGATAAATATGCCGGACTCACCACTAAAACCGGAGCCATGTGATCACGTCAATGAGGCCAAATACTGTATTAAATCGACGGCACTGAATGGTTACTTTCTTAACAAACTAATACATATAATGCACCAAATTGTAGCGCTAAACTCACCAATTTCTCTGGCTTAGTAATTCTACTACTTTTCTTACACGCTTCAGCAGACTAAAAAGCACAATAATCGGTTTATATAAATTTTCTTAAAGCTCTACTTATTTATATTTTACCCACACTAAACAGGTGGTATTGGAGCAAAAAGATATTGTTCTTCAAAGGATCTGGGGAACTATTGTGATTACGTGAGGAACGTTGGTGACCAAATGGAGTATCGTTCCTGTATCTTCACCTGCAGCACAGATGGCTGCAACTCATCGGTGATTCCTACCCTTAGTGGAATTCTTGGCCTCCTTGTGCCATTAATTGCTTTTATTAGTCGAGTAACATTTACATGAATCGTCCAATTTTAAGTAATTCAATTTTAAATTTAGTCAGTAAACATTCCGTCCACTTTTGTATAAATTTTATAAATATAGAAATAAATATAAAAAATTCTTAAACAATTTTTGTTTCTCCTCTTTCCCTAACTAAATAGTTTCACCTTCGTTGGCACAAAAAGGTACTCTATCGAAAACCTCAAATTTAAAAGGTGAATATGGCTGAAGAACACGTCCACCATACTAGTAAAAATTACTTTTCTAAAAACCTACTTATTTCACCCAATTTATAGTAAATCTAATATATAAAATTCTTCTGTCACAGTTTTAGTGGTTATACTCCTCCGAAACGGCTTGACCGATTTTGATGAAATTTAATATGTATATTCAGTAGGTATGAGAATAACTAATAACTAATTTGTATACCCCTAAGTGTTAAGGGTGGCTCACCCTAAAAAATGTTTTTTCATTTTTTGGCAAACTTTTTTTTGGTAATTTTTTTATGGTGTGGAATTAAAAAATACATTTAGTCCTAAATTTTTACCCTTCTACCACCAACCCCTACTTTTTAATAGCATTTTTTATTTTTTAACCCCGATCGATAGCTAATCAATGGGGTTCCGTTTTGCCAAACTCCTCCGCTTGGGAGCAGCATAATAGCAACTTTCGTCGAGCGCAATTTTTCAAATACATTTTAAAAGTAAAGATTAAAAAGATATAATAAATTGGCTTAGAAGTTATTTAGGAAAAAAAACAACATTTTTTAAATATATAAAAATGAACCCCTGTTTCCGTTGGTCACGCAATAACTTGAGAACGACTTTACCGATTTTATTCATTTTTTTTTTAAAAGTTGTCTAATACTTTGTAGAAGGTTCTTACAGAAAGAAAAGTTAAGAAAATTGCGTAGAAAATTGGATAATTTCAGGAAACTTAACGACTATTTTAACTTCGCGAGTCTGACAGTTCGCGCTATCTCGATTTCAACGGATTTTAATGAAAATTAGTACAATTATTGTTTTGAGGTCACTGATTTTGAATATTATCAAAATTTACAAATCCAAGATGGCGGACCCAATATGGCGACCAAGATTTCTAGATTTCAATGAATTTTAATGAAAATAAGTACAGTGATAATTTTGAGGGCACCAATTCTGAATATTATCAAAATTTACAAATTCAAGATGGCGAATCCAACATGGTGACTAAAATGTCTTGATGACAACAGATTTTAATGAAAATTAGTACAATGATTATTCTTATTGAACTAACCCCCTAATTCTACAGAAAAGTTAAGAACTCTTAACCTCTCAATTGTTTTGAAAAATCCCTTTAACTCAAGAGATGGACCTCTTTTTGTAGAAGAATTCACAAATTATAAGAAATCAGTGTATTTCTAATGTTTATTCCATAATATGGTAGCATATTAATTCCTTTAAAAGGATTTTTGATAATAGTTAAGACGCTAAGAGCTCTTAATTTTGATACAGAATCGGGGGTAATTTAGAATATTACCATAATTTCCAAATCCAAGATGGCGGATCCAACATGGCGATTAAAATATCTCAATTAACCCGGCGTCTGCTAGGTTGGGTCATAATGACCCGTGATGTTTTTAAATGCGGGTATTTAAGAAAATAATAGTGTAGCGTTACCACGCTTCTCAGTAGCTGCAGTTAGTGCCCGCCTCCCTCGTTTCTTTTGTCAACTTAGACGGTGTGCGCCTTCACAGGAAGATAGATGCGGTCAAACAACAAATGTACCTATTTTCTACCATGCTGACGCCGGGTTAAAACGGATTTTGATGAAAATTAGTACAATGGTTATTCTGAGGCAACTAATTTAGAATATTATCGAGATTTCCAAATCCAAGATGGTGACCAAAAATTTCTCAATTTCAACGGATTTTAATAGAAATTAGTACTATAATTATTCTGAGGCCACTAATTTGAATGTTATCAGAATTTCCAGATAGCGGATCCAACACGGCGACCAAAATGTCTCGATTCGGACGGATTTTAATGAAAATTGGTATAATGATTATTCTGAGGCCACTAATTTCGAATATTATTAAAATTTTGTAAATCCAAGATGGCGGGTCCAATAGGGAGACCATAATGCCTCGATTTCAACAGATTTTAATGAAAATTAATACAATGATTATTCTGATTTAACTAATTTTAAATATTATCAAAATTTCCAAATCCAAGATGACGGATCCCATATGGTGATGCAAATTTCTCGACTTCAACGGATTTTCATGAAAATTAGTACGATTTGTTGTGGTGCCACTAATTTTGATCATTATCGAATTATCAAAGTTTCTAGATCCAAGATGGCGGGCCCAATACATAAAAAAAAATTCTCGATTTCAACGGGATTTAATTAAATTTGCTACAATAATTGTGTTAATGCCACTAATTTTAAATATTATCAAGATTTGGATATTGAAGATGGCGGATCCATAAAGGGGTTTTCGGGTTGAATCAATTTCTAGGATATAACAAACGAAGATTTGAGAAGTCTTTAATTAGTAAGTATTTACCCAACGCCGGGTGAAACCGGGTAATTTTCTAATATTTGTGAAGTGTAAAACGGTTTACTTAATATTAAACAACGTGTAAGTTTGTTCAATAAATTAATTAGGGATATCAAACGGAAATACTGTTTTCTTATATTAATGGTATTATTTGTAGAAACATGCGAAAAGAAAGAACACGATCAAATATTGGTCGATGCACTTGGCATAATGAAAATGTAGCGGAAAGGGCAGTACAACGTCTGCCGGGCCAGTAATGTATAATTTTTGAAACAAAACTTCGACTGGCTGACAGCGGCTAATTAACCTTTAGACCTTTATTATTATTTTTAATGCTGACTTCAAATCCGCTGTGCAAATATACCGGTTTTTAATGCAAATTAGTACATGATTATTCTGAGGACACTAATGAATATTATCAAAATTTGGAAATTCAAATATGGATCCATAAAAGGGTTTTAAGGTTGAAACAATTTCTAGGATATACCAAACTAGAGCATTTGAGAAGTATTTACGCAACGCCGGGTGAAACTTGGTAACTCAGCTAGATAATAAATAAAATACGTGCAAATCGTATAACACGAAATTAAAGGGACGAGCAAAAAATTTCGCCTTATCAGAATTTCGTGTTAAGCAAACAGATTCCGGTGAATTCCCGGCTATCAAAAAAGAGAAATTCTCCGAAATATTAAAGTAGTGCAGTGTTACCGTTTGCAATAATACATATTTATTGTCTTTCGTAGATTGTTTTCCATTTTCTCTCAGTAGTTATACACTTTTATAGAATGAGCGGCAACATTTTCATTGACTAAACAAAAGAGAAAAGAGCAAAATTGGCGTTTTGAGGTAAGCGAATTATTTTACATGTATTTCAAAACTCAGGGTTGCAAAAAATTCTTCACGTTAAGCGATATTTCGAATTATCCGTTTTGGCTTAAGCGGAAAACTTAGTACCATAATTGCATTTATAAATCGGGTCCAACAAAATATTTCGTGTTAGCCGATATTTCGTCTTAAGCGTTTTCGTGATAAATGTTTTCCACTGTACTTTAAAATTTCACACTACAATGAAGCAAAACCGCATACATCAGCTAATAAATCTTTAAAAATTCATTAAGGTTAGCTCGGATACAAACGACGAAATAAAAAAAGATTTTGTACAGTTAATATTTTAAAGAAAAAAACAATTCAAAGTAGTTTTCTTAACCAATTTTTTATGATATAACAAGTTCAATGCAAAATCAGAATGAATTTAATATGCATAAGGAAATGAAAACAAAGTAAAGGCATTTTAGGTGATAAAACATTGTAAATTACTCTTTATTCGGTGTGTGGTTATTACAGATAGATCCTATATTTTTTACAAGCTTTGCTTTTTCTTACTGAACAGTTGGATTTCTATTTCCATTAGTTTTATTGGTAACATATCCTTTAGAAATCGTTGATTACTAGCATTATTGATTAACGGTGGGTTTACAATATTTCTCCTGATAGCATGTAATCAGTTATGTGATTAAATTGTGATAGCGAATTTACTTGCATTTATTTTATACTGAATATCACAAATATTCTGGTCTAAATTACATTCGAATTTGAACATTTTAATTAATTTTAATTAGTAGTTTTTTTTGTTGTTTGGTCTCAAATTTTGTTAATACGATAGGGATATAAAAATTAATTTATCAAATATCTTAGAGATATTTACACATTGTTTTTAAATATCATATTAGTTCAGGACATAATGTTGTTCTATTTGTTTCATAATTTATTATTTATGTTGAAATTAATACTATCAATTAATAGCTGACACGGTACTGCTAATTTTGCCTTATGATTAGGAAATTATTTAATTGATTAACCTCTTCTTCGGGAATTTCTGCTATTGTTTAAGTATTTAAGTAACTAAGAAGTGAATATAAAAAATATTAAAATTAATTGCAAAAACAATAAATAGTAAACAAAATTTGTTGATAACTTAATTTGAGAAACGAATGATCTTTTTTTTTTCTTTTTAATATAATAACAAAACATTTAATTTGAATAATGAAAAAACAATTAATTTTTTTGGTTTAGTATATCTATCATTTCATTCTCACGTGTGGGCCATTAACTTGCATTTGAAATTTATTTTTAAATCTTAACTGAACATATCCATGCCTTCCAATTAACATAACAAACATTTATTTTACATTCAGCAAATTGTTACAAAATCAGCGTTAGACAAATTACAACGAAAATATGGAAAATTCACGTGAACTCTGCCCCACATTCAATTTTATTATAAACAAGAAATGTTCTAAATTTTGAATAAATTTTGTTCATATCCCAATAATTTGACCTCGCCTATAAATTGCTGATAATTGCTGTTACAACAAATACATGAGGTAACATACGCACATATAACTGCACAATTCAATAGGTGTAATTTTAAATTACTTACATACAAACACTCCTATTTATTTTAAAAAAATTCTTTCTAGTTTTTTCAATAAGCAAAAATATTCCTGTTTAGGCTTTTTAGATAACAAATACCAATACACTGATTAGAGCGTCGTAAACCCTTAAATATGGCGTTTTGAATTGGGTCATCGAAAATGGGAATCAGACCACTGCTCCAACAAACGAGTTAATTTTGAATCGACGTCTTAAATGATCTGAAGTCTGCTTTATAATAATAATAATAATAAATCGAAGTTAAATGTTACTCTACAATTTCAAAATTCTAGATGAGCAGTTATAGGTTTTACACTTGCTCAAAGAAGTGTCCGATAAAAGTGTGTATAGCTGAAAAATTGATTAACATTCTTTCCTAAATTTCATCCTAATTTTTTTCTAAAAAAATAAATTTTGTTCAAGTTACAGACTATAGTTTTTTACTTTTTATATAATTTGCGCATACTTTTCTATTATCAATTCATATCATATTTTGGTTTTAGAGAACGATTAGACTAATTCTTCAGTTCTTCAAAAATGAAATTAGAATTTGTATAACTTCCCGAAACTTAATAAGAAGTCTTTAATTTCTCGCTTTCAATTCAGTAAAAAAATATCAATGTAGAAATTTCTATTTTATTTGTAAATAGTGATTTTATTATTACCATTTTTCTTAGTTTTCTTTTTTAACATGACCTTCCTTTGTGCATCCTCTAATCTTATGGGTCCAAAAAGTAAAAAGCTCTAACTACTACAATAATATTTTAAAAATTTATTATAACTGCCTATATAACACCACGCTAAATAAAAGATCACCAGCACCGGCAGTTTGTAAGCTAAATAAATTCCTTCCCTTTACATTTATAGAAATAATAAAATTTACTTAGTGCTTACTTATTCAGAAGATTACATAAATTTAAATTTTTCCCGAAAACAAATTTTATTCAAATTTTTCTAGAGTATACTAAATGAAGTAAAAATAGTGTTTCGACTAGTGATTCTGAATTTTGATCTAAAATTTAACCCTACCAAAATATAAAATATTTTCCTTTCGCAAAAAGATATAACACACGATACTATAGAAATAAATACAAGAACTTTTCATAATTTCTCTGTAGAGAGGATCACAGAATCACAATGAAATAACAACTATAAAAAAAAAAACAATCTGAATTTCTTAATGCAGTGAATTTTTAAATTTGCTCTTTTTACGCTTGAGTATAATGGACTCGTGGCGAACGTTTCGCTTTTTACGCGTTAATTTCGTTTTTTCACTACCGCCAAAAGCGTTTTGGACCTTCAGTTTCAAGTCGGATGAGATATCGTGCGGCTTCACTGCATACTTTCCTATTCTAGCGTTTTCTCGATAGCCCTTTGCGTGCGAGGTAGGGAAAGCCATTCCAGAGCAGGAGGGCACTGCATCGTCTACTATAGCAGTTGTTGTTAATATTGTTAAAATGCTAGAAGAGGAAGTATTAGCACCGTTGGATAATGAAACAATGTTGGAAGCGGATTTACTAGCGTCTACTGGCTTACTATCTTCATAATCTGTTACGGAGGAGCATGGAACGTATAATTCATCAGTGCTTGTCCCTACATCAACAAACAAGCATTCTTCATTTTGCATGAGTGCATCATCAAGCTTTTCTACATGCGGATTTTCTATTCCACAATTCATCAGGCATTCGTGGCCTAGATTGGCCGTTTTGTGCGAAAAGTTTGATGCGTTTTGTGAGCTTAATGTTTTTGGTGCGAGCATATGTGCCGAATCTTTTTGTGTTGCGACGACTTTTGCTTTCTTTGTAGGCACATGAAACTGTTGATCTTTCTTATTCGAAACAGATGGATCGTTAAGTATCTTTGGTTTCTTCTTGCCTGACTCTTTACGACCGAAAAACGTGGATGATCGAACTTTAAAGCAATTTTTCTTAACATTCCTCGATGGTTTTAGCTGAATTTTTGCTTGCGATGGAGTAGGCGGAACCTTACTAGAAGTACCTGTTGAATCTGAATCCCAACAAGGTCCAGCTGAATATGCTCCTTTATTCTCCTTGGCTGTCTCATTTGATGGCAGTGTCGATGAAGCAGAAAGTGAATGTCTTTTATTGCGCTTTACATTCGGGTGTGCTGACAATACCTATTGGGTAAAAACAAACATACGCAAAACATCTCAAACTAAATTGCATCGGTTAATCTACATTCGAGGAGTTATCTCTTAAGACTCAGACTCAGATTGGAAGCAATCTTTGCAAATGGCTTGGGCGTTTGGAAAATTTACATGACTTTTGTAATTCAAGGTGTTTTAGTGCAATGACCATTTCAGGCTTAGTCACAGTAATATCAAGACAATGTTGACACTCAAGAAAAGTATCACTATCTGCCACACAATTATATAAAAAAATAAATTTATGCGGGTCGAGATGAAACTTTCCCAGAGACTAACTCCTGAACTTGATATCTCTGAAAATATTATCGCGATCTGTAAATTTTCCAAATATATTGAAATGATACACGTTGTGATGTCTATAAATAAATAATCATGGCGATAAATATATTTGTGCAATCGACACAAAAATAAAATAAAAAGTCATCCAGAGCAAAAAACAAATAGAAAAACATGCAAAAGCGAAGATATAAGATGCTGACGAGGTCAAATTTTTCGCTTTCTTCTTCGTTTAACAATTTTAATGACTTTTCGGACTTTTCTAATCTGTAAAGGATATACGACAACGTAATTTGAAAGAAAATAAGAAATTTAAAATAAATATCTCATCACTGTTTACATGTTTTGAACGAATTTCAATTCAAATTGGGACTTAAGTAAATTTACCTTGGCAGCAGTGTGTGACGAAACATTGCGATTTGATACGTTCCGTTCAATCTCATTTTTCAAAGTGATTCGCAGGCCCTGCACTGTACGAAAATCGGAATTGTGGATACGAGTTAAGCAGTTTGAATTCGTTAGATCCAAAATTGATGGTCCCAATGCTCTTCCAACCTTTAAAAAGTAAATATATTTTACTATCACAAATTAAAATTAACATTTGCTTAGAGCACCTCCTCATACACAGCCGGGGTATATTTTGGGGGAGTAATATTCATTATCTTCATATTGTCCTTCCCTCGACCCGGCAGAATATTTATATATTTTCCAGTGTTGTAGTTGCTCTCTAAGGTGTAGCTTTTGATTAATCCTGTCATTTTGTACACTGCTACTCTTCCTGATCCCTCTTTCGACAGGCCATCCCTCTTTTCCCTTAATAAACAAAAAATTGTTTTAAAGTTATTCTTTTAAAGCAGTAAAGCATATAACTGATAAAAAAGTAAAATAAGAAGAAAACCTTAACAATTTTTTTATTTAAATTGATTGTAAATTAGATAAGAATTTCCCGGCGGCTGGTTTTAATATAGCTAGATATTGCAAGTTTCAACAAGGTTTCAAAGGTATCCGTAAATACCACCTCTGTTTAATTCTTCATAGAGGATAAAAGTATATGTCATTAAATATAAATTTGTCGGCAAACTATCTATGATATCATCAAATTAGTAGGGCAACGATTTTCGAATACAACGGCTTACAAACTTGCACCCCTTTTAGTTCTTTGTAACAAGACCAACTTGAAACCTCTCTGATTTTGAAAATACGTTCAACTGAGGTAAGAGGTAAAGTATGTGTATGCAGGGGGGCACAAAAGTTTCTTCCCACGTATTAAAAAAAAATATATTATACATTCACCGCTGCCGACATTTATCCTCTCTCATTCTATCAAAAATTCTAAGCGGAGGGTAAATATCAACTCTTCAGCTATCGTAAAGATCATATAATATTATACTACGACTACATAGAACTACGATAGAATACAGATCGTAGCATTTCGAACCGATATAATGCATTTCCGACAATTTTTATTACCGGGATAATTAACGACTTTTCTAGATCCTAGCACTGGGTCAGTGCAAAAGCTGACATTTATTCTATTCCCGGAATAGCATTTTATCTGCTTGACCTTAACCCAATCGAATATGTTTGGACTCGACTTCAAGAGAGTGTTTTTAGACATCTGATGCCGAATAGATGAATAGCCAACAATTAATTGCAAGAGTTGAGCAAGAATGGAGCTGTTGCACTGAGGACGAACTAAAGACTGATAGTTTTGGATGACGTATTTTAGAATGTATCGATAGGAAGGGTAGACAAACAAATTATTAGTTATAAGATTAAGAATCTATATTATTTTGACATCCTATACATTTAAATTTCTATATTATGCTTGTTGGTATGCTTCTTATAACAGAGTTTGTGGGGGGACATTTTTGGACCACTCTGTATATGCAATAATCGCCCGGCGTTTGCATTTATTTCCAAAGATATTTAATTTTAGGATTTCAAAAAATTCCCACAATATCTGCTGATATCTGAAAATTTTGCAATATACTTAAAATGAAATTGATTCCTCCATATATATTGCAAAAATCTCCGAACTAAACAATTTTTTAACAAAAAAAAAATTGTAATTTAGAGTTATATATGTTGGTCTTTTTTTTTCAATAAAAAGCTCAAATTTTGAGACATAGAATTAAATAATGATTAGTTGACTGATTAGTTTTAAATAAAAAAAATAAAAAATATGGCCACCTTAAAGCCGATTTCAAAAAAAAAAAAAAAAAAAAAACACTTACCTGCGGTACATATTCCTTTCGGAGAAATTACACGCATCGTAATGGAAATGATGGCAATTAATACTCATCAATCGTGGCAGTAACATACATTCCACAGCCTCTAAGGAATTGGCAAAATGGTTCCCATACATAAAAACACCCTTCTTTGAAGCATGTCCATGAAAATCAATATAGAGAAATACATTGCTCTTTTCCTCGGCAGCATTTCGATCCATATTCAATGGATTGTTCCTTGCATTAAAACTAGAAGTTATATTAATATTATAGTTAGAGAGAATACTCTTTTTATTGTTGGTAGTTTTATTGCCAGTTGAAAGTGATAGACTCTTGGCATTGCCAATTTTTAGATCTTTCTTCTGAGGAACCTTTTTATTTATTGCACGTTGCTGAATTGAATTATGATCCTTTGATTTTTCATCATTCTGTCGACCAGATGAATTATGAATGCTTCCCAATATGGGTTTATTTTGCACCCTCCTTGCTTTCCCCTCTGATTTTTTTGTGAATGATTGACTCGAAAATTTTTTTACAACCGGTTCATGAGCAATCGTTTTGATCTCTGGAATTAGTTTATCTGTAAAAACTTTAACTTTCATGTCGCTACTATTTGCAGGAACATTGTTGTTTGAACAATTCACAAGGGCCGGAATTTCCTCTCCTTCTGATGAAGTACAATCTTTATAGGATTCTGTAGAACTTTTTGCATCAAACAGAATTGTGCCTTCAATTACTGGGGATTCTAAAATAAACAAATGTAATTACTTTCGTATGTATAACAAAATACCGATGTACCTTTTTCTATAGTTAATTCAACTTTAGGGATACCATTTTTTTCGTAAACGACCGATGAAGATGAAGAGTCGGTCTTTATTACTGAGTCTGTTGACGATCCATCAGAACAATCCTCCTCAAAGGTGTCGTAACCGTAGTGATAAAACCTGTTTATTTTAAATCATATCGAATTTATGAATTGAAATTTATGCGACAGACAGCTAACACTGAAGACCACACGATATGTCAAAAAGCTGAATGTAAAGGATTATGACAATATCGCAGCACACTTATAAAATTCCATAACGAATAAATTACAATAATTGTACGCTATTAAAGATTTCTTAATTAAACTTCTAAGACTGGGCCTATGATGAACAATTTAGTTTAGAAATCAGTTACTATCTCCGCAAAACAAATTTAATTTAATATCTAAAAACAATAATCAGAAAAAAGAAATACTACTTACTTGATAAGTTTCTTCACAGCATAAATGGACGGATGAGTTTCTAGTTTTGGATTTATGTACATTCTATTGAGATTTTGACCCAATGTATCTGTCCTGTAATGTCCTTTAAACACTCCATCAGGATTCAAGATTGGCACGATTTTGAAAACATACATTTGTCTGTTAAAAAAAAAAAAAGAGTAATTGAGAAAAGATAAAATGTTAAGCACACAATCGTTAAATATACCTTAAAGTCGTAGCGATATAACTCTTTCTGTCCAACAATAAATTAAAGAATCCATTTAAAACAAAACTAGCTGGAGTTTCACCAGGATGAACACGAGACGATAAGAATATCACCTATTACATGATAATACATTTTTTTGTTTACGCGGACTCAGACAAGGGCTAGACAAAAGTTTCACACCTTTTTGTCCTTGAAGACATTACACCTTTCTTTTTTCTCTGGAAATAAATAAGCCAGTCGCTCCTCCCTCTTGTCCTGAATTCCATGAAATGATGTTATGGTTACCAAGTCTATCCTTCGACCTTCAAGAGATTTTATCAGCAATTCACGATGAAAATATATATCATTTTGCAGTTGATTATTTGAATATTGTGTATAAAACGATGATTCAAAATCAGAAGATAACATATTCCCATTAGAAGGACTGCTCTCAGAAGAATTTAGTGGTTCTTCTGAAACTATATTTCTAATTTAATTTTACGAATTTCATATTTGAATTATATAATTCTACCTTTGCTAGTGGAAGCTTCTCCGTTACTTGGCGATGCTTGTTTTGCAGGAGCGACAGGATAAACTAGCCGTTTGATAATATAACTTAAATCACGAGGACTTTTGGCCCACTTTCGTTCAAACCTTTCGAGCATACATTGGCACTCAGTGTAAGTAAATGGATATGTAAACGCGTAATAGTGATCAAGATGGGTCAGCTCATTAGGTCGATGAATGAACGATATACAGAAGTTCTCATTTTCCATCTGAAGGGCGATACACGAAATTAATGTCCACAAACTTTAAACAAAAACCACTTACCCCACAAATAGGCTTTTCTTTTATGCGTTCCCACTTGCCATAGGGTCCTACTCGCATCACCGGCTGCATGCCTTGATTGAACAGTTTTGCTTGTCGATTTAAATTTTTTATGTTTATTTTAACACTTCGATTTGGTCGCCCACCTGGTTTTGAACTAAATTAATTAAAATAATTAAATGTTATCACCATTTACCTCTAATGGAGAAAAAAAACCAAGTCCTATTTGGACTTTCATTCGGTGTTCCATAGCAATCTGGAGTGGTCCATGCATTGAATTCGGCATAAATAATATTCTCACTCCCCTCAAAATCTGTGTTATTGGAAAAAACGTTAGTGTGAATTTTAAAAAAATCTGGTGCCTAATTCTAAAAATTCAAGATGGCGGATCCAAAATGACGGGCTCTAATTAGAAAATCTGATAAAATTAAAGTATATTGGAATTCTTTGGACGGTAAATCATATAAAGCTCCAATTCTAAGAAACCAAGCAAACTAACAAACAATTTGAAAGACTCAATTCTAAAGAAAAATGTAAATTGACTCTTAAGGGTCTTATTAGCGTTTTCATAAAAAAATCATCCGTTTAAAAGGTTTATACACATTTTTTCTAAAAATCATTTCTAATATAATATTTACATTTTTCCTCTTTAAGAATTGATCCTTATATTACTTTTAAAGGGATTCGTGAAGAATTCACCCTTGTTTAATACTCTGAGAAGTAACATTAACTTTTCAGAACACTTGTTATTCTGATTACTGTCTTACAATAACTTTGTGTTAGTGTTTTATAAGAAAAGTAAGAACAAATTCTTGTAAGAGTGTAACTTAACTTTTTAAGAACAAATAACTGGGACTATGATCTTATAGGATCGTTATAAGAATGAAAGCTACTAAAAATCTATTTTAAAAACCTTATGAGCTTGTGACTTTATATGAAGTTAAAGTAAGACTGTTATAATAATAAGGATTTTCTTGATTTTCTAAAAGTAGTTTTATGAAGACTTAATAGAAGACCACAACAACCTGCCATATCTTGCTTTTCACTAAAAAAATAGGTAATAATTTATTTAAGTTGAAAAATAAATTAATTTCTCTGAAATTTCACATTATTCTATGATTAATTCATGTATTATATCGCAAGGGCATTGTGAAAATATTTTTGAATTGAATTAAAAATAAAAATCTTTTTCTATTATTTCATGTCGATTAATTTTGCAAAATTTTGAGAGCGATAAGCACTTTTTGGAGGTACTACACCAAATTTTATCAGTGTAATATCTTTTGTAGTAATATTCTCATTAATAAATTGTAATAAAAATTTCATTAATCATATGAAGAGACCAATATATCAGAGACGTATTTTACTTCAACTTTTTTAAAGTCTTTTAGAGGTGTAGCGAGAATATACAATATAAAACACAAATTATAAAAATGAATATCATATGTGTAACAAAACACACAATCTTATTTAAAGTTCATTATGTAGGTAATACTTTTAGGGTTGCTTTTGACAATTCTTAGAAGTGATTTGAAGAACTCTTCAAGAAATCTTCTAACGGCTTAACAGATTGATTTCATATGCCACTTCTTGGCTAGTAAAGGTCTTTAACCCTGCACTGCCAACGTGGTTCACTACTCTATTATTGCCAACCACACGTCCGGGAGACGTACACTCGAAAAAAATGGCTAGAAATGTCTGATTTTTCCTACTGAGAGAGGGAAATGTCTCTTTTTAATTAACTTATTATCTAAAGAATATATTTCAGTAATAATCTGCTAAGAAAAGTAGCTTTAAGTATTTTTATATAAATAGATTAATATATCTTTTCGAGCGGAAATATCCGAAAAATCCCCAGACTACACGCCTCTGAGACACCTAATTGGCAAGGCAGGGTTAAAAATTCTTAAGGAGTTATTTTTTTAAGGTATTATCTTAGCTAAAGCCCATTTGAATTCTCATATAACTCTTGGAGGGCTTTATTAAAAAAAATATATATATTGTTTGTGGGGAAACTGATTTCTTCATTACTAACAAGTAGGCTTTGGTAGCACCGATTTGGATCGTCTCGCGTGTGGTAATAGTACTCTGTGTACATGTCCCTACCGCATAATAGCGCGCAATACTCAGTATTTCATGAGAAAAACTGCCTGAAACCTTCCCATGAATTAATACCATACGAACTCTGCGCTGGGAAATATAAAAAAAACCTTCTGCTTTGTCTGACAAGAAACGATGGTCGTTTTACATTTTTTCTTGAAAATTCAAACCAAAAACTTTTAGCTAGACTCAGAATTTCAGGCTTATCGAGAAATTATTAAAATTATTAGTATGAAAAAAAAAATAAAATATCGCTGGGAAGCCACCACACCACCAAACATTTGGTAAAATCGTAGGATTCAATATTACATTATTTAACACTTTTTTTAAGGCTTTTATACTCTATATGGGAAGTTTTAAAAACAGATACTCCCACATCAAAGGAGTCCTACTCCGATTTGACCAGATATTAATATATAATACATCATCTTCTTTCCAAGGTTTATTATTGGAAGTGTGTGCTTACGGCAATGAAAATCAACTAACCCAGAATTCGTGTGCTAATCTGGGAGAAAGCGATCTATTTATATTTTGTAACAATTTCAAAATAGCAACATTAAAGACATATCGATCGATTCTCCCTGGTTAAAGGCAGCTTACAGTATTGGCAGTACTAATCCCAATTTGGTGCCTTCAGGGGATTAACCTCGCTACTGCAATAAGTCCCTGAGGCTGAGTGGAGTAAATGTTTAATCGTTTCGCGCTCCCATCCCACCGGCACAGCTGTCCTGGGTGAATGAACTGTTCGATAACAAACAGTGTTACGTCACGCACTCAGCAGCTCGAGTGGTTTCGTAAAGAAGTAGCCGCGTTCACGACGGCGGCGGTTCCTATAAAGCGGTTACATAATTTGGGAAACAATCGCGCCTCTCTCCTATCTAATAGAATAAAATAAAATAAACGAGCGAGAGTTGGACAATTCGTTTGAGGGAAAACTAAATTTGAAACGTTCTTGAAAAAAGATAAGCAGTTCGGCTTTCGCTCGGGCGGTGACTTTGAAAGCGGTCTTGGGCTAATAACCTTGGGAGGCGCAAGATTATTATATCATCAGCATCGAGCTCGGCGCCGCTCTTTGCCATTGAAAGGCGTTTTGCTCCGATGAAGGCCACTCGGGGCACCCCCATGTATTTTAGTCCACATTTTACCTAGACAGTTCACCAGCTCGACTCGTCCCAGGTTTCCGGAGTCAAAATTGGAGCTGAAGATGTACTCGCCACAGACGAAATCCTCCAGCACGGTTTTTGGTGGGGCCCTCTGGTCCTCCACATTATTGGTCCGGGCCATTTTTAAAGAAATTTGGCAGAAAGCAAACTAAATTGTTTTTCTACTCCATCACAGTCCACAGAAAAAGTAATATTTTGCACAATTATTTTAGTTTTCTTGGGGTTTTCTTCCCTTGCGATATTCCTCCAATTTTGCAACTCCGATGAAAAATGTTGACAGCTGATCAGCTGATTAACAATCCAAGGACACTGAAAAACACTTTGTCACTGAGAATTTCGATTCGCCGAAGGCAACTACACTTTGCATAGCACGAAAATGTTCAGTTCTATTTTGGTAGCACAGCGAAAATATAAACGAAACCTCCCAGAAAAAAAATTTAGGTCGACTGGCCTTTCATCGATAACAGCGCCATATTGGAAATTTTTTTTTCAGGCAATGGCTGGAATGGTGACGACATTTCACGGTGGCTAGCTTGGAAAGAATTTGGATTGGATCTTTGATAAAAGCTTAGAAGTTCGGCTACACTGAGCAGGAGCTACAAAATTTACATATTAAAGTTTGTGTCCGACATGTAAAAAACTTGTTCACTCCTTGCCTTTAACGGGGGTTTTGAATTCCCAAAAAAATCACAATTTTTCGGATTTTTTTTTTACGAAATTTATAAAAGTGAATTATTTCAACTCTTACGATATAAAAGTACAGCATTTGCAAAAGTGTAGAAAAATTTTCATGAAAAAAAAATGAAAATTAAGCCATTGACAGCTGGTTTATGAAAATCGATGATTTTTTTACCGTAGGCATGATTTCTCAAAAACTAATAATCCAATCTTACTGAAACTTTTCACACTTCTTCTACATAGTATAGACTTGTACTTGAACGAAGGATTTTTAATTTCGTTCATTAGAAGTCGCATTATTAGTCATCACCAAAGGTTCCCAGTGTGATATATCGAATTACAGACCTATCGCTAATTTGTATTGTGTGCAGGGTTACCAACTCGTGGAATATTTTCCCTTCAAAATCAACTTCAAAAACCCCTAAAATCCCCTAAAACCGTTTGTAAAGCAGTAATAAAAAAAAAAAAAAAAAAAAAAAAACTATTAAGTACTCAGAATAGGTTTTATTAATTATTAAATATTAAAATATTTGTATTACAGATTATTTAACATAACATTGTAATGTATTTAATCACAACGCATTTAATACTTCAAGTATTGCTTCTGCTTCTTCTACAGTCTGCGAATTTTTAAAATCGTACATTCGTACATTAAAAATAAATCCAACATTTTTTTTGATGGATTAAATTTTATGCAACGGATTACTCAAAACATCACTGTTCGATGAATTAAGCCTAAGGGTGCCTACATTCAATAGCAGGAACAATAATATTTTCATGCCACCCAGAGCCTCGCTAGAAATATACTTCAATTCTCCAATGGTGCGCCTTAAAAGAAGCCATAATAGACTCCAAGTTGGTCCTCTGAACTGTTTAGCAGATTCAAACAGATTGTCCTTGAGATGTTAAACGATTAAGTCAGTTTTCATTTAAATTTGTATACCTTTCTCTATCAGCTATTGTATAATTGGAAATTTTAATTTCTGTACGAAGCTTACTATGAATAAATAAATAATTTCGTTGTAAAGAAAAAAGAACCACCAGGATACTTTGTAACATTTAAATTGATAATTTCTTTCGTAACTTATTTTTTACAATATTGTATATTGAAAAGCCAAGTTCTACACTTGCATTAAGAAATATTATTAAATATTGTTACTATATAATGGATTATTTACTCCAAAATAAAATTAAAGTGAATGCTACCTATTTAAATTATAATTTGAAATATTTTGGAGCATTCTTAAAATACCCCTAAAAATTTCAAGCCCCTAAAAAAACCCCATTCTACATTTCCTTCCCCCTGAAATTAGGGGAAAACCCCAAAGTTGGTATCCCTGATTGTGTGGCTAAACTTTTCGAGTCAATGATCTGTGACACACTTTATTTTCACTGCAAGCCCTTTCTTCATTCATTTCAACACGGTTTCCTCAAGGGGAAATCTACCAACACTAATCTTTTGGAATTTTCTACGTTCTGTTTATCAAATATTGAAAAGGGTAAACAAGTCGATTGCATTTACACTGACTTCAGTAAGGCTTTCGAATTAATCACACAATTCTACTTAATAAATTGTCGCATTTCGGCTTTCCGCTGCTTTTTATTGAGTGGCTTTCATAGTATTTATCAAACTGTTCTCTGCGGGTCTCATTTCGTAATTTTTTATCAAGGGAAATTATTAATACATCCGGTGTACCTCAGGGTAGTCATTTAGGACCGCTTCTGTTCATCATTTATTTAAATGACCTTTCTATGTTCTTGCCCAATTCAAGAATTCTTTGTTATGACGATGACGCCAAGATCTTTCGCGTAACAAATACTGAGCACGACTGTAATTTATTAAATTCTGACCTTAATACTTTTCACAAATGGTGATTGTCTAATCATCTTCCCCTTAACACTGACAAATGCACCTATATGTGTTTTTCACGTAAGAAAAGTATTGTTTCATTTGCTTACTCTATCGACGGTTGCTCGTTACAAAAACTCGACAAGACGAAGGATCTAGGCTTAACAGCCAGTTTTTTTTTTTTGAATATCACATTGACGCGATAATGAGTAAAGCTGGTGCTACCTAGGGCTTTGTTAAGCACTGGTCGAAAGAGTTTAATGATCCCTACATCACCAGGACTCTTTTTTGTACCTTCGTTAGGCCTATCCTTGAGTACGCCAGTTTAATTTGTTCTCCGTTTTACGAGGCCCACATTTCTCGCATTGAGGCGGTCTTGCGAAGATTTCTCAGATTTGCTCTTCGCGATCTTCCCTGGGACAATCCCTTGCTGCTGCCTCCGTATGCTGATCGTCTGAAGCTACTTAATTTGCAATCTTTGGAACAACGTCGCATCACCGCTAAAATTGTGTTTACTCATGACAGTTTTGTGGGTAAAATCAATTCACCTGAGGCCGTTGCCCTATTTAATATTTCCCTCCTTGCCCGTACCGTAAGAGATCATGATTTTCTCCATGAGCCTTACCATCGAACGAGCTACGGCATGAATGAACCATTCACGTCAATGTCACGCGTCTTCAACTCTCATTCTACGATAATTGATTTTCATTTTTCGAGAGATAAAGTTAAGGGTCAGCTTCGTTGAGGTTAACTTCTTGCTGCCGTGGTTTTGTTCTTCATTTTGTTAGAAAATTAAAAATTCTACTTTTCCTTTTGGGGTTCCTGGGTGCAGCAAAAAACGTGTGCTCGCTTAGGACGTTTATTCACAAGAGAGCGAACGAGTGTCGGCGATCGCTCCACATACATCGGTCGATAACTCATCGATGTTGCCAGCTACAACAGCTCGGCCAGCCTGACTAATAATCGCCTCGATTATGAATGGCTACATCGACAAGCTTTACATATAGTTCGTTCACTTACATCGAATAACATTAATCGACAATTGCTACATTTGAATGAAAAGCATCAAGTAATATGCTAACTAAATATTTTGGATAGTCTTACAATGTTCGAACATAGACCACGCGATAACAAACATTGGTAAATACTTTACATTACTGTCCTATGAAAACATTTCCTAAAAGTGTTCAATTTTGAAATAGGAACTTTTGGAACCTACAATTTACACAATCATTAAAACATTTGAAATGTCTAATTCCAGAACTTAATACAAGAAACAAGAATTACATGTTCTTTAATTAATATCGGTTTTTCGCGAAGCTTGTGAGTTAGATCAATTTGTCAAGTTATAAAATATACGGTTTCATATTGACCGCAACGCAAACTCCAGTATACGGTATGCGGGTAAGTTGCAAATTATCAATATCCGAAATAGCATATCTATCGTTGTCAAGAATTTGAACGACCTTGTAGGGCCCACGGAATTTCGGTAACAATTTCTTATTTATGCCCGGGGGAGGTAACAAGTTCTTAATCATTACATAATCTCCTACACGATACTTACACGGAGTCTTATGCTTGTCATCAAAATATCTTTTACTGTAATCCTGCACTTTGCACATCTGTTCAGAAGCCTTTTCTCTTATTTCTTCTAAATTCCGGGAAATAGTATAATTATCTTTATCCAGATGCTCCTTCATGCCATCGCAAAACTCGCCTTTTTGGTCAACCCCAAATAAAAGTTTACTAGGTGTGAAGCCTGTGTCCCTGTTAACCGTGTTATTCAGGGCAAATTCGACCTTCATTATATTTTCGTACCACTCGTTTGTACTACTTTCGGTGCCTTTTGCCAACATTGGTGTTAACAACCGATTAATTCGTTCAACTTGGCCATTTGATTGAGGTGAGAGAGTAGCAACTTTATGATGACTGATATTATTTGAAGAAAGAAAATCAGCGAAGTCTTGGGAAATAAAACAAGTACCCCGATCAGATACGATTCGTTTTGGCCTACTGTAGGTGCTGAAGTATGTTCTTAAGCATGAAATAACCTCACTTGTTTTTTTACTTGCGACTGCATAAAGCTTCGTATATTTCGTGAAGCCATCAACAATTACCAAAATATACTTCTTTTTAAATTTCGCAGTAGGTAAGGGACCGTAATGGTCTATGTGAATAAGTTCAAAAGGGGCCTGGCCCTTTGGGATGTTATAAAGTACTCCTTCCCTCTTACCCTCTTTCGGCGAATAGTAGGCGCATTTTAGACATGTCTCAATATACTTTTTAATTTTCTCCTTCATATTAGGGAACCAATAAGAAGTTTTTAGATATTCATGGCACTTATTGACTCCAAGATGACATAGGGATTCGTGATGGGTCTGAATCACACGCTCCTCTAAATGCTCAGGTACATAAAACATTACATTGTCTTTGCCGTTTCCCTTCCTATAAACCAGGCCATTTATTAATGTAAACCTTTTACTTTCTCCCTTCTCTAGTTCTGGTACCAATTTGGAAATAACTGGATCTTTATTTTGGGCCGCGGCCAAAGCAAAATCCAACGAACCTTCCTCAACTACTGGGGCTTATCGTGGAAAACGTGCGGTGAACGCAACGCGAAGTGATTAATATTCACTTCACTTTAAACGCGAATCGTGGAAAACGCGTGAATGTATCCATATTCGAAAAATTTCGAAGTTATCAAATATCTGTCAAGAATAAATCCGCAAGACATTTTAAAGCGAATAATTTTGAGTTTTTGTGTTCTGAGTGCAATTTTCAAGCAAATTAATTATGGATACGGCAGTCCCATACATTTTGGAGGCTGTAGCAAGGAGTGGAAATTCAGGGCCATATCAAAGAAGTATGAGGCAGAACTTGAGGAATACTTCAAGAGATATTTTTGAAATGGACGAAACTAGGTAAAACGAAGAAATTCATTGTTAAAAAGTTTACATTATAAAAACATATTTTTAGTTTTATGAAGAACTTTAGGCTAAATAAATCGGCCTTTAGTTATGTACTTCATGAAGTGGAAGAAAGTTGTCCAAAAGCAACTAGGTCTACTTCACTAACTCCAAAGGTAAAGCTTGCATCGTGTTTACGTTTTTTGGCTCAAGGAAGCTATCAGCAAAGCGTGGGAAATGAAGCAAAAGTTGCTCAATCAACATTTTCCGAGCTTTTTTCATCAATGCTGAACATATTAGAAGAAAAGTTGTGTTCGAAGTGGATAAAATTAAATTTATCAGATTCCGAAAAACTCGAAGCAAAGCAACATTTTTACGAAAAATGTGGAATTCCTGGCATTATTATGTGTGTAGATGGTACACACATAAAAATTTTGCAGCCAAAATCGAACAAACATCTTTACTACAATAGGAAAGGCTTTTATAGTTTGAACGCAATGATTGTATTTACCTCATTTATTAATTTAGAATAATTTTTTTAAAAAGAAACATTCTCTAGATTTGCGATCACAGGCAACGCATAACTTATGTTGAAGGACGCTATCAAGGGGCAAACCATGATTCACATATATGGAATTTAAGCGATGCTAAAAGGTATTTCAAGAATCTCTACGATTGTGGTGATAAAAACACAAGAATTTTAGGTAAGACAACCACTAAATAAATGAATAGCGCAAAAATACTTATTTTCAATTCTTATAGGCGACAGCGGTTACCCATTAGAACCTTGGCTGTTAACACCTTTCAGAAATGCACAGGAAGGCACACCGGAATCTCTATTTAATAAGAAACATTCATCAGGAAGAATCATAATAGAGAGAACTATTGGTTTACTAAAAAACCGTTTTAGATGCCTACATGCAATGCGATCTCTGCATTACGATCCTTCCAAGGTTGTGCAGATAATCAACGTGTGCTGCGCTCTACACAATATATGTCTTCAATACGGCATTTCTACAGAAGATTTACTCGTCGACGAAACCTCGCCACCAATAGAAGAATCAAGTCATTTACCCAACGTTTCAAGTCATCACGATGAAGCTGTAGAAATTAGACTGCGTATAGCACACTCCCTTAACTGATTTGCTGAAAAATAATTTATTATTTAAAAAAAAAAAGATTGCAAAAACTAAACTTTGATGTTTTTAATTATTTTTATATAACAAACATAAAAAGCCTCTATACAAAAAAAAAAAAATTATTTATTAAACATTTGGGTGGTTTTAACAATGCTAAATATATGAAATATTAGTCTTGGATATCACAAGAATCAGTCATTTTTAGAATTTCCATTTCTAAGATTTTCTTTTTAAGTTCTAATTTTTCCAAAAGAGACTTCTCAATTTGTATATTGTGACGACGATTTTCTTCAAAGGTATCTTCCTGTAGTTTTAACATTTTACTTTGAATTTCGTTATTTTTTTCTGTTGCCCTGTATACTCTTTTTAGACAATAACAAATTTCTTCAGTCTTTTCACTAATTGGGACAAGTGTTTTAGATATTTGATCACATAAAGTTTGCTGAATTTGGATTTGCTTTTCAATTAATGCAGTCATTGTTGCTGGTGTTTCAATAATTCTCTTTACTTTTTTGGCAGGTTGGTGTTGCTTTTCAAATTGTTCAGAATTTGTATCACGAGTTTCAGTTTCTCTATTGTAGACAATTCCTTCTGTTGGTTCGACGGTTTCTTGTGTCTTCGCATTTAAATTCAATCCAAATGACTTTCCAGCTAACCCAGTAATGGTTTCTTTCAGGTTCAACAAAGCTGCGACATCTTCTTCAAGTGGGTTTAATTTTACTATTTTATTGGGTCCACCACCAGTTGAGTTCATTTCGTTTTTATTGTAACTAATTTTTTTTTTTACAAATGACTTATAATCTGTCCACACCTATAAAGGAGTAGTATGTAAGTTCCATATAATTCATTGTCTATTATAACGTTCGATACATACTGGTAGAAAAGCCATATATTTAAAAAAAAAAAAGTCTTACCTTTCTCCACTCTTTCGCCGACCTGTTAGGTGGTCCTAAGCAATTTAATTCGACTTCAACTTTTTGCCAAAAATTTGCGACTTCGCTTGGGGATTGCGTCGTAAATCCTTGGCTAATTTCATTATTTGCCTTCATTAATTTTACCAAGTGTTGGTACTGGTCTTGGTTCGTCACTTTCTTCCTGAATGAAATTAATTATTTTAAATTTCGAATATATATATATATATATATTTTTTAATAATTTTATAATTTAATAATGCATGCAAACATATTTACTATCCTAAAATTTAATTTTACTTACATTTTTGTTGTTTTCAATTCGTTTCGCCGCCAACTGAACCTTCCGTTTGGAAATTGTATAGGAAACTGCCGCCGCGCGTTTTGAACGATACAGAAAAAAACGAATGTCGAAAAAACGTTGGACGTTTTCCACTTCTACGTTTACTACGATATGGAAATTGAACGTTTGACGTTTTTTTCGCGTT
Organism: Dysmachus trigonus; assembly: GCA_949715965.1. NCBI lineage: Eukaryota > Metazoa > Arthropoda > Insecta > Diptera > Asilidae > Dysmachus > Dysmachus trigonus. The sequence goes on from OX454322.1 coordinate 50,896,057, forward strand.
TACGTTTTCCACGATAAGACCCACTAGTATGTTGGGGCATCTGCTTAAAGCATCAACGTGGCCCATTCTACTTCCTGATCGGTGCTCCAATTTATAATCGAAATCCTGTAGTTCTAGGGCCCAGCGAGATATTCGGGGATTTAAGACTTTTTTATTTAAAGTTAAAGTAAAGGACTGGCAATCTGTTATAATTTTGAATGGTATTCCAATCAGATAAACTCTGAACCTTCGCAAAGCATAGATAATTGCCAAGGTCTCCAATTCGTAGCTGTGGTACTTCGATTCAACATCCGTTGTTCTTTTGGAGAAGTAAAAAACTGGGTGGAAATTTCCGTCAGCTTGACGCTGCATTAGAACTGCTCCGAACCCTATGCTGCTTGCGTCGCAGTGCAGCTCGGTCTCGTTAGATGGATTGTATATTGCTAAAACAGGGGTTTCTGAAAGCTTAGATTTGAGTAATTCAAAGGACTCTAGTTCCTCCGTGTCAAACTTAAAGGTGCTGTCCTTTCTCAGGAGGCTGTACAACGGTTTAGCTATCATCGCAAAATTCTTTATGAATTTCCGGAAATACGAACAAAGCCCCACAAAGCTATGAACTTCTTTGATATTTTTGGGAATGGGAAACTCGCCAACAGCTCGGATATTTTCGACGTTCGGCCTTATCCCGTTTGCATTCACTTGATAGCCCAGGTAAACAATTTCCTCACAAAGGAATTTGCACTTATCAAACCTCAATTGAAGTGAATTTTCTTTAATCAAAAGCATAACGTCCTTCAACGTTTCCAGATGACTTTCTATCGTATCACTTGCAATTAGCAAGTCGTCCATATAAATAAGTAGTTTATCTTGAGCTATAAGGTCTTTGAAAATATTGTTTAAATACCTTTGAAACACGGAGGGTGCGTTTTTGAGACCAAAAGGCATCCTAAGATATTCGAACTGGCCTAACGGGGTAACAAAAGATGTATACTTTACAGAATCAGGAGCTATCTTAACGTGATGGAAACCGCTGCGAAGGTCAATAGTTGTGAAGTACTTTTTATTCCCTAGCCTATCTATAAGATCTTCAATTATTGGCAAGGGATAGTTATCTCGGACTGTGTGCTTATTTAACTGCCGGTAATCTACACAAAGTCGTAATTCACGATTTTTCTTATTCACGAGAACTATCGGTGACGCATATGGCGAACTACTTTCCTGAATTATACCTCTCTGCAGCAGGTCTTTCAGAATTGCATCTAATTGTAATTTTTGCGCGTAAGGCAATCTCCGCGGCGTACAAAAAAAAGGCTCTTCCTTGGTTAATTTAATTGCCATTTCTAATTAGTTCGTATCTTTTGCAACAATATCATCTTTAACGCAAGCCAAACTGATTATATTACGAATTTTAGATTTAATTTCAAATGGTAAGTTGTCGTTAATATTTAGAGATATTTCCGGGCTATTACTTGAAATATCTATGTTCAAAATTTCTTGGAAACCGGGATCATCTATGGGATTTTGTTGATCTAACTCACAACTATTACAATTACTATTTTCATTTTTTCGAATCGTTAATTCTAGATTGCATTTTTCTAAAAAATCTCTACCCAGAATCGCCGGATAGTTCATACTATTATTTTGGACTACATATAAACTTAAACTAATATTTTTATTTTTAAAATTCACCTGGGTGTTACACCTACGACCTTTAGACTGCTGCCGTTGATTCCCTGGAACCTGCATGACTCTGGGTTTACTGATGAGACCAAAAAGGTAGGGATGAATTTCTGTTGCACAAAACTGACGACGCTGCCGGAGTCCAAGAGAGTTCGCAAATTACAGATGGAAGTCTCAGATTCGCCTCCTCTCCAAGAGTAGCCCATGATCAAATTGCTCCTGTTGTTTTTCTGCGTTGTGACCCGGTACTTCAGAGTTAGAGACCGCCAATACTTGTTGGGATGTTACGCTGCATTCTCTCGACCGATGGCCAGGTTTTCCGCATCGAAAGCACGTGTTTTTGTCCTTCTTCGGCTTCGGGCAATTGGTACTAATGTGGCCCAGCTGGTTGCAATTGAAACATTTAGGTTGACGTGGCGCACCGCTGGACGCACCGCCTGCACCATCAACTGCTGACCGCTTCAGTGGTTTATGAGGTTCTTGAGAAGGCTGAGATTTGATTTTATCATACTTGCGAAGCACCCGCTTCAACTCGCTCAGGTTGTTAGCGCTGTAGAGCAGCATTTTGTTTACTGTGGAGTCAGAAATACCATTAATTATGTAATCTATCAAGTCTGACTCCTCTATAGATGTCAGAGAGGCAATCTCAACCATAGAGAACACATATTGCTGTAGTGTCTCATTTTTTTGTTTTTTTCGGTCTCTTAACTGACTATGAATTTCAGCGCTTGTTACCTTTCTACCGAACTCCGTCAATAAAGCTGTTTTGAGGTTATCCCATGATGTAAAACTCGCTGTGCGTAGGAAACACCTTGCTGTTCCCACCATCAGACGCTTAGCGTATATTAGCTTCATTCTTGAATCCCATCCGAGCACTTCGGCCGACTCCTCAAATTGCTGCATCCACCTCTGGATGGAGTAACTGTCATCTCCGCTAAACCTTATCAAGGACTCTTCGACGTCTCGAAAACTTGTAAAAGGTTTGCAGCTAGACTCAACGCTCAGCTCAGAGAGTTGCCTTTTTAACTCGGCGATTTCCCGTTTTTTCCTTATATTCTCACGCAAAACGTGGATTTCGGTATCAAGTGCGTCATTGGCGTTCCGCAACGAAACAGGGCCATGTTCCTCGTCCACATGATCGCCTCCAACGGTGTCATCATTAGCATCGTCTGCATCGTCTGCATCGTTTGCATCGTCCGGCATTTGGGCTGCGGGGAAATATTCCTCAACATCTTCTGGTGGAAGGTTCCTGATAGCCTCCAACAGTCGCAATTTTAATGCGGCTTTGTTTCCAGTCGCACAAATACCCAACTCTATCAGCTTTTCCTTAAGTGCATTAAGTTTTGCATTGTCCGCAAATTGCTGGGCGCGAGAAGCCATGACATTAAACAAAAATTCGAGCAATTTACCAGCTGGACGGGCCTCAACTCAATTTTATCCGCCTCAAAGTTTAGGGATCACCAACTTATTTTTCTGATGTTTTAAGATTTTTTTTTCCACACACGAGGGGCCTGTCGGATGACATTTATAGCAGCACTGACAAAATGGCTATTATTTCGCCTTCCACTCCGTCCTTTCAATTTTGCTCAAAACTTTTAATGTTAATATATATATATATATATATATATATATATATATATATATATATATATTTTTTTTTTTTTTTTTTTTTTTTTTTTTTTTTATTGTTCGTATTATCCCACTTCTGATGTTAGAAAATTAAAAATTCTACTTTTCCTTTTGGGGTTCCTGGGTGCAGCAAAAAACGTGTGCTCGCTTAGGACGTTTATTCACAAGAGAGCGAACGAGTGTCGGCGATCGCTCCACATACATCGGTCGATAACTCATCGATGTTGCCAGCTACAACAATTTTCTTCTTTGTAAGTAATCAGATTTTTTGATGAATACGCCAATAAATAAAATATACAAAAATGTTCACAAAAAAATCAACGTTTCAAATATAAATTTTTTTTTTTAAATCCTTCCATGTGCATCTTCAAATAGAAAAAATTTTGTTTTTTGATTTCAGATAAGCCTATCTCGAGATATTCTGCCTACGGTAAAAAATCATCGATTTTCGCAAACTAGCTGTTAATGGCTCAATTTACATTTTTTTTTCATGAACATTTTTTTACAACTTGTTCAAGTGGTGTACTTTTCTATCCTAATAGTTGAAATTAATCACTTTTATAATTTTCGTAAAAAAAAATTCGAAAAAATGGGATTTTTTTTTGGAGTTCAAAACCCACGTAAACCCCTTAAATAAAGGTCGTTAGGGGTACCACGGCACAGAATGAATGAGTCATTTTTATTCGACTACTACACACACCTAACACATTTTTCTGTTCACAAATCTACTCTATATATTAGAAATTAAGAGCTATAGCAGGAGTGGTATCAACGCTGTTCGTACAGGGTGTCCAATAGAGATGTGCGGAAATTAATGAGTCACTATTTATTTTAACAAATGGAGAGATCGGGAAAATGTAAATACTTTTAACCCCTCCATTCCTCAAAACGCTTATAACTTCGTTTCTAATTATCGTAGACAATTTTTCAAATTAAAGTTCAGACGATTCTGAAGAAGATAGTTTTTTCATATTTATCTTTATTCTACGCTGAGTTACAATTGGAAAAGTAAAAATCGCAAAATATTTCATTTTGTTCTGTTTCTGGTTTGGGAACTTAGTTAGTTAGTTAGTCATTTTCATTTCATGTCCATTCACTTTTTTACTTTTTCCTTTGTAACTCATGAACCAACAATTCAATTTTTACGATTTATAATTCAACAATTTTTTCCATCATGGAAAACTATCCCCATTCTTCTACTATTATTAACTTTTTTTTTATTCGTCGGGAAAGTTGAAAAAAATACACACATACCCTATATATGAATTTTCTCCTCTTAAACTATTCATTTTTACGCAATCTCAATAATTTTCCATATAACTAGAAGATTGAGCGCACATTTTTCCAATTTCTAACATTTTCCAAAAACCACCCTCTCCCCGGGACGAAGCTCTTAATACTTTTTCCTCTTTTTTTAAAAACCATTTTATTTTCCCGTTTGAATTTTTTTATCCCATTTCCCTTCAATTTTGTCCAGTTTCTTTCCACCCGCATCTACCCCCAACCCTTTTCCAACTTTCTCCAAATCCACTTCAGTAATTTTATCAACTTTTTACCCCCCCATACCCTCTTGTCTGCGACAAGATTTCGTCAGCTTTTTTCCATTTTTTTTCACTCTTTTTCAATTTTTTCAAAAAAAAAATCGTCCACCCCTTTCCCCTCAAATTATTTCTTAAGGTGCAAATCTCTAGAAAAATTACTTTTCTGCATTTTGGCTCAGAACTCCTGTAAATAATAACCGATTTTTTCCATTTAAATTTTGTAAAAGCCCCCTGTACTATCTCCACATATTATTACTTATTTTTTACGTCCACCCTTTTCCCCCAAATGATTTCTTAAAGTGGCCATCTCTAGAAAAATTATTGGTCTTCTGCATTATGGCTCAGTTTTTATTTCTTTTTGTTTAAAACAAATTGCATCTAATAACACAGGTCAACAAAAAAAAATTTTTGGAGCGAACCAGAAGTGAGACCCATGAATTCCTATGTTTTTTGGGGTGCTGAAACCGAATACAACCTTAAAAATTGTCCAAACATCTACGATTCCCTCCCAGCCACCCCCTATAAGGGGTGGGGTGGGTTAAAAATTCCTTTTAATGAAAAATTGAGATGCATACGGATTTATATGTTTTTTGGGGTGCTGAAACCAAATATGATCTTAAAATATTTCCAAACATCCCTAATTTCACCCTAACCACCCCCTCTGAGGGGTGACGGGGGGTCAAAATTACCTTTTGATGAAAAATTGAGATGCATATGGATTCATATGTTTTTTGGGGTGCTGAAACCGAATATGATCTTAAAATATTTCCAAACATCCCTAATTTCACCCTAACCACCCCCTCTGAGGGGTGACGGGGGGTCAAAAATTCCTTTTAATGAAAAATTGAGATGCATATGGATTCATATGTTTTCTGGGGTGCTGAAACCGACAAGATCTTAAAATATTTCCAAACATCCCAAATCCACCCTAACCACCCCCTCTGAGGGGGGACGGGGGGTCAAAATTACCTTTTAATGAAAAATTAAGATACATATGGATTCATATGTTTTTTGGGGTGCTGAAACCGAATATGATCTTAAAATATTTCCAAACATCCCTAATTTCACCCTAACCACCCCCTCTGAGGGGGGACGGGGGGTCAAAATTACCTTTTAATGAAAAATTGTTGGAATCTGAAAAGAGATGTACCTGAGGAGAAAAGGGGACAGAAAAGAAAGGTTTTAACAAGATCGTTTAGGGAAAAGAGAGTCCGCTATCATAGCACGCAATAGACACGGCTAACAAAATGTAACGAAATACACACTCATCGGAATCAAAGGCAATTTTCCACCCACTGGAAGTCAGAAGGCAATTGCCACTTTTTTATCAAAAGGCGATTCCCACCCCATTTGGAAATATTTTAAGATCACATACGGTTTGAGCAACCCAAAAAACATATGAATCCATATGCATCTCAATCTTTCATTAAAAGGAATTTTTAACCCACCCCACCCCTTATAGGGGGTGGCTGGGGTGAAATTAGGGATTTTTGGAAATATTTTAAGATCATATTCGGTTTCAGCACCCCAGAAAACATATGAATCCATATGCATCTCAATTTTTCATTAAAAGGAATTTTTGACCCCCCGTCACCCCTCAGAAGGGGTGGTTAGGGTGAAATTAGGGATGTTTGGAAATATTTTAAGATCATATTCGGTTTCAGCACCCCAAAAAACATATGAATCCATATGCATCTCAATTTTCCATCAAAAGGTAACTTTGACCCCCCGTCACCCCTCAGAGGGGGTGGTTAGGGTGAAATTAGGGATTTTTGGAAATATTTTAAGATCATATTCGGTTTCAGCACCCCAGAAAACATATGAATCCATATGCATCTCAATTTTTCATTAAAAGGAATTTTTGACCCCCCGTCACCCCTCAGAAGGGGTGGTTAGGGTGAAATTAGGGATGTTTGGAAATATTTTAAGATCATATTCGGTTTCAGCACCCCAAAAAACATATGAATCCATATGCATCTCAATTTTCCATCAAAAGGTAACTTTGACCCCCCGTCACCCCTCAGAGGGGGTGGTTAGGGTGAAATTAGGGATGTTTGGAAATATTTTAAGATCATATTCGGTTTCAGCACCCCAAAAAACATATGAATCCATATGCATCTCAATTTTTCATCAAAAGGTAATTTTGACCCCCCGTCACCCCTCAGAGGGGGTGGTTAGGGTGAAATTAGGGATGTTTGGAAATATTTTAAGATCATATTTGGTTTCAGCACCCCAAAAAACATATAAATCCGTATGCATCTCAATTTTTCATTAAAAGGAATTTTTAACCCACCCCACCCCTTATAGGGGGTGGCTGGGAGGGAATCGTAGATGTTTGGACAATTTTTAAGGTTGTATTCGGTTTCAGCACCCCAAAAAACATAGGAATTCATGGGTCTCACTTCTGGTTCGCTCCAAAAATTTTTTTTTGTTGACCTGTGTAATCTTTCCATTTATTTTATTTTTAATATATACTGCTTTATATATGTTATACATATGTTTTTTTATATTTTAATTTTTATATATACTGTTAGGATGAGGGCCCAAGCCCGATAGTCCTGCTGGCGAAGCCAGCCAAACCATCAACTACTAGTATCTAATATATAAAATTCTTCTGTCACAGTTTTAGTGGTTATGCTCCTCCGAAACGGCTTGACCGATTTTGATGAAATTTAATATGTATATTCAGTAGGTATGAGAAGGTTTATAACTAATTTTTATACCCCTAAGTGTTAAGGTTGGGTCACCCTAAAAATTTTTTTTTTATTTTTTGGTAAAATTTTTTTTTGGTAATTTTTTTATGGTGTGGCATTAAATTAATTAAAAAATACATTTAGTCCTAAATTTTTACCCTTCTACCACCAACCCCTAATTTTTAATAGCATTTTTTATTTTTTAACCCCGATCGATAGCAATAACTTGATAACTTGGTACCGATTTCATTCATTTTTTTTAAAGTTTTCTAATACTTTTTAGAAGGTTCTTACGGAAAGAAAAGTTAATAAAATTGCGCAGAAAATTGGATAATTTCAGAAAACTTAACGATTATTTTAACTTCACGAGTTTGACCGTTCGAGCGTTCTCGATTTCAACGGATTTTAATGAAAATTAGTAAAATTATTGTTTTGAGGTCACTGATTTTGAATATTATCAAAATTTACCAATCCAAGATGGCGGACCCAATATGGCGACCAAGATTTCTAGATTTCAATGGATTTTAATGAAAATAAGTACAGTGATAATTTTGAGGGCACCAATTCTGAATATTATCAAAATTTACAAATCCAAGATGGCGGACCCAATATGGCGACCAAGATTTCTCGATTTCAATGGATTTAAATGAAAATTAGTACAATCATTGCTTTGAGGTCACTGATTTTGAATATTACCAAAATTTCCAAATCCAAATTGGCCGATCCAACATCGCGATTAAAATGTCTCAATTACAACGGATTTTAATGAAAATTAGTACAATGGTTATTCTGAAGCAACTAATTTAGAATATCGAGATTTCCAAATCCAAGATTGTGACCAACAATTTCTTGATTTTAACGGATTTTAATGGAAATTAGTACTACAATTATTCTGGGGCCACTAATTTGAATGTTATCAAAATTTCCAAATTCAAGATGGTGGATCCAACACGGCGACCAAAATGTCTCGATTTGGACGGATTTTAATGAAAATTGGTATAATGATTATTCTGAGGCCACTAATTTCGAATATTATTAAAATTTGTAAGCCCAAGTTGGCAGGTCCAATAGGGAGACCATAATGTCCCGATTTCAACAGATTTTATTGAAAATTAATACAATGATTATTCTGATACCAATAATTTGAAATACATATTATCAAAATTTCCAAATCCAAGATAGCGGATCCAATATGGTGATGCAAATTTCTCGACTTCTTGAAAATTAGTACGATTTTTTTGGTGCGACTAATTTGGTCATTATCGAATTATCAAAGTTTCTAGGTCCAAAATGGCGGACCCAATATATATAAAAAAAATTTCAACGGGTTTTAATGAAATTTGGTACAATAATTGTGTTAATGCCACTAATTTTTAATAATATCAAGATTTGCATATTCAAGATGGCGGATCCATGAAGGGGTTTTCGGGTTGAATCAATTTTTAGGATATAACAAACTAGAACATTTGAGAAGTCTTTAATCAGTAAGTATTTACCCGACGTCGGATGATACCGGGTAATTTTCCAATATTTGTGAATGTAAAACGGTTTACTTAATATTAACCCTTTATAGCCCCATGTGACATTACTGTAACAAACCTCAAAAATCCCGCTAGAATACGCACCGAATGTATTTAGTTCATTCAAATCGGCGCCACTTTGCTGTCACATATTATTGAACAATGTAGTATCCACGGCAATCATCATAGACAGCGTAAACTGTTAACAGTTAATCGATTAGAATTTCGCCCGTAATTGAAAGTGACAAGTTGAAATTCGTGCAAATTTTAAATTTTACAAAAAAAATACAAAAAGTGTGTAAAATTGTGTTATTTTCTTGGAAACCTATAGATAAGTGAATGAATATGTTCCTTCCATACCAAATTAGTTTTTTTTGTTTAAGTTTAACTCAATTTTACAGTAATGTTACACTCCCTTAAATGTGAAATAAATAATTAATAATACATATTTTTTTAATTTCTGAGAAATACGTATTTTTTATTTCCCTAAACCTGTCCATTTTTAACATAATTTTAATGTTTTATGATCTTGGGCTATAAAGGGTTAAACAACGTGTAAGTTTGTTCAATAAATTAATTAGAGATATGAAACGGAAACACTGTTTTCTTATATTAATGGTATTATTTGTAGAAACATGCGAAAAGAAAGAACACGATCAAATATTGGTCGACGCACAGGGCATAATGAAAATGTACCGGAAAGGGCAGTACAACGTCTGCCGGGCCAGCTGGTATATATATAAAGCTAAATACACTTTTTTACAATTTCCTTCGTAACTCAAGAACCAACAATTCAATTTTTATGATTTAAGGCTCAAAAAATTGCTAATTATTTTCCCCATCACATTCTTCTACTATTATTAAATTTTTTTTTTATTCGTCCGAAAAATCGAAAAAAATACATACCTTTTCTCTCTTAAACTATTCAATTTTACGCAATCTCAATAATTTTCCATATAACTAGAGGCTTCAAGGTACATTTGTGTAATTTTTAACATTTTCAAAAAACTACCCTCTGCCCTGGATGAACCTTTTTACACTTTTTCCGCTTTTTTTTAAAAACCTTTTTATTTTCCCTTTTGAATTTTTCCAACCCCTTCGATTTCTTCCAGTATTTTTTCCATCCACTTCTACCCCAACCCTTTGCCAACTTTCTGAAGATCCACTTCCTCAATTTTATCAACTCTTTAACCCCTCCACACACACCCTCTCGTGTCCGCAAAGATTTTGTCAATTTTTTTGTTCAGTTTTTCCCAATTACCTCAACAAAAAAATCGTTGAATTTGCATTTATTTTCAACATATAGTCATCTCAAATACCTGTCGAATGACCTCTCACTCATCCCCTTAAACGAATTAGGGCCCGAACTACGATCATCGTTTCCCTTCTTCGTTATATTTCGGGACCTTGTTCGGTGATCTCTAAAAATCAGCGGCGATTCATTGTCCAGACCTATCTTTCAACTTTCCACCCTCAGAACTAGGCCAAATCTTGACCGATTTTCATCATTCAAATGTTATATACGGCTATCATATGTTACGTTTAATGTTTAACGTATAACGTTTAATGTTTAACGTATAACGTTTATATTTGCTAACTAACAATATAGAAAGTGTGTAGACTCTTTGAAATGACAATGAAAAAACCAAAAACAGAAAAAGCTATTAAAAAAAAAAGTACAATGAAGGAAAAAAAGAAAGGATAATAGATTCATAAAAGTGAGAAGAAGAAACAAGGAAATATGGGAAGTTAGAGTTTTGTGAAAAATTTGGTATTTGGAGTTTGGCACAATAATACAATGGTTGCAGTTAACATAACCTACATTTATTTAAACAAAATTGTAGCTGATGAAATTATAATTTGCTGGCTAGTCTTCTCGATGCTGTATTGGTTGGCGGCTGTAGCTACTGCTGCTACTTCGTTTCGCCCGCTTTGATCTAGTGTTAAAATATAAAAAATATAAAATAAGCAAAAAAACTGAGCAAACTAATTCAAACCACAGGAAAAAATTAAGAAAGCAAAGAGTGAGCAAGCGGAATTAAGTAAACAAAAAAATAAGCTAGCAAAAGTGGAAAAAAAGTTAAATTTAGGAGTTCAAAATAAATACATTAATATATTTCCGGGATTTCCAAGTGACCAAGAGGTTACCAGAACACTGGTTCTATTTTATAGAGTTATCGCCAGTAATCCTAATCCTCTCAAAGTACTAATTATTACGTTAATTATTACAAAATTATTAAAAAATTATCAAACAACGTTTACCAAATTTTTATAAATTACAATATATTATCAAAAAAATGCCCCTATTTCAACGTTTAACCCTTAATGTTTAACGTTTAATGTTTAACGTTTAACGTTTAATACTGGGGCCACACTAACGGCAAATGCCGTTGATTATCTCGTTAGTGGACGTTAAACCTAAGTCTACCCACGACTCAACGAGATAATTTTTCAATATGCTGTTTGACGTTAGGTGATAATTCGGGTGGCGGTCTTTTTTAGCAAAATAAAGAGATTTAACGCGATAATTACTGCTTGTGTGGCCACACTGACGTTTGTTCATTGTGCGCCGTATTTGTTTTCTGACTGGACAAAATATCATATTTAACGCCATTTTTATTAGCGATGATAGGCAATGAGGTTGAATTTGTAGTGTGACGTTTAACGTCTAAATTTTAACGCCTAATGTTTAACGTTTAACGCTTAATGTTTAATGTCTAACGTTTAACGCTTCACGCTTAACGTTTAACGCTTACCGTGTAACGCTTAACATTTTACGTATAACGCTTAACGTTTAACGCCTAACGTTTAACGCCTAACGTTTAACGCTTAACGTCTAACGCCTAACGTTTAACACTTAACGTTTAACGCCTAACGCTTAACGCTTAACATTCAACGCTTAACGTTTAACGCCTAATGCTTAACGTTTAACGCTTAACGTTTAACGCTTAACGTTTAACGTTAAACGCCTAACGCTTAACGCCTAACGCTTAACGCCCAACGTTTAACGCCCAACGTTTAACGCTTAACGTTCAACGCTTAACGCCCAAAGTTTAACGCTTAAGGCCTAACGCTTAACGTTTAACGCTTAACGATTCACGCTTAACGTTTAACGCCTAACGCTTAACGCTTAACGTTTAACACCTAAGGCTTACCGCCTAACGCTTAACGTTTAGCACTTAACGTTTAGCACTTAACGTTTAGCACTTAACGTTTAACGCTTAACGTTTAACGCTTAACGTTTAACGCTTAACGTTTAACGCTTAATGTTTAACGCTTAACGCCTAACACTTAACGATTAACGCCTAACTCTTAACGTTTAACGTATAACGTTTGACGCTTAACGTTCAACGCTTAACGTTTAACGTCCAACACTTAACGCCTAACGCTTAACGCCTAACATTTAGCGCTTAACGCTTAACGTTTAACGCCTAATGCTTAACGTTTAACGCCTAACGTCTAACACTTAACGTTTAACGTTTAACGCCTAACGTATAACGGCTAACGCCTAGCACTTAACGTTTAACGTTTAACGCCTAACACTTAACGTTTAACGTATAACGGCTAACGCTTAACGTTTAACGCCTAACGTTTAATGCTTAACGCTTAACATTTAACGCTTAACGTTTAACGCCTAACGCTTAACGTTTAACGCCTAACGTTTAACGCCTAACGGTTAACGCTTAACGTTTAACGCCTAACGCGTAACGCCTAACGTTTAACGCCTAACGTTTAACGCCTAACGTTTAACGCCTAACGTTTAACGCTTAACGTTTAACGCTTAACGTTTAACGCTTAACGTTTAACGCTTAACGTTTAACGCTTAACGTTTAACGTTCAACGTTCAACGTTTAACGCTTAACGATTAACGTTTAACGTTTAACGCTTAACGTTTAACGTTCAACGTTTAACGCTTAACGATTAACGTTTAACGCTTAACGCTTAACGTTTAACACTTAACGCTTAACGTTTAACGTTAAACGCTTAACGCTTAACGTTTAACGTTTAACGCTTAACGTTTAACGCTTAACGTTTAACGCTTAACGCTTAACGTTTAACGCTTAACGCTTAACGCTTAACGTTTAACGTTTAACGCTTAACGCTTAACGTTTAACGTTTAACGCTTAACGTTTAACGCTTAACGCTTAACGTTTAACGCTTAACGTTTAACGCTTAACGCTTAACGTTTAACGTTTAACGCTTAACGTTTAACGCTTAACGCTTAACGTTCAACGTTTAACGCTTAACGCTTAACACTTAACTTAAGCGTTAAACGTTAGGCGTTAAGCGTTAAGCGTTAAACGTTAGGCGTTAAGCGTTAGGCGTTAAGCGTTAAACGTTAAGCGTTAAACGTTAAGCGTTAAGCGTTAAGCGTTAAACGTTAGCCGTTAAGCGTTAAACGTTAGGCGTTAAACGTTAAGCGTTAAACGTTAAGCGTTAAACGTTAGGCGTTGAACGTTAAGCGTTAAACGTTAAACGTTAAGCGTTAAGCGTTAGACGTTAAGCGTTAAACGTTAAGCGTTAAGCGTTAGGCGTTAAGCGTTAAACGTTAAGCGTTAAGCGTTAAACGTTAAGCGTTAAACGTTAAGCGTTAAACGTTAAGCGTTAAACGTTAAGCGTTAAACGTTAAACGTTAAGCGTTAAGCGTTAAGCGTTAAACGTTAAGCGTTAAGCGTTAAACGTTAAGCGTTAAACGTTAAGCGTTAAACGTTAAACGTTAAGCGTTAAACGTTAAGCGTTAAACGTTAGGCGTTAAGCGTTAAACGTTAAGCGTTAAACGTTAGGCGTTAAGCGTTAAGCGTTAAACGTTAAACGTTAAGCGTTAAACGTTAAGCGTTAAACGTTAAGCGTTAAACGTTAAGCGTTAAACGTTAAACGTTAAGCGTTAAGCGTTAAGCGTTAAGCGTTAAGCGTTAAACGTTAAGCGTTAAACGTTAAGCGTTAAACGTTAAACGTTAAGCGTTAAACGTTAAGCGTTAAACGTTAAGCGTTAAGCGTTCAACGTTAAACGTTAAGCGTTAAACGTTAAGCGTTAAACGTTAAGCGTTAAGCGTTAAACGTTAGGCGTTAGGCGTTAAGCGTTAAACGTTAAGCGTTAAACGTTAGGCGTTAAGCGTTAAACGTTAAGCGTTAAACGTTAAGCGTTAAACGTTAAACGTTAAGCGTTAAGCGTTAAGCGTTAAACGTTAAGCGTTAAACGTTAAGCGTTAAACGTTAAACGTTAAGCGTTAAGTGTTAAGCGTTAAACGTTAAGCGTGAAGCGTTAAGCGTTAAACGTTAAGCGTTAGGCGTTAAGCGTTAAACGTTAAGCGTTAAACGTTAGGCGTTAAACGTTAAGCGTTAAACGTTAAACGTTAAGCGTTAAACGTTAGACGTTAAGCGTTAAACGTTAAGCGTTAAGCGTTAGGCGTTAAGCGTTAAACGTTAAGCGTTAAGCGTTAAACGTTAAGCGTTAAACGTTAAGCGTTAAACGTTAAGCGTTAAACGTTAAGCGTTAAACGTTAAGCGTTAAACGTTAAGCGTTAAACGTTAAACGTTAAGCGTTAAGCGTTAAGCGTTAAGCGTTAAGCGTTAAGCGTTAAGCGTTAAGCGTTAAGCGTTAAGCGTTAAACGTTAAGCGTTAAACGTTAAACGTTAAGCGTTAAACGTTAAGCGTTAAACGTTAAGCGTTAAGCGTTAAGCGTTAAACGTTAAGCGTTAAACGTTAGGCGTTAAACGTTAAGCGTTAAGCGTTAAGCGTTAGACGTTAAGCGTTAAACGTTAAGCGTTAAGCGTTAGGCGTTAAGCGTTAAACGTTAAGCGTTAAGCGTTAAACGTTAAGCGTTAAACGTTAAGCGTTAAACGTTAAGCGTTAAACGTTAAGCGTTAAACGTTAAGCGTTAAACGTTAAGCGTTAAGCGTTAAGCGTTAAGCGTTAAGCGTTAAGCGTTAAGCGTTAAGCGTTAAGCGTTAAGCGTTAAGCGTTAAGCGTTAAACGTTAAGCGTTAAACGTTAAACGTTAAGCGTTAAACGTTAAGCGTTAAACGTTAAGCGTTAAGCGTTAAGCGTTCAACGTTAAACGTTAAGCGTTAAACGTTAAGCGTTAAACGTTAAGCGTTAAGCGTTAAACGTTAGGCGTTAGGCGTTAAGCGTTAAACGTTAAGCGTTAAACGTTAGGCGTTAAGCGTTAAACGTTAAGCGTTAAACGTTAAGCGTTAAACGTTAAACGTTAAGCGTTAAGCGTTAAGCGTTAAACGTTAAGCGTTAAACGTTAAGCGTTAAGCGTTAAACGTTAAGCGTTAAACGTTAAGCGTTAAACGTTAAGCGTTAAACGTTAAACGTTAAGCGTTAAACGTTAGGCGTTAAGCGTTAAGCGTTAAACGTTAAGCGTTAAGCGTTAAACGTTAAGCGTTAGACGTTAAGCGTTAAACGTTAAGCGTTAAACGTTAGGCGTTAAACGTTAAGCGTTAAACGTTTAAGCCGGGTTTAAGCCAGGCTCAAGCCGGGTTTAAGCCAGGCTTAAGCCGGGTTTAAGCCAGGCTTAAGCCGGGTTTAAGCCAGACTTAAGCCGGGTTTAAGCCAGGCTTAAGACGGGTTTAAGCCAGGCTTAAGCCGGGTTTAATCCAGGCTTAAGCCGGGTTTAAGCCAGGCTTAAGCCGGGTTTAAGCCAGGCTTAACGCGTAACGCCTAACGTTTAACGCCTAACGTTTAACGCCTAACGTTTAACGCCTAACGTTTAACGCTTAACGTTTAACGCTTAACGTTTAACGCTTAACGTTTAACGCTTAACGTTTAACGCTTAACGTTTAACGTTCAACGTTCAACGTTTAACGCTTAACGATTAACGTTTAACGTTTAACGCTTAACGTTTAACGTTCAACGTTTAACGCTTAACGATTAACGTTTAACGCTTAACGCTTAACGTTTAACACTTAACGCTTAACGTTTAACGTTAAACGCTTAACGCTTAACGTTTAACGTTTAACGCTTAACGTTTAACGCTTAACGTTTAACGCTTAACGCTTAACGTTTAACGCTTAACGCTTAACGCTTAACGTTTAACGTTTAACGCTTAACGCTTAACGTTTAACGTTTAACGCTTAACGTTTAACGCTTAACGCTTAACGTTTAACGCTTAACGTTTAACGCTTAACGCTTAACGTTTAACGTTTAACGCTTAACGTTTAACGCTTAACGCTTAACGTTCAACGTTTAACGCTTAACGCTTAACACTTAACTTAAGCGTTAAACGTTAGGCGTTAAGCGTTAAGCGTTAAACGTTAGGCGTTAAGCGTTAGGCGTTAAGCGTTAAACGTTAAGCGTTAAACGTTAAGCGTTAAGCGTTAAGCGTTAAACGTTAGCCGTTAAGCGTTAAACGTTAGGCGTTAAACGTTAAGCGTTAAACGTTAAGCGTTAAACGTTAGGCGTTGAACGTTAAGCGTTAAACGTTAAACGTTAAGCGTTAAGCGTTAGACGTTAAGCGTTAAACGTTAAGCGTTAAGCGTTAGGCGTTAAGCGTTAAACGTTAAGCGTTAAGCGTTAAACGTTAAGCGTTAAACGTTAAGCGTTAAACGTTAAGCGTTAAACGTTAAGCGTTAAACGTTAAACGTTAAGCGTTAAGCGTTAAGCGTTAAACGTTAAGCGTTAAGCGTTAAACGTTAAGCGTTAAACGTTAAGCGTTAAACGTTAAACGTTAAGCGTTAAACGTTAAGCGTTAAACGTTAGGCGTTAAGCGTTAAACGTTAAGCGTTAAACGTTAGGCGTTAAGCGTTAAGCGTTAAACGTTAAACGTTAAGCGTTAAACGTTAAGCGTTAAACGTTAAGCGTTAAACGTTAAGCGTTAAACGTTAAACGTTAAGCGTTAAGCGTTAAGCGTTAAGCGTTAAGCGTTAAACGTTAAGCGTTAAACGTTAAACGTTAAGCGTTAAACGTTAAGCGTTAAACGTTAAGCGTTAAGCGTTCAACGTTAAACGTTAAGCGTTAAACGTTAAGCGTTAAACGTTAAGCGTTAAGCGTTAAACGTTAGGCGTTAGGCGTTAAGCGTTAAACGTTAAGCGTTAAACGTTAGGCGTTAAGCGTTAAACGTTAAGCGTTAAACGTTAAGCGTTAAACGTTAAACGTTAAGCGTTAAGCGTTAAGCGTTAAACGTTAAGCGTTAAACGTTAAGCGTTAAACGTTAAACGTTAAGCGTTAAGTGTTAAGCGTTAAACGTTAAGCGTGAAGCGTTAAGCGTTAAGCGTTAAACGTTAAGCGTTAGGCGTTAAGCGTTAAACGTTAAGCGTTAAACGTTAGGCGTTAAACGTTAAGCGTTAAACGTTAAACGTTAAGCGTTAAACGTTAGACGTTAAGCGTTAAACGTTAAGCGTTAAGCGTTAGGCGTTAAGCGTTAAACGTTAAGCGTTAAGCGTTAAACGTTAAGCGTTAAACGTTAAGCGTTAAACGTTAAGCGTTAAACGTTAAGCGTTAAACGTTAAGCGTTAAACGTTAAGCGTTAAACGTTAAACGTTAAGCGTTAAGCGTTAAGCGTTAAGCGTTAAGCGTTAAGCGTTAAGCGTTAAGCGTTAAACGTTAAGCGTTAAACGTTAAACGTTAAGCGTTAAACGTTAAGCGTTAAACGTTAAGCGTTAAGCGTTAAGCGTTAAACGTTAAGCGTTAAACGTTAGGCGTTAAACGTTAAGCGTTAAGCGTTAAGCGTTAGACGTTAAGCGTTAAACGTTAAGCGTTAAGCGTTAGGCGTTAAGCGTTAAACGTTAAGCGTTAAGCGTTAAACGTTAAGCGTTAAACGTTAAGCGTTAAACGTTAAGCGTTAAGCGTTAAGCGTTAAGCGTTAAGCGTTAAGCGTTAAGCGTTAAGCGTTAAGCGTTAAGCGTTAAGCGTTAAACGTTAAGCGTTAAACGTTAAACGTTAAGCGTTAAACGTTAAGCGTTAAACGTTAAGCGTTAAGCGTTAAGCGTTCAACGTTAAACGTTAAGCGTTAAACGTTAAGCGTTAAACGTTAAGCGTTAAGCGTTAAACGTTAGGCGTTAGGCGTTAAGCGTTAAACGTTAAGCGTTAAACGTTAGGCGTTAAGCGTTAAACGTTAAGCGTTAAACGTTAAGCGTTAAACGTTAAGCGTTAAACGTTAAACGTTAAGCGTTAAGCGTTAAGCGTTAAACGTTAAGCGTTAAACGTTAAGCGTTAAGCGTTAAACGTTAAGCGTTAAACGTTAAGCGTTAAACGTTAAGCGTTAAACGTTAAACGTTAAGCGTTAAACGTTAGGCGTTAAGCGTTAAGCGTTAAACGTTAAGCGTTAAGCGTTAAACGTTAAGCGTTAGGCGTTAAGCGTTAAACGTTAAGCGTTAAACGTTAGGCGTTAAACGTTAAGCGTTAAACGTTTAAGCCGGGTTTAAGCCAGGCTCAAGCCGGGTTTAAGCCAGGCTTAAGCCGGGTTTAAGCCAGGCTTAAGCCGGGTTTAAGCCAGGCTTAAGCCGGGTTTAAGCCAGGCTTAAGACGGGTTTAAGCCAGGCTTAAGCCGGGTTTAATCCAGGCTTAAGCCGGGTTTAAGCCAGGCTTAAGCCGGGTTTAAGCCAGGCTTAAGCCGGGTTTAAGCCAGGCTTAAGCCGGGTTTAAGCCAGGCTTAAGCCGGGTTTAAGCCGGGTTTAAGCCAGGCTTAAGCCGGTTTTAAGTGGAAGATTGGGATTGTCCTAACTCAACGGAGCTTACTGAAGAAGACGATATGTAAGTCTACGGGATTTCCACACTTCTTTGTTAACTAATTTCTTCTAATATTTAGGTCTTCTACACCTTGTCCAGTGTGGAATAAGAATTCGACAAAATTGCTATTAACAGAGCGACTTAAAAGGCATGATTTGTTTGAGAATGGAAAAACAAGAAACTAAGTGTTATGGAATACTGTCTTAAGGAGCATAAAGACATATGATGCCGAATTACCGTTTGCAAAACTAGATTTAAAAACAAAATTTTACAATTTATACATTATGTATAAGGGAACAAAACTACGAAATGCGTCTTCAGGGCGAAATCGGACTAATTGGGAGTACAGTCAAGTCTCCTATAACGCGGAAACCGCGGTATGAGAGACTTCAAATTAATTCAAATCAGGATAGGGGAGAGTGGGGCAGATTCATACAAGGGGCACCTACATACACTGAGTATATCTGAAGTTAGGCGCGGAGCAAAAGAATGAAGTTAGTGTGTGTGTATCATTGAGTTTATGATTTGATTTGTAAATTATCCTACATGACGACAGTTTTTTTTTTACATATTTCTTTATCAATAAACAAGCGATGGGGTACATTCATACACAAGTACAATGGGCACATTCATACTATATAAATGTGCCCTTGCACTTGTGTTTTTTCGCAATTTAATGATACCTATCATTTTTTGTTACACAGAACGATAATGGTTAGAAATTATAAGAATTTATATATATTTATGTATTTTTTGCTAGCTAACACGATGTCAAAATGGACACGAACAGATATAGATAGATAAAGTTTTTCATTTTGATTTTTATTATTTGTTTGTTATTTAAAAGAATTATTTTTGTTTTATGTTAAGAAACAATATTTATGACGAATAAATAGTGATTTTTAATCCTTCTTTCATTTTTTTTCAAGTGTGTATTAACCTATCTCTTCATGTATGAATGTGCCCCACTAATGGGGTACATTCATACATTTTCCTTTTTTTTTCGTAGCATTATGGAAATTCGCGCACGTGATTTTCCAGTAATATTATGCTTCTATTACAGTATAAAATAGTTAAACTATGAATTTGTCATAAATTGAAAGACCTATATGTAATACAGAGCATTCTACAAAGCGAAATATAAAAACTGTATGAAGCTGCCCCACTCTTCCCTAAGCGTGCTATGGAAACCGCGTTTTGAGAAACATAGAAATAAGACAAATCAGAATAATCTATACCGCGTTATAAGGAAACCACCACCGCGTTCTATAGAAACCGCGTTATAAGAAACTCAGATTTAATACAAATTAAACGATTTGTACCACGTTATATGGAATCTCAGAAATAAATAAATTCTATATAAATCAGACCTATATAAAAACTGCGTTCTCAAAGTAACAAGTTGTGACTGGTACGGTTAATAAATAAAATTTTATAATAGAAATGACAATGAATATGTAGATTTTTACATATTTAAATTTTGGTTTAATTACTACTAGAATTGACAAACAGAAGAATACACCACAAATTTTATTTATTTATTTATTTATGACAGCTAGGACTTAAAATTAATTTTAAGCCTACCTATGAAATAGCGCACTCGGGAACCGAGCCCATATGGCGCATCCTAAATCTAGGTTTTATTACAGCTAATTAAATCTAGCTATTTCCTACTAATAATATTATTTTTATATTTACAGATAATTACCGCCGTGGGTCAGTCCAAATTAATGCAGAACACAATTTTGAATTTAAAGGATTTCAAATAGTTACTAGTAATGTATGCAGAAAACAATTTTTTACAATTTTAAATTTAAAGGATTTCAGACAACTTAAAGTATGTTATGTTCAAATTACAATGTCCGTTGTGAAACGGCGAGTTCGATGAAATTTAGATAAAAATCTAATAAATAAAGAAAAGAATTAACAAAAATAGAGGTCTACTGTATGAAATTATAATTACTTTCAGATACTGTTCAAGGATCTAAAGGTTAAATATGGGTAAGTATACCTAATGCCGAGAGTAGGGACAGTAGGTCCAAGGGAGTGGATGGGTTAAGAAGGGTAGTTAAGTTTGGGAATTTTCCATTGCACATATTCTTTCTTAACTCGCATTCCGTTAAAATGTGCCGCATGCTGAGGCTTCTCTGGCAACTCTGGCAGCCAGGTTGAGGACCTCAAGTCATGAGGTGAGCGTGAGTAAGTCTAGTGTGGCCTGTTCGAGTCCTGAATATTCCCAGCGGGAATTTTGGTCAGGCATTCCAACGGAAGCCTTGTGGAAGCAAAGAACAATTTTCACTATCAATTCCAAGTTAGTCGCATGGAAGCTAGGTGGAAGGACAAGCGCGAACGAAAGCTCCTTGTATATTTTCTCCTCACTCTCGCTCTTTCGATCGAGTTCTTCAAAGACGCAATTCGTGAATACCGGTTGAAAATAATTCATTCCTGTTTGTACTTTGAGTTGAGCCTGTGCGTGCTTTATCCCGCTTTTTATGTTGTATTATTTTCCAAATTGAATTATAATATAAAATAATATAATAATGAATTGAATTTTGGTTAATAGAGTTGTTTCATTTATTGACATTATAATTTCCAAACCCAGGAGTCTATTTCTTGGATACTTCTGGGGAAGCGGTAGGAGCTATAGACTTTGATTCCAAATAGATCTCATGTCCTGTTAATGTCATGAATTCCTTATTGCTCCTATGGGATCTTGGAGGAAGCAAAAGAAAAGCTTTTTTACTGATTCCTCCTAATGACATGCAATGTTAAAATGAAATGAAGTGTGCAACAAAGAGTCATGCATCCATGCCTTCGCAGGAGTAGCTTCCACTTGCATCTAGGACTGCTTCTTTTCCCGCTGGGTTTTTACTCCGTTCCAACGTGAAAGCTCTTTATTGTACAGAGGTAGAGCCAAGGTCTTGTGGTGGTGAGCCAAGAATGTGATTTCTCGTTGCCAGGTCTCCTCGGCAGCTTTCCTCAACTTTTGTATGCAAAAACGCCTAATGAAAGAAGCAGCTGGGACGTCTTCTTCTCTTTCGTCGTCATCGAAGGTGGACTTGGCCGCTTTATCTGCTTCTTCATTCCCTTGGATGTCAGAATGGGCTGGGGTCCAGATTACCCTAATGGGGTGTTTTGTCTTCTTTAGTAGGGCCTGGCAAACTTTCACCAAGGGTTCATATTGATGATTGTTTCTTATCGCCTGAATGGCTGACTTAGAGTCAGTGTATATTGATATCGCTACGTGCTTGTCCAGGGCATAGGAAATGGCCTTCCATATGGTCACAAGTTCGGCCTCGTAGCTCGATGTTTCTTTAGGCAATTTGAATCGGTAAATATCCGGTGAGTTTGGGCTTCTGGGATGGTAGACTACCATGCCGCCGCCGCAGAGTGGTAAGCTCCGATCACGGTTGACCATCGTGGAAGTCAAATTGTTAAACATTTGCGTTTTATATTTGTTTTCCTACTTTGGGCCTGTGCCAATCGGACGACTGATGAAAATTCTGACAAGTCGAAGTGAAATTTAATATTTTACCATTATATGAGGATATAGCGTGAGTATAGAGCGCACCATATAAAAAATGCGTAACAGTTAACATGTCACTTTCAACATGACGACTTTCTATTTTATTTATATAGGAAAACAATAATTTCTAAGAGAAGTGGAGGCACTGTGTGAAAGTATATAAGATAGTCATAAGCAGAGGGAAATACTACTACTCTATTCTTCTCATTTCGTATGGTAAAATTGATCTCCTGCAAGAAATCATTTAATTTTCGCCCACATTCAACTGTCAAAATATCATCTCCATTTGGCACAGCAAATTTGTGAAATATAAATTCACCAGAGAAAATTATTTTAACACAATTCACTTCGAGTAAAAGGTTTCCGATTGGCACCGGCCCATTGTTAGATATTTTTTTCCACCACCTTTAAAAAAATCGCGCTAACTAGCGATTCATTACAGTCGCCAACATTTTACCTAGCCCCTAAGGCTAGGTAAAATTCGACCTGTCAGAATTTTCATTAGTCGTCCGATTGTCACAGGCCTAAGATGATCTTTGCGTAGTCAAACATCTGCAATGCGTTCATCTACCTTGATGGCTCATATACGTTAAGAGTAGGAGTATTCCACCCAAGCTAAACTTTAGATGCATTAGCAACCAATTCATCTATTATCTGGACGATAGATTTTGAACTCTAGGACCAAGCATTGATAGCATAGGTGATTTTGGAGATTACGTGTGCGTCCGTTACAAGCTTTTTTGTGGACATGCCGATGAACTTACTTGTCCTTAGGGTACCTATCAGTGGTGTGATTTTACGTCGTATTAATCCTATATAATTTTTCCGATAATTTGTATCAAAAATTACTCCAAGATATTTTGCTGCTTCAACTCTTTCCAAAATCATATTTTTTGTTTAACCGTTATTTCGTTTTCGATAGTCCATTGGTTAACGATTATTTCGTTTTCGTTTTTGATAGTCCAGTCGACTCAGCCCTAAGAACTAAACAATAGTTCAGTTTCCTGAGTTTTTGCAAATTTTTAACTGAATTTCGTGATGAAAAGTACTATTCCATGGTCCCATTTTGAAATGTAACACTGGCAGCACCAAAATAAATTTGAAGTTTTAAAATGTCAGTTGTCAAAAATTTGAAATTTCAAATGCTCCTGTAGCGGGGCTGGCAACCGAGTTTTTGTTGATATTTATCTATTAAGTTATGGCCTTTTCTCAAAGTTTATTGCTAGGGAACACTACTTTGGCCAATATTTCAAAAGAGGAGAAAGCATTGCTTAACGATTCTCAGCGAAACAGCGAAAAGGCACTGGAGGTAATCGATGAATCGCCGACTAATAAGACCGTCTCGAAAACTGGTAAATATCGCGGAAGATTGACCCAAACTCAGTCAAGGAACCGAGTTCTGCTAAGGAAGAGCAAATCCGAAAATCAAATAAAGGAGAATTCGTCGAAAGACGATTTCTCGAAGTTCTTTGAAAGCGATTTTAGTTGTGAGCACTCCACAAACAGCAGCAAAAGAAAGCATTCCAGGAGAAGTAGTTTCGAAGATGCAAAACCACCGAAGACATCGAGAATTTCAGAAGATAACATTAATGATTTCTTTGATGATTCTGTGGCCTTCTCAAAAATCGCTATTTTTGATGGGAAACAAGAAAAGGAGTCCTATTCAACTGGCACTAAGGCAAGTGATCAGCTCCAAAAGGCATCGGCCGTGGAGGACGAATGGGGCACAAATATAGGTTTTGAAGATTTAGATTTTCAAGAAAAGTGCGATGGATATGAAGATCACGAGTCCTTTGTTGATATTGAGGATATTAGCTTCGCCTGTCGAATGAGGGAGGAAGACGATTTGCCGGCGAAGAAAGATTTTTTGAAGAATGAGATTGAAATAACAAAACATGAAGTATCAGCACTACTTAACTGTGAGGAGAATTCTACGAGCACCGCTGATTCACTCTTTAACAAATCAAACCTTCAAGAACCTAAATTCTCCTCAAACATTTCGAAGCAGTCCTGCGATCTAGAGAATTTCAGTACCTGCGATAAAACAATGCTGAATTGGTCGTCGAGCACCACAAACGAATCTCCTGTAGCTGACAAGAGTAGAACTAAGGTAAAAGAACTGAACAGAATTTCCATCCAAGCATCCAAGAGTATCTCGACCTGGGGCCTTTCTCCAACGATTCTTAAGGAGTATGACAAGAAAGGAATCCAAAATATGTTCGACTGGCAAGTGGAATGCTTGAGTAATCCCAAGGTGAGCTGATCAAAAATAAAAAAACATTCAATTATCTGAGAAATAAAATGTGTCGTATTTTTCACTAACCATTAAATGTAATGCACCTTATATTCATTTCTAATTCATAGTAAGTTCCTTCGTAAGGACGTATCGGTGATAGCTGTCTTTTATTACAAATAAACGACAGGTTTAAAATTACCGTATTTTGATAATTTTTTTAAAATTGTAAAAAAAATAAGTCATATAATATGGTATGGTCCCTTAATGTTATTCGACTGAAAGTCTGAATTTAAACACGGTTATAAAAGACTAATGAAAAATTAAATGGATGTGTGCTCTGGGCTGTGGTGGCGGTTATTCTTCTGAGGCCCTGCTAGTGAATGGGTTAAGTAGGTATTAACTGATCCTTATCTGGTATTTCTTGAGCACATCTATTTTCCAAAATCATCTTAATTTCATAAACTTTTGACCACAATCTGCGTCCCCGAAAACCCTGAATTACAATTTTTTATGAAAATTCCATAAAGTTGCAAATTTGTCATGAATTATTAATATTTTGACCATTTTGCTTTTTACAAAGCATCCTTAATCTTTTGAGTGGTCAAAGAGCGATATGTGCATCTATGAAAATGAATAATAAATAAAAAGTATAAAATTAGAAAAATCATAGACAATGTTATCAGTTTTTAAACTTGGAAAATTTTAAACTTGTGATGGGAGCAGGATAGAGAAGTGGTTGAAGATTCGTTCGAACGGAGAAAGCTGATATCTTAAAGAAGTTCATATGTACGCACCATATAGAACTTCCCGTAACTCTTAAACGACACATTTTATAAAGGGACTCTCGGAACAAATGATCGGAGGATTCCATATGTATTATGATTTAAAAATTATGATTGGTTTGCATAAAAACTAAATATTTCGTATGATTATTTGTCATATTTTTCTCATAAATTATTTTTACAGGTGATTTTCGAACATAAAAACTTAGTGTACAGTGCACCTACATCGGCTGGAAAAACTTTGGTGAGCGAAATTTTGATGCTGAAGACAGTATTGGAGCGAAATAAGAAAGCCCTCCTGATCCTTCCTTTTATATCTGTAGTGAGAGAAAAAATGTTTTACCTCCAGGTATGTTCCGCCAAGTCTTACAGTTTAATTCTATACTTAAAAGTACTCTTAAAGGATCTTCTAACTTCGTCAGGTTACCGCGTCGAAGGATTTTTTGGAGGCTATTCGCCTCCTGGTGGCTTCGATAGTATTAATATAGCCGTTTGCACTATAGAAAAAGCAAACTCAATAGTAAATAAGCTATTAGAACAGGGAAAACTGGACTGTATTGGAGCCGTAGTCATCGATGAAGTTCATTTAATCTCAGATCCCGGACGGGGCTATATTCTAGAATTGCTTCTGGCTAAAATGCTTTATATTAGTGCAAAGTTTTCCCTAAAAATACAAATAATTTCTATGTCAGCCACATTAGCCAATTCAAAAATGCTCTCCCAATGGTTGGATGCGGAAATGTTTGTTACAAATTTTCGTCCAGTTGAGTTGCGAGAAATGATAAAGATCGGTACAAAAGTTTACGATAATGAATTGAAGTTGATTCGAGAGATCATTCCAAGTGCATACAAGATTTCTAATGATGAGGACCACATCGCCTACTTATGTATTGAGACTATTTTAGAAGAATGCTCTATTGTAGTATTCTGTCCTTCGAAGGATTGGTGTGAAAAACTCTGTCTACACTTAGCATCTAGCATTTATAACATGATAAAATCTGGTTCAGAGCAAGGTGACCTCTTACGAAAAGCTATAAACAGATCAGCTTTGGGAGAAATTAAGTCAGAGTTGAAACATAGTCCTATTGGTAATTCTTATAAAAATGAAGAGATTAAATGATTTTAAAATCCTTTTTTGTATTGCAGGCTTAGATTCGGTTCTAGAAAAAACAATTTCTTTTGCTTGCGCTTTCCATCATGCAGGATTAACTACGGAGGAAAGGGATATCATTGAATCTAGTTTTAAAAGTGGTGTTTTGAGGATTCTAGTGGCAACGAGCACTTTAAGTTCAGGTAATTTAATTTAAATATGTTTTTAAACAAATTCAAAAATGTAAAGTTATCAATTCGATCTGCATCTATTTTTTTATATGTTTCTTTTGCTATTGCTATTGCTATTTTTAATCGTTGGCTTTCATAAATAAATTTGATATAAATAAAAATGGCGGCTACTTAATACTAAATTTTAATGAAATTTTATAAGAATTCCTTTTTGAACCCCTTATAGCAAATCGTGTCCAATTTTGAAAATTGAAATATTTGAAATATTTAAAATGTAATATTGGAAGTAATAGCAAAGTATTCCAAAATCTAAAATTAGTTCATACTTTTTCAGTCTTCTGTTTTGTAAAGGTTGTTTTTAATTAAAGCAATACTAAAAAACATGCATCAATTCTATTTTTCTGCGGCTAACGTATATTAACAACTAATATGAATTCACAGGAGTTAATCTGCCTGCTAGAAGAGTAATAATAAGATCGCCTATGTTTGGAGGAAGGCCTATGAATGCTCTTACTTACAAACAGATGATAGGTCGTGCTGGTCGTACTGGTAAAGTGAGTAGTATTTTTGGAATTTAATGAAATATAATAAAATGGATCCTTTTCTCTAAGGACACCCTTGGAGAATCCATTTTGATATGCAATGAGAAGAATGCAAAGGCTGGCAAGGATCTATTGAGTGCTAATTTGAAACCGATTGTTTCTTGTCTCGATTTAGATAGTAGTGTAAGTTTTGTTCCCAATTTTTTAGTCGATACTTTGGAAATTGCTTTTGATCTTAATTTGGAATTTCTTAATAATCAACTTGTTGAATTTTATTGCAGACTCATCTTAAAAGAGCTATGTTGGAAGTGATCGCATCAAATGTGGCCAATACAAAAAGCGATTTAGAAAATTTTATAAACTGTACACTTTTACAAGTCCAACGAAAACTAAAAGCAGAAAATGAAGAGTTGGACACGGTTTCTTTCAGCTCAGAGGATGATCCAATTTTTGAGTCTATTAAATTTTTGCTAGAATATGAATTTATTCGTTTACAAGATAATGAGGAAACGAATGAAACATATTATATTGCAACGAGATTAGGAATGGCTTGTCTGGGTCAGTTAACTTCTAAAACTTTAAAATTTTTAAATCGAAATTATCTAAATCAATTGATAAATATGTTTATTATAAATTTAAAGCTTCATCAATGCCGCCTAATGATGGACTAATACTTTTCTCCGAGTTACAAAAATCGAGAAGATGCTTTGTTTTGGATTCGGAGCTTCATGCAGTTTATCTCGTTACCCCTTATTCTGTTTGCTACCAAGTCCAAGATATAGATTGGTTAGAATATCTTGATATTTGGGAGAAACTTACGCCTGCTATGAAAAAAGTTGGTGAACTTGTTGGCGTCAAAGAATCTTTTTTAGTTCGCGCAATGCGGGGGCAAAAGTTGGACTACAAACTTCTTCAAATTCACAAAAGGTACTTACAAAATTTAAGGTGTTAAAAGTAATTCTTGCAAATTAGAATTTTCAGATTTTATACGGCTTTAGCTTTACAAGAACTTGTAAACGAAGCTCCAATTAATCAAGTTGCGACTAAATTTAAATGCTCCCGCGGTTTACTTCAAAGTTTACAACAAATGTCCTCAACATTTGCTGGAATAGTGACTGCATTTTGTAATTCTTTAAATTGGACAATGCTGGCTTTAATTGTTTCTCAATTTAAAGAGAGGTTGTACTTTGGAATTCATAGAGATCTTATTGATTTGATGCGAATACCAGAATTGAATACACAAAGGGCTCGAGCCCTATTCGATGCTGGAGTGACTACTCTTGTCGATTTAGCTAATGCTGATGTCCTTCTAGTTGAAAAAATATTACATAATTGCATTAGTTTTGATTCTGCAAAGCAAGGCGAAGGAGAAGATGCGGAGGAGGTGAATAAAAGAAATAAAATGAGAATTTTGTATGTCACCGGAAAAACAGGTTTGTTGTCAAATATTTTAAAAACTAGATACTAGAAATAACAAATAAAAATATATAATTTTTGCTTAAATCAACCGAGTTTAGAAGTCAGAAGCTTTGAACATTCTTACTCAATCAGGGCTATTTAATTTTTTTAAAGAATTGTTATTACCACTTTACTTTTTTAATTGAATACAGGAAAACTATTTTTAAGTTAAATATTTTTTAATAGGAATAACGGTAAAAGATGCCGCTAAATCACTCATCAGTGATGCAAGACGATTCATACAATACGAAATGGGAGTTAAAAATATTAATTGGGATCAGTCTCAATCAGAAGAGACTGTTGAAAATCTAAATAAATCTAGTAAATCTAGAAAAAGGAGCTTAGAATCCTATAAAAATAATAATAAATCAATTGCAGAAATATTAAAACTAAAAAACACTGAAAATATTGAGACTACAACATCAATAATTAAAAATACTGAAACTGGTATCTGTGATATTTTTGATATAAAACATGATAAAAACATTAACAAAGAAAATATTTTTAAAGCGAAAAAAGAAAATCAAGCTGTTCTCCCAAAACCACTAGAAATTGTAAAAAAGACGTTTTCTAGAAATTCTGAAGATACAAAAGAAATAGAAACACCTTGTGATAAAAACGCAACTAAAAGAAAAAATAAGATTTATAGAGAAGGAATTCGCAGAAGTCCCCGAAATATATCTCGTGAGAATACAACTCTAAAAGATTGTGGAAAGGAAATTAAGAAAGCCGATTCTCAAGTACGACATGAATCAAAAGAGTCAAGTGTAGGCAACGCGGAAAACATTGTTGATAGCTCATTTGCGCTGAATACTCAACTTTTAAAAGCGTCCGATTACAATGATGTGAAAAGAGCTCCATCAAAACCATCTTCCCCTATATTGATAACAGATGATACTACAGAAGAAATAAAAACATCCCCGAAAATGCCTATTATCCAAAATTCTCGAGTACTTCGATCCAATAAGTCAAAAATATCAGATATTAGTACAAATATTAATTTAAAACCAACACCTGATGGGATTCTTCTTAGATCAAAGGATGAAGGATCTTCAATAGAAATATCGAATTTATCTGCCGGCTCTTCGCTCCTCCGCAATCCGATTCAGTTAAATTCTTCTCTAGTATTAAATGCCAGCAAAATAGAATGTTGTTCAGCATCTTTTGATCGCCTTCTTATAATCGATGTTTGTGGTAATAAGAAGTTATTTGAAGAATCTGTGAAAGAAATAAAAAATGCCAAATCTCTATCACTTTCGGTCGCAGTCGAGAAATTGCAAGAACTACGAAAACCGAAAATAGGAGCTCACTTATTGATTAATCAACAAAATTTACACAGTAGTTCTGATTATGATTTCATGTTCGATGAATGTTATTATCTTGCTGGTGTTGCACTAACTTTGGAAAATGAAAATGTTGTTTTATACATGGATATGCAAAGTAACAGCGGAATCTCGGATGTTAGCTCGGATTTAAGAGTCGAAACTTTAGAGTCGATTTTAATAGATAAAAATAAAGTGCTTAAAATATTCGATGCCAAGGAACACTTTAAAGTCTTGAAAAAGGCAATTCCTTCGTTATGCGATATCAGTGCCTCTATCGAAGACCCAAAAGTTGCTGCCTGGTTAGTGCAGCCTGACATAGACATAACTTTTGCACAATTGGTAAGTTTCTTCTCTAAACATGTTTTTATTTAAATTTATATATTTATTTATTTCCTTCGGTTTTTATTCAAATTATAAAACTTTAATTTTTTGCAAACCTTATTAAATGTTTTATTTATGCATTTCAGGCTCAACAATATGCTCCAGAGTGCTGTTCATTGGTTGATTTAGTAAGTAGAGGGCCAAAAACTTACAGTATTGCATTAAGTTCGAATAGTTCTATTAGGGGAAAAATAAGGTACGTACGTATTTGTGTATTTTCATAAAATTTTAAAACAGTCCAGTTTATTTATTTCAAAATAGATCTTCGGTGGAATCATGTGTTACTTTGCATATTTTAAAAGGTCAACTTGAAAACCTAGAACGAATCGGCGATGGCCAATTAAAAAAGTTTTTTCATGGTATGTACTAAAATATTCCAATTTTATTTTATTTTTCATAATTGAATTAAATCGAAATCTGAAGCTACTTAACAGCTGCTTAAATATCTTGACAGGCTATTCATTTTGAGTTTTAAAATAAATACGAAGACCTTAGAATCAAATCCTTTTCTGTACCGTCATCGAGTTCGGGACTTCCAAACTGAATTTGGATAATTTTCCTGATTTAACTATGTTAATTTAAAATGTGTTGTAAATTGTCTTAAACTTTGCGGTTAAATATTGCGTCTCCTATAGAAAATGAAAAATTGCCGACTTTTATCGGATACTACACGAGGTTAGCGATTAAGACACTTCATGAACTTTTAAAATGTTTCTTTTTGCTTTGATATTTTTTTTGCATTATACTTAGAATGTTTAATAATTATATAGTTGATAGCTGAGACATGTTTCTTTAATCCATTCGCTGCCAAACACGAGATAACTCGTAGTTAGCTATTCAATCTGAGCTGAATAAGCTCTGACCCGTGAGAACATGGCCAGAGTTGTGGCGGTGTACACTGGTCACTGGCCCATAGGTGAGCACGCAGCTAAGCTAGGGATCCCCTTCAACCCTTACTGCCGCAGTTGCGAAGACCCAAATGAGAAGAAGACGCCTGTCCATTTTCTGTGTAAATGTCCGGCCCTTGCTGTGGCTAGACATCGCGCAATGGGTGATTATTTTATTGATGATCTCAGGGAGATGTCCAAAAAGCGGGTTAGTGACATTGTTCACTATCTCAATGCCACAGAATGGCTTTAGCCCAAGGCGAAGTTTCCCTGTCCACTAAACCACCCCAAACACATTAATAACCTGATCATAGTTAGATTGTTGTGGTATCAAAATGGCGCCTTTGTAGCGCTAATTGGATTCCAACGAGAATCGACGTTGGAATCGCCACCTAAACCAACCAACCAACCAAGCTCAGGAGGAGTACGAAATCTAGATTTTTAAAATCTCGACCTAAAATCGAGATTTTTTTAACTAATTAAATGTCACAAAATCTCGATTTGAAGGCTCAACGAACAAAAACCTCGATCTGATACATTATCGATTAATCGCAACAAATCTCGACATATCCTTGTACAAAATGTCTATTGACTGAACATTTTCCTTATACAAAATGTTTATGAACTGAAGATTTTCCTTATGCAAAATACTATTGACTAAAGATTTTTCTTCTAGCCAAGGCCTATTAAATTAAGATTTTTCTTATACAAAGTGTTTATCGACTGAAATAATATATTTACTTATTTATCGTGTTATGATCGAAATTTCGGTAAGTCTAGATTTTGGTTAGTTCAGACGGGATTTCGATAGGTAAAATTTTCGTGGTCGGTATTTTAAAAATCGAGGCATCGGACCTGGTGAATATTATGGCAGTAGTGGACTTAACATTAAATCATTTCTAGATTTGGAGATGCCTCTACAAATGTTGCTCTTCCAAATGGAGTCTTATGGTTTCCCAAGTAATGAACGAGCACTTGGAGAATT
Organism: Dysmachus trigonus; assembly: GCA_949715965.1. NCBI lineage: Eukaryota > Metazoa > Arthropoda > Insecta > Diptera > Asilidae > Dysmachus > Dysmachus trigonus. The sequence goes on from OX454322.1 coordinate 50,928,174, forward strand.
ATCTCAGCTCATTTTTGATGCGATGAAGAAGATCGAAAAGAAAATTTACGAACTTCATGGATCTCGTTTCAATCTTTCCTCGTCGTCTGCAGTTGCTAGAGTGAGACTTATAATAAAATAAATATAACAATTAGAACATTTTTATCGTACTTTTGTTGTAGGTATTGGGATTACATAAGAAAGCAAATGGAAGGTACTGCACTTCAAAACAAATCCTTGAGAAGATAGACTCGCCCATATCGGATTTAATTCTTAACTATAGAAAACTCAGCGTCGTACTCACCAAAAATGTCCAACCTTTGCTAAAATGTGTTGTAAACAACAGGTAAATGTTATTTTGTGTTAGTACTTTAACATTTGGAATGATTTCTTCAGAATTCACGGCAGCAGCATAACGTTCACAGCAACAGGGCGGATATCAATGCATGAACCAAATTTACAGAATGTTGCGAAGGATTTTGAGATAAGCGTTCCAGGTGATACAATCTACTCCTAATAGGATCAATTTTTATTCAATTAGGAATGTTTCAGGTGCTGAGAAAATACTGATATCCTGCAGAAGCCCATTTTATCCTGAAGAGGGGAAGAGTCTAATATCTGCAGATTTTTGTCAACTTGAAATGAGGATTCTTACACATTTGTCACAGGTTTGAATAATATTTTTATTAAAGAATGGCTAGACTAAATTTAATTTTCAAGGATCCTTTATTGCTTAAAGTTATTAACTCCAAAAAAGATATATTTACGGCGATTGCTGCGAAATGGAATAAAATTTCGGAAAATGAAGTTTCTGAGGTTTTGCGGAATGGAACAAAACAGATTTGTTATGGAATAATTTATGGTATGGGGATGAAAAGTTTAGCCGATGCTTTAAAATGTTCAGAGCAAGAAGCCATGACTGTATCTGAGCAATTCCATTTAGCCTATCCAGGGATAAGGTAATTATTTTAAACTCAACCGAATTCTTTCCTTTCAATTTACGTTTTTTAGGATTTATACGCAAAAAGTTATTCGATATGCTCAACAGAAAGGATACGTTGAAACTATCACAGGCCGCCGTCGCTATCTTGAGCATATAAATAGCTCAGAAACACAACTAAGAGGTAAGGTGCATCCACACAAAATTTTAAATTTATAATAATAATTTAAAATACAATAACCCTTTTTTAGGTCAGGCAGAGAGACAAGCTGTTAACACAACCATTCAAGGATCTGCTGCCGATATAACAAAAAGTGCTATTCTTCGTATGGAGAAAAATTTGATAAAGTACAGCAAACAATTAAGAATAAATTCGCAAAATTATCGGCAAACTGAGGTTAAATTGGTGCTCCACTTACATGATGAATTAATCTTCGAAGTGCCAGAAGATAGGGCTTACAGAATTGCTAAAGCTTTAAAAATGACCATGGAGAATTGTGTTAAACTAAATGTTCCACTACAAGTAAAACTAAAAGCTGGTAAATCTTGGGGAACTTTGCAGGAGATAAAATTGTAAATATGTTCATTAATTTATTATTATATTTATTACGTTTTCAATTGTAAAAAAAACTTTCAAATTTCGTATTAAAAGAATTTTTTATCATCACACGCCTTATTTTTGTTTCTCTGCCCACTCAGTCCAAGAACCCTTGTAGGTTTTTGCACTATTATTAAAATATGTTATTGAAAGAGAAAATATCTAGTACTAATATTGTTACCTTGAAAATCCAAGAGATTTTGCGAGTTCTGCAGCCTTTTGAGCGCGTCCACCAAGTTTGCAGCTGAAGATAACAGTCGAGTCATTTGCTGGCTTCGAATGCTTGTAAGTATCTTTGAACTCGTCAGCAGTACGTTTCAATGCTGATTCTAATTGTGGTACTAGAAAGATCAAAAAATATATTGCTAATCAACTTTTTCCAAAATAAATAATAATTTAAATTCTGTATCACTCTAACTATGTAAATTAGGTCTAATACACTATAAAGAAGAATTGTAGTAACGAAGTCCGCCTTAAACGTTCTAGACAAGTTGTTCATATTTGAGGACATGAACAAATTTGAGATATTACGATATCACTTTTTATAAAACCCTCACATATTCTAAAGAAGTTTATAAAATCACAAATAAAACAAATAAGCTCGTTATCTAGAAAGCCAGCTTTCAAGATTTTATGCTATACGAAGCTCTGATTTGGTTTCATTCAAAATAAAATCCTTAAAATAATTTTGAATTTGCCATGGTACAAAAATAAATTTACCTAGGAATCCGGTTATAATGATTGGATTCGTATAAACATTTTTCCATTGTATTTTTAAGGCTTATCATTCTTTAATGAGTAATAATTTCTAGCAACAATGTTCATATATAAAAAAAGAAGAAGATATTTTGTGCATCGTAACCTTGGAGATGATTGTTGAATTTTTAGACTTTTTAGCTCGAATATTTTATTCTTTATTGATCTATGAATAAGCTGAAGTTTGGTGTTTACTTCCTCTTAAATTACGAAATAAATAAAATCCGCTGAAATTTAGGCCCATCGGTTCTGAAATTATAGAATTTTAAAAGTCATTTAATAGAATACCGACTACAGAAGAGCTGCAATTTCCAATTAATTTGCTTGTTTGATTAGTTAGTTTTCAACTTAAAACCTTCTAATTGATAAAATGATAATAGTTTAAGGAACAATATGTAGTCAACTTAGTGGGAGTTTAGAAATATTCGCTACTATATTAACTGATTATCCAAAGTTTGAGATTCCATATATCGAAATCGACACTGATGCAGCTTTAGGGGATTAATTTTTACTTGACCAAGTATTCAGGAGGTGGTCAATCAATTTCACAAAAATTTATTCAGTATAGTAACCAGATTCCGATATTTTAAATTTTTGCAATCTAATCGTTCCTGTTTATAATCATATAAAACAATTATTATTGATTTTTTCTATTAAATTGATTCTCAACGGTGTGTTTTAATTGCTAAGTGGTGCTTCCGAGAACCTCACCGCAAGCATCATGCAGTTGGATTTGGAAATTATAAGATTAGATATTTATGCGACATCGGAGAAAGCTGGTGTTCGGGCGTTTAAAAGTACAAATTTATCTTCAAGTAACTAAATTAATAAGTAAACAGTATAATAAATACAGTTTACTAATGCCACAAGTTTATTAATAATAATAATATTCAAAGACTGCAGCTAAGTGATTATTAATAGAACTGTTGCTTCATCGCTTGGGAATGCTTTTTTTTTTTTTAGAGGACAAACCAAAGGCAATGAATATTTTATGACCATATAGGATAATTTGAAGTAATCAATATATCCCTAAATCGTGTATTGAGAGAAGACTCCAATTCGACTAATTAATTTACCTACAATATTGCGTAACATTATCAGTTCTCAATAAAAATGTATATTCTGGTATAAACCAAGTTAATGATGATAGATAATAACAATAACTTTATCTGTTAAGGGTACTTTGAAGTTATGTACCTAAATAGAAAGTAACCAAAAGAAAGAAAGCTTACATACTTACATGGAATGTTGATGCTGGTTGGAATTAATCCAGTTTCCGCCACTTCATCCTCATTACGAACATCGATTAGAAGCTTTTCAGGTTGATTAGGCAAATCTTTAACTTCATCGTAGGTAGCGAACTCCATGACTCTATCACTCTAGTTTTTAATTCAACTGATAACCGTGCTCGACTAGGGGCAATAAACAACTCAGTCCGGCCGATTGTCTTTTGTTGACAATCTTTCAAATCATGAGAGAATGCTATTTCCAGAGAGAAGTTGGAATTACAGAATCATGGATTTTTGGTTTATGTCTGGGGAATGTTCCACTTTCAAATAAGAAAAGTCCAATCGTTAGGACATCGTCACCATTACAAGTCGTGACCTCATTGAAAAATTTCGTTTGGTCGTTATTAATTTTTGTTTAAATGGCACTTCTATTGTTAATTAATTACACTAGTTTACAAATTTTAACTTTGTTCTTACCTTTCATACGAAATGTAATTTTTCCCTTCCTTTAATGGAAACTAAGCAGTAATGTGAAATCGGCTTTTCCATCACGTTAAGTTTTCGATAAAATAGGGTTCAAAAATGAAAATAACCATATTTTAGCCGCTTTTGGAAAAAAATTTTAAAAAAAAAGGAATTTCGTAGCAGCTCGAAAAATTCCGCGAGACCAATGTACTCGGAGCAACTAAGCCTCGAAACGTCATTTCGGCTGCCAGACCACTGCAGTGTAATTCAGGCGGAGGTCATGGCTATCATGGAAGCCCTCTTATGGCTGCAGGAGAATATATCTTCTTCCGGGGGTATTTCTATCTTTACTGACAGCCAAGCTGCAATTAAATCACTTACAGGTGTGTATACGACATCAAAGGTGGTTGCGGACTGCTGCTCTCTGCTTAATAAAGTAGCGGAGGGGGTTAACATTAGCATAATCTGGGTACCAGGGCATAGTGATGTCCCGGGCAATATAAGAGCGGATGAGCTAGCCAGGCAGGGAACGACCCTTCCAGAAAAGGACATCATTCGGCGGATAGGGACACCGCTCGCCTCCCATAAAGCAGAGATTGTACGATCATACTTAAGGATCGCCGATAATAGGTGGAGGAACGAGAACACTTGCGTGACCACCAGGCAGATCTGGCCAACATTTGACCGTAATAGGTCTAAGAATCTAATTACTCTCAGGAGGGAGGCCATTAGTAGCGTCGTAGCGGTAATTACGGGGCATTGCCTCGTAGGCAAACATGCCAATAGACTAGGCGTTACCTCCAACGACTTCTGCAGAAGTTGTCACAATGAGGAGGAGGAGGAAAATATAACCCATCTCCTGTGCCAATGCCCAGCACTAGCAATGTGCAGAAACCAACATCTGGGCGCTTATTTCTTTGATGATTTGTCGGATCTGAGTTCAAAGAACATCAGAGACATTGAACACTTCATCAAAGGCACGAAGTGGTTCAAAGGTTAGCTAGTTTTTATGGGAAAAGCCCCCGTGTGGTATCACAATGGGCCCTTGTGGCCTAAGTGCGCCGCCAGGCAGCCACGGCAACCTAACCTAACCTAATGTACTGGGAACTATAAAGTCAAATCGAAGTTTGAATTGTAAACTATAGCTTTATAATATGTTATTGGTAAATTTTATTAAGATTTATTCAGTAAACAAGTTTTTCATGAATCTTCCCTCTGCCATATAAATGAAATGAACCAATGGTATATACTAGAGATGCCACGAATATTCGGCAACTATTCGGTATTCGGCTATTCGGCCACTTTTTTTCGCTATTCGGTATTCGGCCGAATATGGTTAACTATTCGGCCGAATACCGAATAGCAATTTATTTATTATTTTTTTATTACTAGCTGTTTTCCCGCGACTTCGTCCGCGTAAATTATAGCCCATGTCCTTTCTAAGGCTCTAGAGTATGTATCTGTGTACCAAATTTCATTTAAATCGGTTCAGCAGTTTTGGCGTGAAATCGTGATAAACAGATTTAATTTCGTATTTATGATAAAATATAGTAAGGATTACCAAATAAATCATGAAAAAAGAACTCAAAATATTACTCACAAAGATATATTTATTTAACCAAAAAAAAGAGCTAACAAATTAATATTTAAAATCTACCAGTGGTAAGTTATGATGAATGAAAACAATTTTTTCAGCGTTTGTTGATAGCAAACGATTGCGTTTTTCCTCATAAATTATACCGGCTTCCGAAAACAGCCGCTCACTATACACACTGCTACCGGGAGATGATAAATAAATCTTAGCAAATTGTGAAAGGGTTGGATATTGTTTCGCGTTTGCTGACCACCACTTGTAAGGGTCTGCTGTCCGATCTAAACGAACAGATACCATGTAAAAATCAAGTTCATTTGCAACAGAATTTTTCTGTTCCACACCTTCATCTGAACGAACATTTTCTGTAGCGACAGTTGTGACTTGTCGCCCGCGGAAAGTACTAAGTGTGGCCGAATATTCGGCTGCCGAATGTTCGGCGCTTCGGCCAAGAGCCTCGCCGAACATTCGGTATTCGGTATTCGGCCAAATTACTATTCGTGGCATCTCTAGTATATACGAGTGGAGTTCTAATGAAAAGCTTTTCTCCCCAAAAAACCTTGAAAATTTTCTTAATTAACTGATATTTTATAACTATAGTATAGAATTTAAGCATTCATCTGAACTACGTTTGGGACCACTACATCATCCCTTTATTTTAAAAAAATATGTAATTCTAAAAATGGCTATAACACGTATTTTTTAAATTTCTAACCCAATTTTTCTTGAAAATGTGATATGATGGAATTTTTTTATCACTATTTTTCGAGAATGTTAATAATAACTTAGTTACTTTTTTAAGGGAACAAAAATCTTGTAACTTAGTGTTATTAATTCGCTAGTTAACCTCACAAATTTCTTCAAATTTAACATTTTATTTCGATATTAATACGATGAAAAGGATTGTTAACTCATTTGATTATTAGTAGTTACAAAAAAAAAAAAAAGGAAATAATGAAAATATAAATTTTAGAGAAGCTATTTTAATTTAATTAACAAATCTAGAAAAAAAACCCAGACAAATGCGGCTCTTTTACGATTTTTAACAATTTTTCAGTTCTGCAGCTTGGGCTTACTGAAGGTAAAAACATATGTATGTATATATTATATATAGCATATACTGTACCGTACTTTTGGAAAGGCCCATGTCTATATTTTCATTTGATATGCTGGGTGTCAGCCTCTCTGCAGAAAAATTTCGGGAAAACCGATTTAAACGATTAACTACCTCACGGCATAGATTTTCCCTAGGGGGCAGCCGTCCAACTGAACTAACCACAATAATTTAATGAAAAATCTTAAAATAATCCTACTTTGGATAAATAATAATGCAGTTCTCTCCTTATTACCATGTGGCGTCTTTCTTAACGTCCTTAATAAAGTTGAAAATCTAATGGTGCAGCCAAGTCCATACTTCCATACTAATATTATAAATGCGAAAGTAACTCTTTCTGTCTGTCTGTTACCTTTTCACGCTTAAACGGCTGAACGGATTTCGATAAAATTTGGCAAGAAGATATAATAGTCTCCTTGGGAAGGACATAGGCTACCTTTTACCGCGGGAAGCGAAAATCTAATATGTTGTTTTTTAATTAGAATAGTGGATATTTATAAAAGCTTCTGCTTCGTCTACCTAGTTTTTGGATGATTTTCTTCAGATGTACTTGTTGATGCTTTAGGTTGTATAGAAGAATTAGGACTACTGGTATTTCCCATCAATCATTATCATGTATCACCAACGAATCGGGCTTTTTAAAGAATGTTTTGATATCTTTAAATTTTGTAAACCTAGAAAAAAAAAAGTGTATATCAAAACCTATAATTAACTTAATGAAACAAAACATAACCGAATGAAATAATCGAAAATATATGTTTTCATTAAATTTATAGTTAGAATTTTATGTAGAAAGGATTTCCCACCTTTCCTTTACTTTATTTAAAGTTTAATTGTAATTATTGTAGTATTTGTAGCAGCAATTTAAAGAAACTCAATTTAATTTTCTATTTTCTATTTAAAATAAAACTAAAAAATAATCAATAATTGACTACGTTAAAAACGCTAAGAACAACCGACTTCAATCGCAACAATCACAAATTTTGCAATATTTTCTTTGTTTTTGTTAATTTTCTAAAAAAGTACGACGTCGATTTTCTTATAAATTGTATTAGACCAATCGTAAAACATACTTTATCGAACAAAGCAAGAATCATCGAAACAATCAGCAAAGATATTGATGGAATACACACAATGATGATATGCGTTATTGCTGCAAATGGGGTAACTTTGAGGGTGTATATGAACAAATGGTGAACTTTCTGGCAAAACATAATGGTGTAGACTCTTAGGAATAAGAAAATGTACCTTTTAGATAAAAAGGATTGATTTCCCGGTTTCGGGATTTTCAGGGCTACTTTGCGCCGGATGATATATCTGGTAGTTTTAACTAATTTTACTTAAAATTCTCTGTTATTACTCTCAGTATTGAATCCTAAGAAACTAGCGGTGCAAAAATCTGATTGATATTAATTCAATAGTAAGAAATCAAGACAGGTTCTCTTTATTACTGATAATGGTTTAATACATCGTGTTCGCGCCCGTCTTTAAACATTTGGCAAAATCATAAGATTGTTCCCCGGGAGAACTGGTCTTTCGCATACACTAATCTGGGCAAGATAAGAGTCATTACTAGAAAATAAATAATTTTATTTCTCATTAAAAAACAAGACCAACAGAGGTCATTATGAAATAAAAAACAAAATCAACTGGCGTTATTTTCGTAAAATTTAAAAATAATTTCGATTAGCAGGCTTTATCAGAAAACTTCATCACCCTCGACGACCTCTTTGAGTTCCAGGAGTTCGAGTAGTCCCTTTCCCTTCGACTCATTTCGAATGGTCTCATCAATTTGCCTGTACTGACCGGGATCAATCAGCATGACCATGATCAGGGTGCTGTCCTCCCAATCCTCAGACTCGACGCTGGTGGCCAGCTTACTCAAATTGTCCTTCATCTTGTGACCCTCCTTTCCGGGGAAGGTGACCTTGACCTTCATCCGTGACCTCTCCAGCGGCAGAGTCTCCTTCAGCAAACGGATTGCGTCTAGTGTCTGCTGCTTCGTGTTCTTGTTCATTTTAACCGAGAAATGGGCGTCCTTCAGGGACTTCTCAATCATCGTGACAGGATAAGGCCTCCTGGTCTCCGGATTCACGCAGAGAGCTGCTACATTTGTGGCGACATTGCTGAAGATCGAGTCAATCATCGTTTGGCGCTCCTTCTCCGATATCTGGAGCTCTCCTTTGGCCAGGATCTCCTTACAGACCTCGGTTTCATCGCTCTTACCAAACGCCTTGATCAATTCTTCCTTCTTGGCCGCTTGACCTTTCGACACGTTCGTAAAAACCGTATGCGTCTGGAGGACTTCGTCGATGTCTTTTTCGCTAGAATTTCACAACTAAAGAAATGCATGCCCGAATTTTGGGGACTTACGTGTTATTCCGCCAAGAAATCACCTTATTCTTGTAGCACGCAATCTCGAATCTCTTGCCGCCCTTCTTGAGGCGAACTACGGCCACATTCGTCAGCCTTATTTGGTTCGTGGGTGTAAATATTTTCGACATTTTCCAACCAGCCCACACCTACTCCGTCGTTGTGAATTTTTTTTTATTTTGATAGATATTTGTTGTAGCTCTTCTTCTTAAATCCACTATATGCATCCGCATAGATGAATCTCACAAATTAGGTAATTTCCATGGTCGCTCTTATTTTCATAGAGCAGACAAATTCGGTGTTTTTTTAGAAACCTGTGGCACCCTCGTTTTACCCCAGATAAAATCCGGTGTATACTCAGGGTTAATGACGAATATGAATTAGGTTTGTTCGTTGACTCGAAAACCTGTGGCACCCCAGGGCGCCCTGAGAATTATCAAAAAACATGTGGCGCCCTAGTGCTTGTCAGTTAAAAGAACAGCTTATTAAAAACGATAACTGTCATCTGACCTTTTGCACAAAAATTCTAAAATAATACCACCACTTTTTGATAATGTTCACATCGAAATGCTAAAATTAAGTTCTAGTGCCCGCAACAAGAGTTAATTCCACTTTAAATACCATGTCTGTTAACAATTAAACTGATATTCGTCATTAACCCTGAGTTTACACCGGATTTACCTAGGGTAAAACTAGGGCGCACCAGGGCGCCCCAGGTTTCTCCAAAAACACCAAACTGGCATTTGACGTTTAAAAACCAGTGCATCTAGGGCGCACTGGGGTGCTATAGTGGTAAGTCAATCTCAGGGTAACTTGTTCGCGAACGCTAAGAATAGGTCTGTTCGTTGGCATGAAAACCTGTGGCACCCCAGGGCGCACTGGTGCGCTCTGGTGCGCCCTGAGAACTGTCAAAAAACACGGGGCAGCCCAGTGCTTTTCATTCCAGCGAACAGCGTACTAAAAAGGAGAACTGTCATCTGGCCTTTTACACAAAAATTATGAAATAAAACGACTACTTTTTCATAATGTTGACATCGAAATGCTCAAATTAAGTTCTTGTGCCGGCAACAAGAGTTAATTCCACTTTAAATACCGTATCTGTTAACAATTAAACTGATAACCGTCATTTACCCTGAGTTTTTATCTGGGGTAAAACCAGGGTGCACCAGGGCGCCCCAGGTTTCTCAAAAAACACAGAACTGTCACTTGACGTTTAAAAACCAGTGCAGATAGGGCGCACTGGGGTGCCACAGGATTGCCAACGAACAGACCTAATGTCAGTGAACTGAAAAAATAGGCAAGGGGTTTTCTTTTAAAATGAATTGTGATATTCGAATTTTGGCTAAACACATTTTGTAAGAGTAGTCAGACTAAAATAAATGTTATTTAACGGGATCGCAGCTTTAATTGTTCCATTGATCGAACTAAGACGTGCCATTTCATTAAAGCTTTCAAGAAGAAGACGCTTTCAAAATAAATTTTTGGAGTTTGTTAAACCTACGGAGTGAATGCGCGAATAGTTTGGAGTTATTGTGGCTCGTAATCTGCTAATAAAACACAATTATAATTATAAATGTTTGAAAAAAAAATGTACAGCCTCTAATAAACCTTGAACCGTAAAATCAGTTAAGAAACCAAAATGCGTGATCGATTAAGACGACTTCTAAAAGTGCTCCATTTAACTTATACCGCATATTTGGGGTACAAGGCCTTCAGGGCGTACAGGAAGCTGGCCAGACGGCGATCCGTTCGCCAGGAGAATATCAACCGCGAAACGAACGGCTTCTTCGCTAGGTGCTGGAAGAAAATCAAAGAAAACGACCAGCAATTCCAGGAGACCACCAAAATGACCGTGACCAAATTCAACTTGCTCCTGCGGCACCTGTCGAAGAAACTGGAGCGCTTTTCGAACAGGAAGCCCATTAGCCCGGAAAACCGTTTGGCGCTCACTGTGATGTGAGACTCCTCCAAAATTATAATTTTATCGTTTTAAGCAATTATCTTTATCTAGATACTTGGCCCATGGAACCTCAGTTCACTCTTTAGCTGAGTCGTTTAAAATGGGGACGACCACTGTGCGAAAAGTGATTTACGAGACCTGCACAGCGATTTACCAAGAATTTGCAGCAATTTATCTCACCTTCCCGAAAGAGTCGGGCTGGAAGTATATAGCGAAGGGGTTCCTGGAGAAAACTCAAATGCCGAACTGCGTTGGGGCCATGGACACTAGAGTTGTCAACGGCGCCTGTCAGCCCGGGGTATACAAAGTCGGACTACTGGCTGCTTGCGATTCGAACTACATGTTCACAATGGCAGAAGTTACGAAGATCGACAAGAAAAACACTGTCTGCTTCACGGACAACTCGTTCGCCACCCAGATACGCGATGCCGTCTTCGAGCTCCCTGAAGAGTCGAGCCTACCGAACACAACATCACTATTTCCCTACTATTTTGTTGCTACCTCTAAATTTCCTCTGCAGAAGCATATAATGTGTCCCTATTCAGAAGACGACACCCTCTTCGAAGAGGAGCACTTCAACCAGCGATTGTCCGTTGCTCAATCTCTCATAGAGAACGCTTTCGGAGTGCTGATTTCCCGCTGGAAGATTCTCGTCCAGAATATTAACTGCACCCCACAGAAGATGGAGCAAATTATTGTAGCAGCGGTTATTCTTCACAATTTCCTCATACTCAACCGAGACAATTATTATTTCCCACCCGGCATTGTTGACTATGAAGAGAATGGCACTTTCTTGCCCGGTAAGTGGAGAGAGGTCGGGGAAAATTTGCCCACGCAAAGTTTCTGGAGTTGTCTTCAACCTACGGATGAAGGGATTCTGGCAAGGGTGAAATTGAAAGACTATTTAATCAATTATGCGTAAAGTTACTATTTTTAACATCTTAAAATAAAAGAAGAATTGTTATTCACAAACCTGCATTTCAACCTAATTCCCACAGAGGGTAATGCCTCATATGCCACCCTCTTATTCTATATCATATACCTTGTGTAGCCAAAGCAGGCGTACACCAGTATCCTACAAAATTTCTAACTTTCTTCTCACTACTTTACCGATATCGTAATCTGATGGAAATTTAAAATTTTTAAGTATTTTTACTTATTAAATTGACGACCTATTCTTTATTATTTATTCAGGTGATACAATAAAAAACAGCGTACGTAAATAAAATTAAGGTTTACTTAACCTTAAATCTTAACCTAATCTTAAAAGATATATTTTTAGGAAATTAGAAAAAGGGTGAGGTGGTCCGAGATTAGAGTCTGGCTCTGGTTAGGTAAAGCATTCTCACAACTCAAAGTAGTATAAGACAAATACCACAAGGATTTTACGTCTGATTACAGGACTTGACCTGGGAACTGAGCCTATGGAGAAATGGGGACATACAGTAAATCTTATTAGTTGCACTGATCGTGAGGCCAACTATGTCGCAATTCGATTCCCTTATTTTCTAGCTCAGGCGACTATAATATTTTCGGGTAATGTGTTTCTAGGTCATCAAGAATATTGAGAGGACAGGTTATAAATATCGGTAATATTGAGAAATATGTTAACCAATAGAAACCTTAGGCATAAGAATAATTTTGGTATAAATAGGCTAAGCAAATTGAATAAACTAGATCAGTCTTACACTCAATTTTCTGACTGACGGAGGCACATGCTGCAAAGCTGCTTTTGAAAACCAATTCTTTTCCGAGTTGGGCCAAATTAGCTTCTTCATCGAAGTACGGACCTTGTGGCTCATTAGCCCTAGCGAGTTCTGAGAAATAAAACTAACAAGCGAAGACATCACACATACCTTTCGCCCTAATTAACTTCATTATACTATTATTATTAGCTGGCTTAGATTGCGAACTTCTACTTTCCCCAGATCCAATCATTATAAGGACCATAGGTGTACGAAGAATTATAAAAACAACAAATAAAATACATCAAATTCACTTTTTGTATTAATATCATCAATTCACAAATTTAAACAAATAGTTTTGAGTAATTTTCAGAACTACTTGGGAAGTCCTTCCCGCTCTGCCCAATCTAACCAAGATCCTTTGTAGTTCTTGACACTGAAAATAGAACGCATTAATAACTTACGATTACTGCAGATTTGTGCGATATGAGAAATAATGAACCAGTGCAAATGATAGTTACTTTTTGTAGCCAAGTAATGCCACAGCGTCTAGGGCTTGTTGAGCCCTTCGACCTGTTTTACAAGAAAATATTAACTGTGCATTAAGACCAGGCTTATTACGGCCATACTGAGCTATGAAATATTCGTCAGGTAAGGTGAAAGCCCTTCTCAAATCACTCACTGCAAAGAAATGTAGTGTGCCACCACAATGTTAGTTTAAAGTATTTTTTTTACCAAATTAAAGAATATTGAAATGATTTCCTAATAATATTAAAATTATTAAAATAATATTTCTCATGTACGCTCATTTGCACTGGTATTTAATTTTTATAAAAATGGTTAGCGTTGGGGATTTAAATGCATGATTATCTGATTTTTCAACTGATTCTTACTTCTGAAAGCCCAATTGCTTTGCTGAATCCGTTGCGGTTTGACTACGTTTCCCAATCTTGCAGTAAAACACAATCGGAGTCTTGTTGGAAGGCTTTTCACGACCAAATTTTGCTTGAAACTTATCAGCTGGTGTTTCAAAGGATAAGGCAGTTACAACATCTCCGACTTTTTAAAACCGTAGAAATAATAAAAAAACAAAAAACATTACGGGTAATTTAAATACTTTCATCAATAAAAAATTGCCTGAAATTAGGATATAACTCGGGACCGAAATTGAAATAAAGACGATGCGAAAAATGAGGATTCTGTACCAATAAGATAAAAAAGCAAACTTTGATGTCGGGTCTGTCTGTCTATTTTTTCCTAGAAACTACACATGCCATTAACTTGAAATTGGTCTTGTTTGCTTGAACAGAAGGGAAAATATCTTTTTCTCCTTTCAAGGAGTCAAAAATTAAGGATCTGAAACTGCTTTTACTTTAATTTTGTAGTTTTAAATAAATTAGCAAAAAGTTTCAAACTATTTATGCTTATAAAAAAAAGATCTAAAATCCTACAAAAACCCCTATTAGTTGTTCGGATTAAAATTGTTGCAGGCCAGTTTAGGGAGGTTCGGTCCCAAAATTCGAAATACTTGATCTTTGATTGCAGAGTACAGTTGACTCTTAATTTCTTCAGGGCTAAAAATGACCACCTTGCTAATGTTTAATTTTAAAAATCCCAAGCACCATTATGTAGTATTAATCCGTTAAATATGATAGAAATAAATCGTGGCAATGAATTGAAGCAAACCCAGAGCCTCTTGCAACTGAGATAATTTTTTTATGTGTCTTCTTACTTCGTAAATCCAACTTTATGCGCAATATCCACTCCTTTTTGTGCTCGGACACCGGATCTACAAGTAAATATCAGTGGAGCATCGAAATTGGGGAAATCTCGACCATAATTTTTCTTAAATTCCTTCACACTTGTCGCATCGGTCAGAATTGCTTCTAATTGCTGCACTATATAATAAAACCGAAAATTGGTTTATTTTGCTTCGCTTTAATATTATATTATAGGACAACTACATTTATATATCCAAAATTGTGCAAATAATTTATTTCGCCCCCTACAAAATCTACACAGGGTGCATAATAACTTTTGAAAAGATACTTACGTGGTATATTTATGCTAAATGGTATTTGTCCAGTTTCTTTTAGTTCCTCAGGCTCTCGGACGTCGATTAAAAGCTTCTCAGGGTGATTTTTAAGGTTCTTTACTTCTTCATAAGTAGCAATGTTCGGATCCTCTTCCTCTACGGCCGATGAGCAGTAAGTTTTCACAATGTAGAATGCTACAAGAAGAGGAAAAATATAAAAAGAAACACTTTTCAGCGACATAGCTGCAGAAAATCAGATCTTTTTGAGGTGAACAGGACAAAGTATACTGACGACTGTGCTTCGTTTCGTACTAGAATCTACCTAATCGGCATATCAGAACCGGTTTAATTGATTTATGAATCGCAGTTAGTGTTGTCGCACTCGGCTTTGTTTATATTATTAAATAATAACCGAATCGTTTTCGCTTGTGTAACAATCTGTACAACTGCTCTGCTCATATAGCGAAAGCTTCAACAGCAGCCTTTAATGGACAAAATTTAGCTTTTGAATGCATTCTACAGTGCGACATTGCATAAAATTATTTTATTAGTATAATAATAAATAGTGAATTCGGTAATAACTTGTAAGTTATTAGAAGTGTTGTTTTTCATATATAACACCAGCGGACTAATAATTTACTAGGCCTGACTAATAACATTAGATAACAAATTAAATGATTTTTTCTGCTTCTGAAATACTGATATTTCATTTCTACAAGTTTTTCGTGAGCGTGTGCCAGTTATTTCATTCACTATATGTATATTATATGCAGTGGCGGCTCGTGGTGTCCTCGCAGGGCCGGTCCGTCAGAATTTGTTGGCACAAGCGGCGCCCCTTAGCACTCTTGACTATCTCATTCTCTTCAGGCATGAATTTTTTATCAAGGATAAAATTTTTCTTACTTACTTTATTTTGAGAGACATGAATTTAAAAAAAATCCTTTCCAGCGAGCATTTCAAATTATATATATATAATATATGACGTTGGCACGATACCCATAACTTGGCCCCCAAATTTGAGGAACGGGGTTCGAAGCATTTTGCTGTCCTAAATACGGGAAAAATAAAGAAAAAAATCTATCTCGACCCGTTTTCGAGATATAAAAAAAAATAGTTAATACTTGTCCCGTATCAACTCCAGACAGCAAAATGTTTCGAAACCCCGCCACGACACTGAAAAACTTGAATATTAACAAACCGCCACTATTTTCCGCACATTTCTATTTTACCGCCGATCAATTTATTTATAAACAACGCACGAAAAACACTAATTTGTTACAAAAATAATCCCGATACCGCGAAATGTCAATTTAATTACCAAAACAAGCTGAAGTTCGTTTCGTTCTTCTTGAAAAAAAGGTGTGCCAACTGCCAACCGCTTTAGCAAGTTCGTTGAGTTCGTTCTTTTTCGATCAATCGATATTTTGTAAAAGGAAAATATTTAGTTAAAATGCATTTTGTAAAAGGAAAATATTTAGTTAATATGCATTTTGTAAAAGGAAAATATTTAGTTAATATGCATATTTTGTAAAAGGAAAATATTTAGTTAAAATGCATTTTGTAAAGGGAAAATATTTAGTTAATATGCATTTTGTAAAAGGAAAATATTTAGTTAATACGCATTTTGTAAAAGGAAAATATTTTGTTAATATGCATATTTTGTAAAAGGAAAATATTTAGTTAAAATGCATTTTGTAAAGGGAAAATATTTAGTTCATATGCATTTTGTAAAAGGAAAATATTTAGTTAATACGCATTTTGTAAAAGGAAAATATTTAGTTAATATGCATATTTTGTAAAAGGAAAATATTTAGTTAAAATGCATTTTGTAAAGGGAAAATATTTAGTTAATATGCATTTTGTAAAAGGAAAATATTTAGTTAATATGCATTTTGTAAAAGGAAAATATTTAGTTAATATGCATATTTTGTAAAAGGAAAATATTTAGTTAATATGCATATTTTGTAAAAGGAAAATATTTAGTTAAAATGCATTTTGTAAAAGGAAAATATTTAGTTAATATGCATTTTGTAAAAGGAAAATATTTAGTTAATATGCATATTTTGTAAAAGGAAAATATTTAGTTAAAATGCATTTTGTAAAAGGAAAATATTTAGTTAATACGCATTTTGTAAAAGGAAAATATTTAGTTAATATGCATATTTTGTAAAAGGAAAATATTTAGTTAAAATGCATTTTGTAAAAGGAAAATATTTAGTTAATACGCATTTTGTAAAAGGAAAATATTTAGTTAAAATGCATTTTGTAAAGGGAAAATATTTAGTTCATATGCATTTTGTAAAAGGAAAATATTTAGTTAATACGCATTTTGTAAAAGGAAAATATTTAGTTAATATGCATTTTGTAAAAGGAAAATATTTAGTTAATATGCATATTTTGTAAAAGGAAAATATTTAGTTAAAATGCATTTTGTAAAGGGAAAATATTTAGTTAATATGCATTTTGTAAAAGGAAAATATTTAGTTAAAATGCATTTTGTAAAAGGAAAATATTTAGTTAATATGCATTTTGTAAAAGGAAAATATTTAGTTAAAATGCATTTTGTAAAGGGAAAATATTTAGTTCATATGCATTTTGTAAAAGGAAAATATTTAGTTAATACGCATTTTGTAAAAGGAAAATATTTAGTTAATATGCATTTTGTAAAAGGAAAATATTTAGTTAATATGCATATTTTGTAAAAGGAAAATATTTAGTTAAAATGCATTTTGTAAAGGGAAAATATTTAGTTAATATGCATTTTGTAAAAGGAAAATATTTAGTTAAAATGCATTTTGTAAAAGGAAAATATTTAGTTAATATGCATTTTGTAAAAGGAAAATATTTAGTTAATATGCATATTTTGTAAAAGGAAAATATTTAGTTAAAATGCATTTTGTAAAGGGAAAATATTTAGTTAATATGCATTTTGTAAAAGGAAAATATTTAGTTAATACGCATTTTGTAAAAGGAAAATATTTTGTTAATATGCATATTTTGTAAAAGGAAAATATTTAGTTAAAATGCATTTTGTAAAGGCAAAATATTTAGTTCATATGCATTTTGTAAAAGGAAAATATTTAGTTAATACGCATTTTGTAAAAGGAAAATATTTAGTTAATATGCATATTTTGTAAAAGGAAAATATTTAGTTAAAATGCATTTTGTAAAGGGAAAATATTTAGTTAATATGCATTTTGTAAAAGGAAAATATTTAGTTAATATGCATTTTGTAAAAGGAAAATATTTAGTTAATATGCATATTTTGTAAAAGGAAAATATTTAGTTAATATGCATATTTTGTAAAAGGAAAATATTTAGTTAAAATGCATTTTGTAAAAGGAAAATATTTAGTTAATATGCATTTTGTAAAAGGAAAATATTTAGTTAATATGCATATTTTGTAAAAGGAAAATATTTAGTTAAAATGCATTTTGTAAAAGGAAAATATTTAGTTAATACGCATTTTGTAAAAGGAAAATATTTAGTTAATATGCATATTTTGTAAAAGGAAAATATTTAGTTAAAATGCATTTTGTAAAAGGAAAATATTTAGTTAATACGCATTTTGTAAAAGGAAAATATTTAGTTAATATGCATATTTTGTAAAAGGAATATTATACCGTTACAATAAACGATCGAACGAACCCAACGAACCCAACGAACTTGCTAAAGCTGTTGGTACTCCTGTTTTCAGGACGAAAAAACGAAACGAACTTCAGCTTGTTTTGGTAATTAAATTGACATTTCGCGGTATCGGGATGATTTTTGTAACAAATTAGTGTTTTTCGTGCGTTGTTTATAAATAAATTATTCGGCGGTAAAATAGAAATGTGCGGAAAATAGTGGCGGTTTGTTAATATTCAAGTTTTTCAGTGTCGTGGCGGGGTTTCGAAACATTTTGCTGTCTGGAGTTGATACGGGACAAGTATTAACTATTTTTTTTTATATCTCGAAAACGGGTCGAGATAGATTTTTTTCTTTATTTTTCCCGTATTTAGGACAGCAAAATGCTTCGAACCCCGTTCCTTAAATTTGGGGGCCAAGTTATGGGTATCCCCCCATGACGTTCAACGTGAAATATAAAAAATGTCGTAGAATTCGCTATTGTGAGTAAAAAGGGTTGAAATTTTGAAGATTATGTCGTTTGAATAAAAAACTGAATGTTGTTATAAAAAAAGCCGTGGCGATAAAATCTTTCTAAGAGCCTAGCACAGCGCCCTTCTCATCTTGGCGCCCCAAGCGGCCGCTTGTTCCGCTTGTGCCTAGAACCGGCCCTGTGTCCTCGACAGAGGAGGCAGAAAATTTAAAAATTTAGTTTGTGACCCCAAGTTCGCTACAAACAATAACAAATACATCTGATAAAAGAAATGATCTTAGTCCATTCCTTTTCTAAAACCTTTTATTTTTTCGAAAGCACAGACGCCTTTTTTGACGCAACCTGATGTAACAAAAATCATTCAAGCATATTATAATTCTGATAATTTTACTGTTGCAGATACTTGACAGTAACTTAAAAACATTATCTGCGAATATTAATGTACTTAATAAATAAATAACTTTGGACGAAACACCTATGTTATGGTTCGGTGTGAAATTTATAAAAATTAAAGCTCACATGGCAATCCGCCGTCCGTCGTGGAGCAATATTTCGCACTGTTATTTCTTAAGCCACAATATTTCATTAACGGAGGCTTGCCTCCGCTCTCAGTTACATCCCTTAGCCCTTGCAGCCTTTGCTGTAGAAATTCTGATTAGAAGTTTGCTAAGAAATCGATTGGAGCAGAATTCTTCGGCCACAGTTTCTTTTAAACAAATTTCGTCGCGGCTCTTCGTATGTTTGTTATATTTTTACTCATCAAGTCGTCGGAGGCCAGCTTCCTCAGAGAGAGGCATTTTACCCGAGAAATTAAGATATTGCCAATACATTAAAAATTGCTTGTGTAGACCAGGCAGTCATAAGCAATATAAATATTGCCAGAGATTAGTGTAAGACTATTTTACAAAATTTATATTTCTCCTGTGCATGCTACTTCTAAAATCGTCTTCCTTTTGTTTTTTGTTTAGCTCACAGTTTAAGAACTGTGAAACTTGATAGAGGAACCACTGCCTCCTCTACCTCCTCTGAAGAGCCGCTACTGATTATATGGTCAGAATACGGAGAACAAATTAATTTTGCGGAATATTTCGAAAAGTTTTAGAGTCTGTTGTATTTGAATATAAAAGCTTAAAGTTCAAACTTTCATTTGGGTGAAGTTAAAAGCTCCTACAAGAATTCGTTATTTTTTAATAATTTCTCAAAAAAGACCAAAATAAATCCTTTTTACTTTTATAGGGTTATTGTCTGGAAACTGCGGGTAATAAGGGATTTTCTTTTCCTCAAATGAGAGAGGAGTAATAACTTTTGGCGATTCACTTTGCAAATATTGGCAATTTTTTATAAGCGTAAAAACACTTAGCACCTTTGGTGGTGATGTAATGAGAATGGAAGACTTGAGACTGGAGTTCTCGATCTCTGTCTGAAATTCTTCGGTTCATCAGAACAACGAACGAACAATGGAAAGACGCAAGGGTACTCCGGAACCACAGGGAAAATCAATGAGGTGGGTTCATGATCCCCTTTAAAGTCAATCGTCGATCAGATCGGTCGTTTCAGCTGGCAGTTTATTCATTTAGAATTGTTTTTGAAAAATATAATTAAATTTTAACCCAAAATCCCTGGTAATTAGCGCGTAGGCAGAAACTGTAGCACAGAAGTGAGACATACAGGTAGGTTAATAAACACAATCCTCACAAAAGGACACGCCTCGCTCATCTGTGGCGCCAATAATCCGGAAAAAATATACTTAGTGGTGTAAATTCGTGATTTGTTCTTCAGTTATTCATTAAATGTGGATCGAACGCTAAACCAAAGAAGGTATATTTATATGTTCTTTGATTAAAAGAACAAATTTGATTGTATTGAGTTCGATTTAGTGATATAAAAATATTTCAGGTGCGTTTTTAGGATTATTTAAATTGTAAATTCTAACTGATAAATTAAACATTCTTGACGTTAGTTTCATGATTTATTGTTATAGTCGCTAATTATTCGATTAACCATTCCTTGGTGGTCATATACCCAGTGAGAGTCTTTAACATGTTTTTATATACTCCATCTTAAAGAAAACATTGATGAAATCTTGTATGTAAAAATATTGGATGAGATTATGCTGCCTTTTGCCACTTATTTGGCAATTCCAGCAAGGCAAAGACCCAAAGCACACTTCGAGTCTACCAACAAAATTGTTCCAGGATCATGGAGTGAATGTTATGATGTCGCCAGCACAATCTCCAGACCTAAATGCAATAGAGAACTTGTGGAAAATAGTTAAGGAGAAAATTGGACCAGTTAAACCGAAAAACAAGGATGAGTTGTGGCTGAAAGTTCAGGAGGCGTGGTATGCTATACCAAATCGTACATGTGAGGTTTTTGGTAGATTCCATGCCAAAAGATGTCGGAATGTCCTATATAGTAAAGGTTTCGCAACTAAATATTGAGAATATTTAAAATAAATTACATAAAATTTAAATTAAAAAAAAAGATTTTAATTTATTTTTAAAATAAAGATTCTACTTTATTGTCCATTGATTTCTTGGACCTGAAGTACTTTAACTTATTTTTATTGTTGAATTTATGATTTTGTATTTTGTGTAGTATGTAGTTTGAAGACACACATTAACAATAAAATAATTATTGTTTGGAATTTATTTTTCTTCTTTTTGTTGATTTTATTTAATATACAGGAAATTCTTTGAAGGTGATTCTATTTTATTGTCCGTAACTGTATGTTCGTGTTCCCCAAAGCTCCACCCTTGGTACAGGGACATACTATGTGCGCGTTTAGGGTGGTCGCTATCCCAACTTATGAGCAAAGATATGTCGCCTATATATATATATATAAACAGCTCTTTTGCCCTAAAATTGGCGGAAACACAGTATTATATCCCCGATACGAAATGAATATATTTATACTTGAACAACATCGGGAAATATTGAAAACTTATTTCCAAAGTAAGTGCTGTGCAGCTGAAACAGTGCGAATTTGTCTGTGTGGATGTTTGTGAAGAAAGTTCGTAAGATTTGCTTACTAATTGACAACACAAGTTATCTGGTGTATGTGCCTAAACCCGTAAACCTCGAATCGCCACTCTCATCTCACCTGAAAATTGGGTTGAAAAAATAGAATACTGCGAAGCCAACCGAGGCAGTCATTTAAATGAAATCATATTTCATAACTAATCGGAAGGTTTACTTTTTTCAATAAATCCACAAACTTTGAAAAATATGTAACAGTGCTTATTTTAAAGCATTTTTAAAAAGAAACCAACCGATGGCCTACACTTTATTAACGGGTTTGCACTAACGCAGGTATGTAACTAAGGATGCACTGATCGTTCGTTACTCATACTCAAAGAAACAAACAAAAACTGCGTTGTTTAAAGAAAAATATACTGTGTTTTGGGGATTGTACCCATTTATTAATAGTTTTTAAACAAGTTGAAATTTGAAAAGATATTGAAAAATAATTAGGCTTATGAAGGCATGGGAATAAATCTCGCAATTAAATTAATACAACCTCCAACGACTTACAAGAATGTGATGAATTTTTAACACAAAGAGGTCGATCGACTTTAGCAATAGAATTTAAACCACTTTTGATACTGAAACTACACGGGTGGGAAGGCTCCAAAACGGACAACGCGCATATTGCTCTGCTACCATTATTTAAGAATAAACTATTGCCTATAACTGCAGTCCGGCGAAGCATTTTAAAAGTACTTTTTCTTATTGCTATGATTCCTCTGATCTATTGTGTAGAAAACTGACCGGCCCCTAACCTCTTTCAAAACAGCTGACGAGTGACACATCTATTTCTAGTATAAAAGTACTTCGAGTCTCGATGTTTAAATTG
Source organism: Dysmachus trigonus (assembly GCA_949715965.1). Taxonomy (NCBI): domain Eukaryota; kingdom Metazoa; phylum Arthropoda; class Insecta; order Diptera; family Asilidae; genus Dysmachus; species Dysmachus trigonus. The sequence continues at coordinate 50,950,854 of OX454322.1, forward strand.
GCATAAGCACTTTGAATATTGAGAATTCTAATTTTGTTCGCTAAATAACGCTTTTACATGTGAAGAAGTTGTAAAATGTATACAGGCGTAAAATCTAAGTATTATAGAAGATTTGGATGGAAGTTTAAAACAATTCTGCAGAAAATAAATTCAAAGAATCACGAATCATTCACAATAGCCGGCTGAATTATGACTGATGTGAACATTCCGAACTGCCATTCGCACTTGACAGCAGCGCCTCGCGTGAGGAATTTAAGAACTAAAGTATTTATGTACCAAGAAAAGTTGGAAGTGCTCGCATTACGTGTGGGAAAATTGTAATTTTCGTTGATGTAAGTGCATTTCCCTGCTTGGAAAGATATGCTTTAGCTAATCCAGTGCCTTACGTCGGTTTTCATCGATATTCCGGAGCCCGAGAGCGAAAAGTGAAGCGAATCGGTGAGGAAATATTCACCCTTTGATGCAATCCAAATTCACCAGCATTCTCGCGAAAAAGCGAGTGTAAACAGTTCGAATGCACCGCGAATGCGCCAAAAAGGATTATTCCGTAAAGGGATGGGTGTGGATGGCAGCAGAAGTGTGAAATTTTCGAAAAATTCCAGACTCGATTTTTTATGTGCATTCCATTGACGTTTCTTTTTCGTTTTTTCTATGCTCGTCTCTGTCGGAAGTGCTGCTGTCTCGCTCCGAGCGCTTGACCAGTGTTTCTGGTATGCCGACTATGCGATAAATTGTTGACAAAACAATCGCGAGTGGTGCGAATTTGAGGCGAACGGTGCAAAGTGATAACGCTTATCAGCCACGGGCTGCGGCAGGAGTTTTATTTTTTATTTCGCGATTTTTACACTCAGGCGGACGTGCGGAATCAATCGTTTGTTTGGGACAGTTCACGAGATGCTCTTTCCGGCAAAAAAGGCCGATTTCACCCGGCCGACTTTTAAACTGGAGGACACTTTGAATCACTTTTATAAACATTTATTTCCGTGTGAAGAATATCACTTCGCTCACAACTTCGCCCGAGCCTAATTACGCTCTTTTCTAGAATCGGATAAATATTTGTCTTTATTTTGTTTGGGACCCATGTTCTCTGGATTAAACTCAAACTTAGTGCAAGTGTTTGGCTCTAGTCTAGCTTAACTTTTGCTCAAGCTCGGATTAAGTTTAGTTTAAACTGCTCTAAACCTAGTTCAAGCCTACCTGGGTAATTGTACATATAGCCTATCCTTTTGACGAGTAGTATAGTTATTGTTGATTAGGGGCGAGAAGTATGTGTTGGCCTTGCGATCACTGCGACAAGTAAGGTCTTCTGTGAGTCCCCGATTTTATTATCATTTATTTTAACCCTTAACGGACCAATGTCGCCATATAAGCGGCATGGCACTTTTGCTTATTAGGTCCAATGCTTCGTATATGGCGGCAAAAATCATTGTATTATTTCTGTAAGGGTTCTTGGTATATTTACAATTTTAACGCGTTAACTATTGTGCCAGATCCTTTCTCTGAATTTGTCCCCGCTTGTTATCTATCTTTTGCAATTTTTGTCTCTTCGCGTGCCAACTCAATCTTTTTTGAAAACATGCGCGTTCCGGAGTTATTTCACAGTTGAGTTTAGACTACACGAAAAGCACATTTTTCGCAGTGAGGCTAGAAAATACTGCACAGTATATATTCAGATCGAAAGATTCCAGTGGGAAGACGAGAAACTAAATTTTATTGTAATACTTACACCCACAAACTAAGGATACATATTGAAGAGTGCTTCGAAGGGTACAATAATTTAAAAGAATATAAAAAATCTTCTTTTATCCTATTATCTTGTTTAGTATACAGTATATCGTATGACAAATAGCTTGGTCCTGGCGACAAGTAAACCTGTAATAATTCGGAACCGTTAAGTGTTAATTGAACTATAGAACTGCAAGATATACAATCTTTTTTAAATTCTTATAATGACATTTAGAGGTGCCACAAAAGAGTTCTGGTACTATAAAGGGCGATTGCGCTAGATCGTTTGCAACTTCATTGCCTGCATTATTGCACAATTTTAGAGTCAATGGAGAAAGACTTTAGGGCCTTTAGAACATCTTGACTATCCGTACCAAGTCCGACTCCTTTTTCAGTTTTAGAACTGTTAGTATAACAAACTGTAGTACCCTGCAGTAGGGAGCTACAATAGTTTGCCCATAATATCGCATGCTTGGATATGTCGGTTATCTTAATCTGAGATCCCAAGTTGATCTTGTTTTGAATTCTAAGATGACCTGACATGTCCTCTGGTTTAAGAACCCCTGTGCGTTGCCTTAAAACACTCAGTAATGCCTGCTCTCTAACAGGCAAGTGGGAGATTAATTGTGTCTGAATGAATGGAAGCTGTCAGACAGGTAAAATTCTAAGGCAGGCCAGCAATTGAACTTTTTGTAGCTGGGTCTTTGGGTTTTCTTTCGTGTCTTCTTTGGCCATCATACGATAGCTGGGTAGGTGACCATTAGCCTGATTATTGGTGTATAAAGCCAAAACATCATTTTAGCCTTTAGACCCCAAGTTTTCCCCGTAAAACGGTGACAGGTATATAGTAGTAGTAGTAGTAGTATAACGCTCTCTTAGTTTCCTTAGCCAGATGAGTATTTCAAGTGAGTTTCATATTACTAAATAAATAAGTAAGATGCAGTTTTTGAAAACTTAAATTTTAGTATTTAAGGCAAATTGGGAAATAATAAATATCCATTCCGTATAATGAGATTCAACCTTCCTTAAAATCAATTAAATTGTGATTGTCTTAGGAACTTTTAGACAAAAATCTTTATTTCCGACGATGTCAAGAAAGAATTCTTTATAATTTTGATTATTGTTTTTTATCTTAGCACTGCAGAACATATGTGAATTTGTGTTTTTTAATTCTATCTGGAAAAGAAAAGGTGTGCAATCACCTTTTATTGGTTCACAGTCCTCTTTGGTAGACATTGCTCATTCCTCAAAGAGCAATGTCTCCCAAAGAGGCCTGTGAACCAATAAAAGGTGATTGCACTGCAATAAATTGAAAAAGCTGATACGATTAGCTTTTTATATCTTCACATTCTGGAAATACTGAGTGTTAATATATTGAAGATACATTTCTGGGAAATTTCAGTAACTTTGGATGAAACCAGGGCGATCGAAATTTATAATACAATGGGTTTAACTATTAAACGCAATGACTACTTCTCATTTTCTTTTTTTAAATATTGCTGTAATTTTAAAAGGTTTAATTCAGTAAGGCACATCTCTAACATAAGTAAGTGCCAAACAAATCGGAGTAAATCTAAACTTAGGGCCACGATGTTTCAGCGACGTATCTTTGAAACGATGTAACACCGCTTACAATAAAAGGTAGTTAATGAGTTTCATTTCAATAATAACGATATACATACTACAATCCATAACTTTAATTCAAATCAATTTTCGATGAGAATTCTCCGGAATATATTGAAGTGAAGAAAAGAAACCCGTTTTTATGGGAAGACAGATGGATATCTTCCACTTGTTTATGTTTACCTTTATCAGAAATTAGCTGATATTTTTTCCCGGGATTAATAATGCAATCAGTTTCATTTTTGCTCTTACAGAATTTCATATTCATCGATCGTTATGCACCTTACCTAGATGTAATAAAAAAGCGCAATTAGTGAACAAGTGCCTTAAAAACAATTGTGCCTTTCGAGGAAAAGGGTGTGCTCAGTTAGTAAAAATAGAGAATGTCGTCACATCCTCCCGGCCTTCGTTTTTCACCTTTTTCTTCGGCCACCCAAGCAAACAGTGCCAATTTATCGTCGAACAATATTGTTACAAAGAATATGCAACCACAGCCCCAACAAGGAACTAATAAGAAGCAAACAGCCACGAAACATCAATTTACAACCACAAATAGCCTATCAGGCTCCGAAACAGATTTATCAACATCGACAGAAAACCTTTCAATGGAACAAAGGTACGTGCTCAGACACACCCCGCGAGTAGAGCCCCAGGGGCAGGAAAATTTACAAGAGAGTACAGCAAACGCAAATGAAAATCAGGGTAAGTCGAAATTTTTAAATTTAAAGTGAATTATTTTATCTAGCTCTTTATTCAGGGAGATTTGTGCCTGAACAGAGATTTTCCTCGAACGCATCATCAGATTCCACCAGGTACGCATCGAGCAATCGAAGCCTATCTGAAGCTCGCAATCCCATTTTTGCACAGCAAGCAAATGGGAATAACACACCTAACAGAAACTCCTTGAAGGAAGTTAACTCGAACCGATCCTCTATGGATGTATCAACGTGTTCTTACAATACATTAATAATACATAACGACGATAGTATGTATTCCATTGCTAACAGAGAATATCCAAGTCCACCGCCAATGGTGAAAAAAGAACGTCCACGTTCTTATGGGGAACAGGGAATGCAGGAAATTACAGAAATTCCAGACGACTACTTGAATCAGAGTCATGTTCTAAAACATCTAGCCAAAGAAATAAAGATTCCATCGAAAGTAAGGACAAGCACAACACGTGATTCTGGAGTATCGGAAAATTCAAAGGATTCAAAGGAGAATCAGAAATTCGACTGGATTATCGAAGAAGCCGATTCTCCGAACAAATCAAAGAGCAAGAGCCAACCAGATCTGACAAGGTAAAATATCAATTTGTTTGTTGTTTTAAATTTATAAATTTCAATAGTAGTTTTGAGACCAGGAGAAACTAAAACTATGCACATATACTAATTTTCATTAAAATCCGTTGAAGTTAAGATATTTTGGGCGTCATATGGGACCACAATATTGAATATCCAAATGTTAATACCATATTAAAAATAAGCGATCCTAAAAACCACTATCAGATAGAGTTTTTGATTTTACATTTTGCCCACGGTAAAAAGTGCCCAATATTTATTTACTGCCAAATTCATCAATAATCTTATTACTTCAACTTAAATTAGGTAAGAGATAGTTCAACCGCAACGAAGTTAATTTTTTATCTTATCCCTCGAATAGTTAAAATCAATATTATCGGAACTTCAGTTAAAAGCGCGCGACATTGACGTAATAGGGTCAGACTTGCCACAATTCGTACGATGGACAAACACAAATTTTTCTAAAAGCTGATATTTATACAAGCAATCTGAACAACTCGTTTATTATTACATTCCTAAAGATATTCAATGTTTAAATAGATGAATTGTTTTATAAAATGTATAAAATTACCTATTATATATTATAAACTTTTAACAGAATTAACACGAACGAGGCCGATACTGTGGAAACGTTAACGAAGGAAAACGCAGCTCTTAAGCAACAGGTTTTAATGTGCTGCATGAAAGTAGCTAAAACTCAAAAGGTAGATTATAACTAATACTTTATTTTTGTATTACAAAATATACTTTCTGCCCCAACAGTTGGAGGATGAAGTAGCGAACATATATAGAGTTTATGAAGAGCTAGTCCAATCATGCGAAAGACGGGAGAAGCTTGAACGGGTGGCAAGAATGCGATTGCAAGAAAATCTACAGAAAGTGCAAGCATTGAATAGGGCCCTAAAAGATCAGGTGGATGTCTTTCAGACACAGCTATTGGCTCCTTCGGAACACCAAATTTTAATAGCTCAGCTATTTACACAGAGTAATAATATATTTATAATTTATACCTTTTATTGTGATTAATTATTCGGTTTGGCTTTAGACAAAGAATTATTAGCTGCAAAAGAGCGACAAGATATTGAGTTGGCAGCCCAACAAGCAACTTTGCAGGAGCAGAGGAGACATATTGGCATATTGGATACAGCTTTGAATAATGCACAAAGAAACATACGACGATTGGAGGAGGAGTTGCGCAAAAAACAGATGTACATTGAACGCTTGACACAATTGTACGGGTCGAATCAGTCTAAACAGAATGAGAGGAAAATGCGTTTAGACTATGAGACCGAACTCAGCAAGGACTCCAATCGAAGTGGAAGTAGCACCAATAGCGATTCCAAGTGGCAGCTACAAGAGAAGAACAGCCAAATTATGAGGTATGTAGCAAATCAACTAGTTAAAGTCACAAGTTAAAGAGATTATTAAATAATGGTAGTAATCAAGTGGAAATTTGTTGTTCTTTAAACATTCACTCAAGTAATGGTAGTAATCAGAGTGGAAATGTGTTATTCTTTAAACATTCACTCAAGTTGAAAAGTTTTAAAAATATCGGTAGGCCAAAATGGTGAAGTAAGGAGTGTTGTATTAAGGATGAAATTTTCAGTCCATGCTCTAAAGTGTAGAAACTTATCTGCTAGATTAGCTAATTTTATTAAAATCAGACTGAAACACACTTTTCTGTGAAAGTAATCTTAAATGTAGTAACATTTTTGGTGTAAATAAAACTTAAGATAAAGTAAGCTAGTAAAGTTTTTTACAGTACTGAATCTGAAAAGAATTTTAATATTGGTTTTATTATTTCTCCAAAAGTCTGTTCGAGCTATTGTGTATGTTCTTTAACAATTAATTAAATATTTACATTTTAGGCTGGAAAGCGAGCAACGTCATTTAGAAGAGCAAGCTATGCGGCAAAATGCATCAAAGCTGTCTTTGGAGAAGACTTCACAGGTTTGTTATTCAAAACATTCTTTTACAATTTCCCTTTATTGACTTTATTTTATACAGGAAACAGATAGGATCATTGCCGAAGTAAAGCACGACAAACTTCGTTATTTAGAAGAAGTTCACTCGGCGCAACGCAAGGTAAACGATCTCCAATCCCATTTGAAAATTCTCGAAAGCCGCCTAGCCGAAAAGGACGCATTGATTCGTGCATTGCAAAGTCAGAAAAGTAAGAAATTTAATTACGATTTAGTAAATACGTCTTAAAAAATTATTTTTTTTTTACCTTTTTCTGTACAGTTTGCGGATCATCATTTGATTCGTACAATCTTTCGACAGACAGTTTTGCATTGAATCCACTTCGCTACAATTCACCGTCATCGTTTAACGCTTCAAATACATCATTTAATGCAACATCAAACACTCTGCTAGACCCTTCGTATGGGGCGAATACACAGTCAAATTACAATCCGACTGTTGCTATAACAGGTGCTTTATCTGGTACTAATTACGGACAAACTAGCCCAATCTATAATCAAAGCATTGTAAACTTACAAAATTTACAATCTATCTCTATGCCAGGCAATTATTCACCAAACAGCTCGAACTACAGTGCTAGTTATGATCCAAATTCAAATTATATGCCTCAAGCTTCACCAACGTTCAATACAACATCATCATATGAAAATCAATACGATGAACACATGAAGAAACAAATTGATGAGCAGATTAGCAAGGTAAGTCAGCTGTCGCTGATACATCCGCATAATGTCCACGCTTCCAAAATGCTTGATCCAACTGCTGAGTTGAACCCAAAAAATAACATTATATTAAGCAAAATTCAAGCTAGCAAGGACATGGCTAGAGCGACCTCTCGAGATATTTCGAATAACGAAACGTTTTACTAACACTGGCTACCAATTTTGATTGGACATTTTTTTCAATTTTTACACATTTATGCCATCCCAGCTTGTCTTTTGTGAATACCAATCAAAAAAAAAAAAAAGTACTGCACAAGACTGAATAATGAAGTCTTCTAAATGTTTTTAAGAGAGAAAAAGCACCCCTTAGTCATTTTCGCAAGCCTCATGGCAATCCATTTAACTCAAATTATAGGTAATATTTATAATCGTAAGACGGTGAATAACAAGCTAGCCGGAGTTAACGTTCTCTGCTTTGTTTTTTATTAGGCAAATTCAGAGCAACTGTTTACTTGTTTGCAGAACAACTTTGAATATTAGCATTCTAAAATGCTTTTTAAACGCTCTTACTGAAACTGATACCGCTGTAAAGTTGTAATTTTGCAATTAATTTTTTTCGCCTTTCGGTCGAACCGATTCTTTTAAAATTGTTCATACATGTTCAGTTTTAATCACAATACAACATGCTGTCAACTTTGACCTCGAGTCCTCAAATCCTAATGGATGAGCCGTACTGTCTGCTTCAATATTGCAAGAGAATACTGAGAAGATTGGCATTCATGAATTTTCGGAGCGCCAATTTTGGCGACGAAAATTAAAAAAAAAAGATTTAAATAGAAATGAGTATTTACGGTTTCTAAAGATTGCTGATTTTGAACTTACAATAGAAATTTAAATTGCAGAATTTGTTTGCACGTTAACCCGTTCTTTCCTACCGCCGCCTATAGTCTGCATTCACGAAACATCTTCTGGGTACGACCGTCGCCTAAAATCGGATTTCGCGCAACATTTTTTGGGTACGACCGCCGCTTAAAGTCGGCATTTACGAAAAGGTCTGTGCAACCACTCTCGTCGTAAACTAATTCGTGCAACGAATGTAAAATCTCGACCAACTGTGCCGTACCGAAAGGGTTAATACGTAATTGGTTACATATAATAAAATTGAAATTGAAATTGACTTTGGGGCCCTGTCCCTCGTTTCTAGTTCAATCATCAAAATTAAGCAGCTTTGGCGGATAGTATTTGATTGGGAGATCATCTGGAATATCGTGGATGTTTTATTTCAATTGAGAATAAAACAAAGCATAAACAAACAAGATTTCTTTACATAATGAAAAAAGGTGAAAAATTTTGATAAAGTAACATAAAATTGATTTGAGAAAAGTACTCGAGGTTGGTTCTACTGATCCTCGAATGTTTTTTGTTTTTAAATCAATTTGTCCGTGATACTTTTTTTAAATTTGACTTCTTTCTCGGTATTATTTTCTTCTATAATTTATACCGACTCAATAAAAACCACATTATTTATTATAAACGAATCATTTTTTTACTTTTATTTTTTTCTAATTCAGCTGCGCTATAAGGTAGACCACATTTACTTCGAATAGGAGCTTCGTTGCTTTGCTGCCATCCCAAAGAAAACGGCCATCATATTTAATAGCCATACTTAACACCAGCGCGATGGTGCGCAAATTGCAGCGAATATGATTAAAAGCACTGCATCTAATTTATCTGAGAAAAATTTGGACAGTAATAATAAATAAGTAAATAAATCTGTTTACGGCATTTACATAATTAGAAGCAATGGTTTTGTATTAGATTTTCCAAATCCTTAAAAAGGAATTGGTATACAAGTTAAGTTTTTCAGTTTCTATAAACAAGTAAAAATCAGTTGCTCTGGTTGAAAACAACAAAAAAACATAAATATGAAACGACTGAGATTTAGCATTCCTAAAGAAGCTTACCAAAAAATGCATTGAAATTCCAATAAAAGTTCATAGGTAATAGGCAGGATACTAAGCACATGAGGTCCCCTTAAATTGCCATTGACTAATAAAACTATTTTTTTATTGAGATGTAACAAAACACGTTAAACAACAAATGTGCATATAAGCAAATCCTTATACCTACTAGATTTAAGTACTAATCATAGTTTTGTGTTTTTATTATTAACTTATTTGTAACCATTGTACTATTGTTACTCAATGTAAGGACGATTAGGCTAAAGAGACGGAAGAAAGTTCACGAGAAAAATAAAAAAAATGCATTAACAAATCTGTTGACATCGGAGAGCATGTATTTATAATTGAATAAGCATGAAATTGTTAAGATTTGCAACAATAAAGAACAATTTTGTTTGAATTTTGTGCTGTTTTGTGTGTGGCTCACCTTCTTCCAGAACACAAAAGTATCCCAAATTTGGTTGGGGGATACTATCAATATAATTTTGGATTTTTTGTTTGTTTATCCTACTCTAGGTATTTCCTCCTAATATTTTGTTCTTCATAATTATTATTGTTTTTAGCTTAATGCGCTTGTTTGAATCGTTACAGAACAAAGAATACAGAAAAGCTTTTCCTTTTTTTGAGTTTTATTTCAGTAACTAATAAGGTTTGTGTTATTGTGATTTTTGCGATTTTTACTTTTTCTTGGAAATTAATTGTTTTATGTTCCTTTCCTTTCACGAACAGTTTGAAACCCTCCAAAGAGGCTTATGTTGCTTTCCTAGTTTAAGCAACAAAAAGCCCAATCAGCCACTTTTGTCGGATGAAGTTTCAGTACTATCTACAAACAACAGCGATGCATTTTTGCAGGTATGTATAAGAAGTGTTTCTGTTCCATCGCACTATTTTATTTTGATTAATTATGATGATAATTAACTTTAATTTGTTATACCTACATAAGGGCAACGCTTATGTACTATAATATCATCGATTTAGAATTCGCGTTTAATTCATAATCAATATAATTTTCAATTTCAAGAGTTTTCCATTAGCAGAAACCCTAACAATGATTGCATAAATACTACCAAAGTCACTGTAAATAATGAGTTGAAAAAGAGAGTTAAACTATATAAACACTGTAACGTACTGTTGATACTAAATTCGGTCAATTCAGACCTCAGAACATACACATACTGCTTCTAGAAATAATGGGATGCGATATAGCTTTTTCGAAAATTTTGTTCAAAAAAGATTTTGATATATGAATGAATGTTATATTTTTGGAATATCCATTCAATCTTAAGCTTTCATTTGGTACCACATATACGTATGATGTGGTTGAGAACATAAAAAACAAATGCGACCACCTTAACTCGTTCGCTACCACGGGCTCCCGGAAAAAACCGCCACCACAGCCCAAGACTTTTTCATGATTATATGAAACCAATTGGAATAAACTTAACGTATGTGTATTTAGAACAATCTAAAAAAAAACAAAAAAAACATTCTCTCAAACTGACATAAATATGTGATGCTGGGCTATCGATAAAAACTTAATAGCATTGCTCATACACAACATGTTTAAACATGCCTTAGTAAGTTAACCAAAAACGTCTGTCACACATATGTGACGCCGGGTTGTGGTAAGAAACTGCTGTGTCACATATGTGTGACGGTTGGTAGCGAACGGGTAAAATTACAAATTAAGATTTTCTTACTTTACGTTTATGTTTGAGCCAATATTAAGGACCGGTAGACCCTCCTATAACATGGGCTCATACAACAGATTCGTATAATGCGGCAGGAAAATTGTGACAGTGTTCGTATAACTTAACTTATCTTCATGTTGTAATGTTATTTAGGATATCTGGAAATTGTCCTATGTGATTTCTCTCTTTAAGAAAGGTGAAAGAAATTTAGTCGAAAATTACAGAGCTATTGCCAAATTGTCTCCCATTCCGAAATTCTTCAAGTCCATCGTAAATGAGCGTTTGCCATTTTACTATAGTTCTCTTATAGCTCTTATAGCCAACGTGAATATATGAGAGGCATTAAATCTAGTGGAGTTCTCTAATTTCTGTTTGTCGAATTTAGAAAATCTGAAACAGGTCAATTGTATGTATTTTAGCAAAACATTTGAGAAGCTCTCGTATAAGATCCGCATTTTTAAACTGTTGCGGCTTGGCTTCCAAAATAATGATTATGTAAATGACTTAAATATCTTCTGCCTGATTGAATCTGCTTTCATTTCTTTTGGTAGAAAATGTTCCATTATAGATTATATGAAAGTTATAACATGCCTGTGTCGGTAAGAATATGTTGTTGATCTTGGCCTAACCATAAATTCTAGATTTGACTATTCAGACTACATTGATCACATGACTAATCGAACCAACGTAACTCACGTTTTATTAAGCGATGGTCGAGGGATCTTGTTGACCCGTTTGTCTTAAAAGCCTTATTTTGTCTTATCTTATCTTGCGCTTTCTTACGGCCAACTTTCTAGTATGCTTTAATAATTTGGAGAGCTCATGATCTGCATACCAATCGTATCGAAGCAGCACAAAAGCGTTTTCTGCACTTCGCTTTCCACCACTCACCCTGGAATGATCCTTCAAATCTTCTAATTTATTGTTTCTTTACATAGTTTGTTATACATTTTTCTTTTCTATTTAATTGTAATTGTATCGTCAGATGGTGTAATATACCTGTTGACAATAAGTAAATAAATGTTATATTTTTTAAACTTTGGTACGGAACGCTAAGGTACGTTGAAAATGGATGATGTAGATATATTTGTAAACTAGCTTACATCAATGACACAAATTAATTACTTACAGTCCGAGGATCTGCGTTGGTGAATTATCTTATCTGATTTGATTTTCCCTAATATTATTATAAATATAAGATTTACAAAGAGTCCCAAAATTTATCTTAGTTCCTTTGATTAGAGGGCGGTACGATTCGGGGCTTTCTTAATAATTTTATTGCTTAGATTTTATTATATTTGCCTCAGTGCACTCAATGTGGCTCTTTCCGTGGAATCCTTTCTGAGCTGCTCTATAGTACTTCTGCTGTCCCGCAGGACAGCCATCTTGGTCCTCTTTTATTTACTATATACATCAACGAGGTACTCTCATTCCCATCCATGCAAAAATTCTCTACTATACTGACGATGAGAAATATTTCCGCATAATTCACCCCTGATCACTATCATCTGTTGAACTGTGATTTGGACCTATTTCAGAAATAGTGCGCAATCAATCATCTTCTTTAGTTTTTGATTGCTTGAATGAAGCTGTTAACTCTCCTGAATTACTGGCCACTTTAATATTTCTGTTCCGATACGTTCTTTGAGTCATATAGACTTTCTTTATATACCAAGTTATCGGACTAATTAATTATGGCCTGAATGAGCTCATGCCGTCTTGCTCTCGCTCCTACAACGCCCATTGTTCTGTTACTAATTTAAACAGGTTCCAATTGAAATAACGACTTATTATAATTTTTATTATTATCATCATTTTTGTATTATCGTATTTTTATTGGTAATCAATATTTTTGTGTGTGTGATTAAAATAAGATTCCTGAATAATTCCAAATAAAAGATAATTCTTGGTTACTTCGGCCTTTCATTTGCGTGTCGTTACTTTGATTTATCATTTTCATGAAATATTTTGTATATTGTGGTATATTCTCGCAACACCTCTAAAATACTTTAAAAAAGTTGAAGTAAAATACTTCTCTGATATATTGGTCTCTTTACATGATTAATGAAATTATAATTTCTTTTACAATTTATCAATGGGAATATTACTGCAAAGAAATTACACTGATAAAATTTGGTGTGATACCTGCAAAAAGTGCTTATCGCTCTCAAAATGTTGCAAATTAATCGATATGAAATGATAGAAAAAAATTTTTATTTTTAATTGAATTAATTAAAAAATTCAAAAATATTTTCAAAATGCCATCCTTACGATATCATCCATGAATTAATCATAGAATAGTTTGAGTTTAAAATTTCAGAGAGATTAATTTATTTTCAACTTAAGGTAGGTGTCTAGTCTAGAATTTTCAGAAATTCGTTTTTTTTTCATTTTTCAACGACTTGTAGAGTCAATAATCACCTCTCGAAAATTGGTGACGAAATTCGCTATAGATAAAAAGTTACAGCGGTTTGTGTAGGGACGAGTGGGAGTGGGTCCGTACAGAAAAGGTACTTTAAAAGCGTTTTCTTCGAAATCACTTTTTTTCAACTGGCGGACAGATAATCTCCGCAACCGCTCGATCGATTTTGATAAAATTTTGTACGATCCTTTATTAAGGTGTTTTGTGTGGTAATTCACCACATAAAAAAAAAAAATCACTATATCAAAATTTACAGGACATAAACGGTGCAAAAATAGGTCAATTTTTGAACAATATTTTTCCAAAGTCGCCATTTTTTTTTTTATTATCGATTTTTGTCAAACGGTGGTGAATTACCACGTGGCAAGCCTTCCGCTATAAAATGAGGTTTTTTGTTTTTGTTTCAGACTCGCAGATCCGGAGATTAACTGTTCGCCATGGAGACATTTTTTTTCTGCAGCTCGACTTTGGCGTCCTCTACAAATTTTTTATAAAATGCTGAAGAAAATTAAAAAAAAACGTTCCTATTCTATATGCTTAACATAATGTCTTGGTTAAAAATTTATTGTTTTATCTAGCATAGAAGCCGAGAAATAAATGTTTGAAAATGAGCTCATTTATCTCTCTCTAGACTAGACACCTACCTTAAATCAATTATTTTCTACTACATTTTTTCAATGAAAAGCAAAATACGGCCGGTTGTTGTTGTCTTCCATTAAGTCTTTATAAAACTACTTCTAGAAAGTCTGGAATATTCTTATTTTTATAACAATCTTACTTTAACTTCATATAAAGTCACGAAATCATAAGGTTTTTAAAATAGATTTTTAGTAGCTTTTGTTCTTATAATGATCCTATAAGATCTTAGTCCAAGAGTTCAGTTATTTGTTCTTAAAAAGTGTTAAGTTAAACACTCACAAGAATGTGTTCTTAATTTTCTTATAAAACACTCATACAAAGTTGTTGTAAGACAGTAATCAGAATAACAAGTGTTCTGAAAAGTCAATGTTACTTCTCAGGGTTTCAACCAAGGGCAAATTCTTCACGAATACCTTTAAAAGTAATATAAGAATCAATTCTTAGGGAGAAAAAGTGTAAATACGCTATTAGAAATGCTTTTTAAAAAAATCTTTTATAAACCTTTTAAACGAAAGATTTCTTTATGAAAAAGTTAATAAGACCTTTAAAAGTCTATTTCAATTTTGCCTAAGAAATGAGTGTCTTATAATAGGTACCTACTGCCTATAATGTACTTAACCGAGCTAATATTGGTTTCGTTAAATAGGTCAATGACTTCTGAATCCGTTAATTTGTCTTCAGGTAAATTCTTTTTCATCCACAAATTATATAGATTTATCAAAGGTCCAGTTCTCCGGTGACATCATCCAACTCGTTGCGTGCGTTGACAATAAATTACGCCAATAAATTGATTGCTTTTTTTGTTAGTGATACTAAATTGATAAGTCTGCCTGTGTTTCGGGGTGGGAGTGGGATTCAAATTCGGTTCGCGAAAATTATAGATTTTATTTTTTCTTCTATGAGGGGCAGCTGCCCCCTTGCACCTCGCTTGGACACCCTTTATTTACTGAAACTGCTGTTTTTGATTTTAAGATAATTCCTTCAGCAGTTATTATTTCCACCAGCGAAAACGATGTCCTGTATTTTTTCAATTCTTCTGAGCTTTGTATTGCTCAAGGAAACTTCTATATTTTACTTTTTGTTTAATAAATATACATTATTATCTGTACCCGATTGTTTTGTCTATCTTTATAAGTTTCTAAACTAAAAGTGTAAGAGGAAAACTAGTACTAGTCGAAATTTAGATTATAATATTTGACCTAAACATACTAACAAGTTAACTTGTAAAAAGTAATTTTTTTCACTTTTCTCCCAAAAGAAATTAGCTCAAATGGACCAGCGAGATCGCGATCGCCACGAGCAAGAAAGTCAAGCCAATAAGAATAAAACAGAAGAAATTGTTTTATTAGAGAAGCAAGGACGGTGCTCCCAGAAAATCCGGAATAATGCATCCGGAAATTTAGCTCAGGTAACGCAGAACGTCGGCCAGAATATGACGGACATAAGCAACATTGGAAATGTCCCGCCGTCTCAGGTAACCAATGTTTTAAGAAGACAAAGTTGTTAAGGCTTTTGTTGCATTGTTTTTCAGGGCATAAACAGCTTGGCGTTGCCACCGAGAAAGGAAAGAGGCAATTCTTTGCCCCCGAGTGCTCTGCCCCGACCGCCGCGCAGCCTGAAGCCTCCGCGAAAAATCGAATATGACCGGCTGAGTGATACTGAAATCAAGAAAAGGTCGCAGACACCCCCGAAATCGTCGGCGCAGCAAGCGTATGAGATGAAGACGTCGAGTCTGAAGAGGGATTTCCCCTCAAGAGATTACTCCCCGTCACACAACTACAGCCCGGTGAAGGACACTGGCTCCTTGTCGAAAAATGATATTGCATTTAAGCGAAAGGATTATGGAACAATGGGAGTCACCGAGCCGGCTAAGTTCGGATTCAAAAATGGCTCAGAGTTCTCGAAGCCGGATTTCACATCGACTAAGAAATATCAGCGTCTTGAGGATAGTCCGAAACCGGCTCGGATGGCCGATTCGAATTCATTGAAGCGGTCTCTTTTGCCTAGCACCAGAAAGGTGAATGTCTTAACGACAAACGGCAGCAATATGCCCAAGAATCCGCGGGATTCTTTCAATTCGAGCGGTTCGAACAATTCGAATCAAACGGTGGTCCACTCCCGCAGCAGCCCCATGCATTTAAAGTCGGACTCAAATTCGTCTCAGATGACGCTGAGGCTTAATTCCAAAACGCCCCCAAAAATGATCCAATTCCCGCATCAGTCCAGTGCCAATGCACCGGGCCACCCGACGAGACTGCAGCAGCCACAAATCAAAAGTTCGCTCCCGGTCCCCAATTCGAGTGCATCGCTCCCCCCGAAGCCCATTGATAACAAAGCCACCCGGAGGGGCAACAGCATGTCCAGGAACGGGGAGAATCGCTATCGCATTCAGTTTTAGTTCCCGCCACCCCCTTTCGCCCTGCGCGGAACCCATTCTTCATTTATTATTTGATTTTTAGACACAGTCGGCTAGAAACAATTATTGTTTTTCGTTTTTTATACGCGAAATGAACGCTTTTATACCTGTTTACCAGTAATTTATATACAACCCAATTGCAATGTTGGAATAAAGATTTTGTTTAATTACACACCTGTCTTTTGAAATATGAAGTGAAGATTGCTAGGTGAGAGGTAAGGAACGTTACATTTAAATAAATCGTCTTCCAATAAGTACTATATTTATTTTCAAGAACAGCAAATTGAAAATAAAAAAGCCTATTATGTTGAACTGATAGATGTTGGCAGCATATTTTTTACTTATTTATTTACAAAATTTGTATATAAAAATAACAAAATTCTTTTTTATTATTATTTCATTGTTCATTTAATACTATTAAGTGCTCTCCAGGCAAAATAAATTTGGCATAACAGTGGAGTGCCTTAGGGTGTTGGCCTTGGAATCAGGAGGGTGCGACGGATGCTATGCACTGGGGTGCTGCGATTGAGGGTGCCCCAACATGATCAAGAACTAAAATAATATACTCTTGCACATCTATCGTTGTCAGTATGACGAAAAGTACATTTTATTGTAAACATTATTATTGTACAATAGATCTATGAATTTCGACAATCTTCAAACTAATTCTTCAAGATGCGATTGTTTTGTTTTTGTTATTTGATTCAGTGAACTCCCGAGGATCCCCACCGAAACTTAATGTTTTATTCTCAATACCATATAGCCCGCGTTAAGAAATGAATTCGGTTAAAGCAGTGTATACGCAGTTTGAACAAAATTGTTGTGCCCTAGGACGCCTAGAAGAATTTATTGATGTAATTAACGATAATACAGCGGTCCCAAATTTAAGAACAAAATTTAACACATTTTTAGACGACGCAAAAGTGCTAGCACATAATGTGAATATTTCAGAAGATTTTCCTGGAAAACGAATTCGAAAAAGAAAAATATTATATTCCGAAATAGCAAAAGATGAAGTTATGAAAACCCGGTAGAGGAATTTAGTTGTTATTTTTTTAACACTATTATTGTACAAATAGAAGACAGGCTTAAAATTATACCAAATATTATTTCTGAATTCAAATTAATCACTGATATAAAAACCTTAGGAAAACATGAATTAGAAAAATCTTCCAAAAACTTTGTAAAGTTTTATAACAGAAAAGATGCAGATGAAAACTTGATCCCCGATATTGGTTTGCTAGGGGATTTGATTTTGAATGAAAGGAATATAAGTAAATAACGAACAAGACATATTGCAACACATACTAAATATTAATTATAATGAGTTAAGTGTATTAACTGTGTTACAATTTTTCTAACGTTGCCAGTTACTATAGCAATTGCTGAGCGCTCTTTCAGAAAATTAAAATTAATAAAGAATTATCTTCGGTCTAGCATGTGTGCAGAACGCTTAAATGCACTTGCTATAATAAGCATCGAAAAGGAAATTGCAAAAAAAATGTCTGAAGTAATTAATGTATTAGTAAAAACAAAATCACGCATTAAAAAATTATGCGTTAGTAATATATGTATGTTGCTTCGTGTTTGTAAGTTTTTTACGTTACAAAAAATGTACGGTCCCAAATGGTTTCTTGCACTGAGGCCCCTTTATAGAGAAGGTCGGCTCTGCTTGGAATCCAATTACTTTTAATGAGTTAATGTAAAACCTTTTCAATTATGGTTTTTAGACAAAATACTAAAATGTTTTATAATTCTAATTTTTTCATTTTAAGGAAATAAATTTTTTTGAAATTTTTATAGTACGACGAAAGATTTCTTCGCTGATCACAAAATTCCGTTATTGGATTGGCCAGCCAGTACTCTGGATCTCAATCCGACTAAAAAATCTTTGGGACTACTGGCCAATAAAGTTTACAAGAATGCAGTGGCGGACTAAGCCCGGCAGAGGCCCGGGGCGGCAAAGCTGAATGAGGCCCCCCGGCTTTAGAAAAAATGTAGTTTTACAAGCTTTTTATTCAGTTCACATTTGTATGTATAAATAAGTGTTTATGTTTATTTCGTTAAAATCTGGCAAGTGAAATTTAAATTCGAATTAAATTATTTAGGCTAAATAAACATACATACCTACAATATGGAATGGATATGGATGAGGAAAATAAAATACGAATCGATCGAAAAAAAAAAATTAGATAAAATAAATCAAAGATAGTTTTTTTATTTTTTGTAGCGTGTTATAGGTGTTTTCGTGCCTTCAATTTACTGAACTCCTCAATAACTTCTGTGAAATCAATTTCTTTGGAAATTTTTCTTTCTATTGAAAGCACGGCTAGATTAACCAGTCGCTCTTGATCCATTGTACATCGAAGATAATTTTTAATTAGTTTAAGTTTCGAAAAACTCCTCTCGCATGATGCAACCGAGATGCAAATGGTCAAGAAGTATTGAAGTATCAGCGATATACAGGGTAACGATTCACTGAAGTCCCATTTTATTATAAATTGAAGGATTTCTTAGGCTCTCCATTTGGCAGCAACGTCCATACTCGTATCGGTGGCTTTTACATGCCTGCGGTACCTTTTTATTTCTTGGGAAACTTACTCCTTGTCAAATTCATCATTTTGTATCAGATTGTCAACAGCTACAGCTAGAGCGTCATCTGAAGCTTCTAGCATAAACTTTGTTTCAATAATTTGGAAAATATTATTGAATTGTCGACACGATACGGGGCCATGAACCGTATCGTGTCGACAATTCTTGTATAAATCGGTCTATGCATTATGATATGCATCAATATCAACGTAATGAAATTTAATATATTTTAAATGAGACCAATGTTTATTTTTCGACGTAAATAGAATGTAGTGAATGTAAATGTAGGCGTACAAGGGGAAGTACCCGCTACAAAGACGGGAATTCCCCCAGCGTATTGGACGCGTTCAGCAAAGTTAAAAGAATATTAGTACCGCGTAAAAAGTCTAGATGGCTGTAGTGCTTTGATCTTGATCAAATTATGTAGGTACTAAGCACATTTTTAAAGTCTTGTTGAGGATTTGATCAGGGGAACGCGAAGGCATTTGGGGGCCCCCCAAGACCGGAGGCCCGGGGCGGGCCGCCCCTTCCGCCCCACTGTTAGTCCGCCACTGCAAGAATGGACGTCAATTTGAATCTATGAAACATCTTAGGGATGCCGTAATCAGCGAATGGAACAAAATTGACCAACGGTATCTGCAAAATTTAATTAATTCTATGCCCAGGAGACTCCAAAAAATAATTCTGAACTCAGGTGGCAACACGAATTATTAAATGTTTATGATATAATATTTATTATATACTTCTTAATATGATGTATTCAATTCTTTAACGAAATTAACACTTTGTTTCTATAATAATTTCGTTCCTACATTTTCGTGTAATACGCTATTTTTTTAGTTAATAAAACATGAAGTGAAATCTTTAGAATGTACTATCATTTTTTAATAGCAACAACCTAGGCGCAGTGTTGACAAGTCGAATTTCCAAATATTTACTTGTTATAACTAAAATAAGCCAAAATATTGCAGTTTTCGTCCTTGTTTCTATAATTTTTTCGTGGGTATAACCGTCAATAAAAAGAAAATGGATATTAGAAATTGTCTTTTGAAGATGTCAGGTATTAAAAAAGGGTCGTAGAAGCAAAGAGCAGGTAGCAAAATGTGGAGGATGGATTTTTGTCCGTTTTTTTCGCTTTAAAAAATCGATTATTTTTTTCTCCAAGTTCTTCTCATACATCTTTAATTTTTATCTTCCTAAATTTTGTTTTTTTTTATTAAAGATGAAATTTCAAAACACACATTTCATTCTTTTATGACACTGAAATACATTTTATCACAATTTGAATAACTCTCTGTATATCTGAGGGGTTGGAGCTATATCTTCATTATTTTCGGCCGGAGCTGGAATAAACATTTTATTTCAAAAACTTTTCTCATTATATTTAAAAATTGTTAAGAAAAAGGCCTGTTTTTTAGAGTTCCTATTTCAAAAGCGCGTCATTCTCTCAATTTTCAATTTGTTTTGTTCTAGTTCCGGTCATAACTGCACTCATACTAATTAATAATTTTCTTGTTTTTTTATTTTTCAGATAAATAGAAGAGTCAAAATCTACCATACGGTAATTTTTGACATAATTAAAAATTTAATTTAATTTAAAAAAAAAAATGTTTTAGTATGCACCACGAGTACTGCAATACACCTAAAAACTTTCATTATCGTTGTTCATTATTTTAACCTTAAACAATCCGATCCGACCGATCTGGGAGGTCTCCCCACTTTATAGTAAATCGGTGCACGATCGATCGGGGAAATCTCCCATAAACAATGTGTGAAATCGTTAAACGAAATTGTTACCGTAAATATAATTTACTACTTAAATAGTTTTCAGACTCCTTTTATTTAAAAAAATGAGTATCATTCGCCTTGCGAAAAATGTGCGGGTGGAAAGCGCAGTTTGACTTGCCCGAGTGCGGTGGAAATCGTGTTAATTCAGCTTAGTGCAAGCAAGTGTTAGTTAAAGTGTTAATTCAGCTTAGTGCAAGCTATACATGCAAAACAATCATAGCAAAATCTAGAATTTATAGACTAAGGAAAAATAATTAAAACTAGGAGGGACCGTTTAGGACTTTCCTAAAGGTCAATTAGCTTGCAAAGCAAGTGAGCAAGTAATTTGCTTCAAGTTGAGTCAGGCAAGTGCTGGGATAAATAGCACGCCACGTGTGGCTGATCAGTTGCACGTGGAGCGTCCAATTGTTTGGTTCCTTTTTGTTGTTTGACGATGGAGATAAAAATGCGATTTCGAAAAACCATTAAGTATTCTTCTTTTAGCAAATCTGGAAACTTTGATATATGGGTGTTGCTTGGTGACATCTAGGCAAGTGGGATTTTATTATACTCTTGCAAAATAATGAGGCAGGGTCCTAGAGTCGCGTTGTTTACTGAAAGGTTCCAAATTGATTAGTTTCAGATGATCTTCATAAGGAGGTAAGTTCTGGTGGTCTGACCGATGAAGATCACGTAAGGCAAAACGAAGGACAGATTCAATCTTGTTGATGTACGTTGACTCTGTGGCAGACCATATCTAACTGGAATATTCAAGGAGAGGTCGGATAAAAGAGATATGTAGAAATTTCGCAAAGTATGGGTTTTTAAATTCTATGGATCAGCGTTTCACAAATTCAAGAGGTGAGTTAGGTTTGATTAAAGTATTGCCTTTGTGAGAAACAAAGTTAAGTTCGCCATCGCAGATGACGCCAAGATCACAAAGAAAAATCCCTGAAGGTACATGCTCACCAGATAACAGATAAACTCTAGGGGAGGTAGGAAGGCTAGGTAATGGATTGGAATTTTGAGACGTTTAATTCCAAGAAGTTTTTACGGCTCCATATGTAAAATATGCAATATGTTATTCGAAATGTTATTTATCAGAACATATTTTAGTCAACAATGTCACATCCATGAGTTTAGTTTAGTTGAACAGGGGCAAAAGGACTAGACAGCTTCGCGATCACTGCGAATAAGCGAGGTCTATTGTGAGTCCCCGATTTTCTCATGTCTTTTATTCCCAGTTCAAGTACTTTGATTAGGCCTATTATAATTTTATGATCTGTGTCCTATGCCACTTTCGGTTGGTTGGGAATGGCTCTCCTAGGTAGGTCTGTCGACGTTTATTTATAGTTGAACAATGGAAAAACAAGTGCTAGGAGATCTCTTTATCCTCTACATAGAAGCGGCATGTAGCCAAGTTAGCTTTTTCAATTTTATCGAGTTAATATTTGAGTGAATATTATCATAGAAAAATAAAGACAAGAAGTCTCATCTAGAACAACAGAAGTGAAACGCATTTTTGAAAGCTCTTTTCCATGTGATGCCTCCAAACTTAAAAATCTTTTGAAATTGCATAATATAGGGCGGTTTATGGCAAATCGCATAACAACTTTGCTAATAAAGACACGATTATACACAATGATTTTATTTAATTAATGTTCCCCGACTTCTGCCACTACTTTTTTTTTCTTTATAAATAAGACATTCCGCTTTTGTAACATTTTTCTTGAACTTAAACTGCCCTATGTTATGCAATTTCATAACATTTTTAAGTTTGGAGGCATCACATGGAAAAGAGCTTTCAAAAATGCGTTTCACTTCTGTTGTTCTAGATGAGACTTCTTGTCTTTATTTTTCTATGATATTATCAAGTAAAAAGCTCTGTAACTATACGAAGTTTAATTATGCTAAATTTTTTGCCTGCCTCAGGCTTGATTTCCAATATTGTTTTGTTTCTTTGTTCATCCATTAGTTGAGGACACTTTTAAGATGACATTTAGAGGTGTTACAAAAAGCTTCTGGTCCTTGAAGAACGATTCCGCCCTCTGTTATCAGATCGTCTGCAATTTCATTACCTGTATGGCCTTCGCGTCCCTGAACTCACAAGAGAACGACCTTATTATTCCTCGTATTGAAGACATTCCCAGACAATTTATGAGTCAATTTAGAAGGACGTAAGGGCCTTTAGAGCAGACTGTCTGATAGAATATGAATCGTGAAGCCGTTGATGGCTCTGCGAATACAGGTCTTAGCGCATTTCGCAATAGCGAGAATTGCAGGTTGAAAGATGGTTGGACTCTTACCTCGAGCTATTGAAGTGCGGCATTTAGGGCCAGGTCCAACTCCTTTATCAGTTTTTGAACAGTCGAACAGTTGAAGTAATGGTGGTAGACTAGCTTGTCACTGTTGGCGGTCTTTAATTACTACGTCAAATGGCCGTTCAAAGTCTAGTATTGGCTTGGATATATCGGTTATGCTGGTCTCGGATTCGAGGTAGATTTTATCTAGAATAAAGAGGTGACCGGAGAAATCTCTTGGTTTAAACAACATTGTCCGTTGTAGTTTTAGAGCACTCAGTAATGCCTGCTCATGACATGTCACACCCATTACAAAGGAATTAAATTATACTTCAAACATTTTTCTTTGATTTATCTCTTTTGCTTTATGTCTTAATCATCAAAAACAAAAAGGACATGAAAACTGCACTTCCTCTACTTTACCCGAGTGTGTCTAAAAGGCTACAAATCAAGCCTTAGTTAGCAATACTTATAGTATTTCACACTTGGACCAACGTAGCGTTCAAAAATAGACTAACCGTGGTCTGGTCCCTTTGTTAACGTTCATATAGTACAAATGTAGATAATTATAGTCATGCTCTATAATAAAAATATTCTAAAAACTACAAATGCAAAACAAACATCTTTTAATACAAAAATTCCAATTACAATTCCAATTAAGATTAAGATATGCTTAATGCCGTGCCGGCTAGTGTTATTATTGCTCTAGGCCACCTTTACAATGTCAAACTGAAAAGATTCCCATTTTAATTGCACATGCTTGTAAATTTTTCTCTAATTCCTCGCACATTTCAGAAAGATGTATTTAGTGATTGTTGCAAGAAGAATTCCTCAGCAACGGAATGCCCGCAATAAATCTCTGGGATTGCAAGCCAAAAGGTAAATTTACTTTCACCGCTGCAGCGTACTTCTCGTCGAATGGAAGAAAAACTTGGAAGGTAATTAAAAAACGCGAAGAGGAAAAAAACAGAGAAAATAAAAATAAAACTAGTCCACTCTTCTTTGCGCGTTTAGCGAAGAGGAATACTACTCGTAATAAAAAAGCAGCTTAAACTGGATAATTGTTGCAGCACCTTCGCTCTACCTTGAGAAAAGGAATGGCAGCAATAAAATGAAAGAAATCCATTGAAAAAGAAAAACTTTGCACGCTGATTTATTCGTTTCGAAGGACCAAAGGTTTTCCTTGAGCTGGTCAGGTCTGCCACCCTTTTTGCAAGGCATACTTCCGCATTACCATCCCGTGTACTTTTCTTCCCAGCTGTGTGCCATGCAAACTCTGGAAGAGAATCGGGAGTCTCAGTCTGCCTGAGCTTTTATATGGGTCAGAGTCATAGACGTCGCACAGTGGCGGCGGCGACGGCGACGGCGGGGTAGCTCCGTCCCGTGCCATCATCCCGATTTCATTCAAAGTGCCTGATGGGATCGAAGCCTGAGCACATCCCGTCGGGTCCATTGAATTTTGCTTTGTAACCAGCTTCAGAGTCTGATGTCTGGCCGAACAGTGTTGAGACTTCGGAGTTCGGAGCCCAAGTCCCAGCTCTTGACTGGGGCATCGACTCCGCACACTGCACCCAGACGTTTTGGAAGATGGATATATATCTTCCTAAAAAGGTTCCCCGAAATCGTGCTCTTCGGGATAATGAGTGGGTGTTCTAGACGGGTCGCAATTATGATGACCATGGCACGTCCGCGTAGGTACTTGATGAAGGTCGCTAATTGGCCAATTAGATTTTCCATTAACCCTGATTAATTCAGGAATTGGTGGTCATCCGCGAAGGGCAATAATTTATGGGATGCGTGCAGGATCAATTGCAAAACGGGCTGGGCTGAGAATAATATAGGAAAAAGCCCTTGTGCCAGGATGGCTCCTCCGAATGAGCTCTTCTCCTGTCGTTATTGCCGCCCAAATGAAGGCATGCGCCCTCCAGGAAAAACCTTATACTGTCGAGAATATTCTCAGAGTTTTTCATGTTCAAAAAGGTTCACTCTGTATAGTCAGTAACAAAGGAACCGTCCCAGGATTCCAGATGCTGGTCTTCCGATGCTACTAAAAGTGAACCTCAATTCAAGGGCTCGCTTTTTAGAAAAAAAAAGAAAAACAAAAAATTTTGATAGATATTGTGGAAAAATGTTTTTTTCATCTTGATTTCCTCTTGTGACCTAAAGTAAGTTTTGTGCTTTACCGGAAAGAAAAACATTTTCACTGTTTTGTGATTGTGCTACACTAAAGTGTTTCTAAGCACCGAAAGGAAATTTCCCGGATGGGAAACAAGGGTGAGTGGTTATGATATTTATAAATCACTATGTAGTATTATAATATAAAAAATAATTACCTGCCCTGTGTTAACCCGACTGATAAAATTCTTTTAATTAATTAAAACAAGGAAAGACCTCCCTCTATAATAAGGCGATTATTTGTATGAATTTGTCTATTTCCACCCTCTGCAGGCAGACACCTTTTCGTCTATTGTCTAGGTTAAGTCGCCCACACTTACTCTAATTCTGAGGGTATTTCTACCTAAAATTATTTTTATTGGGCATAAATGAAAAAGGGATCCAAAACAAAAAAAGTTGTATGGTTAAGCGCAATTTGTTTGCATTGTTTTGTGATCCCCAGCTCCAACGGATGAGCTTTTTAGACCATATTCGCTAGAATGAATCCTCTTTAAGGATATTCTGTGGAGGTAATTGATTGCTCCTTCAGCGGATCTCGAATCAGGCACAAAAGGGGGCACCCAGCGGGGAAAAGAGGCCCTCTATTAATTTTGCTTAATAATCCGGGACGGATAATCGTTCAACAGGAGCCAGAAGGGTTTCTTTCAGCAAGAATTTCTTGAATTATGCAAGTTGTTTTACTTCAAAAGGTTAAACTTAAAAAGGACAATTTTCACACCGCCTGTTATTTACATAAATGTAAGGTAGGGACCTGATATTGATCAATGGAAGTTTTTAAGGGTCTTAAGAGCCGAGTTTTAATCCTAGAACAAACAAACACCATTCTTATAAGGAAAATATAATATATTGTTGGGTGAATAAAAAGTCCCCTAACGATCAATTATCTCGAAAAATACACATTGGATCGTAAAACAAAAAAAATACGTACTCAATATTTAAAAAAAAAGCTATACAATTGATACCCAACTTGATCCCTCTGCCTCAACTCTGGAGGCGGAGCGGGAATCATTTTAAAATCTTAAATTAAACCCCCATATTTTGTTGTAGATTCAAAATACGTAGGTTTTGTTTGACATTTTTTCTTCGATTCGCGATAGATGACACTGTAATCGTAAAAAATAAGACTTTCCCCAATTCCCGAGAACAATACACCGGATTGAAAAAGAAAAAGAATGCGTGTTCAATATTAGGTATGTTCGTTGACAACCCTGTGGTGCCACACTATTTTTTAAACGTCAAATGCCAGTATGATGTTTTTTGAGAAACCTGTAGCGCCATGGAGTACCCCGATTTTACCCTAACTAAAATTCGGGGCAAATTTGTAACAGATGTGGTATTTAAAGTGGAATTAACTTTTGCGACAGCACAACAAGTGAATTTAGCTTTTCGATTATCAAAAAATTGTTGTTTTATTTTAACATTTTTGTATAAAAGGCCAGATGACAGTTCTCATTTTAAATAAGCTGGTCGTTGAACTGAAAAGCTCTGGCACGCCACACGCTTTTTGACAATTTTCGGGGCGCCTTAAGGTGCGATAAAACGCCACAGGTTTTTGGGTCAACGAAAAAAAGAAATCATAAAAAAAGCTATCGAATGGTGCTAAAATTTAGATCCCCTATCGTAATCGTAAAAATCAAATTTTGCGGTTATCGCACGAAATGCACTTGCAATCGAAAAATAAAGTCGTAAAATGTTTGACAAAGTTAGTTAGTCATTGTAGGCAATTAAACAGTATTAGGTAAGTTTAACTTTGAAATGTCGCCAGTCGTCCTTTACCCAGGAACAACAATGTGGATATACTGGTTTTTTTCCCCCATCGGGGAGCTTGTTTCAGATCAATCCTCTCGCCTCGCACCAGTCTCAATTCTTCACAAAGTTGGGATTTCAAATACCTTTCAGTCTTTTTTCAATAGTTTTTCGCAGTTTATTCGCATACCTCCGCTAAAATGTAATATTTCCCTAGTTTTTTGCAACTCTATTTAACTATTTACATGTTATTTGGTGCGGCGAGTTTTCTGCGGAAAAGATTAATGCTTCTTTATCAAGCGGTTTATGTTCGAGACAACGCTGCAGCAGGAATATCTTCAAATGTAACGCGTAATAAAAATGATTGCATATTATACGCTACTTGGCGCTACGTTAATCCACAATGAAGTTTAGCATAAGTATGCGAAGAAGAATATCATAAGTTGGCGATCAAAAAAAAAAAAAAAACGTATTACTAGAGTATACAAAGGAGGCGATGACATGTGATTATGTCCTTTTGACAACAAATATGGTACTCGTTGTATTGTGACATGTCGTATGGGAAATGTGATGTGTGCTTCCCGCATGTTCATTATATGTAACCTATGTTATGTGCCACGTCAGATATCACAAATGATATATCTGTTATATGTATCTTGGTATACTACCTTGATCAATAAGTCTTAGGAATTTATTCAGAAAATGCAAAATACAAGTTTATTCATCAAAATAGATTGAAAAAATAGAAAATTTTCCCCTTTAAATTACTCCCCATCAATTGCAACGCACTTATGCCAGCGTTTGATCCAATCCTTGAAATATTTTTGATACTCCTTTTTCGGTATGGCAATCAGAGCCGTCTTCGATTTCTCCATTATCTCCTCTTGGCTGCTAAAACGCGTTCGCCAGAACGGTTTTTTTAATCATACTCATAAGCCCACGTTTCGTCTCCACTAATTATGCGTTACATGAATTGTCTGAATGTGCTGAATCCAACCAACTATCGAAATCATGTTTTTCGCGACGTCAACGCGGTCCTTTTTTAACGTGAGATTCATTTTCAGTTCATTAACCAAAATGCTTTGAACGGATCCATAAGCCATGTCTAAGTCCTCTACCAGCTGCCTCCCACTGCGTTCGTCATCCTCGACGGACTCACGCCCACCTCGTGTTCGTGCCATACATAAACGTTTTTTTTTTTTTGATAGAGTAGCGTTGTCGAAACACTTCTCCAACATTTCCAAGGTTGAATCCGCTTTTAACACAAAATTGAATACAAACTCGTTGATGCAAAGTCGTAAAAATCGAAACACGCACAGCGGCAGATGTATTCAAAACGGCGTCATTTTTACAAATATGAACCTGTAATACTGCATTTTGGCGGGAATGTGAATGACAGATGTGGCAACCTTACAAAAAAGAAAAGAAAAACTCAAATCGGGTGACTGACAGCTCCAGGCGGTGCACAGTGGGCCCAGCGGGACTTTTTCGTGTCATAAATCTGTAACTTTTTTGTTTGTTGACATATCTGTATGAAATTTTTTACATATAATATTGAGAATATAGGCTTTCTAACTGTAGTGCCAAATATAAAAATTTATTTTTTTTTAATTTAAAAAAAAATATTTGAAAAAGCAGTTTTACTTTGCCGTAGTAAAACCTAAGCTTATATTATGTGTATTTTTTAATTAACTATTACAAATTTAAGATTGCTATGTTTAGCAATTATAAACTCAATATTACAGTTCTCGAGAACGGAGAACTCATAAAAATAAGGACGTGAAAACTTAACCTTATTTTAAACTTATCGGTGTAAAACTCTCTTTTAACAACAAAATTCGTTAAAAATAATATTGTAATAAAATTAACAGTTAAAAAGAGAAACCTGTCAAAAACTTTCCAATTTTTAAATAAAAAAATATAGGGTTTTATTTACTTTATAAAGTTTGTTAAAATTTTTAAATGTTAGCGCTGTTTGCCGATGCCGAGATTTATATTGCATTTTATAGTTAATTTTATCTAGAATAAGGAGGAGTAAAAAAAACTTGCGGATTTTTTGCGCTTTTTTTTTGAGAATTAAAAATTATAGAATTGACGATTTTCTTAGTATTTCCTTGACATTTTCGCGCTAATTTCATTGGATTTCATTTAAAATTAGCATCGTACTATCAGTAAACATTCAACGAACGGATTCCCTGAAAAAAAAGTAAAAAAAAAAAAAATACATTCATAAATAATAAAAAAATAAAAATTAAAAAAAAAAATTAAAGAAAAATTAAAAAAAATTCTAATAATAATTTGAGGTGATTTAGCAGAAAGAACAAAATAAAACAAAATATTTCTTATTAATAATATTTTTTTTTTGGTAATTATTTTTTTTAAATAAATTAATTTTTTTTTTTTCATTTATTACTAATATTTTTTTATTGGATAAATTCGTTGAATGCTTAATGATAGTAAATTGCTAATTTTAAATGAAATCCAATGAAATTAGCGCGAAAATGTCAAGGAAATACTAAGAAAATCGTCAATTCTATAATTTTTAATTCTCAAAAAAAAAGCGCAAAAAATCCGCAAGTTTTTTTTACTCCTCCTTATTCTAGATAAAATTAACTATAAAATGCAATATAAATCTCGGCATCGGCAAACAGCGCTAACATTTAAAAATTTTAACAAACTTTATAAAGTAAATAAAACCCTATATCTTTTTATTTAAAAATTGGAAAGTTTTTGACAGGTTTCTCTTTTTAACTGTTAATTTTATTACAATATTATTTTTAACGAATTTTGTTGTTAAAAGAGAGTCTTACACCGATAAGTTTAAAATAAGGTTAAGTTTTCACGTACTTATTTTTATGAGTTCTACGTTCTCGAGAACTGTAATATTGAGTTTATAATTGCTAAACATAGCAATCTTAAAGTTGTAATAGTTAATTAAAAAATACACATAATATAAGCTTAGGTTTTACTATGGCAAAGTAAAACTGCTTTTTCAAATATTTTTTTTTAAATAAAAAAAAATAAATTTCTATATTTGGCACTACAGCTAGAAAGCCTATATTCTCAATATTATATGTAAAAAATTTCATACAGATATGTCAACATACAAAAAAGTTACAGATTTATGACACGAAAAAGTCCCGCTGGGCCCACTGTGCGGTGGTCTTCCTGAAACTTTATGATCAAGGTACTTTGTCACACGTAACATATAAGCTGCGTTTTTTAATAATCTGATATGGATCTCGAATTTTGCATTGAATTAAACTTTTTAAACTGTGACCTATATTAAGGGGACGTGACACACCCAATTTTTTTATTTTTTATATTTGGAAAAATTGGAAAATTGAAGGGAAAAACAGTAGATACATTAATCAAACTTTGCATATTTATTAAAAAGGGTTAAAGTAATACAAAAAAAATTTTTTTTAATTTTTTGAATTAGTTTTTTTCTTTGTACAATTTTTTTTGTAAAGAACCACAAAAACTGACTGCGGACATGATGGGGAGTGAATGGAACGTCTGAAAAAAAAAAAAAAAAAAATATGGGGTTAATTGTTATCAAAATCCCCAGGGATTGAACCTAAATGGAACATTTTTCACGAAAAAATTACAAAATGGCGGCATTTTTCCGGGACAAAAAAAAGTGAATTTTTGAAAAAATGCCGCCATTTTGTAGTTTTTTCGTGAAAAATGTTCCATTTAGGTTCAATCCCTGGGGATTTTGATAACAATTAACCTCATATTTTTTTGTTTTTTTTTAGACGTTCCATTCGCTCCCAATCGTGTCCGCAGTCAATTTTTGTGGTTTTTTACAAAAAAATGTACAAAGAAAAAACGAATTCAAAAAATTAAAAAAAATTTGTTTGCATTATTTTAACCCTTTTTAATAAACATGCAAAGTTTGATTAATGTATCTACTGTTCTTCCCTTCAATTTTCCATTTTTTCCAAACATCAAAAATAAAAAATTGGGTTTGTCACGTCCCCTTAAAGATGTTAAAATTTCCAATAAACTCATTTTGTCATGATTTTTACCCATCAAATCTTTAAGTATAAAAATTATTTTTTTATATTTTTTACATAAAATGGGCATAAGTCATGGTTATATCTCACGTCATATGAAATATGCGTTACTTGCTTCGTAACGTATTATATATCCCACTACAATAGCTATTTTCCAATTTTTGGTTCATGAAGTATAATTCATACATATATTATAATCGATAATTATCGATTGTTGGAGTAATCACAAAATTCCACCCTGAAAATTATGAACTAGTTGAGTATTTTCAAATTTTTGACCGATGAATTAATTGGATATTGATTAGATAATGGAAAATATATTTTTTTAGCTTATTATCAAATATTTAGATAACTGGAAATTTATTAATTACACAGGGCTACAAATTTTATATGTTTTTCTGCGGCAAAATAAGTATTGCTTCATTTCTATAGGATTTTTTCCGTAGATTACGAATTCGCAAACCAAAATGTTCAATTAGCTCCCGTTTTCCAGAAAAATACAATTAAAAAGTGTAAAAGACTGTATTTAAGCGATTTTTGAAGGATCATTAAGAAATACCGGATTTTCATAGAAGGTCATATTAAATGAAAGCCCGGATCCTAATCTAACGATATGAAAAAGCACTATTCTTTAGACTTTACTTAACAGCTTGAGGAATACATTTTTCGTAACGTTTCTCCAGATCAAATATTCATTCCCTATCTGTTGTATGAAATAATCAATGCATAGAAAAAACGGTGTGTTTTGGAAGATTTTGAAGGTGTTTCATATTTTTATGTTATAATTTAAGTTCAAGTCTTCATTTGAGCTACTGTACAAGTTCCTATCACGATCAGTTATTTTTTAATGCTTTTTCAA
This sequence comes from Dysmachus trigonus, assembly GCA_949715965.1. NCBI lineage: Eukaryota > Metazoa > Arthropoda > Insecta > Diptera > Asilidae > Dysmachus > Dysmachus trigonus. The sequence continues at coordinate 50,982,738 of OX454322.1, forward strand.
AAATAGCTAAAATACGGTGTTTTGCACGCTAATAGAATATTTTCGTTTAAGAATTAGTAATCTACGGAAAAAATTCTATAGAAATGATTTGTCATTTGTTGGGCAACTAAATTAGTGTTGACCAGTGTTATTTTGTTGAATATTTGAATGAAAATTAAATTTGTATAGTATTATTCTTGCCGATCTCTGATATAAACTATTAAAATTAGTGAGTGCCTTAAAATTAAAAAAAAATTAAAAAAAATTAAATTGCCGATCTCTGATATAAACTATTAAAATTAGTGAGTGCTTTAGTTTAAAATCTATATCTCTTTGATATCTTATTGTAAGAAAAACAACTTTGGATTCAATCTGATTCATGGCTTTTGTCCTACTCCTACGCATACAACAATTAAAATAGAATTTTATATAGATATGCGTAAAATCCGGTTCATTATACTTTCCAAGAAATTTTCATAAACATTATGGTATATTTCCTCTAATTATGAAGAAAAAACTGTGCTCACTCCGTATTTTTATATATGAATATATTGACAAGCTCATTACCTCGGGATAATAATATAGGTGCACATGTGTTTGTTGGCGGTGCTGGTTTATCACTATCTATCAAAGTCGGGGGTGGAACATTTCCCTCATAATTACACACAAATCACTTCATTTCCATGAAAATCGTTTTCAAGAATTCTGTTTTTATAAGAACTGGGAGAGAGAAGGCAAACATGATTTGTAATGAATGACCAATTTTATCATCAACAAGTTAAATTAAAGATTTTTGGCGTTATTTTAAGACAAATTTACATTGTAGCGCTTCCTACAATTTAAAAATAAGAAGAGAAGATGAAGACAGGACTATTAAATAATATTATATACTATAACAAAATAACATTGAATGAATATGTGCACATATTATCTAGCGAATTTGATCAAAGTGCCATAAACATATTAAAAAATATTATTAATTTCCTTTGAATACAATTGCAGTTGTGTGAAAAAAATCCGGGGTATGTAAACCATAAATTCTTTTTCCGCGATTTTTTTGCTTCAGTTAGGGTTGAAATCACTATTTTATTATTTATTTGTAGCATTTATTACATTTTTCATTAAAAACTAATTTTTGTTTGTAATTTTCAGCAAAATTATAAAATTGCTACAATGTTAATTTAAGAAGCATTACTAAAACCATTGGTCAACAGCGATTTTATATCCGAAGGTGTCATAAGTCATTTCGATTGAAACTCTTCTATAGACGATACATACTCACAAGAATTTTTATTTACCTGAAAAAATCTGATTTAAGAAGGCCGCAACACGACCAAACGAGGTCTGCACTTTCAATGTTTTATTCGGCCGCACGGCAGCTGAACGGGGTCCGCTTGTCGTTGTTGTGTAAAATATATCAAAAATGGGAATAGTACGTGTAAGCCGTAACGCCACCACGGCCGCATTATCGGCTGAACCAATTTATAAATATACTATTTAAGATTTCGATATGTATATTTTATATGAATTGGTTCGGCCGTAGTGCATTCGAAGTGCTGCCGTTTTCGTTTGTACTCAAGTTTGGCCCTCATACGGCCATTAAAATGTTCCAAAAATTATTTTTACCTCGTGCGGCCGTTTCATCTTTTTCAAAAATACACTGAGGCCGTGGTGCGGACAAGGTGCAGATACCGTTCATTTTTACTAGGGTAATTCCCGTTTTTGAGAAAACCAACATTGAAAATTACAAACAAGTAAATCTTGGCTATGTTTTTAGGGTTCCGTAGCCAAGTGGCAAAAAACGGAACCCTTATGGATTCGTCATGTCTGTCTGTCTGTCTGTCCGTCCGTATATCACAGCCAGTTTTTTCCGAAACTATAAGAACTATACTGTTGAAACTTGGTAAGTAGATGTATTCTGTGAACCGCATTAAGATTTTCACACAAAAATAGAAAAAAAAACAATAAATTTTGGGGGTTCCCCATACTTAGAACTGAAACTCAAAAATCTTTTTTAATCAAACCCATACGCGTGGGGTATCTATGGATAGGTCTTCAATATTGAGGTTTCTAATATCATTTTTTTCTAAACTGAATAGTTTGCGCGAGAGACACTTCCAAAGTGGTAAAATGTGTGCCCCCCCCCTAAAATAAGATAGTCCGGGAGCCGGTGACAGTAAAACTGCACTTATACGGATTCTAAAATTTAGCATATGAATGAAAAGTATTTAATCATAGCTACAACATAGGCCCGGTGTGCCAGGGTTTATCCTGGGAGAAATATTTTTTTAAAATTTTTATTTTTTTAATAATTATGAATAATTTGCACTTATACGGAAATTAATGTTTCTAATACCATTTTATTGCAAATTTTATCTAAGTTCAAAAAAATTTGGTGTGCCAGGGTTTATCCTGACCTAAAAGTCTGTCACACCACTTTATACAGCGTGATCCAAAAGTATGGAAACGGCTAAATAACTTTCGAGGAATGCATTTTGGAGAAAAAAGTTGTAGACAAAAGTTTTAGGAATTTTCCCCAGCTATGCAATGGTGACCTTAGATTTGACCTTGACCATGGCCTTGAAGGTCATTTCAAGGTCAAGTTGACTTTTTTAAATTGGAACCCTTATTTTTGACCACGGAAATGGAAAGAGCGGAAAATTCTACGTCCAACTATGACCTTTACCATGACCTCGAAGGTCATATCAAGGTCAAAATGGCTCTTTAAAGAGGAACCTGCATTGTTACTGCGGATTTGCAAAGAATAGAAGTTTTGCGTCCAAATGTGATCTTGACCACAACCTTGACCTTGAACATGACCTTGGAAATGACCTTGAAGGTTATATCAAGGTCAAGGTGGTTTTTTGAAGGGGATACCATGTTGTTTTCCAACGAAAAGGGAAAGAGCGGAAAAGTTAACGACCACGGAAATGAAAAGAGCGGAAAAGTTAACGACCGACCATGGTGAAGTCGATTAAGGCAAGGTCAAGTGTATCATGGTCAAGGTCACATCCGGGCGCAAAACTTCTGCTCTTTCCAAATCCGCAGTAGTAATGCAGGTTCCCCTTTAAAGAACCATCTTGACCTTGATATGACCTTCAAGGTCATGGTCAAGGTGATAGTCGGACGTAAAATTGTCTGCTCTTTCCATTTCCGTGGTCAAAAACATGGTTTGCCCTTCAAAAAACCACCTTGACCTTGATATAACCTTCAAGGTCATTTCCAAGGTCATGTTCAAGGTCAAGGTTGTGGTCAAGATCACATTTGGACGTAAAACTTCTACTCTTTGCAAAGCCGCAGTAACAATGCAGGTTCCTCTTTAAAGAGCCATTTTGACCTTGATATGACCTTCGAGGTCATGGTAAAGGTCATAGTTGGACGTAGAATTTTCCGCTCTTTCCATTTCCGTGGTCAAAAATAAGGGTTCCAATTTAAAAAAGTCAACTTGACCTTGAAATGACCTTCAAGGCCATGGTCAAGGTCAAATCTAAGGTCACCATTGAATAGCTGGGGAAAATTCTTAAAACTTTTGTCTACAACTTTTTTCTCCAAAATGCATTCCTCGAAAGTTATTTAGCCGTTTCCATACTTTTGGATCACGCTGTATAAAGTGGTGTGACAGACTTTTAGGTCAGGATAAACCCTGGCACACCAAATTTTTTTGAACTTAGATAAAATTTGCAATAAAATGGTATTAGAAACATTAATTTCCGTATAAGTGCAAATTATTCATAATTATTAAAAAAATAAAAATTTTAAAAAAATATTTCTCCCAGGATAAACCCTGGCACACCGGGCCTATGTTGTAGCTATGATTAAATACTTTTCATTCATATGCTAAATTTTAGAATCCGTATAAGTGCAGTTTTACTGTCACCGGCTCCCCGCCTAAGAGAGAGATAAAACTAAAAAAATATATTGTTACAATTTTGCCCGCCGAGCGGCTGGCCGGCAAAATTACACCATCTGCCTTCGCTTATAATTTGGCGAATTGGCCAACGAACGGACAGACGGACGGACTTAGGGACAATTTTTAGGAATATTACTCGTCCACCGAAGTAGACGAGCCCAAAAAAGATCGATGAGTGTTTCGATCCGAGAAGCCAAGCTGATCTCATCAGTATGGCGCTTGGCTTCTCTGCCATAGACACTCACAAAGGAGGGATCGAAAGCTAATCCCTATATCTGCCCGATCGCAACTTCAAGTGTGAAGTATAAGCGAAGGCAAATTCTGTAACAGTACTCCCCCGTCAGAAGCTCGAAGTTCCATCCGAGCAACTTCATGCGGCATTCAGGACGCCATGGCCAATGCTACGATGAATGCAGCGACGGCATGGCTGCAGCCGCGATACGCGCGCGAAATACAACTGCCACAACGTCACTGCGGCAGTGAAAAACGCGGCCATTGTGGCAGAGGACAAGAGCGCGGGAGGCGCAGGTACGCAATACAACTGCCACAATGTCACTGCGGCAGTAAAAAACGCGGCCGTTGTGGCAGAGGAGAACCGCGGCTGCATCAACGATCGGCTGCCGAAGATGGCTGCACGACCGCCGTCATTGACGCCCTGGACGCTAGAGGGATTGTGGGGTTGCCCCCGGTTAGGAGGGCTCCGAGAACCCCACACCTGGCACCAGTGTTACAATTTTGCCCGCCGAGCGGCTGGCCGGCAAAATTACACCATCTGCCTTCGCTTATAATTTGGCGAATTGGCCAACGAACGGACAGACGGACGGACTTCGGGACAATTTTTAGGAATATTACTCGTCCACCGAAGTAGACGAGCCCAAAAAAGATCGATGAGTGTTTCGATCCGAGAAGCCAAGCTGATCTCATCAGTATGGCGCTTGGCTTCTCTGCCATAGACACTCACAAAGGAGGGATCGAAAGCTAATCCCTATATCTGCCCGATCGCAACTTCAAGTGTGAAGTATAAGCGAAGGCAAATTCTGTAACAGTACTCCCCCGAATTGTAACACTGGTGCCAGGTGTGGGGTTCTCGGAGCCCTCCTAACCGGGGGCAACCCCACAATCCCTCTAGCGTCCAGGGCGTCAATGACGGCGATCGTGCAGCCATCTTCGGCAGCCGATCGTTGATGCAGCCGCGGTTCTCCTCTGCCACAACGGCCGCGTTTTTTACTGCCGCAGTGACATTGTGGCAGTTGTATTGCGTACCTGCGCCTCCCGCGCTCTTGTCCTCTGCCACAATGGCCGCGTTTTTCACTGCCGCAGTGACGTTGTGGCAGTTGTATTTCGCGCGCGTATCGCGGCTGCAGCCATGCCGTCGCTGCATTCATCGTAGCATTGGCCATGGCGTCCTGAATGCCGCATGAAGTTGCTCGGATGGAACTTCGAGCTTCTGACGGGGGAGTACTGTTACAGAATTTGCCTTCGCTTATACTTCACACTTGAAGTTGCGATCGGGCAGATATAGGGATTAGCTTTCGATCCCTCCTTTGTGAGTGTCTATGGCAGAGAAGCCAAGCGCCATACTGATGAGATCAGCTTGGCTTCTCGGATCGAAACACTCATCGATCTTTTTTGGGCTCGTCTACTTCGGTGGACGAGTAATATTCCTAAAAATTGTCCCGAAGTCCGTCCGTCTGTCCGTTCGTTGGCCAATTCGCCAAATTATAAGCGAAGGCAGATGGTGTAATTTTGCCGGCCAGCCGCTCGGCGGGCAAAATTGTAACAATATGATGTACATTACCATGCAAACTTCCACCGAAAATTGGTTTGAACGAGATCTAGTGCGTAGTTTTTTTTTAATACGTCATAAATCGTAAACCGCAATTTACCTTTCATTCAATCAACTCAAATCTAAAAATAAAATAAAAACATTTAATTTCATAAACATAACCGTGAACCATTATTTTCTAATAATAACAAGAACTTTTATATTATGTTACTTGCTGCTACGGAACCCTTCATGGGCGAGTCCTACTCGCACTTGGCCGCTTTTTTCATCAGTTTATAATTGTTTTTATTTAATTCAAACATTTTCATTTGTGTTAGCTTATATTTAAATGAAGTTTTAAGTTTCTACAAAGCTATGTAATTATTTTCTTTAAATGTTTAAAAATTACCCAAACACAGTTTTTCTATTTTTTAATCCTCCTTTCAAAAAACCTGAACAAACTAAAAATTTTCGACTGGAGTTTTTATTTTTACATTACCGAGCACGAAAGATACCGCGGATAACTGTATAAAGTAAGATTTAAATAAAATACTTAATAAAAAAAACTTTCCAAGAAACACGATTTTATTCAAAAAGCTAAGAATACTATTATTCTTTTTCCACATTCAGTTTCGGCAAGCGGTCTTTTAATATTTGTAATCACATATGACGAATTTAAATGTGGAAGAAGACAGACAGACAGACATGCTTGTGAGATTAATATTATCATGTAATAAAAAGTAATGAAGTTTTTATTTTGTATTGTAGGTAGCTTATAAGAAGAAGTAAGGAACATTTCGTTGAATAAAAACAACGACAGGATCCTGGAAATAAGATCAGTATCATCCCTAATCTATACTTTTCAATTTCAAAAGGATTAATTAAAATTTAATCTATTTCTTGTAAAATTGGCATGACATCGCTTTAATCGATTCCGCGTATCAAAATTAGTACATCTGTAAAATTGTTAATTAATATCTCAAAAAGGTGACAGAAGAGTTAAATTAGTAATTAAAAGCAGGTCTGCCTTATAAACTTCTTTTGAAATTTTCTAGTGAAGAAAATATATCATCAATTACATTAATTTAAAGGTTTTTGATTATAAGATAGAAATGGATACCTTTATTTTTTTACACTTAATGTAAATAAATCTTGTATTTTCTGAAAAAAAATGTGCCCCAATTGTTAGACAACGATTATCTTTTTTTTGATTTGATTTGATTTGTTGGGGGGGGGGAGGCAAAACACCTCGAACGCTCAGACTTTATTAGTCCATTGCGCTCAAAACCCCCGCTCTATCTGAACTTCCCCGTTGTCCTGATGTACCGGAGAATCTCAAACAGAGATCGAGAATCGAAGTCCTCCATCCTCATGATATCGGCGCCAAACGCGTCCCTACGTGCACGAGAGAACGCAGGACAGTCACAGAGGAAATGCTCTGTGCTATCCTCCTCCTCCCCACACGAGGGGCACGCAGGGTCGTCGATGATTCCCAGGGTATTCAAGTGTTTGCCAAGTGTGTTATGCCCTGTAATTGTCCCTACTAGAGCCCTGCAATCTTTCCTACCTAAGCTAAGTAAGAATTTCGCAGTATTCTTGTTCGGACTACCTATAAAGTACTTAGTACGTCTGCAGGTACTTAGGCTGGACCATCTCTCTCCGTGAACTAAGTCAACGTGTCGAGTTATCCAGTTCTTCAACGCCGCAGAGCTAATACCAATAATGGGATCTGGACCTAAGGGGTGGGAGTTAGCGCCTTCCCTCGCCAGGGAATCTGAAGACTCGTTGCCTTCTACTCCCTGGTGGCCAGGGACCCATATAAGAATGACCTGATTACATTTTGCAACCGAATTCAGTCGTTTCTTACAATCTCGGACTATTTTTGTTCGAGTATTGGGATTAAGAAGTGTAGCAAGGACAGCCTTACTGTCGCTGCAGATACCTATCCTTCTACCTTGCCACCTCTGGGCAATTATCCAGTTGGCCACTTCTAGAATGGCAAAAACTTCAGCTTGGAAGACCGTCGCCATGTTTCCAAGTGAGTAACTGTATTTGATCTCTTCGTTCAAAAACCATCCAGCGCCCGTACCGTTTACGGTCTTCGAGCCGTCTGTATAGAAGATGTCGTTGAGTCCATTCAATATTTTGTTTGGATCTTCCCATTCCTCCCTTTTTGGGAAGAGAATTTGAAATCTTCTTCCGAACATTAATATCGGGGTCATATCATCCGCCGGCATATTGAATAAAATGCACTTTTCTTCAAGCCTTTGTGATATAACACCATGTCCGATAGCATGTTTACCGTGCCAGAGTCCGCACTTCTTTAGGCGGCACACGGTCTTCATTGCTTCTTCTTGGATAGCAATGTCCAAGGGTTGCATGTTAAGCATCGCGTTTAGAGCTGCACCAGGTGTCGAGCTAAAAGCTCCTGTTATCCCTATGCAGACCTCTCTCTGTACTCTGTCAAGAACAGAACGAGTCGATTTTATCTCCGTTCTGTTCCACCAGACCACTGACGCATATGTAATAATGGGTCTAATGATGGCTATGTACATCCAATGTACCACAGCGGGTTTTAGACCCCATGTCTTCCCAAAGGCTCTTCTGCATTGCCAAAAGGCATTTAATGCCCGAGATGCTTTGTGTTCGACATGAGCCTTCCAAGTCAGTTTGCTGTCTAGAGTCACCCCTAGGTATTTAACTTCCTTGGAGAGTTGAATGGTTTCACCTTTCAGAATTGGAAGCTTGAGATTATCCAGTTTTCTCTTCCTAGTGAACAGCACAAGTGTTGTCTTTCTAGGATTCACTGATAAGCCATGCCTCTCACACCAGTTCTGGATCCTATCCAAGGTCCTCTGCATTTTAATACAGACGTCCCTTAACGAGTCCCCACAAACGAGTGCACACACATCATCAGCGTAGGCCTGTGTATGTATATTTAGACTTTGTAATTCGCCTAAAAGCGAGTCTACTAAGAAGCACCACAGTAGAGGTGAGAGTACTCCCCCTTGCGGGCAGCCCTTCCCAACTTTCATGACAGTGTCGCTTCCGCTTTCTGTTAAAAGTAGTCTCTGTGACAGCATGGAATGGATCCATCGTATAAGCACAGGGTCCACTCCATACGCCTTGGCAGCATCACATAGGGATGAGAACATTGCGTTATCAAAGGCTCCCTCAATGTCCACAAAAACCCCAAGAGCAAAAGATCCACGATCCGCCGCACTTTCTATTTTATAGATTAGATCGTGCAGTGCAGATTCACAGGATCTTCCACTCCGCATGTTGGTGTTCACTGAGGGCCGCCTTCTCAGCGTTTCCCCCCTGATGTATTTTTCTACCAGCCGTTCCAGACACTTCAAAAGGCATGATGTCAAGCTAATGGGTCTGAAACTTTTTGCCAGAGTGTAATCTTCTTTGCCCGGTTTAGATATAAAAGCTACTCTGACTTTACGCCAGGCAGTTGGCACGTATCCCCAGATTAAGCAGGCCCTAAAGATTTTCTTTAGTGCCGGAACTAGAGACGTACTTCCTGTCTTTAGCATGGCTGGATATATACCATCCAGACCTGGGGTCTTAAAGTTTTCGAAAGAGGTCAAGGCCATCTCGATCCTTTCCTCAGTCACAACCTTGGATGCTATATATTTGTCTTTCCTGGTGATATTTACTCTCTCTTGTAAATTCACCTGGGTTTCATCTAATTGAATTCTCTGACTGCCCGGAAAATGAGTTTCAAACAGGATTTCATATGCTTCCTGTTTGGAGCTCGTGTATCCTCCGTCCGCAGGCCTACGGAGAGTGTCTAGTTTGGCCGTATTGTCTTTCTGGAAGACTTTATGCAGCCTTGCAGCCTCTCTCATCCCCACCAGTTCCTCACAGTATTTCCTATAAGAGGAGACCTTGGCAGATCTTATCTCTGTCTTATACTCACGCTGTAGAGTTTGATAGGTTATCCAATCATCATCTTCTTGAGTTCTTAAGGCCCTCTTAAGAAGTTTTCTGGTTGTTTTCCTGAGCTTCTGAAGGTTATTGTTCCACCAGGGTACATTCTTGCCACATCTGCTCTTTCTGAGAGGGCACGCTTCCTCAAAGGCATCCAATAAGGTCCGACTCAATTTTTGGGTCTCGTCCTCAATATCCTTCGTGGAGTGGATTTTGCGTACATTAATTTCCTTCGATGAAAGAAGTTGTTTGTACCTTTCCCAATCAGTCTTCCTCGGATTCCGTCCGGCCGGGATATTTATGATATCGATGGCTATACGGTATTCCAGGTATCTGTGGTCCGAAAGAGATTCCTCTTTCGAAACTCGCCAGTTTTTAATAAGGTTTGACATTTTCCTATTGGTGAGTGTCACGATTATCTTACTATGCAAAATAAAATTGAATTAAACCAGTAAAAGAAAATACTGTAAGAGAATTTTACTAGTTTATAGATGAAGAAAAATTTATTTCCTAAAAGGAAAGATGTTTGAAGTCGATATAAATATAACAAATTTATTTTTTTTATACTAAAACATTACTTTGTTCAATAATATAATGTGTGAAGTGATAATAAATTCAATTGTGTTTTCGACTAACAAACTTAAAATTATTTCCCCAATCGTTTTATGCGAAAAGGGCATATAAACCATTAAATTAACATACTATTAACTTTTACGTATTGATCTTAGACACATTTTTTTTCGTAAAATTCAAATTATTCAATTTCCCCAAAACAGAGTTCTGGCTTATATGCCTTTTATGCAGAAACCGTCTAAAATTTAAATTGACTACGAAACATACTTTACTTTACACCTTCCTTATAAATTTCATTGAAATTGAGACCAGAAATGAATAAGAACAAATCATTAAAGTTAGCAATATAAGATTCTCTAGATTCGTTGATAGCTGGACATAGTCTGTTCATAATAGAATAAGTTTAATGTTATGATCTCAATAAGATCAAAGAAAACAATCTGTTTCAGAAGTAAACACAATAGCATACTGTTTGTCTTGAGTTAATTCACATATATGTAGTATGTACTATTAATTTCTATTATCCGAAAATATATTCTCTCATATACTCAATATTCATTACATACTTCATTGTAAGACATAATTCAGTTTCATTAAAAAATGTGGCCAACTCTTTTGCGATGTATTAATACATCTTTTGTTTTTTGTGAATATACATATAAATTCAAACAAATTATTACTATTATAGATTGAGTTATTTTAAACAATTATACAATTTTAACATGATTAAATCACTTTTGAATATAGCTTCCATGATGTTTCACATCTTCAACAGAGTGCGGAGAATCTTAGCCCCACTCGACGTCTTTAAGTTTCACATCTTCACAAATGTTATGCAAAAGCCTTGACTTGATACATCGATCGATATTCCTCAAACTCTTGAGAACACAGAGTACGTAATTGTAATATTATATAGTCTTGGATAATTTATAGAAATATTCGTAGGAGGTATAACAAAAAGTAGGAACAGATAATCCGGGCTAATTAGGCAAATTCAAATAATAAAGCATTTCGGATTAGAGGAACATGATAAATGAATTATTAAAGAAGGGATATCGATTTTTTAATGTATTCATGTAAACCACTTTAATTCAAACAGTTGCAGGGTACTTTTTTTACATGATTTCGTTTTTACACGATTTTATGGAGGGATATAAAATAAATATTGGTAAAAGTGAACATTTTAACAACATACATAAGTAAGTAAGAGTTTATTTAGGATTGAAATTATAATGTCGTCCGTAACAAAATTGCGTATATTTCATGAAAGATATATTTTGTATGGTAACATGTTGAGACATGACTCACACATAGTTCAGTTACTTAGTTATTGTTCTAGCGTGCACCAACGCGAGCGATTCGCTATGGCGTCCGGTTCAAAGACAAAATTAAAGAATTTTATAAGTGATCGTGAACATCGAGTTTTTCTGAAATTGTTGTTTCTACAAAATCTTAATGCTACCGAAGACCACCGTCAATTAATAAATATTGTAGGGCCCAACGCCCTCAGCAAGCGAACAGTGCAATTCTGGATTAAACGCTTCAACGACGGGAACGACCACATTGAAGAAGAAGGGGGTGCCCGAACTTCAGAGGATATTTTGCAAAAATGGATCGATTTAATTCAGTCAGCTTTTAGTCAAACGCGTTCTTGGTCTCTTACCTCTTTGTCGGCTAATTTGGGAATTCCAATGTCAATTTTGCATGAAATTATTACCAAGAAACTGAATATGAAAAAAATCTGTGTTAAATGGGTGCCTCACTAATTTAATCCGAGCCAAATGGAAAAACGAGATCTACACGTTTTTAGATCTACACAACAAAAAAGTCGGCTACAGCACACAGTTTACAGTTTATTTTACTTTAAGTACCCACAACTTTGCTCTGGACGACCTAATAGGTAATAGTTTATACCAAAAGAACCCGAATGTTGAACGAATCTTACCGGTTAGAGATTTTCTCTTATCCTATACCATCGAATTAGAATCGCCTTAAGTACTATAGAATAATAGCAGTTACATAATATCAATCAAGAAAGGATTTATAGACTATGAAAGTGATGAAAGACATTCAATTTTTGGATAAAATTTTAAGTACATATATTAATTTCTTCATTCTATATGTAAAATAAATTACATATTTATACCTTATATATTCGTCATTTTATAAATAGATTTCTATTTTTATGTTGTTTGTTTTTTTTTTTAAATATATTTACTTCTAAATATTTCAGATTGAAATAAATGATTTACACGGTGTAACGTATACGAAATCCGTTTTCGATTTACACGGTTTTCTGAGTATGCTATCTTACGTGTAAATCGGGGGATAGGTATATTTGACTTTTGTAATTTTAGTTTTAGGATTCTGTAGTAAAAAGTGCCCATAGCTTTATTATTTGCAAAAGTTGATCTTTTTGAGTTTGCTTTATAGTTTTTGTTTGTAGATTTCAATTCTTCAGATATATACATAACTTTTACATTTTTTATATGTGTATAATAAGACGCATATATTTAGTGTTATAATACGTATATACAACATTTTACAAAGCTTTTATTAACTCAATTTCTTTGTTATCCGCAAAAAAAATGTTGTAATCAATATTTCGTTCAGTTCTTGGTAAGCTACAGATTTTAAATTTTGCATACGTGTGAAAGTCAGGTGATAATGTGACATACCTCCTTGATATGGGCATCAAATTAAAGGGCTTGGGGAGACAAATACAGTAAGCTATATGAGGTCGTTATAAACTCCATCACCATACTTAACTTTACATTTTTACTCTTTTCAGTACATTGGTTTTAAGAGTTTTTTTTTTTAATGTCAGGGCTTATTGACGTTTTAAAAATACTTACAATTTATAAATGTAAAACATAAATCCTATTAACTACAGTGCCAAATTCGTTTTAGAAAAGTTCACAGTATAGCACGAAAACATCAAGCGGTTAACAAAAAACTACTCCGACGTAAGTACAGACTTAACATTTAGCACAAAATGGTAAGAGTGAGGGATGAAAAAAAATACCAACCATGTTACGGATAGGGTTTGCGTGAAACCAAACCCTGTAGGTTAGAGCTAAAATGATAAGGTAGGTATGCCGATCGTTAATAGTAATAATACTTACATATGTGATACATAAATAAGATTTAATTTTTTGTTTATTTATCAAATGTTGAAGAGTAGGTTTATTTTTGGCAAAGGTTTTGTGGATAATGAAGTGTTTATTACCTTAGGTGTGTGAAACGCAGGATTTTCAAACTTTTCTAAACAAAGACGAAAGAATCCCAACATGTTTTTCCTTATATCTACATATAATAAATCTATGGGAGGCCGTATTTGTAGAACTATAAAAATGTTATTAAATGTTATCTGCAGTAGATTGCACAGGCACACAAAAAAAAAGTGGTCGTTTCCACTGACCAGACCACCAACTTTTTACGTTTTTGGGGTCGCCAATTTCGAATCCGAGGTCTGTTTGTCGATATCAGATCACGTTTAAGGTCATTTCAAGGTCAAACTAACACAAATCATTCCAAATAGTCTGATTCACCGTACATGTAGGTTGGCTGTTTCTGAACTGGAGTTTTGTACGTCCATACAAGATCGCGTTAAAAGTAATTTCAAGGTCATATTGGGCAAAATCAGTGCAAATAGTTCCAATCACCGTACATATGTTTTTGAGGTCGCTGTTTCTGAATCCGAAATTACCTTGAACGTGATCTCGTATAGACAAACAGACCTCGGACTCGGAATCCCCGATTTGCCCCACCTTGGCTACATTCTTGTCTTATACTTAGGTAATTTATATAGTATCTAGCATTTTTCTTCGCGATAAATTTTGATTAAGTCATAATAGTTCGATATATTGAGCTCTTTAAATCTTTTGATCATACGTACGGGGTAACTATTACTATATATGCCCGTAATGGCAAATAACACTGACGTCGTGGGTAATCGAATAGTTACCACCTGCTACCGTTACCGTTGCTTAATATACTTTTTTTTTTTTTTGGAGGAAATCTTTTATAGACACCTCATCAAAAAGGTAGTGTGAGACTCTTCCTACTGGGCCTACCAACTAAAACCTCCTCCTCGGTATTATGCCTGTCCGCAGGCAGTACGTCTTGTAGGTAAAGTATGAGGAAAGGGTTCGCAGGCTTAACACAGCCGTGTGTCTCTTATTTATAATCTTGTCCTTCCACCGAGTGCCCACTCCAAATGCCCCTCCTATTCAAGGTTACAGAGTGTACAGTGATCATGTCAACCCTGTATTTCTCTTTTATCGCGTCCAGGACGTGCTCATTCTTATAATAATCTAGCTTACGTTTGTGTGCATCATTTAAATTCCTGGAATCGGTTGCAATTTGAGCGTCAATGATTATCGCTTCATTTTGTTTTAGGGCAATTAGATCGAGCTTTCTCAGGACAGAGGTTTCCAGATGAGGTTCATGTATTGTGGCAACATTTATCTGTTTAAGGCTCCTGTCAATATACTTAATGGTATTGTTATATTTATCTATACGACTCTTATTAGTACGTGGACATTGTTGTAAAATGTGATTTGTGGTCTCTGCAACACCACAGCCAGCCCTAGAGTGTATATCAAGCTCAGGCCGTCCTCTGCTAGTTCTCGAATTTCGTAAGTTCGCGTAAAGTCTTTTCTAGTCAACAATTTAGTAGGCTCCCGGATCCAACGATGCGCTTGTTTATGAGATTTGGCTTCGCGAAGTCCGTAGTCGTTATAGCTTTGATGTAGTTTCTTAGCCCAATAGGCATAAATTTCTTTTCGCTTGGTGAATGTATCCTGGTTTATTGTAAGTCTAGATTTTACTTTATCGATTTCAACTGGGAGGAAGTTATCATGCATGCCCCAATTGGTGTTATAAGCAATCTTTAAACCAATTAATCGGTGTAGCCATAGAAGTGGGCAGAACTATCTTAAAGAGGGGATGCCCAGCCCACCTTCATCAATGGGGGCATGAAAGAATGCAACATGAGTACCTTTGGGGAGTTTCAACCATAACTTGACATAGTGTCTGACAGTCTTATCGATGTTATTAAGGACACCTATTAAGACCCTTCCAAGTACTAGTGTGTGATAGAGCTGCGGCAAGAGGTATACTCGGATGGCGAACAGTCTTTGCTGTGGTTTAAGCGGGGTTTTTGTTAATCTGTCCAATTTTGTCTTTAACTCTATCTTTACAGTAGCCTCATGGTAGATCTTTTCAAGTCAGGGATCTTGTGGTTGTGAATTTTAAATACTTTCGGTATGATAACATAGTTTTTGAGTTTTGCTTGCCCTTTAATGCTAAAGGTTAAGCATGTGGACGGAGTAAGTGTCATACCGCATTTTTGAACATAGGCTACAGTATGATTCAATGTCTGACAGTAGTGATTTGAGCAGACGATCGATAATTATATTGTTTGGCTCCTTGCTTGGGTTTGATTTGATCAGATTGCCATTCAAGACCATGAAGCGTTGTAACAGATGAAAGGTAGAACCGTTTTAAGTAGTTAACGAAATCCGTCGGCATGTTGTAACATTCTAGCGGTCTGAAAAGGGCGTTGTGGGACACTCAAAGGCGGCAAAGACCTCAGAACATCAAGAGGGGACATATAGCATGACGTATAGTTAGAATTACTCTTTCTAATCATCACATCCACTAGGATGGTATTATCAGCACATCCATCTGAAGGTTGGAAACCTTCCTGGTGCGGGTCGAAACTAAACTTGGACATTAATCTTTTTGCCAATACTCCATATTCCATATTGGAGTAATCTGATTATTGAAGACGGTATGGTGATAGGTCTGAAATCACCAGGATCCACTGAGTCCAACTATTTAGGAATAAATATTGTTTTGGCTTCTGTAAGAAGGCCCGGCGCTTTGCCACACCAGAGAATGTTATTTAAAATGTTTGCCATGATATCTGGGATAGCCCTTAACTGTCTAGTGGAGATACCGTCTAGCCCTAGAGATGTTGATAGGGCAGGTGTATTGTCCTCCCCATATTTCTTTTAAATCTTGTCCTAAGTCAATGTAATCGGGTTCAGAACTATTATGTTTGCTAAGAATGTTTCCCCAGTAGGGAGCTATAATTTCTCTTGCAGGTAATGTTGATTGGTTCTGATCTTCTAGAATGGTCTTGATGCAACGACTCTGATGTTTGATA
Organism: Dysmachus trigonus; assembly: GCA_949715965.1. Taxonomy (NCBI): domain Eukaryota; kingdom Metazoa; phylum Arthropoda; class Insecta; order Diptera; family Asilidae; genus Dysmachus; species Dysmachus trigonus. The sequence continues at coordinate 50,999,079 of OX454322.1, forward strand.
AACTTCTTTTGAGTTAAGGCATACTCTTGTCGCCTCATTTACCTCTTCGATAATGGGTGACCAATTTGGTTGTTTGTCCGTCTTAGACGCTTTTCATTGAAGGGCAGAAAGGTACTAATTAGCCAATTTGGCTAAAGTTGAGTCCTTGTTTTGAGTATCCGCAGATCGGATAATGCTGTCCATACTGTCGGATGGTATAATTCCCCGGAAGATTTAAACAAAACTCCAAAAAGGAGATGTCTGACCTACTATCAGCTGATTGTGAAGCATCAGATGGTTAATGTGCTCGATTTTTCGGCATAGAATCTAGGGACAGCGTCGTTATATTCCTGCTTCCTTTTAATCCCTTTGATGGCTTTCAGACTTCGGGTGTTAAATGCTCTGTATAGAGTCTGATTAATAAATACAACGTTGGGCTCGTTAACTAGCAGCTCAGCTTCTTTATGTGTCACTATGAGTAATTCCTCATTGGTCCATCTCAATTTCTCATCCTGGTGAAGCCGAAGTTGATCCAGGTTATTGTTGTCGGGGGTGGGCACGTCTCATGTGAACTCCTAGTCCGGTCTTCGTTGAGAACGATCTTTGGCAAAATTCTCAACCAAAATTAGCAGCTTGGTCATTAACAGATTCTTGGGACGGGGGGAAGGGGGGAAGACCGCCGCACCAGTATGCCCCATAGATTTTCTACAGGATTCCGGCGAGCAAAAAGGTCAATCCAAAAGATTAAACGCGTGCTGCTCAAACCAGGATATTGTCGCCCTGTTTGTATGGGAAGGCAGCATTATCTTGCTAGAAAGTCCAATCTTCTTCTTGATGCGGTGCCAAAAACGGTACCAGTTCGTCCTTTAGAAAACCACTGTATTCAGCACTATTCATTTTGGTTGAAGGAGAGGCTAATGGAAGTGTTCCAACGAATTAAAGTGCCTCGTAAACCACCAAAGTTTCGTCTTGAAAAACACATTGATTCCTTCCGCAAATCCCTCCAATAACACTGGAAACCGTCTGGGCCGTCAAGGTTGAATTATTGCTCGTCAGAAAAAATGACCTTTTAGATGAATCGGAAATAGTAATAATAATAATAATAATAACCAGCATACCTTGTTACCTTGGCCCAATTACGAGTCATGTTGATCCTGGCGAATTATCGGCGAACGACTTTATGACGTGGTGTGAGTCGTGGTACTGATATTCATTTTTGGTGTTTGATATGTTCGCAACTCTTTTAAACCGACGAACAGGACACATTTAATCCGAGATCATATTTTATTCAAGTTCTTCGTTGAATTGCTCGCGGCCTTGATAATGTTACGTTTAAGCCGTGGAGACAATTTTTCTTTCGGCCCGCTCTTTTTATTAGTGCCGTAGGAGTGCTGATTTTTTAAAAAATGGGACACAGTTACGTGATCACGCCCGGTTCGTCTTCTGATTTCACGAAAAGAAAGTGTTTTTTCGTAAAAAGCCTGAATTTTACCCCTCTCTTCCTCATTTAAGCATTTTCCGCGTGGTATTTGCGGTAAACTGATCTACACTCCTTGTAAACTACTAATCGGCCTAATTTGTGTCCTTTTTGCTTACTCACTTGCTAATATTTAATTTAGAATACCATAATTGCCAGATGGTGATAGTTATGAAATGCGTGAAAAAGAATTTTTTTTATTTGTTCCTATATGAATTAAAATACTGATTGACAATGCAAATTTACAGGTGGTGATATAGTTTTGAAAAACACTGTATAGTAAGAATATCATAATTTTGAAGACTATCAGCTAAGTGTTTGTATAATGTATATTAGAAGATGTCTTATTTATGTGGCAACCAGCGATATGTATACCAATTTTCTAAAATGAAAATAGCTTAAAAACATATTTCAAGAATAACTGAAAAGTTACCCATATTTTATTTCATTCTTATTAAATATTGGAGTATCTATTCGATACAGAAAAGGAAATATTCTAGATTTGAAATATGTATTTGTATTTTTAAAACAAAATATTCTAAAGCAAACTTAGTCCGTTATTTCGCATGAATGTTTTTAGCGGTCGCATTTATGTATGTATCTGGATATATTTTCCTAAAATCTTCGATTTACGGAATACTGAACGCTTTTAACTGGGCCACCTTGAAATCCTTACCATTTTAATCTTTCTTTCCACGAGCATTTATCAGAAACAATGTCTGTTAAATAACTGTGTATCTTCCTATAAACATTTTCCACTTACTTTAGTTTCCGATTGCAAATACAATAATAATAGGGGAACAAAACTATTAATACGCACAAAGCTCCATAATTAAAATTGCTACAAATCAAAGAGTAGGAATTCCAATTATTGTGCTTCTGTTTACAAAACACAGGGAAATGAATGCTTCCAACTTTCGGGCGCTCGCCGTGCCGTGCCAGCCGAATGCCGAGCATTCGCGTAGTCGGCGACGGACGCCGAGGCGGTGCGGTGCGGCGCGACGACGACATAAATCTCGCAAGATCTAGCATTGAGATATGCAAGCAATGTGCGACAGCAACAAGAGAAAATAAGAAAGATTGCCAGAGAGGGCGAGATTGGGGCAAGAAGGAGCTGGTGCTGGTGTACGTGTCGTGTAGTGTGCCTTGACGGCAAGTGGATAGTTATCGCTCTCTTTCTTAAGTTAAGCAGGGGAATGGAGGAGGTGTGAGCGAGACGGACTTGTTTCCATCGAAATGTAAATATTAAAGGTCTATCGAAGAGATATGAATAAGAGTTCTCTATTACTCTTAGATTAATAAGGAGGAGGAATATATTTAAGAATTCCCTGTCCAGGTGCTACATTAATAACGCAAGTTACAAATTAATTAAAAAAGTATGAAATTAAACTACTTAAATAAATTCACCGCGATTAAGACATCGTTTTCGAGAGTTTTGTTGAATAGACGTGTGCTGCGCACGCTCAGCTAAAACTTAAGAGTGCCCTGCATTAACTACACGTGCCGTTTACTCACTTTTGAATTGGGAGTGCGAGCAAACAGTTTGGTACTGCCAGAGCAATTTGATATATTTTAATGTTAACTAACAATGAGCACTAATTTACACAAATTTATTATATGAGTGGAGAGATTTCAAAAAATAACTCAAGAATCCTTCGATTTACACGATATTTTTTTTTATACTATTTCGCTTTTACGCGGTTTTTAAAATCAGAGATTCCCTTTGCACTCGAAGGCTGCGAAGTGGTGCCCCAGAGGCACTAGTCGAGTGCAAAGTGTTAAAAAAAAAACAGGTAAAAGTTAACATTTTAACTGCATTTTCAATTCCGTTCACAATGAAAATCGTCTAAGTAAGAGTTAATTTATTTATTTAAAATTTTTAATGACGGATTTCAATACCAAGTATTGCCGATGTGAGATTGTTTGTTATTTTTCTACATCGAACAAGTATCGCATTAAGTACTACCGAATGATGAAAGTTATACAACACCAATAAGGAAGAAATGATTAGAAAGAAAATTTTTAAGGACTTGATTTTTTCTTTCTATGTACATACTCATACCTTATATCTAGTTATTTTATAAATCGAGTGGTATTTTTTTGTTTTTCAAAATATATTTACTTTTATTTTACGTTGAAATAAATTACCAAATTATGCACATTTTAGGTTGTCTTCGATTTACACGGTTTTACGTATAAGAAAACCCGATTTCGATTTATACGGTTTTCTGAGGAGAGATAGGTGTATTTCATTTCGAAATAAAGGGCATGAGTGGTAAAGAAATTACAAGGATATATCTTCGTATCATTACATAAAATCATTGTAACATATTTCACTAATAACACAGCCACACATTTTTTTTCCACCGTCAGAGTTGAGGTGGCACGCCATGTTTTTTTTCTAACCTCAAAAAATCGGGTCAGAAATATCGATTTTCAAAAGTCAACCGATTTACCCTAAATTCAGTGTGGAGGGGTCTCTGATCACGAATCTGAAGTCAGAGTTGCAAAATTCAAGATGGCGAACCAAATATGGCGGACGAGATTTTCGAAAATCAACCGATCTACGCCAAATTTGGTATGTGGGGGTTTTTGGGATCGCTGATCACGAATCTGAAGTTTAATTTGCAGAATTAAAGATGGCGGATCCAATATGGCGGACGAAATTTTCGAAACCAGATTCGTGCTCAGCGCGCGAAAATACATCAAAAACCATATATCGCATGTAAAGTACAGACAACTTTTCTTTTTTTGTGTGGCTGTGTAATTAATGAATATCACTTCTGTAAGCAAAAAAAACACTAAAGTTTCTCATATGTATCATATTAGCCTATTATGACATACATTTGAATTTTCCACAATTTCTTAAGTTTTTAACAGAAATATTGTTATGGAATAATTGGAATTGATTTCTTAGTATCTCACATTGCGAATTCTTAACATTTTATGCCTGATTTTCTCATGAAAATGATATAACAATTCAAAAAAACGATAGGTTAGACTCCACACGCGACATTTGTTACTCTACGCTTCTTCTCCTTCCCGACTTTTCGGACTCTCTCGTTTCTTGCTAGTCGTCGTTACTCAAGTGAGAATAGCTTGGCCTTTTTTTGGGAAGAAAAAATGACTTAATGGTAGTTTTAGTAAGATATAGATTATTCTCTTTTTATATTTATTATCATATTCAACGGCTTACAATATCCTCAAAAATTAACCAAAAGAAGTTTAAGTGCAAAATGTTACCGCCAGAATTTGTCTTTTTAAAGTGGAATAAGGTCATTCGTAATAATCATAATTGAAACAAATTAATTAATTAATGATATAATAACTAATATAAGTATTATTTGACATCTTGATTAGCAAAGCAGAGAATCAATAAGTTTTAGGTAAATCATATTTCATACCTTTATTACAATTACCTCTAATAACTAAATATAAAAAAAAAGATAAATATCTTAATTTGATCTGATAGTGATTAACGTTTGCAAATATATTTAAGTTGGTTTACACGCAAACCCTGAAATATCTCAATGTATGAGAAAATTGACTTACATCGCTTACTGACTAGTCAGCATTGACTTGAAGTTGGAAAACCAACCAAACCAAAACATCCTTTGCATATTTTGGTAAGAAAAAAAGCCAGAAACTACTATCAGATAGGCCAATGAAATTTAATACACAGGACATATCCTGGTCAAACGGCATAAAATACCTCGGAATCTAGATAATAAGATAAAACACTGACCTACGCTTTACATGTGAACAAAACCAAGGAAAAAACAAATAAATTAATAAAAGCACTATACCCTCTTATAAAGCGTCATTGTCCGTTTGATACTAGCAATAAACTTTTAATATACAAAATAGTTTTCCAACCTATTCATACTTATGCGTCTCCTGTTTGGGGAAACTGTGATAAATCACACCAAATTTTTACACGACCATACAAATACATGGTAAGAAATTTTTTCATATTTCGTTTTCCCTTAATGTATAAAATTAGTATTCACGATATCTTGAAATATTGTTAACCCTGCTAAATAAAGCAATTGAATTGAAAATAGATACATAATCCGTGCTGTTCAAAGTGTTGAAGTAACTAGAAATAATCATGGGGTCCATAAAAGGAAAAACAGAACTATTATAAAATCACTCTTGCGTCCGTCCGTCTGTCTGTCACGGACGTTTTTCTTGAAAATAATGTAACGTAGGAATTTGAAATTTGGTAGAATTCGCACATATTTCGAGAATTTTCGAGTCAAAGATTATGATTATGGTATATTTGTTTTAAATGTTTAATGCGACTGAGTTGCGCACCCTCAAAAAGAAAAGCTTTTATTGTTGTTGTATTGTTAAAAAGGGCTGTTTTTAAGGAATCAACAATTTTAATTTTTGGATTTTGGTGAATTGGCTATAAAGATATAACCCAAAATGTGTGAAAAACCCTCAACCATCCCTGATCTTCTAAGTCTCCAAAGGTAAAATTTTGGTATAATCAGGGTCTAATATTTGCTGAATGAATGAATTTTCTATCCTGATTGCGTGAGCCCGATTCGCTTTTGACCGGTTTTTTGGTCAGTAAACTGATAGTAGATTGATTTGGCCGTCTAAAGACACACTTAGGCTATTATAGACCCATTGTGATACCACTTTTTGTGACCAGGGTTTCTGGTGGGAATTGAACCCACAACCTCTAGCGGCCTATTGGCTCGCAACCAACGCGTCACGCTACCAACCGATCTATTGACGTCCCCTGATAGTAGTAGTTTTGCTTTAGAAATAAAAATTATTCTGACCTGTTATTTTAGAGAAACAACATTGTAAAAATATAAGTTATAAAAAATATAATAATAATATATAAAAGAGGATTAAACAAAATAAAAAATAATTAACAATGATAAATTAAAAGGAATTAAAAAGAAGGAAAGACTGTCCGCTTTGTTTACATTTTGAAAGAAAGAACAACACCCAAGGTTCTCCAAACTGATTGATTTGGATTAAAAGTAGAAGGAATAAAGCTCCCATATATTTAATATTTTCTTTTACATTTTTGTACTTTCCCCCTCTATGTAACACTAATGTAGACTTTGAGCTTGACTCCTCCCTCCCTCCCCTCAAAGGTAACGTAACTTTTCACATTATAAATATAAATGAAATTTCAAAGATTTCAGAGAATTTTTATACAATAATTTTATTCAATGTTTTAAATAACAATCATAAACTCATATTAACTTTTTAAGAGAGGTAAAAATAGCAATGTAACACCATGTAGACTTTGGAGGGCAATCCTCCATCCTCTTCACAACAGCGTTACTTGGTTTATGGACGACCCCTGATGGCTGTCCAAATTAGAATTTAGCATATCTACTCGCAGTTCCAGAGGCCCGAGTGAGCTTTTAAAAATATAACCTTTGTGTATAAATTGAGTTGTAAAAAAAAATTTTAAAGTGTTCTGAAACGTTATTCATTTTAACAAAACAATCAAATATCAAAAGTTTTCCTATATCTCTAATAACCTTATATTTGTAACAAAATTATTACGTTATCAGCAATATTTTCCCAATCCACCTCGTTTATAGCAGATATGTTAAATAAATGTCAGAATCATAGATTGAAAACAACATTGCGTACATATTTGTAAAATGAACATAAAACATTGCCGTAAACTTAATTTAAAGAAATATACACCTACTATTGTACAATATATTGAAAATTGAGCATATAAGCACAGGAGTGGTCGATGGTATGAGAAGTAACTTGTGAACAATATGATTTCGAAATTAATGTTCGCATGCCATGTGCCTTCTAACCCTTTCGGGTGCTAATTATGTATACCATTGGATACTACGTTTCATTTTGCTGTTTGCACAAGTTTCGGGCAATATTGTGTAAACAAAATTTTTTTTTTGAAATTTTTCAAAATGTTTATTTGATTTAATTAGTTAAATGTCTTAGATTGTCATTGTATTGCATTGTTCTGACCAAAATGCGTCGTTTGACACTAAAACCAGCGTCGTATCTACTTGGAGTCTTCATCTGTACCGATTTGAAATCCTTGCAGGCGCCGAAAATTTCGTTTTGCTTTAAGCCCTTCTCACGTGGCGTACTATGCATGCGCAAAGTGACTTCCATTTTTATCAGGAACAGAACTATATTCCGATTAGAGTGATACCAAAATCAATGCAGGGAGTCATAGTTTCCGAGTTATTCAATGGATTTTTAGCCACTTGAAAACGTTGAATCAATAATTCTAAGGGTGAATCTATAGACGTTATTCACGTCCAGAAATTTGTGTGCAAAACTTTCGTCTTCATTCCTAACCAGTGGTGGATTTACCAGCAGGCTGAGTAGGCTGGAGCCTAGGGCGGCAGATTTTAGGGGCGGCAAATTTGGGACCAAAATTTTTTTTATATTTTACAGAAATTAAAAAGATTCATATTTATATACCGAAAATAGTAGTCCTTTTTTTCGCCGGCTGTCGCCGTAGGCGAGACTCTCAGAATCAAGCGCCCTCATCCTACCAGTAGATATAAATTATATATAAATATAAGTACCTAACACATCTCACAATTCCCAAAGAAAGTCATGTAATTTGCAGCAAAGCAAATATACAGAATAGAAAATCGCGCAAAAAGGTATTGTAAAACTTTCATATTTTAATTAATTGAATTTCATCTTCATCATCAGCCGGATTGTTACCAGATAATGGAATATATTGTTTTTAAACTGTAAGTAAACGCAATACAAATTATTTAATTACTTTTACCGATTGTACATTGTTTTGTAAGTAGTATTAAGACATACCCTACCCCGCCTTATTAGTAGTACATAATTGAGCTTGTATTAGCTCAGAAATATACCCAAAACTTATTTCTTGTGCAATCTTATCTAAATCGTTAATTAATATGATTGTGAACCAGGGTCTCGAAATGTAGAGTACGGAAGGGCGGCAAAATAGCCTACTGGCGGCAAATGTGTAAATCCGCCACTGTTCCTAACACGGGTACTTATTGATTCACCCTCATATGTAATAACACAAAAATCATACCAATACCATACCACACCATACTATAAAGTTATAATATTACTGACCCCTGATATTTGTACACAACAAATCCGGTTTTATGCTAATTAACACTGAAATGTGATTGTTCCCCAGAAAAATGAACGATTTATGTGTAATTTTACCAAAATTCTTCTATTTTTATCTAGCGATTGTTATGCTGACGATATCCTTAAGCCCAATTTAACCCCTGATAGGTAATGAGGACATTTTTGACACATACGAAAAATTCTATTCGCCCGGAGCAGGTATGAAACCCTTCGACAAGTGATTGGTATTTTCGACCTCTTAAACAACTTTGAACGAATTGTAATTAGGCTCACTTTACGAGAAATCGCGAAATCTTTCATTTAAAAAACAAAAACAAAATCAAGTCACTAGGTCCATTAGGAGGAGTTGAGATATATTTAAAAAAAGCGCGACTGAGCACTTTTTACATTCATTACCTGAAAGGGGCTAGTGAAAAACATGTTTGACATGCTTAACACTAAACCTACCAGAGCGGTCAAATGACCGCTTTTGAGACTTTAATCAAAATTGTTAAATTCCAGGTTTTTATTTTTCTTGAACTTACTGCACGACTTTTTCTATAATATATAGCAGCTATATATTATAGAAAAAGTCGTGCAGTAAGTTCAAGAAAAATAAAAACCTGGAATTTAACAATTTTGATAAAGTCTCAAAAGCGGTCATTTGACCGCTCTGGTAGGTTTAGTGTTAATCCATGTCTTATGCGCTGGCACCCCTTCGTCTTGAGGTGTTTTGATCCGCATCAACTAAAGAGAGCGAGAGATCAAAACAGAGAATATATTAATAAAAACTCAATAAAACTTTTTACAATGTGCAAATAGGCAGATTTCTCGAGTGTTCCCGTGATTTTCCGCAGGATCATGGAACGATTTTAGACGACTCGCATAGGCTTGAGCAGTTAAACGAGTTTCTTAAGAAGGAGAAATCGTGTATACCGTCGCAGAGGATTAGAGGAAGTGATTTGATTTTCTCAAAATGTGTAAAGTTCAAGGACTTTTAGGGAATTTCTCTCGGCGCACGTTACAATCTCTCGGAGAGGTTAGGTATTGAGATTGAGATTTGAGATTTGAGATTGGAGATATGAGGAACGAACGAGCTTTGCGCTCGCAACAGTCGCAAAACAGTTCACAAGCTCAGTTTGCCTTCTCTTTGGCGAGTCACAGTCGAGTGAAGTATTCCGTCGCGCGAGGAGGTAGCGCGAACTTTTCGCCGCAGTGAAGTAGAATCATTAGACAATTTACAGACAACAAAGGAAATATTGAAGACGTTTTTTCTCTCTCGATAAACATCTATCGCGCTGTACAGTATCTGAGATTTCAGAAATAAATTGTACCAATTTCAAAAATGGTAATTCAGTGATTTCGATAGTTTTTATATATATAGTTTTGTTAATTTTATTTCTTGTGTGAATGTTGCGCGATTTGAAGAAGCGCAAGAATTGCACAAGAAGAAAACGTTGATTTTTCTTCAAAACGGAAAAGATTTCAGTGCAAGTGTTAAAAGAAGAAAATTACTCACAAGAGCTGCTGAATTTAAACAAAAAAAAAAGCAATGGTCTGACTTGCATCTGGGGGATGATGTACTCGAAACGGTTTCAGCGATATTTTTTTGAAGAATAGAGAGTTGATCGAGTGGTGGTCGCGCGGCAACGTCGACGACAACGACGGAGCCACCAGTAGTGCTTTTCTATTTTTAATAAAAAAAATAAAAAAGAAAAATAAGAAAAACAACAAAATTGTGTCAGAGAAGTTTTTGCGGACTACACGACGATTGGTTTCACAGCCGCGCTGCTAATGGTTAAATCAACATTTTTTTCTCTTTCTGGCCCATGATACTCAGAGGAGCTGAGTCGGGTCCGGGGCACTTTTTCTACATATATGTATAATAAATATACACAAGGCTATGAGTTGAACATACACGTATAAAAAGCGTAATCAAGTTGAAAATACTCCGCAACCGACTCTGTCTGCCCCACATGCCCGAGAGGGATGCGACCGCTCCATGATACAGCCAGAATATCGAAGGAGATATAATTAGCGATTAAAATTTCTTTTCGACCGCGGAGAAGCTGAGTGCTGTTTTTTTTTTTGCGGTCACAACAGAAAAAGTGTTTCTTTTTTTTTTATTGTTGTCTTGTTGTTGTGTTGTGGGAATAATTAAAAACGCGCTAGTGCAGCTTTGAAAAAAAAAAAAAAAACGTGACCACTTTCGCAACTGCAGAAGAAGTTATTTAACTTGCCGCTCTGCTTAGTGAATTGTGTAAGAATTTAATGTTGGAAGCGGATCCCCGCTGTTAGAAGGAGCTCCCTCTGCTCCTATGCGAGAACGAGTACACGTGTCGGAATGCATCCCAAGGATTATAAGACAAAGAAAATTCGGCCTAGTGCACCCACGATACCGCGTTTAAGGTAAGGGAGCTCAAAGCCCGCTTAAGTGGTTCTTGCTTTATTTATTTTTTTTGTGATTGATATAAACCAGACACTAGACCAGTCCACCAGTTGTCGTCCTCCGCCTCCGATTCCGGGGCTACGCCAGGCATACAGAACATCTTGCCCACTTTCCACTTGAAGATCCATAAATTGAATCGGAATCGTGCAAGTGGAATAAGTCCACGTGCATTAATTATAATTCAACGGCGATTTATGCGCTTGCTGACGACGCTTTGAATCGATTAGAGGAAAATCCACTAGTTTTTTTTTTTTTTGTGTGTCGAGGGATGCTTTCAGTATCAGCTACAAGGTAAACACTTGGAGATATTGTTAAATCTTGATGCGCACTATAATTCAGCTTAAAGAAACGATAATGGAAAAATTCTACTATTTTCCTTGGGTTGGAAACGTTGTTTGAAACGATGGATATAAGATTAGTTGAGTTACAGAAACTAAGCAAGTATGTGGAGTATCACGGATAGAAAACTGAACCTTATTGCGGAAAACGTGCAGTAAACGCAACGCAGTGTAATTAATATTCATTTCACTTTAAACGCGAATCGTGGAAAACGTGTTAATATATCTATATTTGAAGAAATTTTTAAATTAACTATACGATATTTGTCAAGAATAAGTCAAGAACACAAACTAAAACGTATATGTACTTTTGGATATTTGGTGTTTTATTCAAATCTATTTCTTTGTGTTCTACAAATATAATTGACTATGGATATGGTAGTCCCGTACATTTTATACATACATATAATGTTTATAAAAGTTTGAGAAGTATTCAACAAAATGCCGCTGCGCGTTTTGCACGAATATACAAAAAAAGAAAACCCAATGTAAAAAAGACGTTGGACGTTTTCTTCGCATTTACATTTTCCACGATAATACTGACAATTGAACTTTGTAAGAACATTTATCTAGACTGGAAACGAACGAATATTTAAAAAAAATTTGGTCGGAAAGCAGTATTTTCCGAAAATTTAACTTTATAATTTTTGAAATGTCACTTTGCCGATTTCCGTGTTAATTTCCACAAATTTTCTTTCACTACGCACACTAAACGATAGCACTTCAGTTCCTTTTCCTTCCAGCAGGTAACAAAAACCCTAAAAACCACTGAAAATATAGACATTTTACATTGTATACAACCATATTTACCTACAATTCCAATCACAATGACACCTTAGTGAAACTGACATTTCACACTTCAAGTTCCCCTTCGGATCTTTTTGGCCGCGTTTAGAACGTGAGAACACATCAACAAATCTAAATACATATATTCAATAGTTATAGCTTTAATTTTTATTAAAATGAAATAATATTTACTGCGTATATTTTCAGTGGCTTTTAGGGAACAATAAGCTTGCAGGAAGAAAAAAGAAGTGTAGTATTATAGTTAAGTGCGTGAAGTGAATGTAGCTTTGTAGGAATTAACAATAAAGTAATAATTCGAAAAGTTTAAAGATTTCGACAACAAACTTTTGCATATTCGTTCATTTCGAGCCTAAATTAAACCGTAACCGGATTCTTGACTTGTTTCGAAGCATGTTCCCTCAAAAAAGAAGAAGAAGAAGCTTTTGGTACCACAGGGCTGTATTCTGTGAACCTAACTCTTTTTCAATCCACTTTTCTTCTGAACCACTTTTAACTGAATGTGATAATGTTGTTTTGTGAAAAGTAATGTGTTCTTAGTGATGACTGACTAACAAGTGAACAAAATAAAAGTGAGAATATTAATGTGTATTGTATGAGCAGCGATAAACCGTGAGCCATCGGCTGGTTTCTTTCTGAAAATGCTGAAAAATAATCACTGTTCAATATATTTTCAAAGTTTGTTGATTTATTGAATAGAGTTAACCGATTAGTTATGGAATATGATTTCAGTCATACCTCGGCTGGCTTGCAGCACATTTTCGATAGTTTGGGACCGTATTTCACGAAAAGATCGATCAATATTCTGCTTAAGTGCCTGAATCGTTTCTGGATTGTCAGCATAATCCCAGAAGAAAAAGTCCAACGGACTTTATGTGATATGATGATGATACAGATGTTAAATAAGTGTTCAGCGTGAATTAATGTAGTGAATAAGATTCAATTTATATACCTCCTTAAAAAATCCTAAATGAGCAAAAGCACGAAACGAAATACGAAAAGCGAAAAATGTTTCATGACTAGAAGTTGAGAAAATTGTAAATGTGAACACTCTGGAAGTTTGTGGAAACTTAAGTCAAATCAAAAGATAAAAGAAATTCTATTTTATAAAAGTAATAGCACATTGTTATCATCAATAAGTCAAAGAGGTCAAAATGTGGACCCAGGATGAAATTCTGTGTTACTGTATAAAAAATAGATATCTTTAAGTGCCATTGTAAGTTTTACATAGCTATCTCTCCTATTGAATCTTATATTGGAAATTGAGAATTTATAACACAATGGTTAACAATATATGTTAACACTATAAAAATAATATAAAATATAATTTTTTAAAACAAAAGGGATAAGTTATCAGGACTAGTGGCATTGGACTGAAAAGACTCACTCATTGAAATGGAAACTATCAGAGCTAAAAATCACTATGAGGATGTTATCAATCGATTATTGTAGAATAATCAGTACAATAGGAAACCTTTTGTATAATCTTCTTCTTCAGAAAATTATAGTAATAAAGTTATGACATAACAAGAGGAAAAACAAATCTTCGTTGAATCTTACACATTACGGTAACTTTTAATAAATACGAATAAAAATATTCGTGACGATGCGGTCCTAACTGATCTATAATGTGATAGAAAGGTCAAACTTTCAATATTTCATATAATTATTTTTATTTCTTATAGTTTCAAGACACATTAAAAAGCAAAAAAGTAATTTGTGTGATTTTAGAGTGTAATTCTGCAGATTTAGAGGATGATTGAATATTTATGAGCGATTTGTTTTGAAAGAGCTGTTGTTTACCTTTCAGATTAAAAATAGTTTACTCAATTCATTTAAATTTAACTCATTTGGATTCTAATCTCTTTGATATGTATTGAATGAAGTTATGGTAGAAATTTAAGAAACAGAAAATTATAAACAGGAATAGTTTCATTTTACCAATTAAGAGCTATGACGGTTAACACGTTCCCTGCCATGCTGTTTATGAGAAGGTGTCATTTCTAGGCCACGTGTACCATTTTCGGCGCACGGTAACCACTTTAATAATTTTCTATAAATACATATTTTTTTCTTGTTTTTGAGAGAACGTATATTATTTTCATAATTATAGATACACAGATAGATATACTCAAAAATTACTGTAAACATCATTACGTCACATGAAACAGTTTTACCACAAATTAAATTTTAGACGGAAACATTTTAAATTCAAAAATTCAGCTTGGCGTACAAATGAGGTTCAGCGTGTACCGACAACGGTACACGTGGCAGGGAACGTGTTAAACAATGTCAAAGAAAATTATTAAAAGCAACAACGAGATATGGAAAGAACAGAGGAATATGTAATTAATATTGAAAGATGACTTTGTGATACAAAAAGCCGGAAAGAATCTCGGTCTCGCATGATTTCTTTAGATGTTTTACACATTTGTGTGCGGTAAAATATAACTGTCAATTCTAACTGTCACTCTGACAGTTCTATGTGATATTTATATTCAAAATTCTCTTCAGTGACGAGGCTCATTTTTAGTTTAATGAGTTTATTATCACTGGATTCATTCACAAAGGATTCTAGAGATCCAATTACATCCAGAATAATGAATGGTTTGGTCCGGTTTACACGCTGGTGGCATCATGAGTCCTTATTTTTTTAATATTGAGACAGAGGTTCGTTTTACGTTTTATCAATAAATATTTCTTCGAAAATATGGAAGACATTGATTCTGGCGAGATGTAGTGTCAACAGGATGCTATACAGTAACACAAACTATCGATTTATTGAATGGCCCTACAAATTGGCCTCCGAGGACGTGTGCTCTGACACCTCTAGACTATTTCCTATGGGGTTACGTAAAGTCAGTGTTTTATGCTGACAAAATAGCAACAATTGACAAGTTGGAAGTCAACATTGTTCGTGTTATTCAACGTAAGGCCGACATTGCTCGCAAAAGTGACCAAAATTAAACTGATAGAAAGCACTTTGGCAAGTGTTATGAATTGGTTTTTCATCAAAAGTTAACTCTGTGTTATTTTTTAAATTAAAAAAGTTTATCGGGTTTTAAAAAACAACCTTTACGAGTATAAAAAATACAATATTCATCATATATATAATTATTAACTTACATCATCAAACCATATACAAATCACACTTAAAACTGGATTTACTTTCTGGAGTCCCTAATGCTTTAAATTGCCAAAAATATACAAA
The DNA here is from genome assembly GCA_949715965.1 of Dysmachus trigonus. NCBI lineage: Eukaryota > Metazoa > Arthropoda > Insecta > Diptera > Asilidae > Dysmachus > Dysmachus trigonus. The sequence goes on from OX454322.1 coordinate 51,014,429, forward strand.
ATTAACAGAGTTTTCAACTTTGCCACAATCGCAGTCGTTAGCTTAATTAGCAGCAGGTAATAACTTGTTAATCTGCCAAATTTGCCTAGTAACAAGCCTACTCTAAACCTTCTTTAAATTTGAAAAAGGTCATCAGCTTTAATATCCTTCACGTGGATAATGTTTCTAAGAAGGGGCAGTTTGGGTATTTACTTAATTACTTGCTAACGTTCCCTCTCGGCACAGGAAAATCAATAAAACACCCTTTGGAGTTGGGGTAAAAGAAAACAAATAAAAACAACTTTTGTTTACTTCCGGAATTAAATACGAAATTTGCTGACATTTCAAGGAACCTTGAATGAAAAACAAAAAATTAAAATTCTTAAATCCTGTGCCCCATCGTTCCTGGGGATTCTTCTACCGATCGTTCGGGGCATGGCAACGTTCTGTTTTTCCCTTTAAACTTTTCCCATGAATTTTAATCTGGAGCTCCCACGAGTGGCCAGACCATGTCCTTGCGCTGTTATTTCTGCAGTGAAATTTATTGCACGACAAAAAAGCACTGAAAGGAGTTTCAGGTTTTATCTTTGTCCAGGTCCTTCCTTTTTAAGCCATCGGGCCTTAATTCGTCATTTTAACTTCAGCACCAATTGATTCATCATTCTGGAGTATTCCGGAATTGCTCAGAAGGACATCTGATTCAAATTTTTACGATTCTCTCATTAAAGCAACCTTCTTTCAGCTGCCTGCTCCTTTTTACTGCTGGAATAACCTGAAAAAGGTCTCAGAAGAAGTTGCCACCCAGCGACAGCGCTTAGTTATGCTTTTGCTCATAAAATTGTAATTTTCCAAAAGGTTGAAATTTGAAATCGACTATTTCGCAGAGTTGCAAATCGATATATTGACGAACAAGCAATATTGAGGCTTCATGCCGCCCTGAGTGCCTCCTTGTAAAATTTTCTTTTCACTGTGAGAGAGTAAGTGAATCTATATCATTTCAGAAAATTGAGATATTTCGCATATTACGTGCTTCATAATCATATTGCTGGCTTAGGGAATGCGAAAGTAAGGAGTGAAACGGAATTTTCCACCACTCTGAAGCGGGTTAAAACGGTATAATTTATGTGTAAGAGAGTAAGCGGAAAATTTCGAAAATTGAAATTTCTCACTTATTGTGTGCTTTAATTTATAATCATACCCTTTTTCATAAGAAATGCGAAAATAAGGAAACGGAATTTTCCAACTCTTTCGGAAACAGTTCAAGCGGTCCAAATCGATGCTAGCGAACCTATTTTTTCAGACCATTAAGATTTTGCGCTAAATATACCGCTCGTGTAGTGGTGAAGCGCACCTGAATTCCCTCTGCTCCGAAGCGGTTCAAAACGATCCTAAGCGGGGCAATTAAGCTTTCTTGGCGGAACCTAGGAATTATTGTCTGTTTAATGCAACTATTCATTTTCATATCACTCCGACCGCTGGCAGTCTAATCAGTACTCGTGCTTGGAGCGCATTTTGGCCGAAAATTTGTTTATTCACGTTAACCGAGTTTGTGTTATGGCTTAATTTCCTTTTTTTTTAATTGCTTTGCGGTGGTGCGCCCTCTGTGGGCCCCGTGGCAGAGTAATCCGATTTCAATCGAAAAGAAGAGAGACGGTCGATTTTCGAAACTCCATCGTGTTCAGCAGCACAAAACTCAGAATGATTTCCTGTAAATTAAAGTTGTAAAGCTCTTTATGATTTTGTATGGGTGACATTTTTCAGCGAGAATTTCTTTGGCGAAAATCTACACTTCTTTTAAAGTGAATAGTAGAATGAAAGTAATATGTATCGTTTGTCTAATAGTCTTAGGGTGATATAAAAGATGTGTTTTTTTAAAGAGGAGCGAGATTTCCGATAGGGATAACTGTCAAATGAGCTGTTATTTCTTGTAAGTGTCAAATCCATTTTTATTCGGTAAGGTCTAGAAAATCATCATCATTGCACCAACAATTCCAAATCGTGGACATTTATTGCCAAAATCAATTATAAAAACTTATAGAGTACTTCGTAAATTTTATGGACCAAATAATTGCCCAACAGAACATGCTATTCGTCGTATTATTGAAATTTTGCGCTTCAACTTAACGCTGCATGACAACACAAGAAAGATAGTAGTGCGTTTTGAAGAAAATATCGCAGCTATTGAAGCCAGTGTTGCTGAAGATCGCAGGCGTGTGCAAGATCTTAGACTTTGTCTGTCTACAATTTGGGCTTGGTCTACATATTGGTTTTAAGGCTTATAAGATCTAATTTGTGCAAGAATTGAAGCCGCATGACCATCATTTGCGTTGGATGTTTGATAAATGGACTCAAAATCAATTGCAACTTGATCTTTTACTTTCTGGCAAAATTTTGTTCAGCATTGAAGCTCATTTCTGGCTTTAAGGCGACGTAAATAAGCAGAATTGTCGTATTTGTTGTAATTACAATCCTCAAGTTATTCAAGAGCATTAAAGAGCACACCAAAAGATGTCGGCGGGTGGCATCATCGGGCCATAATTATTCAAAAATGTGGTAGGACAACGTGTAACTGTCAATGCGGTACAGAGCAATGATCCGCACCTGTTTGTTTCCAAAACTTTACGACGTTAACGACTTGTAGTTTTAACAAGACGGCACTATGTGCCATATAGTGACCGAAAAATGAATTTATTGAAAGGACAATTTGGTGACAATCTGTGATTTGACAAAGCTAGATTATTATTTGTGGGAATATGAAGTCTCTATTTTGCGGTGATATACCGATTAGATACATACCATATTTCCCGCTTTTTTTCTTAAATAATAATTATAATTATGTATCTGATTTACTATTTACAATTATTTAATTTGTGTATCTGATTTACAATGTTTTCACGCATTGGATTGAATTGGGGCTGAGTTTTATTTGAGTTAACAATGAAAAAACTCAACCCTCTCTGTTTTTATTAGCATTTGTCGGGTTGATCTGATAGAAATAAATGTTAAATAGGAATTTATGTTTTTTTACTGAAAATTGGATAAAAATCAAAATATTAATAATCTGTTCCTAGTGCAACAAAAAAAGAAAAATTGTTTTCGGAGAATTTTATTGCAAAAAGGTAATTCAACTCAACCCGACTAGTTTCGTCAAGTTTCAGCCAACCTGTATTTCCATGGCATTAACTCGAGGTCAACCCTGGTTCGAACCCGCAAGGAAACATAGTGCGCTTCTTTTAAGGTCTATTGTCTATAGATAGACACAAAAAGGAACCTTGTGGAGTTATTATTATTTCCGTCAGTGAGTCTGAATATAAAAATATATAATATAACATATAAAAATGTTTATTATATTTTTAACTTTGATGTTTATTGCTTCATGTGCCTTTTTCCTTTTTGTTTTGATGTTCATATAATTTATGCACTGTAAAAAGTTCATTCCACAGAAATGTGCAACTTTCAAGGAATAATTCCATTCTTTACCTATAAATGTTTTTGCGCTTCCATGACAACAAAAGTGAGGGTGCACAATTAGGCCAGCTTGCGCATGTTCTTAAATTTACCAAAACAAATCAATCAGACGCGTTGTGATGCCAATTAGCGTTGCATTGCAAGTACTGTAACAGTGTGGACGTTATGGCATTTAAGTCGGCTGGACGTTAGTGTCATGCATCTTAAATGCAGTGAAGCAGGCGACTTCCTTGAGGTATAGTTCGTGCACCGTCTTCAAGTCATTCGATGTAATTATGTAAAGAAAATTGCCTGTAATCGAGTATCCACATCCACAGGCAATCTATCCCCTACACAGATGAATCACATTGTGGGTAAGCAATTATGAAACGAATGCGACCCTGAATTTTCAATGCCATTGTTCGGATAACCACTTGCAAAACACACACGTCTCATGCTTTAATTAACATAAAAACAATCGCGGCGCGGTGGTGGCTACGACCGCTCGACCGCTCGACCACTCGGGTCTAGCGAAAGCTTCTAAGTTTTCGTCTTATGCTCGAAGAATTTCGCGAGATCTCTAGCATTACATGAACATGGGTGTTAGATTTCATGCATCGCCGACGAAATAGTGGCCAGTGCGGTGTCTATCGGGGCGGTGAAGTGAGGCATAAGTGCGGTGCAAGTACGTCACGATTTTGTTTTCACTGATTGCGATGAACAACGATCGCGATCCGCCGATAAGTGGGTAAGAGGCTCATGGTTTAAGAATCATCGAGGTATCGTAAGAAGTTATTAGAACCGCAGATCGAATCGCATTAATCGCGCTGTGATGCAGATAGTGATGCTGCTGGGAAACGTGACTCAGAAGATCGTTACAGTGTCGACGTGAAGTCGTTCGTCGTTCGAAAGCTACACGAGTAGTAGTAATACATTCTTGGGAACAATCAAGGGAAAAATACCTCCTGTATGGGTGTGTGCACTGAAAGAAAAACATTGGTGAAAATCAGAGCTGTAAAAAAAGTACTACTATTACCATTATAATTACCAGTACAAGTAATGCAAGCAAGGCAAATTACCATTACCAGTATAGGTAATGCTAAGTAGTACTTCTGAATTACGATAATGGTGAAGTACCAATGCAATTACTTGGTAATGGTAATTAAATTTGTCGAAGTACCAATACTGGTAATGGTAATGTCTAGCTTGCATTATTTGTAGTAATGCTGAGTGTGAATGAATTCTAAGAATAATGTATTATCCTACAGTTCTGATAAAAATAACTAAATAATCGTGGTTAAAAATGCGTCAAACAATAAATTAGTTTTTTTTGAACAAACAAACTGATTATTAATAATTTCTTCATGAACTTACAATTTGACTGTTAACTAACATTTTTGTTACTGCAAGGTACAACAACAATTCTCATTGTAAGATGACTATTTAAATGTAAATTCAAATTTTCTTTAATTAAGGGACTAATGCCCTAGATAGAGAGCACACATAAATTACTAATTAGTACTAATTACTAATTTATGTCTGTCATGGGCTTATCATCATTATGGCCGCTAAATGGCCATACTTTTTGAAGAAAAGTGAGCTAGAATTGATCTGATTTTGTACTTCTATCTATACCAGTTATAACATTACTTTGCGCTATCGATTACAAAGAACAAGAAGAAGAAAAGCACAAGGACTATGGAATGTTTGAAAGCTGCTAAATGATGATTAAGAAATGGTTGTCTGTCACCACCTCATTAGTTAATAATTAGTGCTTAATGAGTAATTAACTAATTATTAATTAAGTGCGCTGTCTGTCAAGGGCCTAAAGGTAATTAGAGAGAGATGTGTGTTGTTTTGCTCGACGTTTCTGTGAGTAATTTAGAAACATTTCATTTAAATATATTAATATTTAACGGAAATATTCGCGGAAATGTTGACAGTCTCATACAAAGTGGTGACAAATTTTTCTCAAAAACTGCTAGAGCGATGAACATATAATTTTGAAAGATCACTACATATATACTTAAAATTCATATCACATAAAGACGCTCACAAAAGCAACTTTCCTTCACAAAATGTCGCCCTTAAATTCCGACTGAATTGTTATTTAACTAAGAAACTCATTGAAATTGACCAAATAATTGTTGATGAACTATAAAAATAGTAAGGAATTGTCCGAATCCAAGCCTCCGTCTTGTTATGACAGTTTATAACGTCAGCGAACAAGCTGAACTATTATAACAATTAAGACGAAGGCAAAGTTAAGCTGTTCGTTTACTGAACGTGAATCCGTTTACTTAGTATGACATTAGAAGTTTGTTTAACACTTTACCTACCAAAATTTTACGTAAGAGAAATTGCCTCACACCAAATGTATTTTCTGCCCTAAGTATCTCTTAAATTATGTTTTGAATCTACGAATAGGTTTGTGGTAGCTAAAGTGTTAAGTACAGTTACTAAATTGTAGCGCAAAAAAAATGAATAAATAATGGAAGGTGGACGAAGAGTAGAGGGACCATTCATAAATTACGTAAAGCCAATTATTAGGAATTTTATCCCTTTCATCCCCATTTATAACGCTCCGTAACACAGCCTTTAACCCCCTCCTCCCCATTTATAACGCTCCGTAACACAGCCTTTAAGCCCTTTTCCGAAGTTACATAACAAGATTCTAGTTATCTTTAAATGACGATCGATTTCGATCAGTTTCGGAGATTAGCGTGAGCGGACAGACCAACATTTTAAAAAACGTTCTTTTGTGTTCTGTTACTCTTTTTTCATCGCACTCTCTCAATTTTTGGTAAAAATATTTACTACTACTATTTTATTATACGTACACTCCACATCAAAATGATAGGATACCCCTACAATTTTCCTATTCCTCGGAATGCATAACAGACAGAAGCAAGTTTTATTATGGATCAGGTAATTTCGTAAAATTCCTAGAATATAACTTAAAAATATTAGTCCCCAGTACATAACACTGTTTTGAAATTGATTAACACATACTTGAAACTTCGTGAGTGGCTTCATTTTGGCGAGTCTACCACACTTCCTCCAGGAAAATTTTTGTTAGTGCTGCGTTTTCTACTGCGCACGCCCAAAACAATGAGCTTGTCTACCACCGCCAACCTGTCGTATCTACGAGGTCTTGTTTTGTAATAAACACATAGTTCATTTTTGCACAGTTGATTAATAACTATTTTTATAATTAAGTGGTCATATTGACCGACAAATTCCGTGCCGCGTTCTCTTAGACCGATGGCCTAAAGATGTCATATTTACGATTATATGTTTTGTGATTAACACATGTCGGACAAAAAGCATAGGTGATGGATAGGCATCGGTGATGACATAATATTGCATTGTCCGACAAAAATATTGATTCGTATAGTCAGTCGGACAAAATTAAAGTTAAAAATAACCTATACTAAAATTGAAAGCTGCGAATATTGATAAAAACAAATTTTAAGAGGGATGATGTAAAATTTATTGAGGAATCTAGTTTGTAATTATTATAATAAATAAATAAGTTGACTTACCTTTCCCATGTCAAATATTTTTTTTTAACATTGGGGGCATTTCACGGGGAGCGGACAACGAAAAAATTGTCAAGTACTGGATTTTGTTCATAATTGGGTTAATTGTACTTCTATGGGACCTGAATAAATGTACATGGTTATTTTTATTTCTTTTAGCTTAGTTATCAATTTATGCGACTTCAAAGATTTGGCAAAATTTGAGGAACGGATTTTTCGAATGCTATTAACACAATTAATGGAATGGATTGAATAATAAGTAAATCGTGTTTATTTGAGAATATTAATTGTTCTACTTAGAAATTAATTCAATTTTGAAATTGGATTTTTTTTTTCGTATAGTAAACCGAAAGTTAATATTAAAAATCTGATTTTTTCAAACATCGCATTTTTTTAAATTTTTTATTTTTACCAAGAAATATAGCGTGTTATAAAAATATTATGCAAAAAATTTTAGAATAGTATCTCGATTCGTTTAGAAGATATGAACTAAAGTACGATAGTGCATGGAGCGCTGTACTGGAGCTCCTTAGTGTGACTGTCCTACTCGCTACTTACGGTTTATTATTATAAATAATGAAATATGGTTAAATAACCATAATTAAAAAAAAAATTTAATTAAATTGTTTGATTAAATTTATTATTTATTATAATAATCATAATTATTAAATTATTAATCAATCAATTAAATTTTGTTCTGAAGGTTTCGGTTGGAAGATTAAATATAACAATGAGGTAATAAAAATTGGTATAATTTATTTTGAAATTTTAACTACTTTACAGTTCGTGGTATAACTTGGTCGTTTTACAATTATGCCCTTGTCCATTCAATTCTTTGAAGTCGCATAAATTGATAACTATGCTAAAAAATGTAAAAATAATCATGTACATTTATTCAGGTCCCATAGAAGTACAATTAACCCAATTATGAACAAAATCCAGTAGTTGACATTTTTTTTGGTTGTCTGCTTCACGTGAAATGCCCTATTGTATACCTTATAACATGAAGAATCGTTACCAAAAATGTCGTCATCCCAACTTAGTGGGAGTAACACGTCACTGTATTTATGTCCAAAATGTTTTCGAATTTTTAAAAATTTATTTCCTCTCTTTTGGGTCGATATCCAGGTTTACTACTCAAAGAAGTACATACATTTTTTTTTTTTTATAAGTATGTAAGAATCAAGATAAACGTTATAAGTTTTCGGAGCACACACATTTTTGATGAGCAGTATAAGTGCGCAGGTTCTCGATAGTATAGTCCCATTTCAGTCAATACTGATTGATGTTTTTTCGATTTTTTATTACTTTGCGGCAGAAAATTTGTCGGCCACAAGTATCAGCATATTCTATGCTCGATTTAAAAAAGATCAAATCAAAAATCAGACATGTGTTAATCACAAAACATATAATCGTAAATATGACATCTTTAGGCCATCGGTCTAAGAGAACGCGGCACGGAATTTGTCGGTCAATATGACCACTTAATTATAAAAATAGTTATTAATCAACTGTGCAAGAATGAACTATGTGTTTATTACAAAACAAGACCTCGTAGATACGACAGGTTGGCGGTGGTAGACAAGCTCATTGTTTTGGGCGTGCGCAGTAGAAAACGCAGCACTAACAAAAATTTTCCTGGAGGAAGTGTGGTAGACTCGCCAAAATGAAGCCACTCACGAAGTTTCAAGTATGTGTTAATCAATTTCAAAACAGTGTTATGTACTGGGGACTATATAATTTGGTTCAACATTGCAAGCATTTGATATATGTATGTACTTTATGATCCATAATAAAACTTGTTTCTGTCTGTTATGCATTCCGAGGAATAGGAAAATTTTAGGGGTGTCCAATAATTTTGATGTGGAGTGTATATATATAATATGCATGTTAGATTTCATATAATGAAATAAATTTTTTTTTTTGTGCAGAGCCTTTCTTTCTATTACATTTTGTATACTTACAAAATGTTATGTGTTAGGTTCCAAATTACAAGCATCGAAAAATATTGTGTTTATATTAATTAAAATTAATAAAAATGTATAATAATTTGTTAAAAAATGAAAATTGCGACATTAAATCTGTTTTATGTGCTTGCAAGGGAACATATTTTTCATCGTTAAGTTTGGATTAATAATGTTACGTAACGGTTTTGGGAACCCCCGGTCCCCCTCCGTAACGATCAATAACCTCTCTCCCCCTTTGAGCGTTATGTAATTTATGAATGGCTCCAGAATGAGATATGAGTGCAAACATGTTTATTACGCAAGTCGTGAGCCGATTTTGGATGAACATCAACAGAATTTTGATTGACCTTGATCTATAATAATTTCAAAACGTTTTCTTTAGTCTCTCCAATAAAAAGTTGTTCTCAATAACATATGACAATAACAATTACAATTAATTGAACTTAAATTTTGTAGCTGACGTTGTTAATTAATTTCACAACTGCTTATTAAATCGGCCAATTTCATGCAGTCTACCTCACAAAGTCAATCCAAACCTTGACTCGCTCATTAAAAGCTAAGTAATTGACTTAACTGTAATTCTAGCTCACAGACTTACAAGGGGAGGGCACAACTTGATAAGAATGGATTTGAATAATTTTTAAATTTGTTGTAGAGGTTAGTCCTCTATATATTATGATAAAAGGATTTTATTCAACCTTCTTCGTTTACGAGATCATCAAGCCTTAAGTTTGGGTTAAGTTGACCAAAGAGTCACAGTTGGTCGTTTTAACTAAATGCGCACTAAGCAACGCCCCCTCCTCGCTATCGAGTACAAACTGAACTAGTGTTTAAGTTGCGTGCACGAAGAAGGATTGCATAAAATCCCTTTATCATAATATATAGAGGACTAACTACCCTACAACATATTTAAAAATACCACGTTATACAAAATTCGATAGCAGATTAACCAAAATATTGATTAGCAACAATATGAGTTGAAAATCGCTTAAAATTATATAAATATATTTAAGTTCGTCGGATATTGTTTATATACGAACACACACACTTCCTGCATTCTAATCCCAATAATGTAGCCTGTTTAAGAATAAAAATTGGAATTAACTATTTTTGGTAGTTAGTATTGTAAAACGAAAATGTTTAAATAATTACAGAATTCACATTGATCAAATATGTATGATATGGTCTTTTAACAATTTATTTTGTTTAAATTGACCAACCTTGTTTTTCTGAGTGTGTGTTTAAATGGAAATTCGGCTATGCACTCTAATAAAAGCTGCTGAGAATATTACTTAAATTCACGAAAACGCACTCTTACAACTTTTAACGATTATTAACACGGATATAAATAATCAGCTAAAGATCAAGAAATTCGAAATCAGAGATCTGAAAAACACCTATACATTCATTTTCATGAATATTTCATAAAGTTGAGAATTTTTATTCGTCATATTAGATCGACCATTTTTATATATTATAATACAAACAACAGCAAATTCGAAATCAGAGACTCTGGAAACCTCTCAGTAAGAGTTTTCAGGGAAAACTCATGAAGTTAAAGTGGTCCGCCATTGTAATGGTCTGACTTTCTCTGACAACATTCCTAAGCAATACCTCTCACCATTGGCGTAGCTAGGGATTTTCCCTAGGGTGGGCAGCCGTCCAGCTGAACAATCATTTAATGAGAAATTAGTTCATTCACTCTCCTTATTACTATCTGGCGTCTTTCTCAACTACTTAATAAAGTTGAAAGTCTAATGGTGCAATTAAATCCATAGTTCTATACTAATACTATAACTAGTGAAAGTAAATCTGTCTGTCTGTCTGTCACCTTTTCACGCTTAAACGGCTGAACGGATTTCGATAAAATTTGGCAAGAAGATGTAATAGTATCCTGGGGCTAATTTTTACCGCAGGAAAATATATCATTCCCAAGCGAAAATCTAAAACGTTGTTTTTAAACTAGAATAGTTGATATTTATAAACCATCGCCTACCACAGTTCGTGGGTCATTTTCTTTAGATGTACTTGTTGATGCTTTAGGTTGTATAGAAGAACTAGAATTACTTGTATTTCCCATCTTTTCATTATCATGTATCACCGACTATTCGGGTTTTTTAAAGAATGTTTTCATATCTTTAAATACGAGGGGCGTTCAATGCATTTTCGGTGTAGGTATGAAAGAATAAGCAGAAAATTCTGAATAAAATTTATTTTTCAATGTAGTTCCCCATCACCTCAAAACACTTATTTGAGCGGGAAAGTAACTTTTCTATAGCCCCTAAAAAATATTTTTCTTTCTTGTCTGAAAAATATTCATCAATTGCCGCCTTCAACTCTTCATCGTCGAAAAAATGCTTACCTCGAAGATCTTTCTTAAGATTTGGGAACAGAAAGTAATCACTAGGTGCCAGATCCGGGCTGTAGGGTGGATGATTGATTTCTTCAAATCCGCATTCCCGCACAGCAACAGCCTTGGCAACGCGCCCTGTGTGAACCGATGCGTTGTCGTGATGAAGCAAGACACCGGCGGTCAATTTTCCATGTCTTTTTGCTTTTATAGTCTCATGAAGGATAGTGTGAATGGTACCCACGGATAGGTTAGTACTTTCTGCTAATGTTTTCACTCTTACAAGACCATCTTTAAGTACAAGTTTCTCAACGATTTTGACGTTTTCTTCAGTAGTGGCACTAACCGGTCGTCTTCAATGCTCTCTCTACCCCGTTTGAATTCACTAGACCACTTCTGAATAGTGGTGAATGATGGAGCAGAATCTTAGTAAACAGTCACCATTTCTTCGTGAATAACTTTTTGAGTCTTTCCTTGTTTTGTAAGGAATTTTATCACAGCGCGCTGCTCGATTTTTTTTTCAAAATTGTCGCATCAGTCATCGTAGTTGCCTTTTCTTAATGATATATTGAATACTAATGGTGACAACTAAATAAAATTTTATATTTATACCCTCAAAAAGTGTCTTTAACTAATGAGATAATTTAATTACCCTCATCATTAGTATATCACCCCGATACCGAGAATACATTGAACGCCCCTCGTAAAAACAAACAAAAAACATTTCTAAATGAGGCGAGGCGATTGATTTAATTTGATGCCAACGTTCTAATTTACTAAAAACTTAGTAAAACCAAAAACATAACATACCTTACGTCTTTTCAATTAACTTTTATTAATTAGCTTTTATTGAATACTGTAATCCAAATATTGGAAACATCTAGTACCGCGCGCAATAACAATAACCGAACAAGTGCACACCAACACTATTTTCTAGGTAGGGTTCGTATTGAATCTTAAAATAAAAAGCAATTAGACAGTATAGTAATTCTTCAACACTGTCGATTTTTCTAGGGTGGGCAAAGAGGTTTCTAGGGTGGTTATTGCCCACCCTTGCCCCCCCCTAGCTACGCGCATGCCTCTCACAAAAAAATCGACCGTGAAAGTGCAAAAATTCGATTAATCTCTTTTTTGATGTAACAGATAATGATAAATGTGGTTCTAGATTATACAACACCGATCGATAGATAGGATAAATTATGTATCAGTAAAAGCAGCAAAGTAAAGAGAGTGGATATCTAACTAAAATGTACTGAGGAAATTAGCTTTTTTCACTCCGATTGATAACTGCGTTTAAGCCACTTATAGAGCCCAGGAATTCGGAAATGTCGAATAAAAAGAGAGCTCATTTTAGAAACGTGAGTGGATTAACTCAGGTGTGCAGTTGGGTAAAAAGCATACCATCCAAAGATGGTTGAAGTACACTGCGCCGTCTTAAGGTAAAATAAGCAGCTGCGCAGGGAACTGTGTTGAGCCACTCCAAATTAGGAAATATCCCGGCTTGTTTTTATATGCGCTGTGAGTAAATTAGTGTGTACTTGATGGACGTTACACAACACCGAACAAGCTCTCATGTCTCCCTTTAGTGTTTTTCACGTATCGACATTGTAGGCACCTTCTTCCGCAATTTCAAAACGTTGTTAAATTTATTAATTTTGTTTTTGCCCTTGATTGGTACGAATTCTCGTAAAAAGAACAAAAAATTAATTTGTAATTGAGAACCAAAACCAGTTCTCGTGCTTTCTGACCATGAAAACCTTCGCTTGGGCACTTTGTCATTGTAAGTTACTCCCTTTAATAATCTTATGTTAATATTGATTATTCATTCTAAAGGTTAGTTTAAATTGTTTGTTTATCTCTTACTAAGGAGGTAGGTTAGTGATGAGTGGGATGGAATCGTACAAATCAGTATAATTGTTGTGTTGTTTTTGTTGTTATTTATGTTCCTGAGACCTTGAAATTCAATCTCTGATCTTGTAAACAAGAAAAAAAAAAGTATATTTTTATTGAAAGTTATGCTTGTGATCATAATAATATAAACAAAATGGACTAATAATAAACCGTAACACAGAAATTATCTTATTTGAAAGGTCATTGAAATTGCCTGTGAATAAATTTTATCGATAATGTTTGATCAAAGTCTACACCAACGTTTGAGATATTATGTCATCGAAAGTTAAGATCAGATCAAATATAACTTATGATCTGTGGAAAATGGATATCAAAAAGTTGTCTGATCTAAATCAGAAAAGATGATATCAACTAGGTTATGCACATCTAAGCTAAATCAGTGGTCAGATAAGATCAATCACTGATCTGAATTAAATTAAATTAAATTATTATGTTATATGCAACATGCTTGATCTGAATGGTGGATCAGGTCAGGTTAATTAGTGAAGAGTTAGAAAATAATGCCGTAACAAATATAACCATATAGTTACTATTATAAAAGTAATCAAGGCCTTTTCAAGATTAAAGCTTACGCTTCAAGTTCTTTTCAGTTTCTGATCTGATTTTTCTTTTCATATATGTACATTAGGGTGCTTTTTTTTCGCGACTATTTTTTTTTTTTTCAGCCCCACCTCGAAATTTTGTGGCAAATACCTAAACAAAAATTCCCTGAAAATTGGAGCCCTTAATATTAATATTAAGTACTAGACCAAGGCGTATAAAGATTTCCCATATAAAATACACGTAAACTTTGATTATTTTTCTTAAAAACTCTACAGCTCAGAGGCATTTTATGGTATAATCTTGGTCAATGGTAGGGTTTCTTCAGAATTGAATGCTCTACAAAAGTGTCCATTGCGGTGTAACCCTAACTCCCACCAGCGAGGTAGTACGGGTCATTGACCCCAATTTTTCCACGAAATTCTCGCTTTTTGCCCCTATCTCGTAAACAACAAGAGGTACAGAAAAAGTGAAAATTACAAACTTGTAGCAAATTCAATTTTCTCCAAAAAGTTCTTGAACACCAAATCGCTAACATCGATATTTCTTGAGATATTGGGCTTTGAAGTTGAGGTAGTGTGGAAGTTTCATGTATTATTGAGCTAAATTGTAGAAACACTACCTCAACTTCAAAGCCCAATATCTCAAGAAATATCGATGTTAGCAATTTGGTGTTCAGAACTTTTTTGTAGGAAATTGAATTTGCTACAAGTTTGTCATATTCACTTTTTCTGTACCTCTTGTTGTTTACGAGATAGGGGTAAAAAGCGAGAATTTCGTGGAAAAATTGGGGTTAATGACCCGTACTACCTCGCTGGTAGGAGTTAGGGTTACACCGCAATGGACACTTTTGTAAAGAATTCAATTCTGAAGAAATCCTACCATTGACCAAGATTATACCATAAAATGCCTCTGAGCTGTAGAGTTTTGAAGAAAAATAATCAAAGTTTACGTGTATTTTATATGGGAAATCTTTATACGTCTTGGTCTAGTACTTAATATTAATATTAAGGGCTCCAATTTTCAGGGAATTTTTGTTTAGGTAATTGTCACAAAATTTTGAGGTGGGACTGACAAAAAAAAAATAGTCACGAAAAAAAAAGCACCCTAATGTACATACTTAAATAATTGTAATATTATGTGAGCTGATCTTGAAAACATCAATTATAGATTATCTGATCTGATCTTTATTTAAATTTCATACTTTCAACTTTGCACGATTTGAATCGAAGAATTGTTTTTCCTCTCTTGATTTAGTTTGTGTTTGGAATCTAAGCTGAAATCGATTAGAAACTGACCAGCCAGGTCTCGGATAAATTCGATCGCACCAAAGCTGCACGACGGCTGCACTCTGCACTGTAAAATATATAAAAAAATATGACTTATACATGTAAGGCCGTATCTCTGCAACTTAAGGACTGCCACGGCCGCACCATCGGCTGAACGAATTTTTAAACTTATATCTATATAAATTGATAAGGCCGTGGTGCAGCCCGAGGTACGGCAGTTTTAGTTTGAATTCAAGTTCGGCCGTTTCATATTTCATATCGTCGTGCAGCCGTCTAGAAACCGTGCGGCCGTGGTGCGGTCGACTTGCAGCCACCATTCCTATTTAGTCGAGAAGTTATCGTGCTGTGACCTCATTTTTAGAATTCGTCGACCTTTCGAAAATCTGGCTATAGTTAGCATCAGGAGCATCTTCTGAACCTTTCCAAGTGGAAGCCCATTGGCTTCAAAGTTCAGAGTACTTTCGACCTCGGCGGCTTCATTACTTTCAGCGGCTCGTGGGTATTCGCACTGAAACTGGAATTGAATTGAAATGCCGCCGCGCGCCACCACTCCACCGTAGGTGAGCACGTTCAAAAAGACTGTAGACGGCGGCTCAGCATCACTGCTCCCCGGTTTCCATCTGAAAGTATTTTTTTTATTTTTGTGCTTGAAAACAAACATCTCGGAAGAAATGATGAGCTAGCGAGGAATCGCATTAAATTTTCACAAAGCGGAAAAGTAATGTTTGAAGTCGCAGCATAATTCCCACTCGAACGAGTGTTTTTCTACAGTGTGGATCACGAGGGGCACTGGCGGCGACGGCGGCGGAGTGGTGCCTTCCTCCGGCTTGCGAACATGCCCACATCCACAGCACTGTGCAATTATTCACATAGACACGGTGTTTTAAAACCCCATTGGGGGGCTTCTCTAGGAACGAACCGAACGGCTCGTTAGCACACGTCGCCTTGAAAGCCTCATCTATGCTCCGGCGGTGGCGATGACCCACTTTGGAAAGTTACTTTCACCAGCAATTTCTTGTCGTCTCTGAACACCACCGCCACGCCGCGCCACGTCGATTGTATCATTAGAAAACTGGAAAGAAAACGCGCAAAGTGAAAAATTTCCTCCGGTTGAACACGACATGTTTTCAATTATACCATAACATGAAATTATTGTTATTCATTGGTAACACCCATCACATCGTCTACCTTTTTATTTTTTGCAGTATCATCGATTATCCTCGAGGAGTTCCGAAATATAAAAAAAACATCTCGTCAGGTACCTTCGATTTGTTTTTATTAAATAAAATTATTTTCGTTGGAGCAAAGGTAATGAAGAGGAAAAGGGTCCTATTGTCGCTGATTTGTCGACTTTCATGGATAAATTGCTATTATAATTGGGATTAAATTGAATATGCTGCAACCAATTAATTTCGTATTTAACAATAAAATCACAACACTCAATTATCGAGGCGCTTTATAAACAAGAACACATTGCTGCGGGTTGTGCTGCGGGGATAAACCATTAAATTAAAGCAGCAAAGTTGTCCTTGCAGGAACTTTTAAAGGGGATTTATTGATTTATCTCTGATTCCATAAACAGAAGTTTCCTGACAACGTATTTTTCGAATTAAATGAAATCTGAGAGATATTGATGTCAATATTAATTCTTTTCTTTAAATTATTTATCGGATAAATGTGATTTGTCGGAAGAAATATAAAAGATTTATTTTTTATCTCTCAAGGACTTACGATAAAAATAAAAAGAAAACCCACAGCTCCTTATAAGCAAATATATGTGTTTATAAGTTTATATATGCTATATTATATATAGCACAATAGATCTTTCAGGTTGCGCTTGTTATCGAGAGGTACCTGGAGTACCTTATCGACCCGCTATAAATAATAATAAATAAATGCTATATTATATGTTGATTATAATCACGTTATATATGTAAATACGAATTCATTAACAAACAAATTGGTTGTAGATTTTATATTAAATTTTTTTTTAAATATTTAAATTCGACTTACAATGTAGAATTTCGACTTCTAAATCTGATTTTCGATTTCTAAATATAATTTTTGAACTCCAAACTCAATTTTCGACTTCGAAAATCTATATTATTTTCTAAAGTGTAGGGGCCTCAATAGCCCGGTTGGTAACGCGACGTGTTCACTGCGAGCCAGCAGGACGCTAGAGGTTGTGGGTTCGATTCCCACGAGAAGCCCTGGTCACAAAAAGTGGTATCACAATGGGTCTGTAATGGCCTAAGTGCGTTTTCGGACAGCCACAACAATCTACATCTTCTAAAGTGTATTTACCACCTACAAAAGTACAATTTCACTTTCAAAAACGATTTTCGATTTTGAAATATTGCCTAAGGTCAATTGTGGTTTTCTGTTTCATCGTTATATGTTAAAATACGTTTAAAATTGATACTTCAGCTGGAACTTATGTATACTTATGATATGAAGTGAATTAATAAACTTACTTATATTAACAAAGAACATTTTTCAATATCTATACGCTTAATGTGCATTTAAAGTATGCCAAAAGACACGACAAGGTGATTTTTTGCACGACAATGCTAGGTCACTTGTTAGGAAATCGATTAAAGATATATTGGAAGCACTTGGCTGGGATGTTTTACTTCACTCGCTGTATTCACCAGTCATCACTTCTAACTATCACTTGTTTCGGTCAATAGAACATGGCCTATCTACATAATAAAATTAAAAAAAAATCATTTTAAATTAAGTACCACACTTAATATTAAATTATATTTATTTAAGCAAAATTATGTCGTCTATATTGATTGCTTGATTGTCATTTTATGATCGTACTACAATGATCTTGTATTTCTTTTCCTAAAGCACTTTATGAGCATTCCATGGTAATTAAAACTATCAATTCCAGAAAATCAGGTTTTCCTTTAAAAATAACTGGGTTAAAATACTTTGAATGCTATTTTGATTGATTTAATTAAAAATTTGCATATTAATTAATTTAATTTACTGTAGACACTCAACAAAACTTGTATTTTATATAGTTTTATGTGATTATGCAGTATAAGTAGTTGTATTGATTGGTTTTTTTATTCTTCCAAATTTTTTCTAGTAACCACGTTAAAATTTATTAATTTATAGATGTTTTGAGCAGAGTTTAAATTAAGACCACGTGAACCTTACAGACTTCGATGAAACTTCGCAGAAATTTTCCATAAAGTTCAGAAATAAGTCTGCTGCTTGTGATAATCAACTTTAAAATTTTAAAACGACATTTTTCCATTGTGATTTTGCTACATAGGAATATGTTTCCTTGAAAATTACAGAAAATCTTATTCGACAAACACACACTTATTATATATATGAATATATATTTTTTAGGTCTTATAGGAGAAGGCATTGTAAGAACTTTATGCGATAATAACAAGACTTGGATCAAAGCATTTTAATTAATTATATTTTCTATTCTCAAATTATAAGTCAAAATATATTGCATTTCATTCAAGATATCATTATGTGTTTATATGTGACATTGCATTGCTTATTCTAACAACTAATTTCGCGGTTCATTAAATTTGACAACTTCCGTGCGTAGGACTGGACAAACATACCGCTAAATTTGTAGGACAATGTTGTCATTTAATTTAAAATACATTCATTAAGCGATACCAAAAAATTCGGTTGGTTAGTAGCACTGACATATAAGAACTGGACTGCTGATCCCGTACAATAACTCACATCAAAAGTAAGACCAAATTTTGACCGAATTCTAACTATCTCGCTCTTTCTTAAGCCCGCAGGCAGACAAATTTACAAAAAAAAAATGGCCAATAGCCAAATGAAGGTGGCGCCATGTATGTGCACTTCTTTTGGTTTTTTCTAGTATCTTCGCGTGTGATACATCTTTTTGATACTCCCAATAGATAAATAAAAGTAAACACAAGCTTTTTGCACATCACTTTTACCCACGACAGCCTTTACAAGTTGCCCGCCAACTCATCATTTTCCGTTGCAATCAGCTGTTAGAATAGTTTAACCATGTCCAACAGATGGCTACTTCATTTTGTGATACAACTTTTAGCTTGGGTTGGTATAAACGAGAAATGTGAAGGTTAGACAAAGGCAGAAAAATAATTTGTATAGCTATCTTTGTTTTTCTTAAGTCCCCAGCTGATTGCCGCGAGGAACATTTTTATGAAAAAACTTAAAATTGAGCGTGATATGAGAGAAATCGGTTCGTGAAAGCTCAATTATTTTTAATTTGCGTCAGTTTAAACATAATTGTATGGTATTTTAGAGCATTTTTAATAGCATGACTTGCTCCATGAGGATTGAGCCTGTGCTAAAAATGGTCTCATTTTTCAGACGACGGTTAGCAGTCCAGTTCTTTCATGTCAGTGGTTAGTAGTCAGTTTGGACTACTCTTCATTTCGACATGTTGAGGGTGGGGGACTCCCGCCGTCAAACCATGGGTTTTGTAGGACAAACGTTTTTTCGTGTGTGATATCACATTATCTCTAGATTCAATTATAAAAATAACTGTTAGTATTAAAATATTTACATTCACCAGATCGACATGTTTGACGCCTTTGCAATTTGTTAGCTACCTGTTCCGAGAATTTTCGCAGATAGAAAAGTTGGGCGTCTCGGCTGGAAGCTGCTCACGAAAATTTAGCCTGTTAGTAATCAACACAAAAAAAGGGCGATGGACTACGGACTACTAGAGAAGTCTGCCTATATGAAAATTATAAAACCATCTTGTCATTTAAACTATATGGTATATCTGGTTGAAATGATATGACTGAATCTTAAAAGCAACCAATCCATACCAAGAAAAAAATTATATTCTAGAATAAAGAATGGTTAAGATTAAATTCAAATTGAGAATTGTCAGCAGATGGAGTTGTAAATGAATAACTAATGATCTCAAATCACAAATAATGTGAAATAATAAAAAAAGTAGTGTTTTTCCATGTAGGTTTAATTCAATTTGTTCTTTAAACAACCTCAAATGTACTTCAGAGATCACCTCAAACTCATATTTTAAAGTTTTTATAATACAAAGGTTCTGTATTATGTATTTTCATTCTGTTTTTTTCTCAGTGAGTGGCAACTACTATATATTGCTTGTTGAAACAAACATTAACCATGTTAAATTCTAATTCTAATTCTAAAATTGAATTGAAATTAAAATAGTTAAATTGAAACATAAAATGTGTACCAGTTGAATTAACAAGGTGTAGGGGAGATGGGGGTAAGACGGGGTAGCGGGTAAGACGGGGTACCCAGCGAAATTCGCAGTTTAAACTGACCAATCACACTCGTTCATGCATCGTTTGATGCACCGCCATGACACCTGTCAGTTGTCCAGCCATTATTTGTTCGCAAGTGTACGCGTGCCGAAATACTCTAAAAAAACTGTTTTACTGCAAAGTGCTTATCACATTTTCTTCCAGTTTGACACGTGACTGTGGGTTACTAAATAATACTAGCTGGTGAGGTGTGACTGCTATTGACTCTTAAACTAACCTACAATAAGATAAACATTGTGTTTCCTTGAGATTGCTGACTGTTTCTTTTTTGTTTTAATTATTATTAAAAAACGGCACGGTAGGCAAGATGGGGTAATGACTATACACCATGTATGTATTGTATAGAAGTATATTTCGCTTCCATTGAAGAGTGGATATCATGCTCAAATTGTGGAAAATGGGCACATAATAGCTGTGCCGGAATCGACGATGATGATGACGAAGCCTTCCACGTTTGCGAGTTGTGGCAGTCGGGATAATCATCATTCTGTCTGATAATTCTCATTACCCCATCTTACCTCAGGGGGGTACCCCATCTTACCAGCACCATGGGGCAAGACGGGGCAAAACACTTTTATTTTGATTTTAATTTTTTTTTCTAAAATGCATAATTAAAAGTTCCTAATTTCACCAAATATTAGAAGAGTAATAAATAGTTGTTAATTAAAAAATAAATATGAATGTCTCACTACATAAAGTTTTCTTTTATTGATCTTCAAACCTTAAGTACCCCATCTTGCCACCCTCTCCCCTAATTGTTGAATCAACTAGAAATATTATTTTACAGTGTATACTTATTAGTTATTCTTTGTGACACCTTGAAAAGTTTTCGAAACAGTCTCTGAAAATATTGACTAAGTAATCACAAATATTTAACCGATTTTACAAAAAAATGTTTAATTGTTTTTCTACAGTTTTGTTGTTTTTCTACATATTTGATATTTGTCTTAACCCCGGAATTACACAGGGGGTCACCTCCACCTTAAACATTATTTTGATGTGGAATACATATCTCAGAATGATTAGGAATATTCGAGGCGTCTAGTGCGTCATTAAAAATAAGTTTTTTCCAACAAATGACAATTCTACCAAAAAGTACCTCCTCTTAAAAACCTCCGCTAAAAAAACCTTATAAATAGCACAAATTCTAAAAAAAAGTTTGCAAGATAGAGCAATTTGAAAATATTCTGAAGTCAGCTTGACCCCGTGTGCGCTCCCAAATTCTGTGCTGTAGGTGTGTATTCTCAGGGTTAAAAATAGTCTAGGTTTTTTTCCCCGCCATTATTATTTCGCATAATTTAACAATAAATTCTTTATACTCGAAATTATTTTGAGATCTACTCGCATTCGGCATTGTATTTCATGAAGACGTTACTATATCACTTTATCATGGATTTCGATCGTGCCTGGTAATTTAGGCTAGGTTATTATTATCACGTTTCTGACCCAGTTCGAAGAACCCATTAACCTGAATAGCCCCCACCGTCATAGATAGTAATCATAATTGTAATCAACTTTTGAAAGGTAGGTAACAAGCAGCGCGGTTTTGAATTTTCGGAAGAGACTTTTGATTGTTGCTTTGTGACGAAGATCCTAAAGCCGCGCGAAGTGACGCTGTATTATCTTTAAGTGAGCAAATAAGATTAGGACATAAGAATATGAAAAGCCAATAGAGCCACGCACCGTGGCGTCGAATTCTTGGCCTCTCGCGAAGTACGTTCGACTCATAGCGCGCTTACATGTTTACATACCTCAGCCTAGAAATAGAAGTGGAAAAGAAACATCAAAAAGGGCAAGATAGTGCAAACAGGTTTTCCGTTCTTGTCCAAATTACATGGGTAGGTACTTCTTAAGACTTTTCGAATCTAGACCACAAGCGCGCGAGTATCACCGGCGCGGCGGCGCAGTGCAGCCGAGTAGAAGCCGCTGCCAGAGACGGGGGGCACAGCATACAACACAGCACACAGCACAGCGCTCGGCTTAGCTCAGCAGCGCACGGCTCGCACGGCCTGTTTTCCTCGTTTTACTTTGGCTCGTGAACATGACCTCAATTCGAGAATTTCAAAATATCGCGTGGATTGCTGCGCTTGCACTGCTACCCGACGAAAAAAAGCGAACGAAATTAAAAGATTTTTTCTTTTTGTCGTTTTTCTTGCGGTTTTGTATCGCGCGGAACCGCACTAATCGTTTGCATATTCCGCTAATTATTGATGTGTTTTTAGCGATCCAAGAGGGTGCGGCAGACGCTAAAGCGATCAAGCGTTAAATTGCCCAAATGTCGATTTATAGGGCCCATTTATCGCTAAGTACGTCAAATTAAATTGGTTTGTTTGCACGCAAAAGAATACAACGATCAAAAACTCTAAAGAGAAGTACTGAAAGTCGTGTTTACCCAACTGCGACCTATAAAAGCCCGCGATCGCCCACAAATGAACGATCGTCTTTTCTCCCAAAGAACCGTTATTAGATTACAAGACAAAATATGGCGAACAATCTCAATGTACATATATATACAAGAGAAAGAGCCGTCGAACGACTTTGTGCCGTGATTCGTGAAAAGTTACTTAATGTTCTTCTTAAGGCGGCCAAGAAGAAGACAATAACGAAGATAACGTGAAAGACGCGCAGGCGGAGACACTCAAAAGACGAAGAAAATACCGAAGACACACGCTGCACAGTGTTCCACTTTCTTATGTCACGATGATCATGACGCTAGCGATCGCCCTGCCGTCTACCGCCCGCTGCTTGAAGGTATATCTGTTCACCGCGTGCCAGAAAAATTCTCACTCGATGAAAGTTTCATTTCAATTAAAGTAGCGGGTCAGTCGATTCGATTTCATACAAAAATTCCTCCGTTGATTTCTTTCGCTCGCTATAAATCACCGCGGGCGCCTTGACATCGCGCCACACATTTTAATGATCGAAAATACGGCCAAAGCTGATCAAGTTAGGGTTTTCTTGATTTATTAACCGGTTTCTCACAAAACCGACCGAGAGTAACAGGAAGACATTCTTCGGTGTTGTGTTTTTTGCTGAAATTAGTTTATTTCTTCAAGCAAACATTTAATGAAATTTTAAATCATAATTCCAGTTGGTCATATTTTTAGCTAACCCAGTACTTATAAACAGTTACACCGCATTAAAGCAACATTTTTTACAACAAAACAAACGTTTCATATCTGCCCTTGATCTTATTATGAGTAAAGATCTTCGGAAGCGGAAGTGTACTTCATAAATTTGGACTGTCTTGAATTTTGATCCGCACATATCTTTTGTTGTATTATGCCACAGCAGAAGGAAAAGAACAATTAAAAAGAAAAATATTCTGGAAATGAGAGAACGAGTAAAATTTATGCCGCCATTGTAAATAGAACAACAATAGGTCGCTGTCATTTTCACAACCTAACACAAACGTCAACCACCACATTGTCAAATAATGTGATTTCGAAAATCTCATCGTATTTTAACCTCGTTTTATAGTAGACAGATTGTCCAAGTTTGTAAATAAGCGTTTAATCATACTTATTATTTTTCCTTTCATAAAATCATATACTGTTAGTGTTTAAATTACATATAAAATTTGAAGTTTTGGTTAATTGTTAACACTCTGAAGAAATGATGTATCATTAAAATTCTCGACATTTGTTCCATTGTTTGTTACTTCATTTCTCACCGCTTTCGAGATAATTCAAGCCAATTTATCGAGCGTACGTGCGTTTTTAAGCATTACAAAAAACTTACTTTCCCGACAAAAATGTGTACATTTTCGTTACTCGAAGGCCCGTACAAGCATATAATGATTTTGAGGATAAATTAGTCCCTGTCTGCAATTGATGTGCATTAATATAATGGGTCGTATAAATAAAAATTGAGTACATACTTACTAAACAATGCTAATACTGGAATCCAAATTATCAAAAATTACAAGTATTGCGAACCTATTTTCTCAAACGATATTTAGGTTTTACTATATAATGGTTGAAACTTTTGAATATTATCCAATACTATACAAATTTCAGCGTGTACTTATTGCCAAAGTTTAAAAATGGAACCAACTCGTTCTGATAAAACTTATATATAAATAGAAGGGCCTATCGTGACACTGAGTATAAGAAATTCCACAGATAAATAATAATTTAATTATTTAACATATTTATCTTCCTTATACCTTTACTTCATTTTGAATATACATGCGTAGATTTAGTAAAATAAATGTTGCATTGTTGATGATGCTGGGCTATCTGTTGGTTTCTTTTTAACTTACTTGTTATTTTGACATAGACAGCTCTTTCACGCTCAAAAATTGACAGAAATTCAGTATCATATCTCCACGATACGAAATGCGTAGATTTACGCTTGAACAAAATTAGGACATATTGGGTTAGCACGAAAGTAATGAGACACTCTAGAAAACTCTACTCATGTTGTTTTTCTAATCAATTGTTTTCGACCATATTCTAGTATGTTATAGAACATTCTAGGTGCTTCAGTCCTAGGGATATATAAAAGCGCACGCACGATTAATTCAGTCAGTTTGAAGAAAACTGGATGAGCGACAAGTTCGAACTCTATACCTTTACGAGTAGTGCGCGAGCTGCGGCAGACAACATCAACACTGCATTTGGCTCAGATACTACAAGTACCGCAACAGTGTCTCGTTGGTTCAAACGCTTCAGTACAGGAGACCGAAGCCTCGAAAGTCAGCCTCGCTCGGGACGACCACCAGCTTTCGACAATGATGATTTGCGCCGTTAACTGCAACAGAAGCCGGATGCAAGCACTCGTGAATTGGCGACAAAACTCTACTGCAGCCATCACGCTATAGAACATCACCTGCACGAGCTCGGATATAGGAGAGTTTTATCCCGATGGACACCTCATGCCCTCACAGACGCCATTCGTGCTGCTCGGGTCGCCGTCTGCCAATCGCTACTACTTCGACCGCGCCGGAAGGAGTTTTTGGAGGATTTGGTCACAGGGGACGAGTCGTGGGTTCTCTACGAAAACAATACGCGCCGTGCCTTCTGGTTGCCACGAAAGGAAGACCCACCAACTCAACCAAAGCAATATCAAAATCGCGGCGAAAAAGTTCTATTGTGCTGCTTTTGGGATTCTCAGGGCATGCTGTTTTATGAATTATTATATAATGAAACAGTTAATGCTAACACATATGCGGCGCAGCTCGATAAACTAGCCACAGCTATCAAAGAAAAAAGACGAAGAAGAGCCAATGTCATTTTACTTCATGACAACGCTCGCCCGCTCACTGCATCCACCACCCGCCAACAACTGCAGGGCTTAGGCTGGGAGACGGTACCTCATCCACCATATTCCCCAGACATTGCCCCTTCAGACTATCATTTATTCAGAGCCATGAAAAATGATTTGCGTGATAAACGCTTTAACACTTTTAATGAAGTTGAAACCTACGTAGCCACCTTCTTCAACTCACGGCCCGCTGAGTTCTGGGCAACAGGCATCCAGTCCTTGCCTATACGTTGGCAAGAAGTCATAGATGCTCACGGCGAGTATTTGATTGACTAAATGTATAGTAAAATAAAAATGTTAGAATTTAAAATGTAAAAACAAACTGTCTCATTTCTTTCGTGCCAACCCGATACTGAACTGGACTTGGACTTTTTTTTGTAGGGTGCCGTTAAAGATCGACGTTATTCTGACAATCCAGTATTGTATTGATCGAGATATTCGTGAAATAGCGCTCCAAACTTTGAGGATATGAGGATCAGCCATGGAAGCCATTTAAGTGAAATTATATTCCATAACTAACCGGAAGGCTCTCTTTTTAAGTAAATCAGCAAACATTGAAAAATTTGAACAGTATTTATTTCATAGCATTTTTAAAAAGAAGTCAGGCGATGGCCCTCTCTTTGTATCGAGACTAGAGATGCACCAGATTATCAAACAAATATAAAATGGAAATCTTGAGAAATCTCGCGATCAGTAGTGGGATGCAGCCAAAGTGCTGTTTCAAAAACTATCAGGGAAGTTATGACAAAAAGAAATCTTTGGATTAAATTTCATGGTCGCCACAAAAAATCTACCAAGCGTGCCATCGATTGTACTAATGTGCGTATCCAAAAACTACTTTTAGTTTCGCAGTCCAAAATTTGTATCTTTAAGGGGGTAGTCCAGTGAAAACGACTGTTTTTTCAACGATTTTTTTTTCATATTAGATGTCAATTTTTATTAAAAAACTTTTTGACATATGATAGTACAACTATTAAAATACACAAAAAAAAATTTTTTTTTTTGTATTCGATGAGTCATCCCGACAAAATGGCCGCTCCAAAAAAATTTTTTTTTTGTTGGCGGACGTCGAATCTCAGCAACGGTTCATTTGAAACAAAAAATTCAAACGAGGTTTTAATCTGTAGAACATTGGCTATCGTCGGAACTAGAATTATTAATTTTCAATAAAAAATAACAAAATGGCGGCATTTCGAATTTTTCGGGTGTTTTTCGGGTGCTTAATTTGTTTATAACTTTGTAAATAAACAATGGATTTTAATAATTCTAGTTCCGACGATAGATACACAATCAAGAAATATACACCTAAATTTTTAGATTAATCGGAGCAAAAGACTCTGAGATCTGACGTCCGCCGAGTCAAAACATGCTGTTTTGAGAAAAACGCGTTTAAAGTTTTTTATGCGGAAAAAAGCTAAAAAAATTAATTTTACCTTAGTCAGCGATGCCTGCTCCATACATAACGCGATGCCTCCTCCATACATAACTAACCTTAAATACAAAGCAGAAGGACCTAGACCGTTATAAACCGAAAAAAAATGGGCGGAGCAAACAGAATTACAAGAGTCCTCCTTGCTCCGAAACGCGCCAGGGGACCTTCGAGCGCTCGGATTACACGTCTCTCGAAAACTCTCTGTATCTTTAAAACTATTCAATATTTTGCTTAGATATTTTAAGGGAGTATTTTCTAGGTGCATTAGAGTAGATTTAAGCAAAAAAACAAAAAACAAAAAAAATTCTAAACCCAATTCTTTTTTCTTATGTATTTGGGGGACACGCTTTTTTTTAAATGATCTTATTTCCTTTTAATAAATAAACTTTTGTAGAGCATTCAATTCTGAAAAAATCCTATCATTGACCAAGATTATACCATAAAATGCCTCTGAGCTGTAGAATTTTGAAGAAAAAAAATCAAAGTTTACGTGTATTTTAAAGGGGAAATCTTTGCACGCCTTGGTCGAGCACTTAATATTAATAAAATTTTCAGGGAATTTTCTTTTAGGTATTTCCCAAAAAATTTCAAGGTAGAATTAAAAACAAAAAAATAGTCGAGAAAAAAAAGCACCCTAATACGTATACTTAACATTTCGCATGTAATAAACAAAATAATGACAGATAAGTGATTCAAAGAAAAAATTATCAGATATTTTAATGCTGCTCAGTTCAATTCCCTGCTAGAAATTATACCGAAATAAACCAACTTGAAGGAAACAGGTCCTAAAGCTTCTTTATTTTATTTTCGTCGAAATTACGTCATTTTTCGCAGAAATTACATCGTAAGCTTGAATGGTTTGTTGTTTTTTTCTTTTATAGGTGTACATGTTTTTACGCCTTCATCTGGAAGCATGTAAATATTTACGTGCTAACACGAAGGCTCGCATTAACATGTCAATAATTAAATTAAAACAATTTAAAATTTTAATACGTTAATTAATCGCAAAATTTTCAAAGTAGAAGATTAAAATTGGTTGTGCTTTATCAACTTTGTATTTTATGTTCGCATTAATAAACATGAAAGTTGCTTTAAAATGTTTATTAATTTCTAATTACCAGGAACTACATATTGAATTATTATTAGTTGGAAACTTTTCAGGATAAAAATAATTCTAGAGACCATTAAAAATTAATTCACATCAGACTGATAGTTGCAGAAATTCTGTGTATGGGTGCGTGTGTGTAAAACGTTAGCGTCTGACTTCGCTTTTTGATGACAGAAAAGAAAGATCCTTTTCAAACTTGGGTTTTGCTTTCATTTAGCATTTCTGAGAAATTAATTAATGTGATTCTCGCCTTTCCAACCCGCCATTAACAGTGCCATACAATTTTCTCTAAAGCCCTCAAGCTGAACTATTTAAAAGCAGAAAATGGAGGGAGACATTTACCTTATAAGTTTGCAACTGAATTTATCGGTTAAAGTTCTCATATTTCCCCAGAGAACACCAAAATGTAGTTAGACTTATAAAGCAAAACTTTCCCATTTAAGTCTAGCTTCTCTCGGAAGTTTTTCGTTTCCCCCTTTGCAAACAAGCAGAGTGGGTGGCGCCAATGTTCTGTATGTATAATACAAGTATGTAGATACAAGATATGGTATATAAATTCATACTTGTGGCCTGTTCACCGGGATGCTGCCAAAAGATGTCCATGACTTCTTAAATTGCCTGAAGGCGGGCAATTTTAATAACAATAAGCTGCTAAACGATTATGATGTGGGAAAATGCTTTTAAAGCAAATTCAGAATGATGCCTAAATGTGGAATCCGATTTGGGTAAAATACATAAAATTTTGGTAAATATCATGTTATTAGTTGACCTAGGACACTATTATAGCCCGGACCCTAGGGAAATTTGCACAGTATAGAGATTTTTTTCGGTCGAAGACTAGCCAGTTCTGTAAAAGGGGTTCAGAACCCTGGTATCGAGATGATGAATTTTCCGTAGCTAGTTAACTTTGATAACTTTTACGATGATATTATTGTTATTTGATACTATTTAGAATATACTAAATATAATTACTACGCAAAAATAAAGTTTAATAACTTCATTAACCCTTTTAGTGCTGATCGAAAATTTAAAGTTGTGGATAAAATGTCGATCCACAGGCCATAGGAGGGGATAAGAATAGGTAAAGTGCCTAAGTACGCGCGGATTTTGGCCATTATATTTTCTTATCGCTAGGAGTATCCATGACACCCTAATTTTTTATTTTAATCGTCTAAGACAATGTGGCATATCATCATTCTGATTCTTCTTAGGCCAGGAAATTCTCGCGGAATGAATTCCATTGAGAATGTTTGGAGTCTACTAAAATCTAAAGTTTATTTCTCTCCTTAATCCTCCCACAAGAGTATTTAACCAAAATTTCCTCTTCAGGGTCATTTAGCGTTTTTCAGTTGATCGCACTTGATCCAAAAGATTTGGTGAGAGCTTCAAATTAGTTTTGTTTTTGGTATTCATTATTAAAATTTAAATCATATAAAGGGGTTAGGAAAACACAAATTTAAATTTTATGATAGCCAGCGGGCGTGTATCGATGGTGTGCTATTTTAAAAGCAAACCAAAAATTAAGGCAGACGAAATAAAGCAGTGTTTAACGCGGAAAAAAAAAATATAAAAAGCAACCCTGAATAATTTGATTAAATTTAAACAAAACGACGAGACGCGACCAGAATTTCTCAACTACGATTTGCATAATTTGCTCGAACATCACGAAGCGGCCTGAGGAAATGTGAATGAATATTAAAACAAATCACAATTTGTGTTATACCCGAGATATGGTCGGCTCGAACAAAATGCGACGGTGAAATGCAGGCGGTCAGCGGAGTAGAGTGGAGTGAAGTGGACATGGGCTACGTTCGGTGAAACTGGCCCGATGAGGTGTAAACTGGCAATGCACACAAACATTTCACGGCAAATAAAGCGCACTTTCGAAACGCTTCAGGTTTAGAGTTCATGGCAAAACGGCCGCGGTCCGCGGCTTTATTTATCTCGCGGTCTGGTACAGATATCTCTAGAGCCTGGTCAGCCGCCTGGGGGGACTCACATTCTCCCGCCGCCGCGCCGCGCCGATGATGATGACGATGACGCAGACGACGACGACATGTTCGCAGTCCGTCTGGCCGCTAATCTGCTCTATAGGTCTATAGTGTCCCACAGTAGTCTTCATCTTTTTCCTTTCGCTATTTACAGCGGAAAAAAGAAAATGAATGCGAAAATTTACAATTTCAGCATAAATTTGCATTTCATAGCTAAAGAACGCGTTGATGGCCAGACCAATGCGCGACCGGCGCACAAGTCGCCGATTATTAGGGTTATGAAATAATATTTTACCGTTGTAGTAGGCCTACTGCGATGCGATGATATCGCGATTCGCGGCAGTCCCGTAAAAAAGCCCACATTTAAGCAGCTTGACGTCGATTACGCTCTTCTGGGCTGAGGCCGCTGCGATGGCTTAATTGGACTCTTTTGCTACTGCTGATGAAAGGCGTAATGGTTCTACAACATTACATATGGTAGTTACGCTCCGCTTTGAATATTTGCGGTTTTACGCAAATTCCGCGGATCTACAGTGTGAATAGACACACATATTTCCTATGTTAGAGACTGAGCTTGGTTGGTTGTATATGATTTCATAGAAACACCTACATAACATATAGACGCAGACATGGACTTCTCCTTTGTGCAATCATTTCCATCGCAGACTTTTTGTCGCTCTTCGTAATTGCATACGAAACATCACAAATTATTAACAGTACCAGGGTCTGTCTACAGGGTATTCGGAAAATAAATAGGATGGAGCATACAAATCTATTTCAGGCGGTATGACCCCCTTGCACTTAGTCGTTTATGACATATGCATGCGCTGTTTAACGTAGCCCTTTGTAATGTTCTTATAAACTATTTATTTGTTTTATTAATTTTGGCTTTTGTTTCTATTATAAAGAAAAATAACAATAATAGGAATGGAGTTATATTACTTTCTTACAGGTTAAGTATAAAAACGTACAAAATGAACACTTATAGTGTAGTTTTCACAACTTTTTTTGATATTAACCCTTACGTATTGCTTTCTACTTCTATTATTATATATTATAAAAACAAACTGATTGTAAAATGTTTATTGAATTGTTTTTATTTAACTTGCTTTATTATCTGGCATACAAATTTGTCTAAATGTGTATACTTATTTCCTTTTTCTTAACACATACCATATACAATACATATACAATACATATACTTTAATTCAATTCATGGAAACTTTTGCAATGATAAAATGGATCATCAGTTTAAATTGACTTGCTTTTTTTCAATTGCTTTATTTGTCAATTGGCTGGGTCCTTCAATCTGACACTACAACTTCTCAATTGATTTAAGAAATCCAAAAAACTATACAGTACTGGCAATAGGTTATTGCATCTAAAGTTTTGGGTTTGTTTTTTCCTCTGGGTCAACATTGGTTCAATATTTTGGCAAATATTTATTTTACTGACTATAGCTTGGCCTTAAAACGTGCTTTTTTTTCGTAATTTATATATCGTTTTTTTTACAAACACTCTGCATAGAAAGTAGGTCCAGACAGAACCCTATTAGCCTCGTGTTGCTTCATTTCTTAGATCCTCCTAGCTTGTGAAAGGAAAAACTACAGACAGCTTGAGACATACGCATATTATGTTATTTTGTCTAAAATGGAAAGGTGCATTAAGAATGTTGTAGAAGAGGGTCGACGAAATAATGACATGAAGGATCGTTAAAATTGGTGAAACATTTTTGTTACCAGATATACTATATATAATAGTTAAACAACTAATAATAGTTTTGATATCTAAATTTGTTTTGAGCTTAATACGGGTGAGTTCAAAAACGTAAAATTTTTGGCGCAAAAAAGCATAGAAGCAGTAAATTGTATTAGATTTGCACGTTATCCGTTAATCCTACATAGTTCACTAAAGAATGTCATTATTAACCTACAGTTAATCAGTAAAAAATTATAAGCGCTAGAGGTACGCTAAGAGCAGATCACGAAAAAAAGAGGCATCAACAATCAGGCATCTAGTAGCAGTGACTATACATCGTCGGTGTTAATAGTGACCATGACGTATGACAATGGAAACTTGATCATTGTTTTGAATTTTGGCGTGTTTCTCTACAAAACTACAAGAAATTACACGAGTAACGAGTAACATATTATTCTGATGCGGTTTTAAACAGCCATTTTGAAATCATGACTAACAATAATGAAAATGTCAGTTGGGTCATGTCAGTTTAACACGAATTTAAAATCAAGTTGACAGGATATTTGCTTAAAACTTAACCAATATGTTCTAGTAAAGTTGACATGCATTTCCTTATTTACTGCGATTCTATAGTAATTTTGACATTAAGATCTAGTTGATTGAAACAGACAATTTTTACTGATCTCAGTGTTGAATCAACTAGAAATATTAATTCAGGGTTGCTTGGCCTTAAATCTTCAGGGAATTTTCATAGAGATGAGAACATAAGGGTTTTTAGAGATTGCTGATTTAAAATCGTAATGGCAATTGATAATTCTCAACAAGGTAATGGACTTCGAATTTCTTCTAAAAAAGTAGTAACAGAAAACATGTTTTAATACAAAATCGGATTAGCTTATTCCGATAAATGTTTCTAACAACAATTATAAAAAAACTATACATAGCTGGCAGCTGCGTATACTTATACATAAGACGTTTTCATGTTACTCATTGCAAATTTGTCGTTCTGTTTGTCAGTGTTTGTATTTATGTTTCAAGGGTTCAAGTTGCGTGTTGGTTGGTCGTATCATGTTGTGAAAGCCCTATTTCTCCCTTTGTAGAAAATTTGCCATTTTTATATACTATATAGCTTGCTATCAGAAGTGCACTATATAAGATCATAAATCCATAAAAAAAGGTTAAAAAGTCCTTCATGTTTCTTCAAGCGCTATACATATCACAAACACAGCCCCACAAACTTCTCCCCCTTAATCGAACAGCGAATAAATAAATTTCTCGAGGCGAAGCCAGCGGCGGGTGACGCGGGGCATATTGCACTCATTCACGACCAACTGCAGCAAGCAGCAGCAGCAGCGGCGACGGCGAATCAACCTGCAATCAATCATTATCACCCTCGGAGAGGTGTGTGCACATCTGGGAATTAGCAATGCAAAAGAGTAAAATGAATTTCATCGGTGTTGCAATTAGCATTGCGTAACTGCAGCCAGTGGCGGAGGAATCCGGAGGGGCAGATACAGTTGCGACTGATTTTGTTGTTATGATGGACTGACTCGTAAACTCTGATGAACGAGGGTATATTTATGGCGGCGACAACACTATAATTCTTGGCGACGACAGAATAGACTATAGAGGATGCATAGATAGAAAGATAGAAGGTCTTATTTTACCTTTTTCCGAGCGCGCTAATCGCCTCATTGTGGGTCTCCTCTAGGCCGTGTATATCGTCATCGCTCGTTGCGCGGAATGGTGCCTCATTCACTCACAACGCGGCGCTCTCTGTCCGTCCGTCTGTCCGCTGAGGAAAGCAAGTGGGCAAAAAAGCAGAAAAAACCTTTTTCTATTTCTTCTTCAACGTTCGAACGTCTTATGCTTTATTCTTTTTTTAAATGTTTCTTTTTCTTCTTCTTTTTTCAGAATGTACCGTTACCAGGTTGTGCGTGCTGATGACGTATGCTGGAAGTAAAACGGTTTCGCTGTGGTTTCTTTGACTGTTCCGTGGCGGATGTGTTTTTAGTGCCACTCCGTTGGTTTCGGTGAACTCGACCAGAAGTATTCGCGGATCGCGCGCGCGCGCCTATAACAGAAGAAGAAAATATAAAGTGGCGAAATTTTTCGGATGCTTTTCTTCTTCACTAGCTGTCTTTAAGACGAATAAAACATCACAGATTAACAGATTATTATATATATATATATATTTTCCCCATCCGGGCCAATTGTTGCAGCCGGTGTCCCGCTAGAAGCGCGGTAAGAAAATCTTATTTTATTACCACCGCGATACGTGTTATCATCACCGCTAAAAGTTGTTGCATCACGACGACAACACGATTCAACAAAACTTGAAATCTTGCATCGAAGCAAGCAATCGTCGCACTCAGCTCTGTCCGGAGAAATCAGTCGCGGATTTTTTTTGTATTTATTTTTTTATTTTTTTTATTATATTATTGTGGCAGAGATTTCTTTTCCTCGTCTTCGATCGCATATGGGTCGCATCTCAAGTCGACGTGCTGAAGATAAAAGACTGTGAGACGCAGGGAGCTGTATTTGCTGCTGTTGCGGCTGCTAATGTGCGAGTGCCAAGAAGAGTGCTTTTACAAGATTGCGAGCAGTGTAAAAAATACAAAAAAATATCTATATATAATGAGCAGCGCGCCCCAATTTGAGTAAGCCAAAAACGAGTTATCTCGCATTTAGAGCTAGTGTCGTTCCATTTACCCGTCTTCTATCGCGACATCATTTTGTTAGTGTGAAGATACAGAGAAACATCTTAAGATGCAACAGTCCAACGGATGGATTACTTATCGAGATTTCGCACAGACTTAGTGGATTAAATCTCCAACAGAATCGGCATACATTCTAAGGATTACTTTTTCCGCAGGACAACGATACCCTGGACCAAAACGTGGATGTGTGTTCTTTGCAAGAGGTAAGCTTATTTCCTAATTTCTAACACCTTAAGTGTTCTTCTAATTACAGTGTTGTGCATAATGTTCGAAACCACCAAAATTTTCGCATGAGGTGAGATGAATGGTCAATACTATACGCAATACATTTAAATCTGATATTTAAGCTATTAGATTATGTATTTTTATTGTATCAAATATAAAGCACTCCACGCTGACAATAGCTTAGCAGTGCAATTTGGTGTGTAGACACTTTTACGAAATAAATGAACTTTTTACAGAACATCTTATACAATTATGTGTCTAATGCCCTAGACACTGCGAACTAAATTAATAATTAGTTTATTACTCATTTAGCATTAATTATTAATTAATAAAATGATGACAGACAGCCATTTCTTAATCATCATTTAACAGCTGTCATTCAATTCAATAGTCCTTTTTGCTTTTATTCTTCTTGTTCTTTGTAATGGACAGCGCAAAGTAATGGTACAATTGGTATAGAAGTACAAAATCAGCTGAATTCTAGTACACTTTCCATAATTTAGGTATAAATGATCAAAAATATATGGTCATTTAGCAAGTCATAAATGATCAAGTTTTTCGTGATTTAGCGGCCATAATGATGAAAAGCTCATGACACACAACACCTAAATTAGTAATTAATGCTACTCTGTCTAGGTTATAATAGCTTAAATATTTAGATGTGCTATGTACAAATACTTAATGTCCCAGGAGATCGAATGTGATGATGGCAAATTCAAATAATTACACTAAAATTTGAGGCCATTTAAGAATTGAAAAGTTAAGATAAAATTGTTCAATAAAAGGCATGCGCAAAAGTTTAAAACCACTTGAGTACAAGTTTAAAACTGCACACTTCGAATACAGAAACGATAAATTTTACTATCATTTCATCCAGTGTAGCTTTCAAACGCTTACATCACTTGAGTGTTCTTTGAATAATTAAGCAAATAAAATTTAATTTAAAGTAAATGTTGTTACATTATTTAGGAGCATTTTAGACCATTTGTTAAAAAAGTGGTGGGCTAGGCAAATAAGTATCAATGTTTTGTAATTAAAGACTGAAATTTTAGAATTTTTCTCGATAAGGTTGTGGCATTACACAGAAATAACTACAATTAGCGATGTATCGCGGAAAAGCTCAATATAAGTAGAGCATTCGTGCAAAATACCATTGCTCGATTTAAAAACAGCGGAATTGTTGGACATAAAAGTCGATCAGATCTGAGATTGTACATGAAAGCTCTAAAAAGGCGCTAATAAAAATTGTAAAGAAAACTAGGTTTTCCTCTAATAGGGAGATTAAAGGAAAGTTCCAATTTTTCAAGATGTATCTACGGCACATATATGGTACGATAAACGTTTGTGTCAAAACAAACTGAGACGCCAATCAGCGCTGAAAAAAATGCTAATAAGTGCAAGAAATGCAAAAAATCGCAAGCAATGGTGCCGATCGTGTCGCAAATAGGCAGTAAGTGAGTGTTTTATTTGGTCGGATGAAAGCACATACGAGTTAAAATCGTAACCAATAACAGAAAATACGTCCATAGATTACCAAAGGAAAAGTACTTGTTGGAATGTGTCCAACAGCAAGTCCAAAGAGGGGTAGGAAAGGTTACAGAATGATTATTCTGATCTATGCATTATTAACGGCTGGTAAATAAAGAGAAATACGTAGAAATCTTACGTGCATTCTTATTTCTTTATATAAAAGAAGCAATTTTTTTTCAACAAGATACTAGACCTCATACAACCTTGTATACACAAAGGTGGTTGAAGTCCGAATCTCAATATTATAGAGAACTGTTGGAAAATTTTTGGGGATAGAGTAAATAATCGTAAACCTACCAGTACCATAGAACTAAAAATATATTTACGAGCTGAATGTAACAAATCAACAAAAAATTTATGGCAGAAAATTTAGTAAATTCTCTACCAAAACGAGTCCGAGCTTATATCAAGGCAAAGGATTGTTTTTTAAAGCTTAGCAAAAAAGTGCACAACATGAACTCCGGTGGCCTTAAACTTTTCCACACCACTTAACTTTTTAGTTCTTTGAAGAAGTAAAGTATATTTCTTTGTAATTAACTCATTATTGACCGGAAACGTCATATGACGTCTTCTGATAACCGAACATAATTGACTGGGTATTATACAATTTAATTGTGGTTAAGCGATATTTGAATTTGTTGCTTTTAGGAAAAATCGCCGACCACACGCGTCAGTTTCTACAAAAAAGCCCCGTCAACAATGTGTTAAGAAGAACCCTGTATGTAATCATTGGAACCCCCTGTCATAATCCTCAAATTTCTGGGACCTTCAGCATTCATTACCCAAGCCAACTTATAGTGGAAAAATTGAGATTATTTTAAACTTATGCACAATAATGTATTAGTTAATTCAAATCTCATAGTTCTTTTTTTAAACCTTGTTATAGACATCGACTTCCACTTTCAAAAATTAAAATACTATTTCCACTTTTAAGAGATTAGAAGTCTGAAGGTAAAACAATGTTAAATGAAAATAAAAGTTTAAAGAATTAAAGTCCTCTTATGAAAAAAAAACATGAAATTGAATTCTCCTCAAACTAGTTTCGCTAATGTTCAGATGTTAACATTTGTGATGAATTCTCGGCACACTTTCGGCGACCGCACCAATATTCTCGATTGATAACTAGTGTTATCACTTAGCATGCCAATCCTACAAACTTGCATACAGCAGGTGCGGTTGGTACATTATTTCGCACTGTTTCGGCGACACACATTCACTTTGGAAATAAGTTTTCAATATTTCCCAACGTTGTTCAAACGTAATTCTATTAATTTCGTACCGTGGAGATATGATACTGTGTTTCTGTAAATTTTTTGAGCGCGAAAGATCTATATGTGTCATAATAACAACTCATTTAAAAAAAACCAACATATGGTCCTTTATTACACTCTGTGAAAACTCATCTTGCCTACACTACTCTCTAGACCCCTCTATGGATCTAGTAATTTGAACAGTATTTTTCGAGAAGAGAACTAAAGGACATGATATGTTAGGAAAAAAGCATACCCATTCTAGCACTTCTTCTTGTTTTCCTCGAGGTGCCAAGAGCGGCGTTAAATATTGTTGACATCTTAAATATCACAACAAGTAAATTTCCCTCTACACCAAGCCCTCCATGCATGTCCACAGTTGTAAACAAAAACAACTTCTCATAATATTGAGTTGAATTTCTTGCAATAACTTCACTTCTAATTACGCTGAATGAGTTATTTCACTAAAATAGATTTAATATTTATACTTACATGCATTGGCGTAGCTAGGGATTTTCCCTAGGGTGGGCAGCCGTCCAGCTGAACAATCATTTAATGAGAAATTAGTTCATTCACTCTCCTTATTACTATCTGGCGTCTTTCTTAACTACTTAATAAGGTTGAAAGTCTAATGGTGCAATTAAATCCATAGTTCTATACTAATATTATAACTAGTGAAAGTAAATCTGTCTGTCTGTCTGTCTGTTACCTTTTCACGCTTAAGCGGCTGAACGGATTTCGATAAAATTTGGCAAGAAGATGTAATAGTATCCTGGGGAAGGACATAGGCTAATTTTTACCGCGGGAAAATATATCATTCCCAAGCGAAAATCTAATACGTTGTTTTTAAACTAGAATAGTTGATATTTATAAACCATCGCCTACCACAGTTCGTGGGTCATTTTCTTTAGATGTACTTGTTGATGCTTTAGGTTGTATAGAAGAACTAGAATTATTTCTATTTCCCATCTTTTCATTATCATGTATCACCGACTATTCGGGTTTTTTAAAGAATGTTTTCATATCTTTAAATACGAGGGGCGTTCAATGCATTTTCAGTGTAGGTATGAAAGCATAAGCAGAAAATTC
The DNA here is from genome assembly GCA_949715965.1 of Dysmachus trigonus. Lineage (NCBI taxonomy): Eukaryota > Metazoa > Arthropoda > Insecta > Diptera > Asilidae > Dysmachus > Dysmachus trigonus. The sequence continues at coordinate 51,053,065 of OX454322.1, forward strand.
TGAATAAAATTTATTTTTCAATGTAGTTCCCCATCACCTCAAAACACTTATTTGAGCGGGAAAGTGACTTTTCTATAGCCCCTAAAAAATATTTTTCTTCCTTGTCTGAAAAATATTCATCAATTGCCGCCTTCAACTCTTCATCGTCGAAAAAATGCTTACATCGAAGATCTTTCTTAAGATTTGGGAACAGAAAGTAATCACTAGGGGCCAGATCCGGGCTGTAGGGTGGATGATTGATTTCTTCAAATCCGCATTCCCGCACAGCAGCCTTGGCAGCGCGCCCTGTGTGAACCGGCGCGTTGTCGTGATGAAGCAAGACACCGGCGGTCAATTTTCCATGTCTTTTTGCTTTTATAGTCTCATGAAGGATAGTGTGAATGGTACCCACGGATAGGTTAGTCCTTTCTGCTAATGTTTTCACTCTTACAAGACCATCTTTAAGTACAAGTTTCTCAACGATTTTGACGTTTTCTTCAGTAGTAGCACTAACCGGTCGTCTTCAATGCTCTCTCTACCCCGTTTGAATTCACTAGACCACTTCTGAATAGTAGATAATGATGGAACAGAATCGTGGTAAACAGTCACCATTTCTTCGTGAATAACTTTTTGAGTCTTTCCTTGTTTTGTAAGGATTTTTTTCAAAATTGTCGCATCAGTCATCGTAGTTGCCTTTTCTTAATGATATATTGAATACTAATGGTGACAATTAAATAAAATTTTATATTTATACAGTAAAACCCGCTTAAATGCACATCCAATTTGTCAGAAAAATTTGTGCATTTAAACGGTTTGTGCATTTAAACGTTTTTAAGATAAATGCACATGTTGTGCATTTAAGAGAGCTCGGATTACTTTTTTTGGATTACATGTACAAATTATTCAAATGTCCAAAAATAAAGAAAACTAAAAATACGAGAAAGTGTTCTTCTTCTTCTTTGCCTTTAAATGGTAACCACCGAGGGGACAATGTAAAAGTACTACACTTCTACAGAAAATTAATTTTTCACATTACATATCTGTTCATTTAAAATATGTACATTGCATTTATCCGGTTATTTTTTAATACAAATAGAAAATTCGTGCATGAAATTAATGTGCAAATAAGAGGTTTGTGTATTTAAGAGGTGTGCAATAATGCGATCTTTGTTTCTATACATTAATAAGGCAAAAAATTCGGTGCATTCGCATCATGTGCAATAAAAGGGATTGTGCAGTAAAGCGGGTTGCATTTAAGCGGGTTTTACTGTACCTTCAAAAAGTGTCTTTAACTAATGAGATAATTTAATTACTCTCATCATTAGTATATCACCCCGATACCGAGAATACATTGAACGCCCCTCGTAAAAACAAACAAAAAACATTTCTAAATGAGGCGAGGCGATTGATTTAATTTGATGCCAACGTTCTAATTTACTAAAAACTTAGTAAAACAAAAAACATAACATACCTTACGTCTTTTCGATTAACTTGTATTAATTAGCTTTTATTGAATACTGTAATCCAAATATTGGAAACACCTAATACCGCGCGCAATAACAATAACCGAACAAGTGCACACCAACACTATTTTCTAGGTAGGGTTCGTATTGAATTTTAAAATAAAAAAGCAATTAGACAGTATAGTAATTCTCCAACATTGTCGATTTTTCTAGGGTGGGCAAAGAGGTTTCTAGGGTGGTTATTGCCCACCCTTGCCCCCCCCTAGCTACGCGCATGCTTACATGTAAAAAAATATTTCCGCACGTTTATTCTTGCTGTTGTTTTCGCGTAAACTTACCAGGCTCTTCATTTTGTATTTCCTTTGATTTTCCCAACTGTCAGGACATATAACAGCCCCTATTAAAAGCGAAAAATAAAAACACATAAATGATTGATTGTTGCACTTATACAACATTTCCTTGGGGAAAAAGTAATAAAAATTCATTTCGCGGCTGTTTGTTTACAAAAGTGTGACAGCCAAGCCTCTTCTAAAGTCATTGAAGATTCAAGATGGCGAAAACTTTTGGCTATGTTGTCATATTTATATGCTTTCTTATGGGATGCCGTTTTGGGAAAAACTGGTTTAAAATAGCAATAATATACCCAGAGCTGTTTGACCTGCTTGCCGAAAACTGCTATAACTTCTACAAGTTGAAGAATGTTGATCTAAAATTTGTCATGCAACTTTTGAAAGAAAAGCGAAATAGATGTGTCTTTTAAATTTTACACGGGGTTTTTCCTTTAAAACGTTTAATTGATTTATTAAACGCTTTAAATAGGCTCACAACAAAATACACGCTTATATAAAAGGATTTTACTAATTCACCCACTCGTGCAAGCTTTTACATCTGGCGTTAAAAGCTGATGCTAGAAATATATCTGAGGCCATTTATAACAAAACATTTAGTTAGGAAGTTACAGCTCCAAGACGTTCGCTTTAAGAGTGACGTAATTTTCTTGCTTTTATAGCGGAGAGAAAACCGAATGTAACGGTTAAACCAGTTCCGATGAAAGTTTCAAAGCCTGATATTCCGCGATTTCAAGCATACTGCTCGCTCGGACCCAGACAGCACTCCGCTGGCTGGCCGGGTTCCGAGGATAGGCCTCCGCTGGCACACACAGGCCCCATTGTCTCACGCTTCTCCTGTTGTGCGCTGCGCGGGAATTTGACCTCCGCGAGTATTAATAACCCACACGCCGCCCGCCCGCCGAGTGACAGGGCTATTTCGGTGATGGGCAGCCACGCAAATAGCACTCGTAGGCTGCGAATATGCCCTGCGGTTACCTCATTTGTTTCGAAGACCTGGAAAATGCTCATGAGTAGGCTGTGCGCAATTTAAGGAATACTATTCGAATATGAAAATGCGCAATGAATATCGTTAAACCCGGGCTTCATCGAGACTTCGCAATCGGTTGCCCCGCTGAGATAAGCCAATCTCAAGACAGTGTGCAGGGATTCAGGCATTAACGACTTTTTTGCAACTTTTTGGCGCTCCCCTTTCAGGTAAATTTGAAAATAATCAAAAACAAAATTGGTAATAACGCTTGCTTCTTCCGTCTTCGTATGCTGCTAATTCAGCGAAAAGGCATCAAAAATGCCAGCCATCGCAATCGCAAGTAGTTTACAAGCTCAAGCACACCTTGCGGCTTTCACTGCCGCAAATATTTTATCAGATGTTACGGATCCGTCGGCATCTGTTGGTGTCTTGCCTTATGAACGAGATAATCGTCGAAAATTGGGGGCTTTTGCGCTCGTTAATCGCTAAATTTCGATCTCGACAAGTTCATTAACTTGTGGTGGAGCCATTTTTGTAAATAAAACATTTTCGCTAGCTGCGTAGTATGATGTAGATAACTGCTAAATTATTCACATACATATTTTATGTCAATTTTGAAATTGCAACAATATTTTAAATTAGTGATTGAATAGAGAAGATTTATGACAATTATATAGAACTTAATTAGATAAATAAATAAAAAAATGCAATTTTTGTAAAAAATTTATAAGATCCCGTATAGAGGCAAGTCTACACTTCGCAGTAAATATTCTTTGCATTTCTCGAGAAAAATATTTTCTCTCAGTATATTAATCCTTGATTTTAATAATTCAAGACATGATTTTTGATTCTGATTAATGTGTGGTAATTTCTCATTGCTTTCTTCTTACAAGTGAAGAAAATGTAAATGATGTTTAATAAATTTTGTTTTTGTACCCAGGGTGGGAAAATTAGGGGAATTATTAATTATCCACAGCAAAATGTTCCTAAAACATCAAATTTATAGTTTTCATATCGGAATTATATGATATTAACGATAAATTTGCTTCGCAGCGACACAGGAACACCGAAAACATGACAAAAGTCAACAAGTGAATGAAACAAAACGGCGAGCATGTACTTGAATTTAGTTACGTTCGTGATAGTAAGAATACCAACTGAACAGCCTTTTACAATGATTTTTACTGAATATTTTCCTTTTACAAAATTTCGATTGATCGAGGAGAAACGAACGAACTCAAATTCAGTTACTATCAAGAAAGCGACTAACTTGAAGTTACAACTTTTTCTGTGTCACAGCGGATTTTAGAAACGTTTTGCTTTGGATTTTTAATACTTCGTATTTTGCCTTATATCTGAAAAACGAATCACGATACATTTTTTTCTTTACTTTTCCTGCAATTAACACAACAAAGTGTTACGAAACCCATTTCGAATTTGGGTGGCCACGGAAATAAAAAACGTGCTGAAATTTAAAATGACCGATCCCCAAATTCTTCATATTTTCAAAGTCATGCATTTAGATTTAATTGAGGGTCAAAAAATCCAAACGAATGCCCATTTTTCCCTCGCAAAAGCTTAATTAATTTTGGACACAAGCAATAAGAAAATAGCAGTCATAAGTCAGAATGAAATCAAAAGTTTGAATTTGTTGACTTGTGTGATATTTGGATTGACAAATTTTATTTTTCAAATATTCAATTTAACCCTTATCAGTCACACCTCAGTAAAATCCCGCGCAGGTCATTCTGGGTGTATCACACCCCAGCGTGTTTACAGGCTTATAAAAAATTGTAGGTAGCATGAAAAAAAAAAAAAATATATATCCTGGTAAAGTTTAAGTCTTCCTCTAAAAGACTGTACGGGGTCAGATATGTATAAATTAAATTTAAGGTAGTTAAAAAAAATTCTTGAAAAAAAAATCGAAAAAATGACTGTTTTCACTAAAACTGCTGTAACTTTTTTAATTTTTAAGATATTTCAATTTGCCAAGCGGTTTTGTAATCCTGAAATGATGCCCATTCAGCTGGTATGTTTAGTTTTGTTGGCCGTTCCAAAAAGTATATTTATTTTGAAGACTGAAGGTACCACTTTTATGAAAAAAATGAACGACTCATTTACACACAAAAATAGCAATTTATTAATTAAAAAATTGATTTAAAAATCCAAACAAATTTTTTCATATAGTATTTAAGTAATGCATATTAAAAAAACGAAAGAAAAATGTATTCATTATTTATTAATTATTCTATGCCAAAAGCACATTCAATGCACATGTACGCTCTATGCGTATCACATATCGGTTGAAGGCACGATGGATACATTGAATTAGTCTTCTTGTCACTTCCTCTTGGACAAATTGCGCATATTTTTTGTTTGTCTAGCTTTCGACGCTCATTTTGGGTGGGAAATAATGCAATAATGCAAAATATTTGCAATTCCAGCTTTTAAGTCCTTACGTATAGATGCAATAGTATAGCGTTCTTGCAAGTGCGCTCTTACCAAGTATAAATACAACTTATCTTAATGCGAAAATACACGTAAACATTTTTTCAAAAAATCTAACAAAGAAAAACTGTTAAAATGTACTTACTACTTCAAATTTAACTCCTCAGAAGTAAAAAAAAAATTTTCAAAAAACTCAAAAAAAATCACGTATTGGTCACACTGGGTGTGAGACACCCCAAAATTCGAGAAGGTCTACTTTGAGCGACTGCCAGGTAGAAACTAACGGTCCCAAAAATATTTTGCTGACGGGGAATGAAAGTTTGTAACGCTGACTAACTGTAGATGACTGTATTAGACCCATATCCATTGGTTTACTGGGTCGTTTTGGCGCTCAAAAAAACGCTGGGGTGTATTTTACCCAGTGTGACTGTTAAGGGTTAAAATGTCGGCTTTAAAGAGATGAAATACCAACAATATTCATTATTTGTTTTAGAATACAGTTATATAACATTTAACCTTCGATGAGCCTTGTAGGGTCTTAAACACCCAAGCCATTTTCAAAACATTATAACTTTATAAAACAGAAACTAATTAACCTTCTCAGTAGCTGAAATTCGTGAGTTCGTTTCTTTTTTATTTATGTCATGTCTATATAAGTCTATTATTTAGTCTATTTAGACTATCTTCGTAATTCTTAAAATAAATTATATTATTTATACATTATAAAATGTAGAATTTCCTTTCTGGGCCTCTAAGACCCCATCAGGCTCGCGGAAAAATATTTTTTCACCCGGCTTTCAGAATGTTAACCGTAAATCTCGATCATTAGACAATGTCGGTAAATTATAGATAACTACAATTATAATTAGCGGATAGGTACTTATCACAACAAATTGTACAATATCTATATTAATTAAGAAAAATTCTCAGCATAACCGGACGCAACTGACAAATAACGATCACTTTTATAGATATTATATATTAAGCTAAAACTAATTGTGCTATCAGTATCACTATTTTTAATTTTTGTTTTATCATATCTTTTGAATGGCATTCTACTTGCGACTCAGTGATTATCATTCATGTCATTTAGTTATGTTCTTTGCCAAAAACTACTTGACGGAGATTAGAGAAATTAACGAATTAAAAATATCTTGTTTTTCACGATCAAATTTAAGATATTGGAAGAAGAAGCAAAGATTGTTAGTAGGTATTTATAAGATTAGCCATTTATTAATACGGATTACTACTGGGACGTTAAAAAAGTGGTTCTTCGCGAATTTTATGCGCGTTTTATGTTTTTTAATTTTTGACATAAATCCGATATGTTGTAATTTATTATCATTAAAATCTAGATTAAATAAACAAATGTTCCTTCATTACTGGCATTTAATATCCTTTAAACTTCATTAAATTTTCTGACGTACATTTTCTTCCATGACCTTCAATGGGAAGACATATTATACTTTTGACCCCGGAAATGGAAAGAGCGTTAAATTTTACGTTCAGATATAATCTTGAGCAACTTGAATCCTTGATGTCTGAAGATCATATCAAGATAAAATACTAGAACGGAAATAAAACATAAAAATTAAGTCTTATTGGAAAATGTCTAGTACAACAGTTTTTAGATTACCCGCTGGCTGTCTGATCGTAAATTTCGATAACACATTGACCATGACCTTTAATGAATCTTAGCCCCAGCTACTGAAGGCCAGGAGTCGTAAGCTCGGCCACCGAAAGCAGGGCGTCTTAAACCCGGCTGGGATTAAGATTCCTTAAAAACGCCAGTGGGAAATCTTACAACTTTTATTCTGAACATTTTCCCGTAAGACTTATTTTTTAAGTTGTATCTCCGTTCTAGTATTTGATCTTTATATGGTCTTCAGAGGTCAAAGGTTTAAATTGCTCAAGATCATATCTGAACTTAAAATTTGCCGCTCTTTCCATTTCCAGGATTAAAAAAATGTCTTACTATTTAAGAAAATAAGTTTGATCTCGAAATGACCTTGAAGGTTATCGACAAGGTCACCATCAGATAGCCAGGGAACAATGATATAACTTTTGTTTGGAATATTTTTTCCGAAAATCCGCTCCTGGCGAGTTATTCTGCTTTTCCGTTACTTTTATGCCACTCTTTATATCAAAAATGAGACTCCACGGCCGCACTATCAGCTGAACCAATTTATAAATACATATATATAATATCTATGTATATAAATTTCTTTGGCCGTGGTGCAGTCGAGGTGTAACCGCTGTTATTTTTACTCAAGTTTGGCACTCATATGGCCAAGCGTGCGGTCGTTAAAAGTTTTCACAAATTATTTCTACTCCGTGCGGCTGTTTCATATTTTCAAAAATACTACGGACTACGCGTAGCCGTCGTATCGCTGTGTAGAAAATGTGCAGCCGAGGTGCAGCCACCGTTCATTTTTACTTGGGTTTACATTAAAATGTTGTCTTATTTATACATTGTGTTTGGTAATTGTAAACGTTTCCTGTTTTATACTCACTACCACTAAAATTTCCTTAAAAGTGTTTTTCTAAGGGCCCTATTATGGAAGTCGATTTCGGTCGACTCGACTAGCGAAGACACATGTTCAAGCCTGAAATGCTAGGGAAATTAGTGTCTTCGCTAGTCGAGTCGACCGAAATCGACTTCCATAATAGGGCCCTAAATAAATTGTTTCATAAAAAACTTAACCATACAAATAAAGCTTAATAGAGGTGGAGCTGTCATTTGCCATTGAAAGAAAGTTTTTGAATGAAACTTTTATCCCAAATCTCCACAAGTCATTCTTTGTGCGGGGAAGTATCTACGTCAAGTTGTTTGAAAACACATACCAGAAAAGTGCGTAACCACGCACCACCCGCAGAGCAGGGTCTTTTTAAATATCTTAAACGAAGAGCACACTACCTTCGAAAAGTAAAAGGTGCTTTTGAAAACGTGATTTATTAGGCATTGTTCAGATAACAGCCGCCTCACCGTCTCATATTCCCTCCCTCCAGGCAGACGCACTTTAAGAATTGCCCGAATTTCTTCATTGCGAAAATTCAAAAATAAGTGAAATGTTTAAACTTAGCATCACAGTCACACAAGAACATATTTCTGAGCCAAAACGTTTGAACGCATGCCAAATAAATTTTGCCACCGTCATACATCAGCCCAAGGCACTCATGCCAGCTGACAAAATATTTTACTGGTAAACAATAGGTGTTATATTTTGGTTCACGCATTTATTTCAGGAATTAATTTAATTCCTTCAATAAAATTCGGCGTTGTGTGGCATTGAGAAAAAATATAGCTGTCCAATAACACGAGAAACTTTTGTTGTTTTTGCGTCTGCTCGTGTTTATTGTTTTTGCAATATTCCAAAGGTCGACGGGGAACCTTAAGTACAATGCTTCGCACACCGCAGGTATCTGTTATAAAGGTTAAAACTTCACAAAATAAAGCTTCCTTGGGCATTATTTCAGACTGAGACTTAAAATTACATATGTATGTCTGGACAAGATGAAGGTAAAATTTATGTATGTGTTGAGAGCAGGAGATGAAAGTAAAAACCTTCGGCCCATCATAGGATATAATAAATCGTCCAGAAGGTTCTCATATACAGGTAACAATGTTGCAGGTGGTATGAAATACTTTATCATAGTCGTCATTAGAAGATATATGTATTAAATGTATTTTTTTACCTTTAGTTAGTCCCGTGAGGTCAAAGACCCTTTCATGAAATTATCGTTGATTTTACGAGGAATAATTAAAAGAGAATAACTCAATGTGTTTTAGATTAAGCTTTCTCATGTTGATACCACTGTTTGTTGATGTACATTTTCTGCCATATTTGACACGTATCACTTTGTCACATACCTCGATTTTGTTATTAGATGAAGATTGCCATTGTTTTATTTATTTAACTTCACATGCTTGTTTGTTTAGGTCAAATCTTGCAAGTCGATTTTGACCCACTTTTGTTTATCCGATTGGGTTGAAATTTTGTATAGACATGTAGATCCGATGACAGTACACTTTAAAGATTTTATGCAGTAAAAATACAAAGTGGTAGCTTCAATATGGCAGGAGGATTTTGTGATTTACGGTCCGGTCCAGCATATTGTGGAACTTCTCAACGGCGAAAAGTAGACCCGTCGTGTTTTGACTCATTTAGATGGGCTCGCAATGTTGATTACAAAAATTTAATGACATGGGCTTGACTATCTGATTGTAGTGTTAAGGAAAGGGCTAACAAAACAACATGGTACGCCCTAGTGCCCTGAGGTAGTACGGTAACGATATCGATACCGATTTTGTTGCGACTGAAATATGTTATTCTATACCAAATTTTAAGAGATATGTATTTTCTGCGGATAAGCATTTTTTTGGGGTATATACTAAATACTATATACATAAATTGTATATATTTTTGACCAAATGCAATAAAAGGTACATATTCCTGTTTCAGATCACATTTTACAATGCCACAATATGTAGTTTGTATATGTGACCTATTGCATTCTCAGTCAATTAAATAACAATTTTATTTATTTATACACGTAAGTCGTTAGTCTTCTTCGTTTTTAGACTTGTTAAAAAACTTTTTAACAATAGTTATTGTAGCGTAGAGTATATATAATATCTAGGGATCTGATTAGAACTATTACGTCATCTATGTATTCCTGGGAAGAACCATTAACTAGGGCAATGGGCGAAGGGTAGTAATCGTCAAACTTTGCGTTTAGATTATCTTGTATGAAAGAGCTACCTGTGTCATAATAACATGCAATTGAAAAAGAAACCAACAGATAGCCCACCCTTTAATCCGCACACTCATAAAAGCTTTCTTGAAAATTTCGGAACGATGTGTTATTTTAAAATGTTGAAAATTGCAACGACACGAAGAATTTCAATGCATCGTACTTGACTGCACTTACAATAAAGCTTAAAAACTTCCTCTAAAGTTTAAGAGCTGGCTTTGGACGCATCCAAAATTCGCTTTAGAAATTCCCTTTTATTTAAAGTTTTCAAGAAAAGCTATGAATAGGTTCGTATTTGTTGTTTGAGCTATCAGACAGACGTTTTCTAGTACAAGGATGCTGCAAAGAATGAAACAAATAAAATGCAATCTTTCATCCAATTACATTAAAATCAGACTCAATTTAAAAGTCTTTTGATCTTACTTTTAGAAAACAAACAAAATATAATAATAATAATAATCTACCGCATTTTTAAAAGTGAGGGACGCTCGCAAGTAAACCGCAATCTCTTAATAAAAGAAAACAACCTAAAAAAAAATCTCGAGGTCAAAGAAATTAATCTCACCTCACCGGTGGAAGTGGGCTTTAGTGAAATATTTATGAAAGCGGCAAGTTTGCGCCTTTGGGGCACGTTCGCTGAAGAGACTGCACAGGTTTCATTTCCGCGTCAAAATAAACTTGAAGTTAATTTTAACCGCGCGCGTACAGTGCGCACTCGGTGTGGCGGGGGGACTCCCGAAAACTCTTTCGGTGATCGGAAATATAAACAATAATTTTTATTGACCTAGTAATGCTGACGATAGCACGGAAATGAAATGGAATTATTTTTGGGTTCTCTGGAGCGCGCACGAACAGCGAATTAATTTTGAATCGGCTCGAGGCGCGTATATTTTTGTTACGCGACCAAATTAAATGCGATAATGTCAGGTAAGATACTCTGCGCTATTTTTAGGCTTTCTGGGGCGAACAGCTGAAGATGGATTTTATGTGTTCGAACGGGGCCCTGCTCTGCATAACCTACGTCAACCCATCTGCAATGGAAGTAAGTAACAATGAACCCGAACTCGAGCCCATCTGCATTTGGTTTATGTTGTTACCATTCAAGAATCAGCAGAAAAACCGGTTTCAAGTGGTCTGCAGACATTCCGCGGTGCGCGCTGGGTGCATGCTTACCTGGACAAAGGTGTAAATTGGTTTTTTTTTTCACTTTTTTCGCATCGCTGTTTTTATAGGCTCAGCCATTTTCGTTAAGCTCTTTTAATTTTTGTGCTGTATGCGCTCTTGAATTTTTTCATTTCATCTAAGGCAATGTTAATTACAGTGAGTAACATTAATATGCGGTGAAATGAATAATTTGGTATTATAGTAAAAAGGAACATATAAGAAAATTGTTAATTTTATGTTTATTTCCTTGCATTCTACATGTTGTGATGTGCAACAAAAGAGGAGTGGAGAAAAAGCCTCAAACCGCCCCTCTGATTTTTCTTCTATGTTACTATACTAATAGTATCACTGCTAATGCCCTAGAGTTTGTAATTAGTGCTAATTACTAATTTAAGTGCTGTCTGTCATGTTAGCCGCATTTAATCTTGATAACCGCTAAATGCCGAAAAACTTGATCATTTACGACTTGCTAAATGACCATAATTTTTTGATCAATTATACCTAAATGATGAGAAGTATACTCGAATTCAGCTGATTTTGTACTTTTATATCAGTTGTAACATAACTTTGCGCTATCCATTACAAAGAACAAGAAGAAGAAAAGTACAAGGACTATGAAATGACTGACAACTGCTAAATGATGATTAAAAAATGGCTGTCTGTCACCACTTCATTAATTACTAATTAGTGCTAAATGAGTAATTAATTTAGTACGCTGTCTGTCTAGGGCATAATGTTAGTACTAACTACACCTCAATATAAACTTGAATATAATATTGGGTTTTCGGAAAAAAATCATGACACATTTTTTCTGTTTTTGAAAGATTATTTATATAGGGTGATTGGCAATTAAGCTTTCCAACATATACCGATCGATTCTATGAAGTGTCCTGATGAACATTTATGAGAATAATTCCCCTCTCAGATTAACTCGTAACCATCAAAACAGCGATTGAAAATGTTGAAAGCAGGTTCGCACACGTATGTAAATTATTATCAACTTAAATTTTTATATGATTATTTATTGAGGCTAAAAATTAATGTTTATATATACTTATGTATAAAATGTGAAAAAATTCAAATGGCGGCCACCATAGCCAAATGAGCGAACGTGTACTCTTTTTGTGGTTGGCAATGCAAAGGGTCGTGTTAGTGATCTGGAACATTAATATAAAATTTTTTTCTTTAGATTAGGTTATAACAGAGCGGAATAGCCTATTAATTATTAATTATTTAAGATTTTATTTTGCATTTTAACAGTAGAGTGCCCCCTTAATTCGTTATGCTGAAAAAGTTCTTCTCCAATGATTGAATTTAAAAACAAACAAAAAACTTTTAAAGCTTAAAAATCCTTCAAAAGATATTAATAACTTTGTTTATAACAACGACACCAAAGTGGGGAAAATTTCTTCCTTTAATTTTGATATTGTTCAAAGTGACTCCCATTTTCACGCTTTTGCTCTTCGCCCTAAGGACCTCCTCAAATTAGCAAGTGTGAAAGTGATAAGTGCTTAATTTCTAATGCACTCTTCTTTATTATCCTGCAACATGTTTAGTTACACTCCCATCCAAGCTTCAATCATTTTTGGTGGGTGATAAAACTTGTGTGTAGTCTTGCATCCTCAGGGAACACAACCAACTACTTTAAAATTAACGAGTAATGGATTCATTCCAACTATCCAATTGCCGAATTGATTGAACACTTTCCCGGAATTAATTCCTCTATAAGAGGATGTTATTTAAAACAAAACAGATACATTTTCACTACAGTCGATATTTATATTTTTAGTAATATTTACAAGAATCTTAAAATTACTTTCACTCATAATTGTCAGCACAATTACTAATACAGGTAATAAATAACAAAAACGTTGTTTTCAAATTCTTTTAAATCTTTTAAAGTGTTTGTACCTTTTTTATAGGTATATCAAACTTTTTGTGGTAACACCACGAAAAAAAAACATGTTCTGCAAAGATTTTTGTAAAAACAAACTAATTAAAAAAAATATTTTCTTCGAAATACAATAAAATCAGTGTTATAATATCAAGTTCTATATCTTAGGTATAGATGTTATGCCACTGGGAACAGATTTGAGGCCCTTTTAGAGAAATTTAATATCCGATAAAATAATCTTTATGAATAGAGTGAAAATCATTAATGTATGCTTGGAAAAATCATTAATGTATACTATTCGAAAATTATGTCGTTCTCTTTGCTGATTTTCATTAATATGAATGGAAACATCCACGAAACTTCTATCGTAAATCCCCTGACTAAAAATGTTCTCAGTGTTCTAGCTTTGAATGAAATGTTAAAAATACCTGTTTTGGGAACTCACGAAGGTAACTTTTTGTAAAAAGCCGAATATTTAATTACAGCCGATTCATTGTTTATTTAGTCTGTAAAAAGAAATTAGTTGCACATTTTCACGTGATCAGATTCAAGAAAAAATATTAAAATATTTACTCCTTTTTACCATAAAACCAATTTCATTAATTTGTTAATAATAAGCTTGACCGAATATTTTTTTTTTTTTTTTTTTTTTTTTTTTAACAGACCATCAGCTTAGTCTAAGCTTTAAAGCAACAAAAATTAATTTGCTGCATAAGACTCGTCATCATTTGGTCCGTTGTTAGTAGCGACATGACAAACAAATAAATTCTTTCTCAATACATGCTTACCAACACGGACATCAAACAAATCGGCATTCTTATTTACACTCAACCTCATGCGGTTAATAGGTTGAAAGAAGCTATAGTTAGTTTTACACAGATCAGTTTGCAGGAGCGGGACATGCCTAAGGTTTCGCTCATTCGCTCTGAACGTGAATCTTGTTTTAAGAGAAGGCGAATCGATATTACCAACTAAAAGTTGATGTACAAATACAACGTCCGCGATTTCCCGACGTTTTTGTAGAGAATGCATGTCAAGGAGTTTCAAACGGTCCTTGTATGGAGGGAGTATAACTGGATTGCTCCATGGCAATTCTCTAAGGGCGAAACGGACAAATTTCCGTTGGACAGATTCGATGCTGTCTATGTGAACTTGGTAATACGGAGACCAAACTTGACTCGCGTATTCAAGAATTGGCCGGACAAAGGAAGAGTAAAGCTGCTTGTATACAGTGATATTAGAAAATTCACGGGACCATCTTTTAATAAAACCCAGCATAATACTGGCTTTTGTCACCAAGCAATTTATATGTTCAACAAAATCCAGTTTACAATCAAGGAAAACACCTAAGTCACGGGCAGAGCGAACACGTCTGAGAATAACGTTCGAAAGATTATAATCAAAACTCAAGGGATTGCGGCCTCTACAAAAAGATAAAATTTCACATTTATTAATGTTTAATTCTAGATTATTGTGAACACACCACGTTTGGAAAGTGTCCAGATCTCTTTGAACCGTGTGGCAGTCGTTAATATTATTCGTATAACGGAAAAGTTTCATGTCGTCAGCATAAATTAATATTTTACAGTCTTTGAGCAAATATGTAATGTCGTCAATAGCAAGAATAAATAAGAGTGGGCCCAGGTGACTACCCTGCGGTACACCTGAGGTGGCAAATATTTTTCTGGAAGTTTCATTCCGAAAAGATATCTGATAGGTCCTGTTGGACAGGTATGAGCGTATCCAATTGATAAGCAATGGAGAGAAGCCTAGATTTTCAAGTTTCAGTATTATAATCGAATGGGACAGTTTATCAAAAGCCTTGCTAAAGTCAGTATAAATGCAATCGGTTTGCAGACCCTTCTGGAAGCCTTCAATGACGAAAGAAACAAATTCAAGAAGGTTCGTGGAAGTGGAACGACCCTGAAGAAAACCGTGCTGATTTATAGAGACAAGGCGTCGACAGATGCTTGACAATTGTGAGTATATAATTGACTCAAAAAGTTTTGGAATACATGAAAGCTTTGCAATGGGCCGGTAGTTACACACCTCAGTTTTTTTACCCTTTTTGTGGATAGGAATAATAAAGGCATTCTTCCAAAGCATAGGAAACCTTCCTGTGCTGACTGATTTCTGAAAGAGTAATGTTAAGGGCAACATTATCTCATTAGAGCAGCATTTAAGGATAGCGGGGGGGATACCATCAGGACCCGATGTGAAATCCATGGGAAGCTCATTGATATGTTTGAGAACATCGGAGGGAGTAATGTGAATGGAAAAATTTAGAGGCACAGGATTTAAGTTTAAGTGCAAAAAGTTATTAGGGTTGGGTTGGAAAGCGGGGGAGAACGATTTTTCGAAATATGAGGCAAACATATCGCAAATTGAAGATGGACTATCATCAGAGATTCCTTCGAATTGTAAGCTAGTTGGATAATTATCCGACTTCCTTTTGGTATTAATAAATTTATAAAATGCCCTTGGATTGCTATATATTTCAGACTTCATTTGACAGACATAATCATTATATAATCGTTTGGAGTAGTCTTGAAATTTATTATAACATTCAACGAATGCATTATAGGAAACATTATTCCTTTCTAGAAGATATGCCTTCCACAATTTAGTTTTCTTGTTTCTAAGACTACGAAGATCGCTGCTGAACCAAGGAGGTGAAGAAATTAAGGGACGTCGAGGTTCATATGGAACGCAAGATTCAAAAATTTTGAAAAGATGGGAGTAGAATTCGGATAAAGCATTGTCAATATTTTCATCGGACAATAGTGTAGTAAAATTAGTGGAGGATATTCTTCTTGAAAGTTCGTCAAAATCCGCCTTTTTGAAGTTGAATGCATAAGCGCTATCGTCAATATGCTGTTTAGTGTCCTCTGGATTATAAAAGTAATCAATTTGAAGAGGCGGGTGAAATACGTCCAGAGTAGAAAGAACGACTGGGCTGTCATCAACAATTGTGTTGTTACAGTCGGAAGAAAAAACAAGATCTAGCTGCCTCCCCATGTCATTCTTTATGGAACTCATTTGACTGAGACCGAAAGAAAAAACCGATCCCAGAAATGAGGACTCTTTAGTATTTATTTTGTTTGAGGGGTGGCAGCAATCGTCATCAGGATTATATACCCATTGCACATTGGGTAAATTGAAATCACCCACTAAGAGGAGATCGTCAATCGGATTCATTAAATTGTTAATGAAGTCCAGTTTTGTAACAAGAAGGTCATATGTGCTGTTTCCATTCTTATCAAGAGAATTGACAAGGTCAGGAGGAATGTAGCAACACAAGATGAATAGAGAATTTCTGGCTAATGTTACTTTAATAGCAACTAGCTCAACGTCTGAAGAAGCAGAAATGTCGGGTAGTGAGATCAAGCTGCAGTTGAAGTGGCTTTTGCAGGCTATAAGAACTCCTCCTCCTCGGGCCTCCGAATCAGTATATCTATCCTTACGAAATACTTGGTAAGAAGAATCGAAAAGCTCTGCATCGAGAAAACCGTAGTGTAACCAAGTTTCGGTTAGTGCGATGATATCAAAATTACTATTTATGGACGACTGATAAAGAGTCCTAGTCTTAGTCCTGATACCCCTTACATTTTGATAATATAAGGAGATCGTCTGGGGATTCAGTTTTTTGAAGCAATTATCTTCGATGAGTTACCATGTGATTTTGTCGATGTGGGCTTAGCAGCAGGCTTACGGGGGAGAAGTTATTCACTATAAATGGAATTTTCAGGTGTTGCAGGTAGCGACTTTTTAATTTTATATCGCTTAGAGAGTTAAGTTAAAGTTATAAGTTAAAACGATTAAGTGCAGATTTCGCAGCCTGAGCACATTAGATTGATTATTAGATGTAATTTGAAGCCCCTTTTTGGTTTCTCTCAATTGAGGTCGCTGTCCTCAGGGTCGAAATAAAGCTCGCGGCCACTTTCAATTTGATGCAGCCTGTTAACTTGTTCGTCAAAGTTATATTGGAAAAAATCGATTATGTTTACAGGCTAAAAAACAGCTTATCCACATAGCAGCAAATGTGACCCGTCGCATTGTCGAAATGGAATGGTGCAAAAACGGGCTGGCGGCGAAAGATACTTTTGGGATTCGATTAATCGATTTTCTGAGATTAGGTAAGGCATGTGAAAATGAGGTCATGGCACGCATAGCCCGTGAATTAATAAATAATTACGTGGTATTCGGGAAGGAGGTCAGCTTGAGAATTGGTTGGATTTTCCCTTTATGGAAAAGTTCAAGGGATATTTTATGCATAGTACAGCTCTAGTAGGAAACAATGAACAAAGCCATTAGGGATTAATATGTGAATAAAAAGGGTATTTGCGCAAATTCACCTTGAACCTTTGTCAATTAAATGTAAACAAATATATTTATTTATTTATAAACCGCGGCAGTTTTTTGTACGACACATATTCTGCCTGCACGCCTGTTCATCAGATTATCGGGCTATCGAGCTTTCTAGCTAATAGATTTTTTTACATAATTTGTCTCATAATGTTCCAATATCTTTGTATGTTGAATCGGAAAAATCATGCAGAGTATAAGATTATTATAAATTATTAATCTACAAAAACTTTTACCACGTCCAATGGAATGCGGTAATTATCATAAAAAATAATTAACATAACCACAAGACTCTTAAGTCGTAAATGCAGCACTGCATTAGTGCTGTCATCGATGCAGAAAAATATCGCAAATGAATGCAGAGCTTACAGCAAACCTCGCGCTCCTACAAACGGATTGATATTTGACAGTGAAAAATCGGGGCGCGAAAACTTCAACTGATTTTTCGGCAGCTGTTTAAATGAGTTAAATTTGTCGATATTCTAGTCCTATACTAAAAAATGGGCCATCAGCTGTTTTTTTTTTGTAAAAATTGTTCAAAATTCACACTGGTTCGGCAACACAGCAGTAATAATTTTTAGTATTTCTCACGATGTTCAAGCGTAAATTTATTTATTTCGAAACTTAGAGATATGATACTGTGTTTTTGTTATTTTTTTCAGCGCACAAAATTTGTATGGGTCCAAATAACATGTAATTTAAAAAGAAACTAACAGATGGCCCTCCCTTTAAAAGAAGGAGAGTGAAACATAGTATATTGCTTACTCTCTAAGATTAATTCGTAGTTTTCGAAGCAGAATTATTGGTACTTATACAAATTAAAAATAACTTAATGGACGAAGATTTTAAAAACCTCGAAAAGGGATCAAGAATAAAACTTATGCTATAGTTGGCAAATAGTACTTACCTATCAGAGTAAATATCTATGATGTAAGTGACTAAATGCTTTATTTAATCATTTTGTAATTAATTCATGTTTATAGTGCCGATTTCCTCAATTATTATTATTATCTGGATCAGGTAAATTTTGCATATAGTTTTCGAACAAAATCAATTTGCCATGATTCGCACACATAAAAACTGATAAAATTTGAACCTGAAAATTATTGGTTCAAGTTTTGACAATTTGCATGGTTATGACTCTTCTAAGCTGAATATGTTTAAAAAACACGCAGCTACTCATATTATTCAATTCTGTAATTTTATTGTTTATGTGACTGGAACAATTTTGATATTAAATAACTCCTACAGTTCTCAATTCTCAGTATTTATCTCCATAAAATTGAAATGAAAAATTTCTAGACTGCCTCGGCTACACATCGTGATTCGCGATTACGTCGCTTTATGGCCCTTTTGCCTTCAACATAACAATTACAACAGTGTCAACAACATGTGAGGACTTTTTTATGGCGATGTGCAAAGCGACGAGTGCTGAGCGCCAACTGGAAGATAACAAAAAATTTACGGCGCGATCTTGAAGGCCATTAAACGAATTTACTTCATTCTGTAGCCACCTTGAGCGATTCTCCGAAGCGATTCTCTCCCCCCCCCCCCGAGCGATTCTCCCCCCCCCCCCCCCCCCCCCCCCCCCCCTGACAGCATGTTCTTCAACTAGCAAACTTCGTGCTTGGTGTTTCTGGTGGTCACTGCCTCGATGCGACCTTGCTCTGTCGCCTTATTGCTCAATTCACGTCGAGATGGAAATACAAAAGAAATCCCATTCGCAGCGGCAATGGCGATTTGGCGGTGTCACCAGTCCGCGAGACCCGCGATTAAACTGGTTTCCAATAAATGCTCCCCGTTTCTGTGATGTAACACACCACTCAGCGCCTATACTCCAGTATTACATAAACGCGAAAACAATATGAAGCCGACAACAATCAAACGGCAAGAAACCGAGCTTTAGTTATAACATTTTCCCGATAAAATCACATCACGCTAGCGAGTGGTCGTGGATATCTCAGCGGTGAAGCTCGCTTCGCATTCTTGACATTTTTGTCACGTTCGGTCGCAAGATAGTCTGTCAATGCCTCGCTAAACTAACTAGTGTATGCGATAGCAGAGGAGGACCCGCGGAGTTGCACGTGTGCGGGCTCCTCCAATTCAACTGGGGTCTCTAATCCATGATTTCTCTCTTTAAATTTTGCTTATTATTCAAGATGGACCGATAGTAAGAAGACCTTGTTGCGGTAAGGGGGGAAAGGGTCCGTCAAGGGCTGGCTGCTTTACAAATGCGGCCATTATTCATGCACGAACCGCGCATATAAGCTGCGGATAGTACCCAATCAAATTGTTAGGGGTTTTGAACATATGGTATCTGATCGGGCACCAGTTGGGTTGTGGCTTCAGGTTATGGGGATCAATTTTCCAAGGGGCAATTTCAGCGGGTTGGGAAAATTGCCCAGAAACTGAAATTGATACGTGCAAAAATTTCCTTCATATCATAAACCCGACAACCTGGTCATCAGTAGTTTAACTGAGGACGAAATTGTGAATTCCTATTCATATTCGATGAAGTCCACTTTCAGGGACAGTTGCGTTGCCAACTATAAATAATAATAAAATGATTGCGACGATTGCTCCACCTAATTTGAATTTACCAATTCCAAATACCTAATAAGTAAATATCTCAACTGAATTCCCATGGAAAACTACACATTTTCATGGCACGGCTTGAATTATAAAAAGGTGAACAGCTTTTGAAGTTATCCGCATTTAGTTTTAAGCCAAATTAGAAAATTCAAGAGCTTTTCCCTAACATTTTCCATTCCATGCCACGTGTACCGAAAGCAGTACACAAATGAAACCTCCCTCTCGTAAAATGCATTTCTTATACCTACACGAAAAAGGAGAAGACCAACTTTGAAATAAAGAACAAAAACATCTTCAATTTCTCGAGTGGCATTGAAATGATGCTGAATGAAATATGAAACGCAATTTCACAAAAATCTATAAATAATATTTTCCGCAAAACTTATAATCTTCGTTATTCAGCGTACAGGATTGATGACCTCCTTCGAACGACTACTTTACGAGCATTTGAACTGACTTGTCTTTTATCGAATCTCATAAATTTTCCTTTCTTCTACATTTTGTATTTATTTTCTTTTTCTTTGCGTTTCAACTTAATATATTTTCTATCTTGCAAAAGAGATTCTGCTTTCCAATGTTTACCCAACCTATTTATCATTCGATTGTAAAACAAATCAGTTTCGAAAGTCACTTCAGCTCGATTTTTGATTGCATGCTTTTAAACAACTTGAATAAATGTGTCATGTATGAGAATTAGTCAAATATTCAATAAGATATTATTTTTAACAGAATTTTCTTAGATATTAGACTAATTATTATTTTATTTATTATTATTATTTTTTTGTTCTAGCAACAACTAAACCCTTTGTACTCTTAAATGTTTGAACATCTCATATTTTATTTATTGCACATTGATCAATGATCTAATTACTACAATATTTAATTAAATAAGCAATAGATAGATCAACCGCAACGAAGCTGATTTTTATCATATCTTTAAAATTTTTATCATATCTTTAAAATCCTCCAAAATCAATTTATTCTATATTGTTATGTTGTTATTAAAATAATTTCGAGATTATTCGGCTTGTGTTTCTTGAATTAGAGAACCACTGACTATCAGTCAAATTTACACAAAACTCAAAAGACTTTCGCAGCCAAGTTTATTAAAGAAATTTATTTACAGGGGGTATATATAGAATTTTCGTTTAAGAGATTACACAAATGGATCTTTATCTATTTTTGTAGCGTAGAAAAAGTAAAATATAATATTAATTATTAATACATATTACTGCGTGCAAAATACGGAAATACGGAATCGAATGAAGCGTGCCAAGTTTTTTCAGCTTCACTACATAAGAATGCAAAACTTGTTCATGAATGATTTTGTAAATTATGTAAACAAATCTGTTTTAAGTTTGTACCGGAAGTGTTTCTCAATCAAAGATTTTTATACTTTGAAAAAATTTTCTCTTCACATGTAGATTTCCAGTTAAGAATAAATTTAGTTCTATTTCCCGCTTGTAAAGCAATCTTCATAAAAGTTGATCGTGGCCATTTATGGAACTGAATATGGTTATTATGTGATTTCTGAAATAACGAATTCAAATTAGAGGATTAAAACAAAAGTGATAAAATTTAACATCAACAAATGAGATTTGTTTTGCTTTAAACATAAATGTAAACAAAACCGAGCAGAGTGATTTATCATGTTTACTATCTATACTTTTGCTTGTTGTTGAAGTAAAGCAAACTTTTATTACGTATGCATCATGTTGAAATAAAATAAAATTGTATTACGCAGTATTACGTATATCATTCATATGTTCTCGAATATTTGGAATATTAAGCGGATATATTTTTATCACTTTTCATTAAAAAGTACCAATTTGCTAAATCGTACTTTGCTGAAATTGCTTAAACAAATCGGTAGGATATAGTTTAGCCTATCTAATTTAAAATTTCTTGGATGAATAACATTTGATTTAATTTGTTGACCCTGTTATGAGAGTACGATCCGAGTTAGCATATCGAAAAATAATTTTACTTTCTTTCCAAATTAAGAATACATTTTAAATGACTACACGGAAATAATTTCTTCTTCGTGGATTGAGCAGAACTAGCAAATAATTCTAATTTTGAAGCTACAAGCAAGGAAAATATCCTCAGTATCTAGAGAACTTTTTAGGAATAATTTTATGAGACGTTTGATTAAAAAACAAGACATCGATTTAATTTAGGAGAAATTGCTAGAAGGTAGGAAAGGCAAATTTAAAAAGTAAATCTAATGGATTTCCGTGGCTGAGCAAGGAATACGTTGAACTTTTAAAACTTAAAAGAGCTATGTTTAATCTCCCTAAGGACCCAAAGAAAATTATAAGAGTGAATACTGTTGAAAGATTAGAACAAAATAAAGAAAAGATAAGATAGAAAGGAAATCGCCTTGAATGGATTATATTTATCTTTAGTTTCTTTTTCAATAATATTTCTTTAATTAAGTAATTGAATTTTGTCTGTGTTTTAAGAATTGTGTCTCTTACTTCAAGAAAACGTTCCCTTCGCTGTTTTCATTGTAAAATTTGCTTGTTTGAAGCAGACTGTAAGCGTTTTTTTCAGTGTAAATTAAAAATGTTTGCAATAACTATGTTGAAATTTTTATTGTTCTTTGTGCTTTTAAATTAGTCCTATAGTAGTATTCTAGAGATTCATTAAATCTGTTTGTTAACTATTACTATTTGCTAATTAGTCTCGACTTAGTACTATCACGACGCAAAAGAGTTCACCTACCCGCTTTTTGAATGAATACTTTTAGGAAAACAAAAATATACTGTCTTTTCTGCGATAATTAAGAACAAAATGTTGGACTCAGTTGTAAGCATATTATATTTACTTTTTGATGATTGATAATAAATAATAATAATTCATCATTTACAACAAAATTCGTTATAAACCAAAAACACAAACCAAGTAAAATAGTTTGCCCATATTGGAAATGGAGTAGTCATCACTTCGTAGCGTCATCTTCACTTTTCATTATCGCTTTAATTCGATCTGTTCATAGTATTTACTTACTGTCGACTATTTTCTGGCTCTATGGAATTCCAATTATTTTGTGTTTGGAAGCGCAATTACTCAGTATTCCTGACAAGTTTTTGGAACATCTTTTTTTTTGTTCATTTTTCCCAATAAGGAATCACACACGTGACAAATCTTGACTATTTGAAGACCGTTCCATAAGACGAATATTTTTTGCAGCTAACCACGCCTTTGTTGTTTTAGCAGTATGGCCGGATGTGCCGTCTTGCTGGAAAATATATTCACCTTTAGGAGATGCGTACAAGCGAATCGAAGGTAAAAGTTCTTCCTGCAAGATAATTTAGTACTGCGCAGCGTTGAAAATACCATCAACAAAATGAAGTCGCCCAACACCCCGCAACAATATACATCCCCAAACCATAAGTAAAGCTGGGAATTTGACTGTGACAAACAATTTGGATGAAAGGCTTCTTCCGGGTTTCGCATCACCTTTTGACCTTTTTTTCCTACGCGTAAATCAAACTTGGACTCGGTGTTCCAAATTATGGACTGCTATTGTTCAATTTTCGTGTTTTTTGGCGAAATTCAGGCGATTCTACTTTTGTTTATCAGTTAGGAGAGACTTTTCCTTTGCCTGAAGGTATTTTGTTTTTACATTACCTTTAACTTATGTACGTCTTGTGTCATACCTTATAAAAGCCATATCCTAATTTGTTTAAAGAATGCTTATACTTAAGTGTCGAGAGAAAGTTCTTTTCCAATCGATTGCTTCCATGTTGCGGTAATTTATACTGTCGTCGGTTGCCGTTGTTGTTTCACAATTTAACGAAGATCTGAAGATGACGCTTTTATAACGCTAACCGTAGGCCGAGATATGCAGATTTTCCTTTTGATAAACATTAACAATAGCTTTCTTAATGTCTTGACTTAAAGTTTTGCCACGCGACAATTTATTTAAACTTAATTTATCTAAAGCCTTCACTTCATTAATTCATAATTCAATAAAATAAAATGAATTTTAAGTAATGAGAACAGTTCTACTAAAATAGAAGAAAACCAGAGTAGGCAAACTATTTTGCTTCGTTTTTGAGTCAGGTGAACTATTTTACTTTTTTTAGCAACTATCAAAAAGTAAATATAATATATTTAAAACTGAGTTTAACATTTTGTTCTTAATTATCGCTGAAAAGATAATACTTTTTTGTTTATCTTACAAGTACTCATGTTGTATTCTGAAGATTTCCTCACTTATTCAGGCAATGGAATTTGTACATTTATAAGATTTACATTCTTCTTTGTATTTATCCGTCTATCTTAATAGTTTTTATAATTATAGTAAATTGCTTATGTACAAATTCCAGTGTAAAAGTTTGCAGATAAAATTTCGACTTGACAATTAACAATGGCGTAAACTTCACTGCGAAGCGGCGAAGACAAGCATCTTACCGTGCTGCCTCTGTTAATTCCCTTAAGCGGTAGCGGAGCAAAAACCTGTGTGACTCTTGATTTCAAACGCCTTCGGGCGATGGCAATCGGAACCGCCAATAAAAGTTGTATTTCACCCGCCTGTAGTAACAAAAAGCAGCGAGCCGCGTAACGTCTATTTATATGAAATTATCCGCCTATTTATTCAGTCTCTTCCGTTAGCCAGGATGGTTGTTTAGTCAGCGGCTCTGGTTGGACGCTGACGGGTAGGCGCGCAGGAGCGCCGAGCCGCACCGCAATCGGGCGCACTAAAATTGCCTCATGCATGCTTTAGTGGCCCCAATTATGGGGCTCACATTGATATTGACAGTCAGTGATGTCTTACTACTTTCTCTCTCTTGTTTCGCCGCCTGTTTTGCTTAGCCCCAACATTTTCCGTACCTCGCTCGTCTCAGCGCACCGAGCGGCATCCAAGCAAATCACTTGATGGCTCCTCTGGGGGGAAGAAACGGTGTGGCTCCCTCTGATTGAATGCGCCCAAGACTCTACTTAATTTCCTCAGTTGTGCTGTGCAGTGTGGCGATTTCTCTTTTTGTTTTCAGTTTTATTAGAAGTTATCAAGATTTTCCAGATTACAAACTGCCGTTATATCTGGGTACCTTTCGATATTATTTCTTCCGCTCTGCATCTTCCCGGTTCGACCGCGCCAGCCATAGCTTAGCCGCTCGGTTCGTTTTCCTTGAGTTTTCCGGTATGGCTCACCTCATGCATGCTACGCGATTCTGCTTACATCCCCCCACATGAATATGGATGCAATTGAGCAACGAGCATTATGTGAACGAGCCTTTGCGTGCAGTGTGACCCTATTTTAGAGGAAATTCTCGACGAACATGACTCCATGACATTACCTCGCGGAGAATTCATTCAGCTTATACGAGGTGCTGCTACTGCCCGTCGATGCCGCCACTACTTCATCTCTTCCCTCGCACTTTGACGGCCTCTGGTCATCGGAAAGCGCTTTAATTGCAACCTTTTGCTTTTCTTCCAAGCAAAAAAAAAATATTAATTAATTAGTCGAGTTTCTCCACTTCGTGTTTAGTTCCCCGTGAAGTCTGACTGGTTATAAATAGTTGAAATTTGCATTAAAAGATAGAAAATTGTGTTCGTGTTGCACTCCTCTTTTCATATTTAGTTGCAAAATAGATGGCACCATTCGCACGGCATTAGAGCACGCCAGTAATGATTTGTCCAATATATGTACAACCGTATTAGAAAATATGTTAGATATATAGTACACAAGCTGATAGAAATACCTACATCAAAACATTATAAACAACACTCATTAACTAACTAAAAATAGCATTCTAAATATCCTTTTAAAAGTCTGTCTGTATACAAAGACCATAAAATTCGTTTGAAAATACTATCTAGTACCTAATTAAAAATTTACATGTTAACAACTAAAGGGAGGCGATTCATAGAATACAGTTGCCAAGTGTGTATACAATTGGAACCAGTTTAAATCGGTTTGATCATAGACTAACATTATCTATTAAAAAAAAATAAATGAGATTAAACAACAAACTAATTATAGAGTTTTGTAGAAGTTTTATTTCATTTAAATTATTGTAGCTCCAATGGACTATAACTGCTTCTGCCTCTAAGGCACACTGTTTTAAAATATAATTTATACGGGCAGTAAGTTCGATATAAATATAAACGGCAATTCAAAGCTTAAAAATCAAAGTATTCGTATCGATTTTCAATTTTTTAGAACGCATGCTGAAAATGCCGAATGAAAAGTACTAAAAAATTAGTTTCTTAAGATTAAAAGATATAGTAGAGGAAAAGACATGTGATGCAAAGCACAATTGGCCAAGCAAGTACGGGAGTATTTCTTTGAAATAATTGAAGCTACTAAACTAACTAAAACATAGACTTAAACATATGAAGTAAAGAAAACACCAATTTAGTCCCCAGGTTGAAATTAACCTTGTAAGCTAAGGATCAGGATGAATGTTAAAAAATCCTTTAAAAAACTTAAGAGTTTAATGAATCTAGGCCCCATATATTAAATTATAACTATCTAAGTAGAAAATAATAATATAATTCAACCAGATAACAACAATTAGTTATGAGCCTCATTTGTACGCATTTAGATTCTAACTTTATAAATTTATAAAATCAATACTTATGAGAACACTATTGTCAGATTCAGATTCAGATATTCAGGAAGTAGTGCGCCAAAATTAAGGGGATGGTAGCTTGGGTCATGACCTACCAGAATATCAAAGTATGACCTTAGTAAAAACCTTACCGTTTTCGAGATATTTGGGTTTTTATGAAAAATTACATTTTCACTACCTTTTGTCAGATTACTGACTAGTAGGTGCACATAAAGAGACACATCTTGTATCATTTGTGGAACAACCAAGCTTTACTATACAATTTTACTGAAAATGCAGTAAAACTTGTCTGTCTTAAGCAAATTCTCATCATATTGGGTGTGTGAATATGACTCCGTCCTTTTTTGTTAAAATAAAACACATTTGCTTTTTTAGAAAATTAAAGAAAAGTTTATTCAAAGTATGCTCCATCGGCAGCTACAACCTTCTCCCATCTTTCAGGCAGTGTTGCCATTTATTAGTACACGTAAGCAATACTAAAAACGACATCTGTTGGGAAAGAGCGGAGTCATATTCACACACCCAATAGTTGTATAGGAGATTATCCTGAACTATAAAAATAGGCCTTCTACTCTATGTAATGGATTAATTAAGCTAATAAAACAATTGAAAATTGGAAACAATAATTTTTACAGATTAATTGTCAATATAACTTGACCTTGACATATAAACATACATGCATATGCAATGCAACCATCATAAAGTACTTTTATGTTACTACAGTTCTCTAGCCTAACCTGGTTTCCTCAAAGCCTCTATTTCAGATCATAAAATGTAAAATTCACGCACGTGGAAACGATCTTTTGTTCTTTTTTCCCCCAGAGAACGTTCTCTTCCGTTCAATAATTGAAAAAAGAACGCCTCTGACCTTGAAATCAGACAAACCACTTGAAATGTTCAATTCGCTCCAGATCTTGTCTGCATCGACTTAATTAAATTTTTAGAGCTTGAGCGGCAATTAAGCTATCAGCACTGACAGGCGTTAAACTTTATTATCTTCGTCGCGAAGTTTAATGACCTTAAAAGCCGCTTATGATTAAGCCTGTTTTATTTGTGTGTATATGGTAAGTCCAGTGACAGAAAAAGTATTCTTTAAATCGATGGTATGTGGTTGGATTGTTCAGTCCAAAATAAATAAAAAAATTACTCCCTGAGCTCAAGAACGCAATTGAAGTAAATTGGTGAATTTTATCACTTTACAAGCACCCGGTGATACAATTATCGTGAAAAATTGATAAACCGCCGAGCAATTATGCAAAAACATTGATATTTTTCTGTGGGTATGTTCGGTGCTACCCGATAAGGCGGAAAAAAATAGCACTCAAGTTGATTTTTAAGGTGTTTCGTTGCGAATTTATCGTAGAGACCTTGAAGAGCATATCTCCGTTGTAATGTTGTTAGCAAGCAATTGAAGAGCTGTGAATTCCAGGAAATCTTGAGTAACTTATCTGTAAGATATGTACCTCCTCGAGCTTCCGATTCCCGGTAAATTAAGACGATGGTAAGGGTGTGTTTTTCGTTAAGTCTATAAATAGGCTGCACCCTGGGCTGTCCAGATTGCTGGAAAATTTGTGTAAAACTCAAAAACGAGCGAATTCTCCTCAATGTTTGCCTCGTGTAAATATTCTGACAGAGTTCCACCTTTTTCTGGGAAACATCCTGGTCGTCCCCGGGGCGCTCCATTGCCTCCGTGCTCCGCCGAGCGGGGCTCGGAATGTTTACAAAACATACATGACAGCTCCACGTCGGAAAAGCATTCATAACGCAAAGGTGAAGCGTAATGATGTCATGGTCTTACAGCAGTAGCGCAACGCTAAATTACTCGTACTTGCCTTACCGGGCGGGTAAACAAAAAAAAGGCGCCGGCCGCCGCCGCATAATTCGAAATTCACGAGCGTGTCGCATTAGCGTTCCACTGACATGCGAACTGCGAACGTATCCCAAACAGCGGGGGGCTAGAGAAAGTAGTGGAGCCGCTACTGCGTCTGGGGCGTATTGCACTTCTCAAAAGTTGGGTGGATTCAAAAACGCATAAAATTTGACCTGACTTAAGTCATGTATTCAAAAATAGATTGGCTTACAAATCGTTGGCTCAATATCGTAGTCTGCGCATACGTCGAAGCATAATGCAGTTTTCGAATGTTTCATGCACGCTACATGCTGGTAAAAAAATCCCTTGTTTTAAGGAATTTCCTTTTGTAATTTTAATTGTAACACCGGTCTCCTTCTTAGCTTTCTTTTATTTCGACGTAACGTTTTTGGTTGGCACTCGGTTATTTTGGTATTTCGAATTATACAACTTAACACTAACCGGCCGGTGTGATATTAACACATTGAAACACTCGTCTCTTATTTAAACACCGGCCGGTTAAGTGTTAACTCCATTTTACGGTCGACCACGTTCTTGAACGTCAAATGTTGATAGCCGTGAACGTATGCTTTATTGCTCTTGACGTGCAAACCTAATATGATTTTCTACTAAAACTCAGAGCATAATATTATTCAATCGCTTGATCGAACTTGTATAGGAAACTATACATTATACTTAAATGCCACTCTTATTGAGTATATGCAAGTGGTTAAATTAGGAGATGGATAAATCACGTAAATTCAATCACCTCAAAGGTTTACGGTGGCTTAATTAATTAATTGCAATGGTGGCAGTTCCTCCCGAAGAAATCTTAATGTAGCTTTTAACGCTTGCGTTAGATATATTCTTTGACTAATTAGATCTGATCATGTATAAATGTAAATTTTAGACTGTTCATAATAATGCATAAAATCATCAACAACTTGAGGCCTGAATATCTTTTAAACTACATCAGATTTCTGTCTTTGCAACGCATAAGATTGCAATTGATCCCTCGTGATACTTTTTCATTCATGGTGCTGGAGTCTGGAATAGTCTGCCCCTATACCTGAGGATCTTGCAAAATACTGAAAATAACGTTACCTAATTTTGATTTGCATCCATGCATCTACTTATTCGCTTTTAATATTAGTTGTTCTCTTATTTTCTTTGTGTTTTCTTAGTTAGAATTACTTTACCTTGATTACTTGTATTATCAATTTTGAAATATATAGTACGTCCGCCACTAACTACACATTAACATTATAAGGAGTCCTTGTTTACTCCATTGTGCTATTATTAGAATTATTTACTTACTTTAACGCTTTTTTGCGTAAAAAATTTGGTGTTTTTGAATCCACGAATTGTTTATGAATTTAGACCACTTACGTGCAATAGAAAATACATCAAAATATATAAAAATATTTATTTATTGTGACTATTTCAAAAAGCATAGCACTGTGAAGTTTTATTTTTAATATCTTGTCTACAAAATTAATTGATCTTTTTAACGTATTAGCAATAAATTCTCAACTTTTTCACAATGTACCGCTGTAGAATTAAACAGTGTTTATTAGGGCCCATTTAAAATAATTTAATAAAATAGTCTAGTAAAATCCTCTTACAAAAAATGATTAAGTTTAACTTACATTTACCAATTACACTTAGTCACACTCTTTTTCCAATTAACAACAAATAACTATTATTGCGATCACTTTAAAATGCAGTAATTTTTTATCTTTGCAGTGTAGCACCTAGAACGTGATTGAATGACTAACTTTTCGTATGACAAATAATAAACAACGGTTACTCAATTCAGCTTTATTAGGTGTTATTTTGATTAGCATCATATTACTGAAAATTTTACAATATCAGTTTTTCCAGTCGGAAAGGTAAAATTTGATTAAGATTTTTGACGTTATGCCTTTTCAAAAGTTTCAAACCATCAGCACTTTGAAACTAGAGGATAGTTTTGGCCCATCTCCAAATTATCTAAAAATTTCAGTATTTATAGCATTTACACCTCAAATAACAAAAACAACTAAATCAAAATCAAGAATAACTAAATCAGAATCATGAGCAGTTTTATTGAAATTTCTAACAACTTTTTCAAATTCAAATGCAACAATATAAACTTCATTAATAAATATTTCAACGTGAAAAATATGCTACATGGCAACATGACTTGACACATGAATGACATATCACATGAGTCATGATAACGTAATAGATGACACGACATATGATATGGCATCAAACATTATATACGACATAACACAAAACGTAGAAGAAGATGAGAAGTGTGACATCAGAATTTATTATTATATTATTGAAATAAAAACAGTAATATTAAATGTAAGGAATTGAATTTCAAGACTTTGTTATCTTTATTGTGCTTTTTATGCCTACTTTTAAAAGTCATACTTTCATTACGTTTTGTTTTATTCAGGAGAATGATTGCGCTCGGGCAACGCAGGATAATTCAGCTAGTTTATAATAAATAAACATCACATATGAAGAAAAAATCCGTTTGCTACATCTTAGATAATGTTATGATCAAAAAAGTACTTCTACGTATTTAAACGGAGATCTTGGCTGACTAAAAATTGTATAAAATCAGCCAATTTTAGCAATTTTTGAATGAATCAAATTATTTTTTAAACTATATCAGCTATATGAAAAAAGTGTCAAGGTGGTCTTATCCCTTAACCAGTGTCTTACGTATGTTGGGGAGATAATCACAAGATACAAAATTAAAATTACTGAGAACCAGCGCTCACTTCAGTCCGGCGGCGGCGTCCGGTTCAATTTACAAACTCCGAAGCCAGGGCGCTACAAAAGTTGGTTGGGCTGGTTGTTTTTTTCGCAGCGCACCAAGGTGCAATTATCGCGATTAATTTAAAAAACTACTCGCGACTGACTCTTTTACATGTCTCGAACGGGGCTACATATTTTCAGCCACATGCAACTCTGCCGGGGTTTCGCAGTCGATGCCCAAGCCAAGCAATAAAATCATTTTTTTTTTTTTTCTTATCGATTTCTTCGATGCAATCAAGGGGCAGTATTATTTTCAAGGTGAGACTTCTTTACTTGGGTTTTAGCGAAAGTAGCGCGGGTATCCTTTCGTGATTTGTTCAGTTGAAAAGAAAAATTAAAGAGTCGTTTGGCGCTCCCCATAAGAACTCTTAATTAGGGTGATTAGAGTCGTTTTAGATATGCATATTTCCTGCCCTATGGTTTTTGTTGGAATTTATGCAAACCGGTGTTATATAAATGAATATAATCAAAACTGTGATAGGAAACAAGTGTTTTTTCTTTAGTGATTCTATAGATTCGTCTGGTATAAAACATTCTACAACAAAATCGATTCTGGCAACCTCGACAATATTTCAGCAAAGTAGTACCCTATGGAAGCTTTCAGTATAATTGATAAATTCAGATTTGAAGGTTTACAAGTATTAAAGCCTGTTTGGATCTCTTGGTTAATATTATGACTTACTGGTTTCTCACTTCCGAAATGCCAAATATTTCACCTTATATATAAAAGCAGGTGTATTTTTTTTTTAAGCTAAGAAATAGTTTTTGTTGATTTTCTCTAGAATTATCTGTGTATTTTATACTAAGATGATAGAGAAATTCAAATAATTAATTTTTATCATGGGATATTTGAAACTATCAACTAAATTAAGGGACTGTTCTACATTAAAATTATTGAAAATGAGGCGTGAGGAGAAGGTAGAGATTTACTTATATGGAGCTGGAATCACTGATTAAATGTACAGTGCTGTGCAAAACATTTGCAACTAAAACCCCAATTTTCTATGTCTACAACAAACCTTAAATTGTTAAAAACAAAAAAGCTAATACAGTATTTTATTCTTTATTATATCTAATTTAAGAATATTAAAAAACTAAAGGTAACTATTCAATAAAAAAGGAGAAATATTCGTTTTTTCATACTAAGATACAAAACTTGACATTAACAATGTTGGCGGCTTTAAATATATATTATCATTAATATTTGGTTGAATAGCCTTTATTTACAATAACTGCTGCACATCTTCTTGGCATAGAATTAAATAGCGACTCAATATGCAAAGAAGTTATATCATTCCAAGCCTTTTTTATACCATTAAAGAGTTCGTCACGGTTGTTGTAAAATTGACCCCTCATATTCTTCTTAACCAGTTGCCATAACTTTTCTATGGGGTTGAGATCTGGGGACTGTGCGAGCCATTTCAAAACTTCAATGTTTTGCTGCGAAAGCCAAGCCTGAAGAAGTCTAGAGGTGTGCTTGGGATCATTGTCCTGTTCGAAGCGCCAGCGCAGGGGCATTTCTTCCTCTGCGTAAGGGAGCATAATATTTTCCATAATGTTTTTGTAGTCCTCCGCTTTCATTATCCGTGGTATTTCATAAAGAGGTCCCACGCCCTGAGCTGATAAACACCCCCAGACCATTGTATTACCACCTCCATGCTTCACAGTTACCACAGTTTATCGCGGATTTAGTCGTTTGTTCGTCGGTCGTCCTACTTTTTGCCCTCCATCTAGCCCCACTAAGTTAAACACTCATCCGAAAAAAGGACAGTTCTCCATTTTTCTAGGGGCCATTCAAAATGACTTCGAGCAAAGACAAGTCGAACTCAGCCATTTTCTTCGGAAAGTAGTGGCTTTTTCGCTGGCCTGTAGTTCTTAAGATCGGTTTCTATGGCTCGTCTTCTTACTGTCGAAGGATCCACATCCAGGTTTTATTCGAAAGGCCGAGATTTAATTAAAATTTAAATTCCACGATCCTCAGCCTTTGTCGTTTTCCTTGGTCTACCACCCTTTATGAATATTTTCAATACTCCCAGTCTTTTTAAAACTGCTTATAATTCTGGATATTTTAGGTTATACCATCTGTGTGAACAAATATTATTCGGTTTTTTATTTCGTTGTAAAATTATTTACCCCCATTTTAAGAACTTTTAGTTTAATTGCGTTTAAAGGAAAAAAATATTTTAATAATACACTTCCGCGCATAGACCTGACCGACAGACTGGATTATACGCCCTGCAGTAGTTGGATCGGGACAGAAAATTATTATTATTATTTTTTATTAACTATATATGGAATAAAAAATAACAGTTAACTAACAAAGTACTGCCAATTCTCATTTATTCCATATTGATATATAAAGTTGCAAATGTTTTGCACAGGCAAAATCGTTACGTTGAATAAAAAAATGGATATTGCTCCCTTATTATGGGATATTACATTCTGCTATTGTTATATCTGGAAACTAGACATAATAAAGAATAATGCACTGTACAACTTTTTTTGGTATCATATCAGTGGTTTAGGAAAGGGTTCCTAGCTATAAGCATTGACTTTTGGACCTAAACCAAATCTTCCATATACTTGAATATAATTGCTCATTATGATTAATTATGACCTTATAGAGGGTCAATCAACAATCATCTTGTGTCTAAGAGCATGTATGTGAGTCATTGCAGATCAATTAGCTTGAATCTCACTTCATTCATTTTGATTGCACTTTATGGTGGGCACTTGTTCTCATGTTTGCGCTCTCATGCTCTATTTTCATAAGCAACTTGAAGATCTGGAGGCTCTCATGCTTGATTTGGATCTCGATTCAATGGGCCTAGATGATGAAAGTCCTGAGGATGATGATCAACGTCAAACATTCGATAATAGCGCTCTCGAACCAAGTGAATCAATGGAATAATGAATATACGAATAATTGCTCAAAAAAATGAGACCTTTCCACTACTTCGATTTTCATCATTTTTGGCATACATGTATATCTTGACGCCCTTTATCATATATCTCATTTCCAGCTCTGGACACTCAAAGGAAGCTGTTACTTACCGGCCTTGAAAATTCACACTGCTTCCAAACTTCTCATTTCAATTTACATATATATGTTTCCTCACTGTCATTTCAAAGTACATTAGTATATGATATAACTACAGCAATCTAAAATCCAAACTCAATCTCTGTTGGACACTAGAAGGACCTAATGTTCAAAAGGTTTTCGCCCTCTAGTTCCCCTGTTTTTTGATATACGAAATAAATATGGTACTTCCAAACTTAACTCATAAGGACACATCCATGTATGGTATAGGTATGGGATTTTCTTGCTTAGGTCCAAGCGGAGCCGCTTATAGCCAGGAACCCTTTATAATGATCTGTAAGAAACTATGATTTTAGTTGCAAATGTTTTGCACAGCACTGTATGTACCTAAACATTTAGTATACAATTTACTCAATTAAAATTTTAAAAACGTTTTTCTCAAAATATTTTATCTTTTTTCACCTGGCGTGGATGATTAAAAAAACTACTGGATCGATTTTTCTCAAAATTGAACACAATTTTTTGCACATTAGTAATTTTTTTACGAATAATAAGACAAAAAACTCGAAATCTCTTTCCACTCTATTGAAACGGATCTATTTATCTTTAAATTGAATAAACCTGATACGGGTTACAGTAATATCTTTACTGATTAATAATTTATTTGAATTTTTTGCTTCACATTTGCCGTCTATTTTTCTGCGTATGAATTGTTTCACAATTGTGAAAATTCAAAAACCTTGCTTCACTTCGATTGGAATGGAAAATCATTTAAATTCACACGAAATTTCTGTTCAATTTACGATAAATGTTGTTCTTTTAGCCAACTGAGAATTTTCAATCACGTTATCCATCAACACAAGAAGAAAAAAAGTAATAAATTTTTACAGACAATTTTGAAAAACGTTGACACCTTTCTAGACTTTTGCATTATTTCAGCTAATCTAGTTCAATTTGTTTATCTTAGCTTAGAACAGATCAACTTTTACTACGATGCAAAAGAAATAATCGCAAAGCAAGTCAAACAAATTTTATTGGTTTTGAGGAGGTAGGTGGATATTTAAAAATGTTTGCAAGTTTCTTTAAGATGAAATATTCATCTTATTAAAGAAAATATTTTTTGATCACATTGAAGGAAGAAATAGGAGCAATTTGCAAGGTATGCTAACGTATACTATATAAAGCGAATATCAATCGCATGTACATATATTCTGTCTAAGCCTGTCACCATTAATTAATTTTTAAAACAAATAAAAAACCGGGTAGATCCCAACAGGTCATTTTAAATGAACTCAGTCACTCAGAAATTTTATTCCTTATTAATTAAAAAGGAGAGCGAAATTTCACGATTTTTAACATCTCAAGTTTAAGTTTTTATTTCTAAACTAGATATTTATCATTTAGATAAATATGGGAGCAGATTGAAATTGAGGTCTCACGGATTTTGATGAATATGTAAATAATTTTTTGTCGGACGACATATTTCACTTTAAAGTTTGGCACACATTTTTTGTGTGCAAATGTTGAAAATAACTAATATTAGGCTGTTAAAATTATTCATAAATTATTCCTACTTCATTTTTCAAAACACACTACGAACCGCGTGCAGCTATCGTACTGCCCGCCGTGTAGAAAGAGTGCGGCCGAGGTGCAACCACTGTTTATTTTTACTCGGGAACGTTTCTAATAAATTTTATTATGCATTTTTACTCTGAGTGTATGTATGAAAAACTGGCAGATCCCAACAAATATGTTGAAATATCGCACTGAGATAATCATTCTTTGAAAATTCTAACTAAAAGCCCACAGCATATCACACATTCAAACGCTCAAGGATAATAATAATGCATGTATTGCACATATCTCCGCATGTTAAATGCTCATCATCATCCTTATTATACATACAATTTCCTGTCTTGTCGGTATCTAAGCCCGGAAGCCAACTTGGGTAAGCCCCAAAGCAATTGCTGTTTCAAATTTAGTGTGAGTCGTGTTATAAAGGCAAATATTCCTTTCCGTGACGAGTATATCTAGCAATAAGTCGCAGAATTCATGCAGAATAGAATTTATGCAGATGAGTTTAAATTTTATTCGGTGGGAGTGGGTTTTAAATTCCCATAACCGAAAAAGACGAATTCCACTGCGAAGGCAGCAAAGCTGGCAAAAATCGAAATCAAAATACAAACTTATATTGAAAATAAAATTGGATTGTTACAAGATTGTGAATATAATGACAATCATAGTAAGAAAAAAAACTTCCCAAAACACGTCCATTTCCCCTAAACAATCGGAGTCATTAAGCTCTGGCTATTTTTAACCCAATCACGGTCTCTCAGTTTGTCCGGCAGCGAGTGATATAAAAACGAGACCATAATTCATCGCTCATTAAAACGTCATCGTCGTGGTCGTCGTCGTCGCGGCTCCGGACCACGCGAACAGGAGCGTCTTACTAGTGCTTTCGGCTGTGGTGGCACTTTTCCAGCATCAATTGCACTCAATAAAAGATACATCAGTCCTGGGGCTTTGGGGCCCCAGGGGACGCTGGGTATTTTGAGGAAAAGTGACATCACATGGACTTCCGATAGTCCACATAAATTTAGCCCAAAGTGATTCAGTCCATTTTTCTGAAGAATGCGGGAAGTCTTTAACCGAGTGTTTTACGGGTTGGTTCTTAATTTGAACTTAATTCGCCTGAAATATGAAGATTTTGGAAAATTCACAGAAATATATTCTGGTCATATTGTGGCAGTAAGTAATATATCTATTATTGTATCAGTTATACATATGTCTCACTATTCTATAAAGTAACTTACTTTTTCAAATTCTATTAAAACCAGAATTGTCAACTTCTTGGGCACAAACTACGGGTCAGTCAAATGTCGTCCAATTGTAAAGCGAGGTAACACTCGAATAGTAGTAGTGTTTTCTTTACAAAATGCCTTTTGACGTCTTTTAATAGAATAACAATGTAATTTCCACCAGAAACCCTGGTCACAAAAAGTGTGATCACAACAAGCCTATAATGGCCTTAGTGTGTCTTCCGACCTTTACAATCTCTAATCTCTAAAGGGTGGACCATCGGCTGGTTTCTTTTTAAAAATGCTATAAATTAAACACTGTTCAGTATTTTTTAAAGTTTGTCGATTTATTGAAAACTGCAAACCTTTCGATTAGTTATGCAATATGACTTCATTTGAATGACTGCCTCTGGCTTCGTTTCAACCCAATTTTGCAGCACATTTTCGATGGTTTGAAGTCCTATTTCACGAATAGCTCGACCAATATTTTGCTTAAGTTCCTGAATCGTTTCTGGACTGTCACAATATCTCCAAAACACCTGATTATACAATTCTTGAGCTTAGAGTGCAAAAGAGCGATTGTTGCACAGTTTGTGTGGCACGTAGCGCTATCGTGCAGGAACCATAGCTCGTCTAAGTCCAATTTCTCAATTTCTGGCCAAAAAAATTATCATGCCTTTGTAGCACTCTCCGTTGACTATAACGTTATTTTCATCTTCATCTTCGAAAAAAAATCGGCCAATAATACCGCCTATCCAAAAATCACACTAAACAGTTACACTCTGAGGATGCATTGGCTTCTTCACGATTTCGTGGGTGGTTTCCGA
Organism: Dysmachus trigonus; assembly: GCA_949715965.1. Taxonomy (NCBI): domain Eukaryota; kingdom Metazoa; phylum Arthropoda; class Insecta; order Diptera; family Asilidae; genus Dysmachus; species Dysmachus trigonus. The sequence goes on from OX454322.1 coordinate 51,090,960, forward strand.
GTCCCAAATACGGAAATTTTACTTGTTTACATAGCCGCTGAGGTGAAAATGCGCCTCATCCGAAAGACGATTTTTTTAGCAAAATCGAAACCAAATAAAAGCTGCTCTAAAACAAATAGAGAAGCAATAACAAAGCGTGTGATCATTCTGTTTCAGTTCTCCAGTCAATTAGACCTTATCATGGAATAATTTGAGATGTTCATGCAGAATTTTCCTCAAGCTAGTGCGGGTAATGTTCAGTTGCTGAGATTGTGGCGAGTTGAAAGTGTCAAGTTTAGGTGCACACTTTCGGCAACAAAAGCAATATTCTCGATTCAGCGCATAGGACGAACAAGAGGATAACTTGTGTTAGCATGCCAATCTCACGAACTTTCTTCACAAACCTGTAGACACCAGGCGCTTTATAAATAAATTATCTATATTTCCCAAACTTGTTCAAGCGTAGGTTTATTCATTTCATACCGCGGAGTTATGATACTGTGTTTCTGCTAATTTTTGGAACGCGGAAGAGCTGTTTGTATCAAATTAACATGTAATTTAAAAAGTAATCAACAAATGACCTTTAGTTCTTGTAGACTTTACTCTTCAAATAATCTCAGAATTAAATCTAGAAGATGAAAGTCGCATGATCTCAGCCCAGTGACTAACTGAGCTCGTTGTTTCGTGCAAGAATGCTGTTCGAAAATGTTATTATTTTTCCCCAACGATTACAATCGCTTTTAAAGTAGTTACATATAGATAAGCACTTTTTTCGGTGTTTTCGAAAAAGCTACGTCAAGACTCTTTTAGCGTTGACTCACCTTCGAAGAAAAGACGTTTAAAATATTTCGTAATACCACCAAACATCTATGTAAAGTCTATTCAATATGAACAAAGCTTCCGCACTATTTAGCACTATTTAAAGAAATTATCGTCTTAAATAACACACCCTATTATCACAAAAATCGAGTAAAGTGCAAATAATGGAAACTATTTCCAATATTGAGGTCATTTAAATTATTTCAACAATTAGCATATTTGCAAAATTTAAATTCATTTTTCAGATACGCAGTTTCAAATGTGGGAGTAAATACAAAATTCAGAAAAAATATATTATTTTGGTTCATTTAAGGATTTTAGTTTTATTTTTATTTTTTGAAAATTGTTAAAACGTAAAAATATATAACTTCAATTTTTTCCCGATAGATAGCGCTGCATGACAAGCAGAATTCGGATATTCATTGAACTGAATCAGCTGTTTTACGGTCAGATCTTTTAATGAATGCTTGCTACTGCTGGACCAAGGAATTCTAGCTCTTAGAGTCTCAAGTCTTTTAAAAATAACAATTTACAATTTCAAGAATTAATCAGAGCACATCGTACGTCACTTTCCTTGTTATATTTATATTTTCTCATTCAAAAATAGCTTAACAACGAAACAAGAATATTTCTTATTAGTCTGTATCATAAATGTACATATAATGATCTTTAACATGTGAAGTGCATTCTACAGTTAATTATTTCATAGTCAGGTATTTTGTTCTCTTAATCAATTTATTTTTAATAAATCACGGGAATCTGCTGTTCTGTTGGCTCTCGTGCCACCTTAGACCGATAGTCGACTTTTCACTTCACGAGTTTTATTTATACATTCGCTGTCGATTCCAAGCAGCGCAATCGAAATAGCTCTTTGTACTTTTGGCTATTTTTAGCATTTTGATCCCACTTACAGCGCACACCTCTGAGAAATGAAATTTTTTCGCAATCGAAAGTCTTTAGCGCGGCACGGATTAATTTGAGGTGAAACGGTCGTTTGCTGTGCGAGGGAATGGGCGACTTTGACGAGCAAAAATAAATCTCAGCGCGTTTTCATGTTTTCATCCGGAGGCTAGTAGGGCGTGCTCTAATTGGAGGAGCTAGCCGATGAATTTTTTATGGGCACATGGGGGTTGCTGCCTCATTTAATTAGATCGGAGGATAAAACGCCCACGAACGTTTAAAAAAAACTTATTTAGTCGACTTAAGAGCACTTAAGCACATCGTCAACTTAAATCACGCCAGCTGAGATATTGCCTCATATTTGAAGTAAAACCGGCTAATCCGGTGTTTAGGATATCTTTTTTGCCTCCGCAAATATCTTGACCATTTATTTATCTTTCCATATTTTTGAATCATCGTTCAATGAAAGTTTACTAAAAGCAATATTTCGATTCGCTCCGTTCCCAGCCAATTGTGCGGCAAGTGCCAAACATCACTTGTGTAAACTTTATCAATTGTTTGAATTCTGAACACACGGAAAAGTCTGATTTAGCCGCCACGAACGTCGTAAGTTTTCACGATTCTGTTTATCTACGCCGCGCTGCGAGTTTAAAAAATCATCGCTTTCGGTTTCATTTTCAAATATTTGCAAGAGGTTTGCACAATACAATATGCAAATTGTAGTGGAAAAGGAAATTCGAAAATTTGTTTTTCAAGCAAATTTGAATTGGATTTAAATTGCGCTATATATAGTATTTGCTTTATTTCAAGGTTACTAGAAAGTAGTTAGCAAAATGAAAACAGCTGCTAGCCATATTTCAATTCAACTAGAAAGTATGTCAAATTTTCTCGTCGATGAGGAAAAACCCAAAAAAATTTGTTCGCAATACAATTACAGAGCATTCATGATTGAAATTAAGAAAGAAATATATGTTTGCAGCTTCTATACAAAGCTCTTTCATTTATTCAATAATTTTCTCAGAACTTGAGTTGAAATATTACGCAAATTAATGAAGCCCGACATTTCAGCCATTGAACTCTCAATTAAATTTCAGATCCTATTTCATATTAGGTTTTTCCTAGAATGTTTTTAATTAAGTTTAAATGCGAATTGTGAATCAGAAAACTGTTTTATGATATAGCATGGGTACATAGTGAAGACCTTTTAAAATTAATTCAATCAAGGAACCAATCAATCACAATTGTTATGTGCTCAAAGAAGTTATATTTAAATAAATTAAATTAATAGTTAGAAGTTAATATTTTTTTGCGTGGATAATTCTTTATCTTGTGACAACATAGTGAGAAGTATGCATATTAGAAAGTTCCAGAATATTAAATAAATTCACATACGTCCCGAAATAGAAACCTAGGAAAAATTTGGATGAAACATCATTAGCTTAATAAATGGGAAATATCTTTCAGTTTTCATTAGTAATAAATATTTCTAAGTAAAACTAATGATTGAAAATAGCTGTTTAGATGCCTAGATTACATAACCACCATAGTATAGTAGGAAATAAATAAGTGAAAGTGAAAAAGACAAAAGAGACCTTATTTTGACCATATTTGAGCAATCATGACCATTTGCTGGTTTTTTTCTGAATTACATATTATTTTAACACAGGCAGCACTTCCGCATTTAAAAAATGAACAGAAATATAGTATCATATCTCCGCGGTACAAAATGAATAGATTTAACGCTTGAGAAATTTTGACAAATATCGAAAATTTATTTCCAAAGTGAATGCCGTGCTGCTAAAATAGTGCGATAAGAAATTTCGGTCGAAATAATGCAACAGTTTGCGAAGAAAGTTCGTGAGATAGGCATGCTATTGATCACACATGTTATCCTCGTGTTTGTCCTATGTACTCAGGCCGAGAATAGTATTGAGAATTCTGCATGAAGACTTTTGGCCAAAAATTGAGGAATTGGACCTTAATTAGCTCTGATTTCACCAGGACAGCGCTGCGTACCACACATGCCATGCAACAATCGATATTTTGCGCTTTAAGTTCAATAATCGTTTAATCAGCCGTTTTAGAGAGATCCCATGGCCACCGCGTAGCTGTGTTTTGATGCCATTGAACTTTGTTAGGTTGACAGGATAGGTTACTGCCACACCAGCCGAGGTAGCCCTTGAAATGAAATCATATTTCATAACTAATCGGAAGGTTTACTTCTTTCAGTAAATCAAAAAACTTTGAAAATTATCGAACAGTGTTTATTTTATAACATTTAAAAAAAAAAACTAGCAACGCTTTATTATCTAAGTACTTTTACAAAATAAGAACTCTTCAGAATATCATAAATATATTTTTGGTTCACTAATCTGTTATTCAATTCACTTCGGATGACAATGAAATTGAAACTTTATGCTAGATATTTCCATACTTCTTTTTGCAACAAAAATTGGCTCTTGTGGTGATATTTTCCTTTTACAGGAAATTGAATCGTAATTTGCTTTTATATACACATTCGAACTCAAGGTTCTTCTGGGTTTAGAATTTAGAATGCGTGTATACTGTTCAGCAATTTCAATTATGTGCCTTATCGCCCCGCATTAATTAAAACAACAAATTGTCCTTGTAACACAAAGCTTGGCTGTAAATTAAATAAACGTTGGTAGACAGAACCGCCAATTTTCGCAGTGGAGTGCCGTCCTACAAACCCCCCCCCCCCCAATTTTCCGTGGGTCTGTAAGTTGAAAGAGGAGACGACGGTTGGGTTGAGTTGGGGGTCCAATTCCCTAAAATATATCAACCTATTTGGAAGTCGGGCTCTGTGCCGGAAACTAATAAATTGCTTGGTCGTTTCTCGACGAGTGTGTGTGTTTGTATGTTTATGCGAAAGGGCATTGTAAATTGCGCCTAATCTCGGACAGGGGCGGCGGATGGCGCCGATTGGAAAGGGGGCATAACGGCTGAAGAGCGTTGAAAGCATTCCCAGGAGCTCATTAGAAAGGAAATATTTTGTGAAATATGCAAAGTAAGCAGTTCATCGAATTCCTCGACGGATACCCGCGTGTTGCCGCCCGTTGCGCGCGTGTCGGTCGCTGTGAAGCAGTTGACCTACATTTTCGATCGCTCGCTGCACGGCGGAACTGCAACTTGGCTCCCGCGTTCTATTTATACATACATATCTGTGAATTTCCGAGGGAAAGTTTACATAAGTTGGCTGCTGCTGCTGCTTCTTATGGCTTTCGCTACACGGGCGCACTCTGACGACGATGAAACAAAGACGTCCGCAGCCCGTCGCAATCAAGGCAAACTTTTACATCTCTTCGACAGCCCGCTGAAGATGGTTTTTGTTCCGCTGGGTGCTGTGTCGCCTCGGTCGTTTCGTGCAGCAGCGAAGCGATTTTCCGGCAGCGAACGACATCGTCTGCTTGAATAGCCCCAAGGGTACTCCCCGGGGGAACTGAGCAAATCGATAAACCCCTAAAAAATAAATTCAAGAAGATACCCCAGCGTTGCTGGTAGACACTTTAATACCTCCCTAGAAATTTATGAATGGGGCAAACCTACGGCGCGGCTTAATTTTGTTATTTTCTGGCAGCTTTATTGCCCCAATCAGGCGATTGCTTCGCATGAGAATTCGGCTGTTGCAAAAAAAACTACTGTGTCTTCGTTCTTTGTCATATCTACATATATGATCGTAAAATAGAAGCTTTTCAAACGTTCTTTGATTGTTCATCTTTATGAGTTTGTTTTCGTTTCTGGAGTTCCTCAAAGGTCTATACTCGGTCCGCTGCTAGTTTTTTATTTTTATTTATTAATGACCTGACCTCAAAAATTATCTCTGACTGCCTTTTATATGCTGACAATCACTCAATTTTTTGTATAATTTAACAAATTTCGATATTCTTCAGCGTGACCTTACCGCTCTTGAAGATTCGTATGTTGATAACCGTCTGTCCATAAATGTTTATAAATGTTTCCTATACCTTCAATAAATCCCCTGTGGTGCGCGCTGATCATATCGACTTAGTAAATTTATCAGGAATTTGCCAATTCAAAGATATGGGTGTAACCTTTGATAATATGATAGATTTAATTTCGATGCTCATATTGACGATATTTGCAGAAGAAAGAATTTCTGGTTTTATTTTACGTCTTTCGATGATACATTAAAATTAATAAAATTAAGAGCGTACAGAGGAAATTTACTCGAAACCTCTTTAGAAAGTTCGATAAAATCAAGATTTCTTATCCTGATAGACTGCCCATTCTTGAACTATCACCACTTGTGGACTGAAAGGTTTTATATCGATGAATGTACGCTTTATTATATGTAGTATATAAAAGAATTTGGACTAAACCCTTGATTGATGATTTGACCATGCGAGTGCGTGCATTCTACAGTAGGTAATAACAATATTTTCATTTCAATAAGCATGTATAGTTTCGTTTCTATTTACACTGAGAGAAAATAGAATGGGAATAATGTAATCCTTATAATAACAACTTTCAAATATGATTTTTATGTGATCTCGGATCATGTTTTCGAAGTGATAATGTAATATAATTTTGTATAAGTGTAGATACCTAGTTTTTTTTAATGGTATTTAATTCGAAAATGCTGACCTATTAACCTGATTGTTAGATATGTGTATAATAGGTTACGTTTACTGAATTCCGCCATATCATTTCAACCAAATATGTATTTTAACACTAGAACTGCCGGCGCGCCGCTTGTAATTTTAAACATTTTCTGCACCATTAAAGTAGTATTTTTCACATCTCTGTCACAGCTATTGGAAATAAATAAATAAACATCCAAAATCCCCATTCACCCCTTTTATAATCCGACCATAGCCAGAGCTTTTTTATCAAATTAATTTGCTTGTCGAATTAAACGGCTGAGTTAAAGTTTCGTCGTAATTGATGCACTTCGTTTCGGCCGCTCTATCTGGGTCAGTGTAATAACGCATTTTATACCAATTTAATTAAATGCAAATTCAACCCGAACTAAATTGCATGCGAGGCGTGCCTCGAAGCAGTTCTGAGCTGTGTACTGGCTGCCGGAATTCGCAATGAATGGGGAAGTCGACGCTCGGTGAGGTGCTCTAAGTCGCCGCCTTGCGCGATTAATCACTCTTTTGTATACACTTTCAAAGGTTAACCTGTATGAGAGCTACGTGAACCATTGACGCCATCGTTCCGCAAACTAATTTATTATTTAACGCCGTGCTGCTTACAGCCGTGAACAAAGTATTATGCTAATTTTTTCGGGACTATATTTTATCCACGACATGTGCAATCCTTTACTTTGTAGAGAAATTTCGGTGATGACGAAAGTTAGAAATTGTTTGCAAACTTTTTATACGAATGCATTTTTGATTGATCGTCATTAAGTTTAATGGTTCTGTTTTATTGTCTTTGCCCCAAATACCTTCAGTTGTATAAGTTGTTATACATAGTTTCTTCAAAGGATATAAAATAAACTGATGTAAAATCATAAAAGTATTGAAGATTTTGAAGATCGTAAAATACGCCTATGAGACTGCGACAACTCCTCAAAGAACCACAATTTCTCTTCAAAATTACGCTATGCACTATTCAAACCACTATAAGCTTGAAGTTATTGAATTTAAGGAAAACATTTTATATATTTATATATAGCTGAAATTATATATTACCATGTTTCCATCTAGAAACACAGGTTTTCGTGAATTTAGTTAAAACTCTACGAAACGAGTTGGGTTGAGTTGGGTTTCATTGACAGATTGTCATTTGCTGTAATATATTTTTTCGACTCCGTCTTGCAATAAAACTCTCTAAGATCATCATCTTTATGTGTCAGTCAGTCGATGAACTCAGGACCACTTCTGGAGCGTTCATGCCACTTGAAAACCTTTGACCGCCCCAGAGAATCGTTGAATAAATACTTTTACAACATTTGCAACGTTTTCAGACCATTAATTTTATATTTACCACAAAATTACAATTTTAAAAATCGCAAAAATCGAAGAGAGGTAAAAAAATAATGTTAACAAAATGCTGAGTGATCACAGCACAAATATCAATTTATAACACCACAAATTAGAGAGAATGTGAATGAAAGTCCTATCAATCCAGCAAAAAAAAAGTATTACAATCGGTCCATAAATGGCACTGTTCGGTCAAAAGTCCCGTTTCTTTCTGATCATGGTAATATAATATGTAAATAGTATGAGAGATTTCGCTGAGTTTACACTACTATATTAGAAAATAGCGGTGCCCGCGACTTTGTTTGTGTTTACCTGAAGATTTCTTTGAATATAAATTAAAATATGTTATTGAAAAATTACACTATTTAATCATTTTATAACTGTTTCATGGAAATCAACCACCGGAAACTTGAAATTTAGAACATAGTGGATGTAGATAAAATTTATCATAAATGTTTACATAGGGTATTAGCTACAACTACATCAATTTTCATAAATACCGTCCCGTAAATTTGCGTGATGTGTGCACAAAGAAACAAACAGAATTTAATTTGCCATGATTCCAAATCAGAAGCCCTAAAATGCCTTTTGTACCAACTTTCATTTAATTCCACTACATTTTTGAAATTTTGCTCGCCATATTGGATTCGCCATCTTGAAATTCCAAATGTTGATAATAAATTTGAAATCAATGCCCTTAAAAACTCCCAAGTACCAATTTTTATGGTAATTGCATGAAGTTTAAAATTGTTTGTAGTCATCTTGGGTCCGTCATTTGAAGACCCTGTATTTTAAGAGAATAAATAATAACTTAAACATTAGCACAGGACATATGCTATAACTATAACAAGTTTTTTTAAAACTCGTTTAGTAAATTTTATGTGATGAGTGCACAGACGCTATTCGGTTACAGTTTTATTATAAAGGCTGTTTTTTGAAGAGCTGAAAAATGTCTAATAGGGATACTGTTAAATGAGTTATAATTTATTGCAAGGCTTCATTTCATTTTTACTCGGTGAGATCTAACAAATAATCTTGGAATGATATACACCGCAGCAACGATAACAAATCTAGGGAATTTATTTCCGAAATCAGGACTCAGTTATAAAAACTTACAGAGTACTTCGTGAATTTTATGGACCGAACAATCGCCCATCAGAGCGGTAGCCATGATCCGCAGCTTTTTGCTTTCAAAAGATCAGAACATTCAAGTTAACAACTTGTGGTTTCAACAGGACAGCGCTACGTCCCATACAACGACTGAAAAACTCGAAGAATAATTTGGCGAAGATCCTGTTTCCAGAATTGGATCTGTCAGTTGGTCACCAAGATCGTGTGATATGAATAGACCGCTGGACTATTTTTTGTGGGTATAGGATATCTGGTCTATGCTGATAAACCAGTTTCGATTGATGAATTGGAAAATGCTCGAAAGTCAAAAATTGAATTGATAGGATGCGTTATGTAATTGGCGTTCATATGCCCCCATTCGAATTTAAATATTAAATGTAAAAAAATTATCTTTCGGATAAAACCATGGTAATTTGCTCAGTTTTATGTTTTTATTTATTTTATTTAAATTCAAAATCCGGATGCGCTTAAATAAACGGCCTTTATATATATTAATATAGATAAACGAATATCTTTAGTATCCTAACCCCCATGAGGAATATCGTGATAATTCTATTATTGGAAATAATGACTTAGCCTCGAAGGTATAAAAAAGCAAAGTTTCATTAAAATTTGCGCAGTAGTTTTTGCCTGATGCTGTCACAGACACAAAAACATCAAACAACGCGCCAAAACTCCCTCAGCTCCCAAAATAAAAATATTGACTTTTACACCAACGTTTTGTTTTTAATGTTTTGTCCTTTTATCGACTTGTGCGTAATTTATTTTACTTTTATGTTTTATACAGACATATAAAAGTCGAATATAATTGATTGCCCAACGATGTTGCCCGAACAAATTCTCTTAGAAAGCTGATAAAACACAAATTTATATGTAATGTAAACTCTCTGGAATAAATATCGTTTTCAATTATGTCCCTCTTTACTGACCACCTCTCGCCGCAGCCCATCGAATCGATTTAACCAAAATTTAATAGCACCCCCGCCAGCATTCTCCACATCCACTTGATATTCAAGAACTGTTTCGAACCGAATAACGGACCAGGCGAGCCCTATATTATTGCACATAAATCACGCTTTCGTATCTCTTCAAAAGGAAGCTCGAACGACTGACTCTTTCCGAACGGGGTCATGGGAATTTAAGTTGAGTGTCGAGTCGTCCGAAAAAAGGAGCATATTTACGACTTCGAAGGAGATTGAGTCCGCTGATCAGCTGTGACCCCCGCACGAAGCGAAGCGGACCTGCACAAGTTCTTATGCTTCTCGTGCTGCGACCTCGCGAAGAGGGCTAAATTTCAAGGATTTCACTAAATTGCTTTTACGTTTTCACTAACAAATTTCCCATCAGCAGAAGTTCCACAGTCCGCCGTCGCGTCGGGGGACGGACGCTCCTGCTGTAGTTGCTGTGCCCCAGATCAATACCGAACTTGTGATTCACGTAGGCGCCTCAACGTGCGGGCGCTTGGCCCCCGAATTTCCATTTATTGAAGAAAATTTATTCGCAAGCCAGACACTGACACAAGTCCGCCTGCAAAACAGCGGTGCACGGTGGTTGTCGCTCGTCCGGGGGACACACTTTCGAGTTCTATTCTATATTTATGAAAAAGTTTTTACCAGCAATAAGTCAATGCCAGTCGATGACCTCGTTTCCCCAGTCTCAGCCAGTTCAGTTCGCCCTCTGCAAGACAAGTGCGTACCCCCGCCCCCAGCCCATAATTGCACGATTGCTTGCTCTGCTTCTTGCGCTGCGAGGGCCTAAACTACCCACCTGTGTGTTTCCATTTCTTTTGAACGCGGGAAGGGATCGTAACAAGCCAAAGTGGATTACGTGCTCTGACTTGTTTGAAGGCATCGTTCTCCTCCTCCTCCTCCTCCTCTTCCTTGTCTTCAGCGCCACACCAGCACCATAAGCTGGGTTTGGCGGAGAGGATTAAAAAAAAAAACAGATCCCAGCAGGGGGTCAGGAACAACACAGCGAGGGAACGAGCTCAGATCAGCTCCCTGGGGACTATATTGGCTTTCACGTTCAGTTCAACTTATTTACCTTTCCCTCCCCTGTGGCCAATCTCTGAATAGGGTTGCCATAAGACACTAAAAAAAAAGCAATTTATGTATTACTACTAGTACCTACGATGTTCCGGGCACAATCATTCTATTAAAAAAAACCAAAACGTAAATGTACCAGAATACTCAAAACCTTAAATGAATGGAAAATCTTGTCCTAAAAAATACTTCAAATCAGTGCCCAAAATTCAAGTCCAATTTGTCTGTCTTACATTTAATATTACTGGTCACGTTTAACAAATTACATCTGTCATGTCCTATGTCATGTCATGTGTCTTGTCTTGTATCATATCATCTCATGTCATATATCATGTGATGTGTCATGTCATATGCGATATCATGTCTGTCACGTATCATGTCATGTCTTGTGTCATATCACTGTCATATCACATGTTATGTATCAAGCGTAATGTCTTGAGTCATCTCAGGTGATATGTCATGTCATGTATGGTGTCATATCTCGTGTTATGTTATTTTCATGTCGTTTACTGTAATGTTGTGTTATGTCGTCTTGTGTCATGTAATGTATCATATCATATGTCAAGTGTTATTATTAAGCAGCATGTCAAAGTAAACAAAAGAGCCCACCGAAGCAAAAAAATTAATTTTTCTATCATAAAAGCGAAGTGTAAATTAGTGTAAAATTGTTGATTCATGTTAATTTGTAGCCTATATCCACCAGGAAGACATAAGCTTGTCAGTGGTTAAATCGCATCAACAGTTCCAGAGATTACGTCTAACAAACAAACAAACTCACAAACTTTACGTATTTTTTATATTATATTTCAGTATATAAAGGGTCATCCAAATGTGACGCCTAGATGTCAGCACTACATAATTTTTACACGTGACATATTTTCAAATGACATAAGCCATTTTGTTTTATTAGGAGGTAGTACAATTTTAACCATGGACAGGTACACATTGCAACAACGCGTTTACATCATTCAAACTTTTTATGAAAATGGGCGTTCTTTGAAAAATACCCATCGCAAAATTCGTGATTTTTTTGGTGTAAATAATCGGCCAAATCAATCTTCAATTCAAAGATTAGTGAAAAAATTCGCAGAAACTGGTTGTGTTACTGATAAACCAAAAAGTGGAAGACCAAAGTCTGTACGCACAAATGAAAATATTGCTGCTGTTAGTGAAAGTGTTGAAAATTAACCGACAACATCAATTTCGCGTCGTTCGCAAGAATTGGGCATATCTTATGGCTCCTTATGGAGGATTTTGCATAAAGATTTGCATTTACACGCTTATAAAATTCAATTAACCCAGGAATTGAAAGAAAGAGACCATTTACAACGTCGTAATTTCGCTAGTTGGATTATTGAACAACGAACGACAGATCCATTGTTTTCAAGCAAAATTTTGTTTAGTGATGAAGCTCATTTCACAATGGATGGATTCGTCAATAAGCAAAATTGTCGTATCTGGGGTGATGAAAATCCTCGTGTTATTCATGAAAAATCTCTACACCCACAAAAAGTTACTGTTTGGTGTGCATTTTGGGCAAATGGAATCATTGGGCCATTTTTTTTCGAAGATGATGCTGGAAATGCTGTTACTGTGAATGCTGAGCGATACCAATCAATGTTGAGAGGCTTTTTATGGACACAGTTGAGTCATATTGATGTGTCTGACGTCTACTTCCAGCAAGACGGTGCTACATGTCACACAACTCGAGAAAACATTACGTTTTTGCGATCAAAATTTCCTCAACGTGTAATTTCACGAAATGCAGATTTCAATTGGCCTCCAAGGTCATGTGATCTAACACCATTAGATTTTTTTTTGTGGGGTTTTTTGAAAAGTCGAGTGTATGCTAACAAGCCACTAACAATTAATGATCTAAAGAACAACATTCAAGTTGCAATTCGTGAAATAACACCAGCAACATGTCGGAAAGTCATTGAAAATTTCGATATTCGGATTGATGCCTGCAGACGCAGTCGTGGTGGACATTTGAATGATATTCTATTCCACTTATAATTGTAATGGATCATACTTTTAATAAAAAAAAACAGCTTGAAAAAATTGCAAATAGTTTGTGTTTTATTTAAAAGAAACATGTAGGCGCGTTTTTTGGATGACCCTTTACATATATGTTGAAGTCCGGTTTATATGTTAGACACACAGTACCTTAAAGTCTAAATTAATAATTTGTAAATTACTCATTTAGCACAAAATATTCATAAGTGATGTGGTGGCACACAACTATTCCTTAAAGATGATATATCAGTCGTCAATTACGAAACTTATTATACTGAAAAGAAAGCAAAATTGATCATCATATTGAGGTGCTTAATTTTGTTTTCAATAACCTCGTCTGCATTTTTCATGTTTATCGCTTTCCTTGAAATGATGATAGATATGTTTGATAGGATTTTGTTTTATAGATGTTGAATCCGAACATGAATTTGCTCCATACTTTCTTAGAAAATATCGAGAAGTTATAGGAGCTTACAATTTTTTACCGATTGGTCTGAAATTTTAACTAATTTGATTTTAAAAAGAATTGTGTTAGTTTGAAGGTACATTTTTTTTTTTAATAAAAAAATAAACTTTATGTTATATATGTATAAGCATATGTAATAATAAGAGCTACTTCACTACAGATTTTCAAAATTTTACAGAAGTATTGCTATAGTTAAAGTTATAATTAAGAAGTCCTAAAGGATGTTTAATTATATTTTGAACTACTTATCCCTGCTCTATTTCTTAACATTTTACAAATAAGTTGCAGAAACTGCATGAACGCCTGAAAATTTATTATTATATAAACACTAAAACAATTATGTTATTAATAGTTTCTAATGTTCATGCCTAAAATGATTCTCTAAACGGTTTAAAATGCGGCGCATAAAACTATTTAAGTTCGTGACTGCTCCATTCCTATTTTAAGCTTTTAATTAATTGTTATTGATTCTTTGGGACGTGCCCAAACATATTCGATTAGGTTTAACTCTGGAGAGTTTTCAGGTCAATATTTCTATACAGCTGAAAGCCTCGGCCAATGTCAATGTTGACATTGCTCTACACTTTCTCGCTCCATAAATGCATGAAATAGAACTTTGTCACCTCAGGAAATAATATTTGATTTTTAAAGCAATCTGAGAATACAATTTTTTTACCCATTACATGAAATCTTAATTTTACAAGAGAGCTTCTTCGCCAATGACATTTAATGTATTTTAAAACCAAATTTCAGCTTTATCAAACGTCATTGAACTTATTCGAATATTATGTCTTCCCGATGCACTGTTCTGACTCATTGAAGAAGAATTTAGATGCATTATTCTTCAAAGATCCCAAACTGCATCTACAAAACAATTATTATTACAGAGATTTTAACTTTTATCTGAGCATAATAACTTCGAGTTACATTGTTTTCTGTATAATTGAATATGTATTACTTTTTGAATTGTCTACGCATATCTGTTTGCTAGTCTGGTTACAAAAATAATTCGTATGATGATAGCAGTAGAGTAGACTGTTCAGGGATTTTAATTGAAGAAGTGGAGATAGGGTCAGGAATATATACTATTATTGTAGTATGTGGTATTAAATGAACAATTGTCACACTTTATCCACAATTTTTAACCCTGGAAAGATAACTTACATCGAATCAACAAATAAGCAGTCGATTTTTGTATTTTTTTGAAAAACCAATTTTTTTTTTATTTAAATAAGTTTATTTAATATGTACATATTTCCTGAACATTCTAAAGAAATTAAAAATAGCCATCTATGTGATTAAAGAATCTGAAAAAAACTTAATTTTATCTTATCCATCTAAGGTTTTTCAAATTCTGTTGTGTGATTAAATTTTTTCAAATTCTGTTGTGTTAGTGATTGATCAAGGGCGTGGAGACTGGGAAACTCTTTTCTTTCCTCTTTCCTGAGCACAAAGTGTATCTAGCTAATTCTTTCAGCTGCAGCTATATTTTTATTTTATTTTCTTATTGTTATTATTTTGAAGTTGTTTGTTTGTCTTGTCCAACGTCAGGAATTTCGATTTATTACCAACAACTTTATATGTACAACAAGATCATTTAATTGAACAATAGTTATTATTTCCCTAATTTAACACATAGTTCGGTTACGATATTTTACAATCTTTGTTTTTTATTGATATTGATTGTTTTGGTTTTGGGTCCTCAATTATCGGGTATATGGTAGCCTGAAATCGTTTGCATTTCTTAGATTGTATAGTTCATATATCTCAGATTATTTATAACAAATGTTGGTATTAAAATATATTTTGCTTTAAATACAATGAATAGCACGAAATACGCTATTCTTTGTCTAATACTTGTCTACTGTGTTCTAACATATAGTTAGATTTCATTGACATACGTCTATTGTACTTAAGAATAATTAGCTCTCATTTAGATTTCAGTAAATTAAATATGTAAGTTTATTATTTGCACATAATTAGTAAAGATCCACAGTAGTTAAAACAAGAAAATACAGTTGCATTGTAATTTGTCCGATATTTTGTTTCTAATTCTACTTAGAAACCGCCTTTTTCTCTCGCTACATAAACGTGACACAGAACTCTTAAAGAGTTACATGGGTTTCAAATATTGAAAAAGAAATCGATTTAATTTTGACAATTTTTAATGGCAGAAAAAGTACTATTGCATTCAAACTTTTAAGTATCAAAAAGGAGTAGCATTTGAACAATTTTCTTACTTTAAACTTTAATCACGTTTTTCTAAAAACTCTATATTTGAAGTCGGTGGCCACGATTATTAAAATTATATTATTAAATATTAAAATTGTCCACACTTTTTCCAAATAGCATTGACTAGGGAGTGAACGAAGGATTTTGTTTTTCGTTCATCACAACTTACTTTACATGGCAATATGTATTGTTTTTTTTGTACAAAAAAATTCATTTTTCGCACGCAACGTCGTCAAAAATTCAGATTTTAATATTTTTATAAATACTTCGCTCACTCGCTTGAACTTGAGTTGAACTCGTATACTAGCATAAAACAATTGATTTTTTAGTTTGAGATATATCTAGTACAAGTGAAATCAGCTCTCAACGGGTAATTTTTCGATAGTTTTCAGCAAAAATTTCATAGAATATAGTTCAAATGTTACTCTTTTCGATACTTAAAATTTTGAATGTAATAGTACTTTTTTTACCATTAAAAAATATCAAAAAACTCGTAATTATCATAATTAGAAACCATTCATATTTCTGGAATCATTTTTAACAAAAATGTCGAGCAGTAGAAAGTAAATGGTAACCCTAGCTTAAGATTTTTTCCAGACTGCGCACACAGCGACGCCTCATGGACACAAGTGCTTCAGTTTTGTTCTACTTTTGCCGTCTGATGAGGTGCTCCCCATTTGCATGCTTTTGCTAAATTTATTTCTAAAGCCGAGTCGGCTCTTTTGTGTAGCCCTTTTGTACCCATCGAAGGCACATTATGTCAGTGCGTTGCATGGGGCTCTTCTGGGAAGCTGGAATGCCTCAGCCGCCCGAAAGCTCCCAATTAAAGTATCCCTCCAGTGACAGAGGCATTGACTCCAGGACCCGGGGGAGCAGACCAGTGTACTTTAAAATTGGGAGGACTTTAAGCTTCTTAAAGCTGTTTATCCCGCCTTAAAGACGCCCAAAGATGCCCGTCTCGGAGACGTCTCAAAGACGGGCCTAAGGCGGCTTGCACAACAACTCTCTCAGCCATTTTGATCAATCATTCATGCGGAAAAATGTCTTTGCTGCGCAGGAGAACGCCTTCTGTATCAAATGGTCTGCTCTGCGGAGCCTTCTGTTTCGCAAATTGCCACATGAATTCGTAACAAGTGCAGAGCAGATACCTCGCCGGCCGCCCTGATGCGATCAATGATGTTCTCAACAAGGACTTCCATTAATAACATTAGACCTAGTCGGCAATTTCGCCGAGCGCTTAGTCGGGAGGAATTTCAGCATTACGAGTACGATGGATAGCCATACTTTGGAAATTATGCATCCGTATTCTGGGCGGTTTCAAAGGCAAAGCGAATTTCGGCTTGAAAAACGTAGGAGATTTATTATTTTGAATGTATGTAGACCGATTATTCCACAGATGTTAATTGAAAGGGGATACTCTAGAATTGGTTCTATTTAAATTTCATCAGAAGCCATTCAGTAGTTTTTAGTAAATCAACAATAATCTCAATAATAATGCCTCTCCCATAAGACAGTGGTGCCGTCATCTGTAAAATTTGTATGGGGAGCTAGTATGAAATTGCGTGTAATGATA
This sequence comes from Dysmachus trigonus, assembly GCA_949715965.1. Lineage (NCBI taxonomy): Eukaryota > Metazoa > Arthropoda > Insecta > Diptera > Asilidae > Dysmachus > Dysmachus trigonus. Next base: position 51,108,090 of record OX454322.1, read on the forward strand.
ACATTGGTCAAATATAAAGATAGAAAATGAATTCAACTTATTATATTCTATTGCAAGCTAAGTTGGATATCACTATGCCTTTATAAATATCCTATATTATTTTTAATAATAAATAAAAAAAAATTCTTGGAGTAACAAAGTAAAATAGGGAAATAAGTTCCTAAAATCAATATTTTTTTTTTTGTACAAAAATAGTATGAACGGATTATGATTAGTACAGATTTCATAAGAAATTAGAGAACGGTCAAATTGTTTTTTTAACACTGCTTCCATAAAATTTAATTTTAACCGCTTTCCACATTGAAAGCATTTAATAGAATTCCATAGTTCTAGTTTATTCATTAAATCCCATTTGAGTTTATTTTGACTAATTCAGAAAATACTGGACTGTTCACGAATTTTCGATATTTGAAATTTTGTAGAAATGCCCAGAATATATTAAATGTAAAATGATACGCAAACTTAAAGAGTTAATCGAGAAGGTTAAGGTCGCGTGCACATTGAACAGCGACGAGCGGTGAGTAGCGAGCAATGAGCACTAAGAGGTGCACAAAGACCGCGCAACAAATTGCAAGTAAACGAAAATGTTCACATAGGACAAAGTTGAGCAGAGAGCGATGAGCTTTACAACTAAGCTATATTCTTACCACTTAAACAATGTTGATTATGAGCGGTATCGATGAGAGATGCAATTTAGTTCGTATATAGTATTTATCCATTTGCAGTAAGATCTAAAGTTTCATAAAAAATGTCGCAAAAAAATCAAATTATCTATCGATATACATAAGATGTAAAAGGAAGTAGGAAATGAGATGAGTTGTACTATATATACTATTATATTATATTTCCTTTATGGCTGAGCTTTGCTTTTTTCTTCGTAACATCAGCTTTTTAAAAAATGAGTTGCCAAGTAAAAGAACTCACCTTGCCGCCTTTGACATTTTATAACAGACTGCGCCCTAGCTCAAATATTGCCACAAACCAATATGCCAGGGCTGCCACTCTATCTGGAATTCCAGAAATTATGGAATTTTTATAGAAATCTGGAAAAATAATTATTGAATTAAAACATTAAACTTTTCTTCATCCCATGATTCCGATAAAGGATAATGCTCAAAAAAAACCCAGAGCGAACAGATACAGGATGTAGCTCAGAATTTCAGTGATATTAAAGGAAATAATTCTGTATATATTTCATTATAAGATTTGATGGCTAGATACGTATGCGACATTTTTTTTATTTAGCTTTGACTTACCGAGAGCGAGAGAGATAGAAGATTGTTTTTATCACAACTATTGTTCTTGCAATCTACGAGCGCACCTGACCTTTGGTTGTGTGAGTGTTTACTTGTCTCGCTCGCTCGCGCGCTACCAATATCTCCGTCCCGTACGAAAAGATGCGTGATACCCTTTCTTGGAATTGGTAGCGGCGGCGCGGCGAGCGAAACTTCTTTAGTGGGCTTTGTTCTAGAAATAGTAATTATTATTTTATTTAAACGTACATTTTGCACCAAAAAAATCGAGTGCGTATAGACAATGTCACACTATATGTAGAAGGTAGGTAATATGTAAGTAAACTGTTTGAAATATATTTTGTGTTACTTCAAACGGTGTTTTTATCACGCAATCCAAAATACCTAGTTGCCCATTGATAGATCGTTTTTATAACGGAGATTTGTAATTATTATAAAACGATAATAGATGCACTGCATTCTAACTACGATTCAGCTGCAAAATGCTGCAAAATAACATAAATAAAAAAAAATTAAAAAATCACTCCTGACGAAAAGTTAATAGCAATATCTTCCATTTAGCCATCAAATCTTATAATGAAATATATACAGAATTATTTCATTTAATATCACTGAAATTCTGAGCTACATCCTGTATCTGTTCGCTCTGGGTTTTTTTTTCATACTTTGTGAGCATTGTCCTTTCTTTTTGTAAATCGTATAACTATCTAAACTAAAATATTTATTATTTTTTTCAATGTAATGCATGTATTGAGGATTCTCAGGGAGGGTTGAATAAGTGTACATTGTATACAAATATATACATATATTGTCATTACATTTTATCTTTCTCTCCGGCTTTCCTGACCTATACATACGAAAATATTGGCGGATTACTTAAAATAAAAATTGTTTGTAGTATTATCTTTTTGAACATTTTTAATTAATTTATAGTTCATATCATTTCAACATGTACAACGTTTGTAAATAACCTTCTGAAAATATTGATCTGATTTAATAACCATCCACAATATAATTACAGTACAACCTCCCGTCTTATCCCATAAAAGAAACTGGTATAAACAATCCTTTTTAAAAATCATGAAATTTTGTCATTTGACCTGGAAAAACGGAAAAGTAATGGAATTTTATACGCAAAAAATAGTGACAACCCTGATATGAACACATGACCGATTATCGCTCATCGCTCATCGCTCGACGATCGGTTCAAGAAAGCATATTTTTCCAAAAATTTTACTATTTCTGTACCAGTCTGTGTAACATTTGTAGGAGGAGATAAAATACTTGTCCGATTATTAAATTGTCTTATTAAGTATTGACCAAACGAGAAGTTGTAGCCGTATTAAATAGTTTGGATATTTCTGATAAATTAATGGCATTAATACTAATTTATTTACATTTATGACGGGCTTCTATAATGGCAGTATATATGGTATAATTGCAATGATTGTAAAACCAAATCCTTACTAATGCCCTAGGCAGACAACGCACTAAATTAATAATTAGTTAATTACTCATTTAGAATTAATTATTAATTAATGAAGTTTTGACAGACAGCCATTTCTTAACCATCACTTATCAGCTGTCAGTTATTAAATATTCCTTGTGCTTTTCTTGTTCTTTGTAGTGGATAGCGCAAAATAATGTTACAACTGGTATAGAAGTACAAAAACAGTTGAATTCTAGTTTTATGGTCATTTAGCAAAGCATAAATGGTAAAGTTTTTCGTCATTTGGCGTTCAGAATGATTATAAGCTCATGACACACAACACCTAAATTAGTAATTAGTGCTAATTAGTAATTTATGTGTGCTGTCTAAGCCATAACCCAACGTTGACTTTCACCAAATTTTCTACACTGAATTTTCAAGATATTACTCTTTTATGGAAATCAAAATTTGAGATTACAGTAGAACGCCGATTATCCGAACGCCAATTATCCGAATCGGTCCTAAGCGTAATATAAAAAATTAAAACCAAGTAATTTTTCAATAAAAACAAGTTTTGTGGGGACGCAAGAATACAAATATGCGAGTGGCAATTGCCGTGTTCAATATTGGTAGTCTCAGAGTGCCAGTTTTGAGGTGGTGACAATTGCCGTGTTCAATAGTCAGAGAGTGCCAGTTTTGAGGTGAGCTCGAAGCTCCAGCCAAACAAACATACATAGATATACTTCTCACCATATACCTACCAAGCTATATATTCAACAAGCTCAAAACTGGTAGTCTCTGGTTGCCAACTTTGAACCTACCAGTCTATGTCCGATTACCCGAATATTCGATTATCCGAATCGACCCCGGTCCCAAGTGATTCGGATAATCGGCGTTCTACTGTAATTCATTTTTATGAGTCAACCAAATTAATTATAATTGATTTCAAATCAGGAAAAGTTGTTCACCTTATCGGAATCACCGGAAGATGATACCAATCTGGTGCAATACGATGACCTAATCTTAAGTGCTTAAATTCAGAGCCAGAGATGTTCTCGGTCGGTCATTTTTGGAAAAAACATATTTACTTGCGACTCACCTTGACGCAGTTCAATAACTCCGCCGCATTGAATTTAGCCGCCAATCACGTAAACTGAGTGAAGTCAAGGTCACTGGCAAGAATAAGACCAGCTGCGGATGTGGTGCGCTCCGCTCAAAGGCAAGTTTAATGCTATCACTCGCCGCAAATACGCGACGAGCATTTCTCGCCAGCTTCATTGAGCTGGCTAAGCTTCGCTGCTCCACTGATGCAGTTCGCCATTATGAAATGTGTTCCGGAGCGTATGAAAAAGTTTAAATTAAGAAAAAAACAAAAACACCACGCTGCTTCGTGTCCTCTATAAGACGTTGGTGTTTGCGCGGTTGCAAAAATTATCTTTAAGGCGCCAAACACGCGCTGAAAAGACAATGCGAGGCCTATACCCGACAGATGGGGAGCTTTTGTGTTCCGCGCCGGAGATAATGTCGCGTTTAATTGCACCTTCACGGCAACTGAAAGCATTCGTGAAGTTTATAAATTGCGAAGAATTTCATATCAGGAAATAGAGTTGTCCAGAAATTTTCACATGTCTCGTGAATTTCTCGCGATTATACCGCTCGCTCGTCTGCTGCGAGCTGACCAAATGACCGCCTGCCTCGTCGTCGGTCGGATCGAGGGGAAAATCTCAATCACTTTCACTCGAGTTGAATCGAATTGCGCTGATTAATTGCAATTTTGTTGAGTGGAGCACTTCTACGTCGTCGTCGTCGTCGTCGCGGTCAATTGCAAAGTGCAAGTGTACGACAGATTGCGTTTGTGCCACATGAAAACGAATTGTGCTGCTCTGCTCGACACAGCACAAAAAAAAATTGAATTGGGGTCAAAGCCGTGTCTCTCATAAGAGTCACTTGGTTTGTCTTTTCTTGTCTTGTCTTTAAGAAGGAGCTCCAGCGCTCCATTAGCGGCGGCAAGACAAGAGCAAGACAGACATACCAAAAGGCAAGTTTGGCTTGAGTTTACTGCTGCTACTGCTAGTGTTGGTGCTTTGGGCTTTTGGTCATGCCTTGAGCTCTTTGCAGTTTTCCCCCCTAAGAAAAGTGGGTCAAACGCTTTATTAAAGTTCTTCGTCTTCTTTTTCTTCTTCTTCTTCTTATACAGTTTACCGCTAATTCATAAACCCCATTTTAAGGCGGAAAATATGAGAAAGGGAACACCGAAACTTGTTGGGTTTCGCTCTTCGGCACAGCTCGCCGCAGAAAGAGGTCAAATTAATCTTTCAGACTTTAATGACTCTGAGGTTTGATTTGCCCGAGGCAGGCTGAGCAAGGGCGAGATGAGGTGAGGCGAGTTGAAGCGAAACCGGCAATATGGTGGCATGCCAGCAAAAATCGGATTGTGAAAAATTGTTTAGACAACCTAAATACAGCTTTGAGTTCTCCAGAAGGAGACAATAAGAAACTGATTGTGAATAGAAACTGAAATGACTGTCTCTGCAAATAAAAAAGTAAAAATGTAAAAGCAAAAAAAAAATACCGCAGACGTTCTGCAGTTAATCAAAAGAGCCCTCCCTGCTAGCTCTTCCACCTGTCCCTTGTGCAACAATGCTCCAGCCATTTAGCAATACAGAATAGTTAACGAACTTAAGCAATCCGCCTTTTTATGATGGTATAGAATTTGCATGATGCTCCATGGACATGGGGTAAAAGGGTATCATTGCGGCAACATCTAATGCGCCATCGTTTATCAGAATTTATATTAGCTCCTCTGTGCCGCTTAGTTTCAAGGAAAAGGAAAGAAAAGAGTAGAGGTTTGTCGACATTGAGGCCGTAGCTTTATCCCAGGTCAAATGGGACGGGTTATACGTTTAAAAGCCCCCAACCACATAAGTATCGAGTCCGGACCGCGTGCCTTTTGTTGTTGTAAGAAAGGTCTTCGGTTATCGTCCGGAAGATTTGGTTTTTCGAACCCTACTCCTCAAGTCTATAAATCTCTGTCTTATGAACTTAACCCATTCTGACTTTGTTTTTTTTTAGAATACTACCTCTAATTACTCACGCGATCCGAGTAAAAACGACTGCGTCACCTTTAAGGGGTCCGTATCCATATCTGGTGCACTCTAGAAAAAGTGATAACTTTCATACCACAGCTAAGAGATTTCCCAAACTATGATGGGCCATCGGCTGCTTTCTTTTTAAAAATGCTACAGTATAAAATAAAAACTTTTCAATATTTGTCAAAGTTTCTTGATTTATTGATAAGAGTAAACCTTTCCTTCCGATTAGTTATGGAATTATGGTTTCATTTAAAATTTGTTGCATTGGCAGTAGCCTATCCTCTGAACCCAATTTTGTAACACATTTTCAGTGCTGTCTATATGAAAACAACATGTAATTCAAAAAGTAACCAGCAGGTGGCCCACCCTATATTATTTTAAAAAAAAAAATTATAAAAACAAGGCTTTCATAAGTGTGCCAAAAAGAAAAAAATAACTTTTTTCTGAGATTATAAGAAATCTTAAAAAATTTATATAGACTAAAAATAAATATAAATATAACTAAAGCGTTGGATTTTAAAAGTTGAAAATGTAAATATACAGTGGGTGATTGTGTATCCTGAATTTGTTGATGCATTTCTTAAAATTTGCAAATTTTCTTCTAGCACTGATTTAAGCCGCTCAAGCTGTTCGCAGTAGATCTCCTTTGTTATCGTTGGGTATGAGTTTAAAAGTTCAAACTAGACTAAATTTTTCATATACCACCAAACAGATAACAACATTTTACGTCAATGAAGACCTTATTTAGCTTTGGGTGTCGATCTTTCTCCTGTCCCTACCCACTGTCTTCGGTGCTTTACATTTTTGCAGAGAACCCATTTCTCGTCACCAGGTACTATTTAGTCCAAAAAAGGTTCATTACTGAGAACATGGTAGCAAAACAGAACACACATTCACTCTCTGCTCGCGATTAGACTCTGAAAGATTGTGAGGACCCAATTTGTTGACTTTTCCGATAGAATGGTTGAATGACCAAATCCAAGCTTCTCGGCTAGTTCCTCGAGCTCCACCCATCTTCCAGCACGAGGTTCATCTTCTAAGGCTGTAGCTTTCGGCTCGGAATTTCTGGAACCAACATTGATACTTTCTTACGCTTGTTGTCCGATCCTCATATACTGCATTAATATTTCTTGCAATTTTCGTTACGCTGGCACTGTTACCTTTACTGAACTCATAAAACATGCTCCTATGCTCCTTTTTCACTTTAGTAAAATCGAACTACACTCCTCAAATTTACACTAAAAATAACAACAAGGTTAATTTACTATCTGCTTTTATAAAAAGTTGATGAAGATAGTTTATTTCCTCCCCTTTCGACTTTTAGTTCATGTAATCAAAGATTATTATTTATGCGATGGTATTTATGAGAATAACTCGAATTATTCGGTTTTGAAAAATAGGCGAAAAACCATTTTTTAACATACCGATTATTGTATCTCCTTGCAGGGTTGTAAAGTAGGTAATAATTCGACTACAAACAAGTGGATAGGTGATAACTAGAAAAGAATAAATAGATTTCAATTGTATTGTTCTGGCAAAAAGTAAGTAATACTATGCATTGGGACTATTTTTTAATTTTTTTGATAAGATATTTTATGTACTTTTTTCTAAGCTCACAAGAAATATAAAGAAATAAAGCCGTCCGCCAAATTTAATTTATGACGATGTAACATAGCTTACTGTATTTTATCTTAGTCGCCAAGCCCTTTCATTCGATATCCATATAAAGGGCGTTCGCCTTATTGAATGTATAATAACGTCACATAGCCTATGTTGCATTGTCACCTGACTTACAGACGTATGCAAAATTTTAAAACTCTAACTTGTCAAGAAGTAGTGAAACAACTGATTACAAAATTTTTTCTCGGACAACAGAGAAAGTAAGTTAATAAAAGCGTTGTAAAAACACTTTAGATTCAAGCAGTAGTCTGTAGACATAAGTGTCTATTTTTCCCTTAAGATATTTTTTAAATTTTAAATGTCATGTTCAACGTTAAAGTAAAGAATAGGAAAATTTACACGTAAAGCAGAATTTCATAACGTTATAAATTATTATTTTTTAAATTATTATTTTGTCATTTATTATATTGTGTGAAAACTATTTTAAATAATAATTTTGGCGCGGTCGTAGTGCAGTCCTCTTGCTTATAAGAACGTAGAAATTTAACATTTTTAATACAGCAAAAACTGAATTAATTCATTTCAGATCCGATAAAATTAATGAAAATACATTTAAATATTTGCCACAACCAGATCTGTTTCGTTTTACAATTTGTATTCCATATGAAGCTGATGATTCTGATTCACGATACAGATTAGTCGCGGAGCTTTTCGCGTGGATATCGCGTGGTCGCTAGACAAAATTGATTTATTTATGGGAGTTTTTATTGCATTTATGTGCTCCGTCATATGTTCTCAGAGACCGAAGTGGAGACAGTCTGTCTAAAGATAGTCCTGACTATAAATTAAAAATATCGACATATTTTCTTATGTTGCACAAAATTCCAGCCACTGGAATTTTTCAGCGACATTTTAACTAGTCGCATACAAAAGCTTCTATTTGGCCAGTAAAAATCGTAAATTCGCAGTTAAATAGCAATAACTCGGATGACGTCAAATATTGATTTTTAAGCTGATGTTTTGTTTGAGACTGCCTCTCCTGGACTAACGACTTCTTAAAAAAAATAAATAAATAAAGAAATAAAATAATGCCTCGCAATTCTTCGAATCTATTTTTGTTGTTCAAACAATGAGCAGTTACTACATTCTATGAAATATGTTTTATCTGTCATCTGAACTGCTTTTATTAGTCAACAACATGCTTTATGCTGCATGTACCGAAATTGGTACTTAAATGAATGCGCTTTTTCATGTTAATTTCTCGCAAAAACTTTCTATAAAATTCCAAAATCTGGATTCTTTCTATTTGGTAAACAATTAAAGAGTAGTTATATTTGCCATAAACTAATCCATTGCCTAATTTCAAAATTGAGAATCTGATTAAAAAGGTAAAAGTTAAAATTAAATTAAATTGGAATTAATTTATCTGATATTGCACAAATAATAATTCGATTCCGCAGGTAGCAACGTGAGCAATAGTACTCAATCACACTCTATCTCTGACCCGGCACCCAAGCCTCCAAAGCGGTCTTCCTCCTTTCTTTTTATGCAGCCTCTCGCGTATTTTAATTGCTATAAAAATTTCAATGTAATAATTCCCTTCATTGAGTGAATGCTTATTTTTTTTTCGCCTTCAACAACGTGCTTTGTTGAGTCTACCTGTAAAGTATAGACAGCAAAATAAAAAGTAGTAGACAGTAAGCCGCCTATTGCAAAATTACGTAACATCGCAAAAATTGCACAATCACAAATTACATAGTTCGCTACCAGGAGTATCAATCAGTTTTTGGAATATTTTCTGAAGATGGAAATAGCTATTCAATTTCCTCTTCTCATTAAGTGCAAAAAATTAGACGAACGTTTTGATATGGATTCAATTCACATTTCTCCCTAGCATACGCTAGTTGAGAAATTGCTCTATCAAGCAACAACGAGTATGCCATAACTTTTAATTACAGGAATTATTTCTTAAATTTATAAGTTATTCGCAAAGCTTTGGGCAATTTCGTACGAAGAATTTAGTAAATATTAAATTTATTTCATTGTAAACCGATCAGGTTTTCAAGGTAATATGAAAGGTCTTTATTTGTTAAAAAAAAAAAAACACTTATCCATGTACGTTTTTTAATGTCTATCAAAAAAATAATTTAATTGACGTTGCAACATGGTAAAAATTGATTTTTAAACATGGCTTTAGGGCTGTACCATGTTCTTGCTGTCAATGGCACCATATGGAGCCACGATAATACCTGTTGGTACCATTAACACAAAATTATGTTTAGGTATTTTAGTATATAGTTAGACTTAAATTCGACTGAGCTACAATCGTGCCTTTTTCTATTTTTTTTTTAAATAAAAGATTGTTTTTTTTTTTTAATCTCGCATTATTAAAATTTCGCATGAACAAAATCTCGTTTTTATATTCCTTCAAAGTGTTGGTGGAAATCGTTAAAAATTCTTAAGTTACAGCTGTTTGCGATCTTCAATATAAGCAAAGTAAAAGTAAGAATATTAGATACTTCGATCTGTTATTTAACAACACAAATGCGTGCTTGTCGCCGTCGATTAGTCCTATCAGATATTTTGCTTTAATTAGAAATTGTTTAACGATTAACAAGTGGACCCCATCTTTAGCTTATTGTATTTACACAATTTTTAACGACACATTCAGGACATATTTTGAAGCTTATTGCAAAAAAATGTAAATTTTCAAAATTTGTATATTAAATATCTCGGGAAGTTTCGATAATGTTACATTTTGGAGTGTTGAAGAGCATTTTAAGCTATCAATATTAGATAATATTTTTAACTATATACATACATATGATACAAAAAGTAAAAAGGCTCAAAATTGCGACCGTACAATATCAACATAATTATCCTGATATTTTTCTGCTCGATTTCTTCACTCTCATCTAAACTTTGGTTTACTTTAAATTAAAAATTACCAAAAAGGTTTCGTTTTCTTCACGTTCATCCAAAAATTTGGCACAAGAATAATTTGTAGCCGCTAAATGACGCCAGTAGTAAAATTGATAAATCCAACGTCAAAGTGAGTGGACTCCTTTTGCCCTTTTTCGTAGATAAACTTTTAGCTAATGGCAATACAGTAAAGAAATCGAGAATACAAGACAAAAATTATATGGGTACTTCTATGAAAATCAGGTAACTTGGCAACTTAATTTGAATTATATGATTTTTATCTTCAATTATGTCCCTTAACAACGCTTGATGGGCAATGGATAGGTTATAGAAACAGAAACTTTATAAAATATTTTAGGATAAATTGAGATTTTTGAAAAATTGGGCTTCAAAGGCCTGACGAAAGGCAAAAATGTTATTAAGAAAAGAATTATTTTATTATCAGTTGAATTGTTTTATCAACAATTTTAAGTAACGAAATTGCATTGAAATCTTTCTTTTAACTATTACTTCAATGCGTACTTCTTATTTTAGTCAGCACCTATTCTTAATAGGCGGGGAGCCACCAATCCTGAAAGTACCATGATCGCGGATTTGAAAATTTTTGGTGGGAATGAAAAGTTTTCACTCAGCCGAATAAGATGGGCTTGGTCGGCGTTGATTTAATTAGCCGAAAACATGTTTAATTAAATTTTGTATTATTCAATATTCACAATGTTTTACCGTCATCGCGGATTTTGATCAGTCTAAAGTTAATTTGTGCGAAATTTTGTACAGATTTCGGAAAAACCCGGCCGACCGATACTTTTTAGCCGGAAAGGTCCGGCATACCTATTTGAATGGTGAGGTAAGGGGTAAAATTTCTCTGTTATCACGGAAACATTTTTTTTTTTTTTCGTTTTACGCATTTTAATGCCAGAATCGAAAATATCTTGGTATGCGGGCTTAGAAAATACCGGAGGTAATTTTTTGGAGTAAATGTATTTTCTCTAATTCCGGTCTCTTTCTTAGATTTTTAGTTATATGCAGATTAGCATGGAAGAAGGGATTATAGGGAAATTTTAATTGAAGTTGATCATACAATAAATTAAGGTTGACACAGAATGTTATATTTAATTCAAGATTATTTATTAATAATCATTATCATCAAAATTATAATTTCTTTCCTCTTCTGGTTCTTCGCTTTCTTCCTCATTTTGTTGATTACTGAGAATTTCTTCAACTTTCAAAGGTGCAGATGGGCCAATGTACCAGAATGGTTCAAGTTTACCGGATTCATTCAATTGCCATCTACATTCCGTTGGTTCATATGAAATACAAATAGCTTCAGTAACATTTTGCCACATTGCATTTACAAATATGGTGCGTAAAATTTTTTGCGATAATGTCTTCCAACATGGAGGAATATTACTTGAATTAAAATTGATCATACCTCTGTAAAATTTTTCTTTGTCGCTCGTACTTGCAAAAAATTTCAAAAATAACTCAAACCTTGCAGAATTAACGTCATTATTTTTTACATTGTACATTGCATTCGTAAATCTTTGTATTAAATCTATTTTTTCTTTATTATTAATTTCTTTTGGATCCGTCAAATGCTCGAACGTATTTTGATATTCATCATTTTGTAATAGGATGTTGTAGGCTTTAATTTTTCCTTTACGAACAAAAGCTGCTGTATAATCTCTTTAGATGATGTATTACAAATGAAACACTTCATTTTGAAATTGCAATAATAAAACACAGAGATTCGACGCAGTTCTTTAAATGTTCTATTATAAAGCAACAGTACTCTCAATTAATTGTCACTATACCACCAAAAAAAAAGTAATATTAGTTGACGAGACGTGCTGAGGGACAACCTCACCTTAAGGTATTATTGTATGTCATACTGTTGAGGTAGGTAGGTTTTAAATTCATTCATTCAAAAAATTTCTTCAACGAAGTACAATGTGTAATAGTGGAAATCTCAACCATGTAATAAGAACTGGTATGCGCGATACCTCCGGTATTTTCTAAGCCCGCATACCAAGATATTTTCGATTCTGGCATTAAAATGCGTAAAACGAAAAAAAAAAAAAAAAAAATGTTTCCGTGATAACAGAGAAATTTTACCCCTTACCTCACCATTCAAATAGGTATGCCGGACCTTTCCGGCTAAAAAGTATCGGTCGGCCGGGTTTTTCCGAAATCTGTACAAAATTTCGCACAAATTAACTTTAGACTGATCAAAATCCGCGATGACGGTAAAACATTGTGAATATTGAATATTACAAAATTTAATTAAACATGTTTTCGGCTAATTAAATCAACGCCGACCAAGCCCATCTTATTCGTCTGAGTGAAAACTTTTCATTCCCACCAAAAATTTTTAAATCCGCGATCATGGTACTTTCAGTATTGGTGGCTCCCGGACTATAATATAAAAGCTACAATAGAGTATTTTTAAAGTAAATAAAAATCAAAATAAAGTAACAAAACAACATTCTATGCTAAAATTATAATCTTTACGCTCTTATAAAGTAGTACATTTAAAAGATATTTAAATAACCTAAGTATATATTTTGTTTATTTAAATTTAAAACTTAAATTTAATCTTAATCTAAAGAAAACTATTTTTCAGCTAATAAGCCGTCTTGTTCTTATTATTGATTTTATAATAGGGTTTTGTGAACTATCCGCACTATCATAAAATATGGCTGGCAGTTTTTTCGCAGTATCTTTAACATAATAGTGATTTGGTTACTCTACGAAGGCTAGAGTAGTAAAACAATAGGTTCAAAATAATTTTCAAAATTTTATTTTACAGACGATACAGTATAAAATTTTAGAAGTATGTGTTTTTGACACATTTGTAGCAACTGAAATATTATTGCTTATAGTATCAGTGTGAAGATTACTTTATAAGGGTGTTAGCTTTTTGTATAACCTTAGCGATGTATTTTTCCCACGTCAGAGTTCTCTCTGAGACAACCCCTAGGTATTTGAATAAATTTATCCACTCTACATATATGATGCTATTGGAGAAGTAGGTCAGATCTTCTGCGTCTTCGCAAAGTACATTACTTGGGTTTTTGTGGAGTTTTTATTTATTCTTCCAAATCTATATCATCCCCTTCAAAGTAGTTTCCGCCCGGTCCAATGCACCTATGCCAGCGATTTTTCCAATCCTCGAAGCACTTCTGAAATTCGATGATTGGAATGGCCTTCAGCTCCTTCTTCGATTTTTCTTTTATCTCATCCGTCGATTCAAAACGGTGTCCCCGAAGCGGTCTTTTGAACCAGAAGTCACATGGAGCTAAATCGGGTGAATACGGTACAGTGCAAGAACCAATGCAGTGCAGTGCAAGAAGTTGAGTGGTTTTGGAACCAATCGAGATGTTACTCTTCTCAAGTGCAAATGTTCTTCAAAATAGTTTGGACCGATCCAAATGAAATGTTTACAGTATCAGCAAGGTCTTTAATTGTCAACCGACAATTTTTGAGCACCAAATCTTTGATTTCATTGACATGTTGGTTGTGTTGATGGTCGTCCGAGACGCTCTTTATCTTCAACGCTTTTTCTACCTTCTTTGGACTGTTTATACCACTTGTAAACATTTCTTTCTGATAAAACCTGATCACCGAAGGCCTTCTGCCAAATTCTAAACGTTTCTGCAGAAGAAATTTCATTCCACAAACAAAATTTAATGCAACTTCTTTGCTCAATAAAATTCACTTTTAGTTACACAGAAAACACAACGGAACTAATCAAACAAATGACGTACTGACATGAGTGACAGTGCTGCCAACCTAAAAACAAGAAGATTTGCTTGAATCGATGTACCCGCGCAACTTAAATTCAAAATTGGCTTTACTTTTTGATCACAGTAATAGTTAATCGAATTCAGTGATTAAAAAAATTAATAATAGAACCCGAACATAATAAAAAAAACCGCATAAAAATCGGCCGAGTAGTTTTCAAATTATAACCGAACAAACAGACAGACAGAAGAATTTTGTAATAGCTCATTTTGGAGTAAACTCGTTAAACCACTATTCCTTCAGACAAAATTATGCGCATAAACTTTCAATCAACTCTAGAGATTTCATGTGGCAGCTAATTTTTATTTTAACTATAAATCTTTTCTACAATCAGAGCATGACTAAATTTTACCTGGAAAAATGTGGGTATGTTTTTGTGTTTTTTTTTTGTTTTTTGTGTAATTCGTGAGAAAGGAACACTCGAGAGCTTTTAGCACGAAGCCAAACATTGAAGTTCCGGGAGCAGCCATGAAAACGAAAATTAAAGTCAACCCGTAAAAGTGGAGACGGAATGCAAATGACCGACAATCGCTCCTAAATTCTTTCTCTGCTTCCGGAAACATTCATTGAGGGCCCCCTCGAGTCGAGTACGGAGCGGAGCGGTGCCGGATCGTCGTGCTGACTTTCGATGCGGTGTCCAAATGGGGCCCCGGGCGATAAGCCCGACCCGGAGACGTGTAAAGGTGCCGCCCGGTGGAAAGGTAACCTGCGGCGAGAACGACGCCACGTCAGGTATCAGTGTACATCATCGTTCATTTGCATTTATCTTTTCGATTCATTCTTCTTCGGCCCGGCTTGACCCACATTTCCCACGACCCACACAATTGAGTGCGGCCGCGCGGCGGCATGACCCACAAACTTTCCTCTTCGTTTTGTTCGACCGCCCCAAAAACGAGGCCAACGAAATTTCAAACTGAATTTTAAAGGCCCGGGGCCGCTTTTTACTTCCTACGAGAGAATTATTTATGCTCATTGGTTTTTGCGAATTTGGGAAGTGCTTACATGCACGTATGGGAAATTCGTTCGGGTACCAGTTAACTAAATGTGCCGCGGTCGCGATATCCGCGAATTATAGCCATGTAATGGTCGAGATTATTATTCCCATTATTTAAAACGACTGTTTACGTTTCGCATGGAACAATGTAGAAGGGAATTTAAATCGATTTTCTCTTTTTTCAGAGTCCTGGCTTTCACTGAAGGGATAATAATCCTTTACAACTCTTAAACCTGGCGATTAATTTCATGGTAAGTTTAGTTTCTTCATTATTTTGTCTAGACGTTTAGCGACATAATTAAGTAACTACACCCAGAGAAAATAACTGGTTAAAACAAATGAAAACACGGTTTAAATCAAATGTTTTTATGTTTAAAGAGGTTCCGATAGTAAAAACTTTGTGTTGTATTTACAATACAAACGCCATAGTAATCAACCTTTTCTGCATTTACAACATTTGACTGTTAAGCTTAATGTTATTGTTGAACACATTTAAATTTTCGAACTGAGTACAACTTTTGGACTAAACACAGCATATTCAATACAAACAATTCAAAGGCTTCAATTTTCAATCAAAAAACAAAAACTTTCGACAAACGTCGCGCATTCAACTTAAATGCTTAAAATAAAAGTAAATTAAAAAATCAAAAAACCCGACTACGTAAAAAGTGAATTAAAAAGATAGAAACGAGATGAAATATAAAAATGAGAAAATGTCGTGGATCCAATGTACAATGATAGCGTGCAGCCGAAAGCATCAGATATTTCTGTTCAACTTGTTACTAGATCTTGTTTTTCCATCTTTAAGTTCACTTTTTACGCAGTCGGATTTTTTGATTTTTTTTTAAATATATAAATATATACATATTTGAAATTATCTCAACGAGACCTTTCTTTTGATGCCCATATCGATGTATTTAGAAGAAAGAAAAATCTGCACAGCCGCCATATTATATTTCTTGACACTTCACACATTCACTTGTGGGATTAAAACGAATCGAACACTTCATTTGTTAAAATCCATCCACCCGTTTGGGCGCTACAAGGGAATAAAGAATCCCACAAACGTATCCATTTCGGTTCCTTTCAAAACTACCATGGTTAACTTTGGAAAAATTCTTAGATATCGTATTAATTTTTAAGAAACGTCGAAGATTCCTTTTTTTTTTCATAGCCATGATTTCGATCGAATTTTAACAACTTTTTCTAACTTTTGTTCAACTCTAAAGTATTACATTGAAATGAAAACATATATCATGTCAAATGTTTTTCGTAAATAAGTTGTCTTCGTATATGCAGATGACTAAAAAATTTTTTCTGTCACATGTGATTCTAATGATTGCTTAATGTTATAAGAAGACTTATATACATTAACCGCATAGTGTATTTATAATAGCTTCAGCAACTTACATTTTCGTTTAACTACTCCATAAATGGTTAGCTGTTAGAACGTGTTAATGAAGTTTTACTTACTTAGAAATAATTTTAGATAGGGAACTCTAATCGCATTGACCATAGTTATATTTAAAGCAAATAAATCGAAATAGAAACACTTCTTCTTCTTTACATACTAACATTTTTAGTTTAATAGCTTTATATTTGCCTTTCGTGAGATCACTCATTGAATACAGTTTCTATTATATGGAGTCCTTTACATATTAACCGAATTGAAGAGGTGCAGAAGTTCTTTACCAGATGTTTATGCTATAAATTAAACTAGTGGAAATCGACTGTGCCTAATGATTCACATCGTAAGTGGTTTATTAACCCTTCAGCTACATTTTATTTATTAAAGATTTATTGTACAATGATATACGTTGTATTAAGTTATTGAATGTAATAAATTTATATGTTTTGGAAAGACCTCTTCCTTTGTTAATTTCTCCTTCACATCGACAAATTTGTAGACTTTGTGAAGTAATAAACTTTATTTTATTTTTTCAATATTCACCCTGATTTCACAATGTCTAGATTAGAATACAAAAGTAAGCTAGCATATTTGGAAAAATAACTTATTTTTCTAGACTTAAAATAAATAAATAACAGATTTTTTCTCAAAACTTTAATTCTATAAAAAAGAAAGTTGTTGAGTTTGGAAATTGAAGGGAATATTATAGAATTGTTGTAATTGAAAATTCAAAACCAGAAATGTTTGCTTTATTTCGAAATTTTTTTTATAATCTTATCTATGGAATGTTGGCCCTATATTTTCATCACTTATATTCTTTGTAACAGCATTCCATAGAAAAGGCTCGTATCCCGGATACTGATTATCATAAAAACTAGCAGTTTCTGAATAATTTTGGTGACAGTCACCTAAAAAAATCAGCATATCAAAAGTTTCCTCATTTGAATAATTCATTCTCTAACTAAATTATAATATCAATAAACATTGGATTTTTTCAACATTCACCTTTACTCATAAATAATTCCCTTGTTAATTTTCATTAATTTGGCTAATATTTTTTTTTTTTTAAATATATTAAGCCCTATATTCTAATTTATAATAAATACTAAATAATTAGAATTAATTTATGATAATGTTGCATTGCGACAACTGTATAATACAATTGTTATTTGTAACAATAGTGATAAAATTGTAATCAAACAAGAAAAAGTTTTACATTCAAAATTGAATCTTGCACGTCTGACTATTGTCTAAGAAGTAATTTCTTTATCTTATGCGCCAAGATTTCTTTAACTAACTTTAGCTACTCAAAAATTTTAATGTCTGAGATTATCATTAGGCTCTAATAGCGTATTTATACCTACATTTATTGTTTTAAATAAATTTTAACTATTACGGAATATAAAATTACACGAAAACATGATGCAAATATGTTAACACTTCATACCACTTCCTTCGATATGTTCCGATATGAGTCTGTGGTCCTTTTATACTAAATCTAGAGCTTTTTTAAACACAATCCAATAAAAATACCAAGATTGAGAAGGCATTTAAAAGCAGCCAATGTTAAAGTTCCAATAACAAATGATTGGGTAGCTTTAGACTTTTCAAATATTATCGTGAAATGGATGATGATATGCAATTTTAAATAATCGCTTCTGTATCTTATTTTTGAAAAATACGTTTCAGTATCTCCTCAGTGAGGGGAATATTAGTAAATTAAAGTGAATCAAAAACTACTGAAGGTCAATTCTCAAAGAAGATGTGATTTCTCAGTTTTCAACTGCTAAAGCAAGCAGTAGGAGATTTTAAAAGTATTTGTATCTCGTATTTAGTTCTTTTCTAAGTAGTTATAATATTGCAGTCTTATTCGCTCGTAGCGATTTGTTCATATATTTTTTTAAATGTATCATATATTTAAACATGTTTTATTAAAATCATACTTTATGTTTAGGGGTCGTCTATATATTACGTCACACATAAACAGAAGAGAGGGAGTCAAACGAGTGTGACAAAATGTGACATGCGGAAAGGGGAATTAGGCTACTGTGACTTCACATCGCTCGAAAAATCGCAAAATAATTTTTTAATTGTAAAAATTATTAACAGGCTCTCAATATTTCATTCGAAAACCATGGAAATAAGTTTGTTTTTCTTATCTTCGAGATATAGTGCATATATGCTAAAATGAATGTCTCTTTCCATCACAATATTATTATCCACATAACATAAATGTCTCATATGCTTTTATCATATTTTTGTGAATTGTTATTATAAAAAAGGCATTTCAGTATGGAAATTCCAGTAATACAGATTGCAAGGCACATGCTGTAAACTCGTATAAAGGGTGAGCCATTTTCTGGTTTCTTTTTAAATTACATGTTATTTTGACACAGACAGCTCTTTCGCGCTCAATAAATTCACATAAACCCAGTATCATATATCCGCGGTACGAAATGAATAATTTACGCTTAAACAGCCTTGGGAGATATTTAAAACTTTTTTCTAAAGCGAATGCTGTATTGCTGAAACAATGCGAATTTTGAAATGAAGTTTCGGCCGAGATGTGCCATGTGTTTTTTTTTTTTTTTTGTGGGATGCCGTTAAGGTATGTTCACAATCCAGAAACGACTCAGGCACTTAAGCATAATATTGATCGAGCTATTCGTGAAATAGGGCAGGAAAATCGGAATGTTTTCTGTTTTCAAAAAATCAACGAGCTTTGAAAAATATTGAACAGATTTATTTTAAAGAATTTTTAAAAGAAACCAGCCAATGACCCACACTTTATTACCCTGTAGATCAAAGTTGAATGTTGTACTTTGTATTATGTTGCGTTACAAGAAAGGGGAAGTGGGCATTCAGAATCTGACAAAGTCTGGTCTAAAGAGTACTTAATTTGTTTGACGTAATATATAACGATCCCTATCGGATTATTTACATTACTTAATGTTGAATTTAACAGTTTCCATGGGGTGACAACAACATCGATAACCGCACCGGGTGCCACTTTACTTTTAAATATTTTGGGGCTTGCTATTAATATCTGTCGTCAATCATTAAAATCTGTTCATTTTTAAAAAGAAATAGCGAAAACAAACTCTGAAAATATCGATTTTGCCATTCATAGCTAATAAGAAAAGCTACAAAACGGGCCCATGTTATGACGCAATTCAGTATTACATGTTCGTCAGCGATTTTGCCATTTTTCAAGCAAGACCGCCACAAATCAGACGTTTTAACGACGCTGTTAACCATCGTCCTCTTTGAGGGCTTTATTTTATTTGCCTTCACACACAAAGTCGCCAGCATAATGACCTCAATCAAATTGAAGGAATATTGAAGACGGGCTTGTTCATACAAAAGAGGCTTTCAGGGTCAGGGGGCTGCGATACTCTCCTCATATGAATCAATGGAAACATAATATGCTCTGCCCTCGCCCAATTATGCAATGCGTGATATTGCCGATTGTCGAATATTAGGAAACCTTTGCATATAAAACAAAACTGTTCAGTTGGCACGAGTCCATGGCGACTGTAAATATTGTTGTTTACCTGGCAATTTTATGCATAAAAAGCAACCGGAGCTGCATAATGAGCGCAGCGAAACGAAACGATGGTGGCCTGGAAAAATCGTTGTTTTCCCCAGCTGGCGAGTACTGAGGCAGGTGTGCTCGATTGGGGCTCTCCTCACCTGTGTGCGTGTGCCGTGGGGACAGCCAGGTTATGAAACGTGTAACGTATTCGACGCTAGCAAGCGGCTGACTTACAAGTGCAAACTTCCTAATTGGTAGCGAACGCGCGATGACATACCAGTTGCCGGGTAGCGTAACGCATTACGTTGCATCGCGCAATGCAAGCGAAAACGCGGCTGCGGTGGCCGAGCGGCTGCTCGAATCGACGAGCAAATTCCCCCTGTACCGCTCCGCCAATTGAATGCCCGCATGTGTTTGATGCTGGGCTTTACATTCAGCTTGATAGCGCGGCCCACAGGCAGTACCGAGAGGCAGAAACGACGACATCAACAGAGCAGAGCACCAGGCCACCAGCGATAATAATTAGCTCAATGTGGCTGGAGCCCAGCGAGAGGAAGGCGACGACGACTACAGCGACTTCTAGGAGCGCGGAAATTCCACCCAAGTGAGCCCCATACGGGGCCGAGGCGCACAAGTTCAACAGAGCGCTGACGGAGGTGTACAACACGAAAAATCCGACAGGCTGGTGACCCTGGTAAGGTTGTTGATACGGCGCGCCACAGTCAGCGGTGCTGCGAACTCATTTAGTGTCCTCGTTCAAGAAAATCAATGAACTTGTCGGAGCGAAATTATAAATTTTTACGAAATCCCCATTAAGTACGTAAAGGCGGCTGCGTCGAACGTCGAAGACGACAACTACGCACACGCAGGGTCCCACCAGAGGCCACATTATTCGTGGGACGAACCTGCGCACCATCAATTTGTTGTATCCAAAGCCAGTCGCGCTGCGGAAGGGCATGGCCAACGAATTTTTGTAATTTTTTTTATCTATTTTTTTTTTTTTTTATATAGACAGCAGAGACCTTGGGCTTGCGCGTTTTGCGCCGAAATTAAATTTTCGCAATCACCGACAATTATTTTTCCCATCGTACAGACAGATCCCCAGACTGGCGCTGTGTAAAAATTTTCAACTTTTCGATTTTCATGCCTGAGCACTTGTTAAAATGTCTTAAGCGCTTTTTAAAAGACTCGCTCTGCGGTCTCTTACCTTCAATATATACTTTTTTCTGTTTCTTTTGATTTGCCTCCAAACTCGATCAACCTAATTGTTGTCGAGGCGACAACTGGCGTGACTAAGGCGCGCAATGTGATGAATAATGTTGGCTTGATTTCAGTACTTATCAATGTTGTAGCAGTAACACAATTCAAATTTGGTTCTTTGTACATAAGTCTAACAACATCATTTATTTTTACAGAAATTGTGAACGAACATGATGAATATAATCATAATGTGATCAAACTAAATCTCAGAAAAATTAAAAAAAATACCTGGTAGTTTTTGTTACTTTTTAAAATGTTATTTATTTTTTATTTTTCTAAATATCATTTGACATTTCGAGATAAATTACTAATTAGGTGCTGCCTGTCATGGGCTTATCATCGTGACGAAAACCTTGATCATTTATGACTTGCTGAATGACTATAATTTTTTGATCATTCATACCTAAATGATGAAAATTGTATTAGAATTCAACTGATTTTGTACTTTTATACCAGTTGTAACATTACTTCGTGCTATCCCTTACAAAGAACAAGAATAAGAAAACCACAAGGACTATTGAATGACTGGCAGCTGATGAATTATTATTAATGATGATTAAGAAATGGCTGTTTGTCACCACTTCATTAATTAATAATTAGTGCTAAATGAGTAATTAACTAATTATTAATTTAGTGAGCTGTCTGTCTAGGTCATTAGATCGGATAATACACTCAAAAAAATATCTTACTCAAGCAACTAACTTTGTGGATCATTTAACTATTCTTGATTTGATTTTGACTTAACAAGATTACTAGTAAAGTCTGTCTGTATGAAAGTTATAAAACCATATTGTTATTTAAACTATAGTGTATATCTGGTTGAAACGATATGACAGAATTAGTCCAGTCAATAAGAGACTGTTAGTCGAACAAAGTTTTCGTATTAAATATCTATAAGTACAATGATTATTTTAAGGTCACTGATTTTGAATATCATCAAAATATACAAGATGGCGGACCCAATATGACGACCAATATTTCTCGATTTCAACGGATTTTAATGAAAATTAGTACAATGATATTACTTTGAGGTCACTGATTATGAATGTTATTAAAATGCCAAATCCAGGATGGCGGATCCAACATGGCGAGTACAATGTCTCGATTATAATGGATTTTAATGAAAATTAGTACAATGATTATTTTGAGGCTACTAATTTTGATTATTATCAAAATTTTCAAATCCAACATGGCGACCAAAATGTCTCAATTTCAACTGATTTTAATGAAGTACTATAATTATTCTGAGGCCACTAATTTTGAATATTATTAAGATTTGAATATTCAAGATGGATGAATTCTCTTTTAATAAATGTGAAATAAGAAACATTTTCTAACCTTGTTCCACCAAGTCTACGAAAAAATTGATGCGGGAAACGATAATAAGGAATCGTATAGAGTCTTTTGTGACCATATAAAATTTATCATCATGATTTAACAGGCTAGCCGAATATGAACACGAGGGTAGCTAAACATTCGATTTGAAGGACGTCGGGCCCAGAATAGGTTTTATAGATCAATCCTTATTCATATGAATATTACTGTGATATAATTCTCCTGTAAATTTAATAGAAAAAATGTACTCACGGTTTTATATCCTACTTTGTAGTCATTTTATCATATTCGTATGAAATTTATGTTTCTGGAATTAAAGTTATATGTATTCTCATGGGCAATAAGTTTATAAGAATCCACTATTCCATTCATGCGAATATCTTATGTAATTTGAATTTATTCCAAATATATATAAATTATATTCTGTGTATAAGTCACAAAATATCTATATCAGAGCAGAAAGATATGTTGTTACGTTCTTAACCACAATAAGTGTCCTCTGATTTTTAAAAATTGTCTCGACATTTTTCTTTATAACAAAGAACAACCAAGTTCAACAGCCTTCAATTTCGCTAAACATGAGTAGATTCAAAATAGCTCTCTTAAACCAGATAATTCCTTCAAAATGTTTTGTCAAAACTTCCAAGGAACCCTTATAGTCATCTTGACGACCACATCTATTTTGAGAATCCCCTGACCATCGTCTACATTAAAAATGGCCTAAAACCCTTTAAAACCCTTCACCCTAATTGCACCCAAATAAAAATACCCAAAGATGGGACAGCTTCCCAGGGATATCCACAAAAAGAAAACATAAACCTCACAAGAAATTCCAGGAGCTTCAGAAATTCTTGGGCACTTTTTTTCTTGTCGTTTCTTAATATTTTATTGTGGCTCTCCTTGAAGAAAATTAAATGAGGGCATTGACCTTGGTGGGAAAAACGATTCGATTTCATTTAGCACGACATGAAAGCTGGCCTCTTCTGCTGTATACACGCGGCGGATTATGGCGACCGACGTGAAGGCAGCGGCGAGCGAGCGAGCCTACGATGAGGAGGAGGCCCAGGACAGGCTCCGGGGGTGGCGGCGACGAGCGGGCGGTAGCAGAGCTCGGTCGGGGCCCTCAGTCTCGCTGCCTTTCGTTGCCCGAGGAGCGAGTCTCCCCCCAAGTGAGAACGGGACCGCCGCGAATGCATGCGCGAAATCCACAAAGAGCTGAAGCTTTTACGCCCCACAAACTGCCAGAACTGCCAAATGAGTTTGTGAAGAAGAAGGCAACTGGTCGCGCGGGTGCGGGCAGCGGACACTAGGAAGACTCGACTCGGGTCTTCATTGAATCATACTGTCGGTGGTCGTCCCACTCCCACCGCGCGCTAGACTGCTAGAAGCGTGCCGCTCGCAAACTCGCGCGAATGATAGCTTATTACACAATAAATGAGGAAACTCACCACGAGTGTGGCGCGTATATCTAGATACGTAAATATGTGAAAACGACACCGTCTTCTGAGATATGCTCGTGACGACTTTGGAATTCCTGACCATTCCCATTGTCAGTGGGGCGGGGAAAAAAAAAAACGCGCGTTTCACGCGACCGAGAAAACGATGTTTTTTTTACCTCAATATAATACCCCTTAAATGGAGCCCCCCATGTCACCTTAATTAATAGAGTATTAATGGTGAATGATCTAACGAAAATAATGACAAAGGCTAAACGTGTGACTCAAGTCCCCCAGATTCGCGTGAGGGGGAAACTTTCAATTCAGCCAGCTGAGCTATTTTGGATCGAACTTTTGTTATCAGATAAATGATTCCACCCACATTCTGGGTGAAAAACCTCCACAACAAAATCCACAACCTGAAGGCAATTACTCGAGAGACTCACAAAATTGAGGGGGAAGGCTTCCCAACAGCTCTTGTAAGATTAAAAATAGGCAACAGAGGGCAATCAGGCACATGCATACATATATACATTTGCCTTGCAAACATAACTTCGTTTCTAAGGGCTAAAGGTCAAGGGACATACACGCTCATCCCGTCAAGAAATTGTATTTTCTGAGCTAAGTAATATTGATGCAAAATATCCTGCCAGAGTATTACAGGGGAATTTAATAACATTTTCCAACCTAGGGAAAAATTGATGCAAAGGAATTTGACCTTTGATGAAGCGAGCCTTCTCGTTTCCGAGAGCCACAGAAGATCGAGAGCACAAGAAAATATTTGCATTTATTACTGCCTCAACTAAGGTCAAATTGGTCAGTGAGTTTCACCCGGATTGTGCGTATTCAGTATTCCTATTTACAGTAATTTTCTAATTGTTTAAATATTTAACGGTCGAATGATTTTCACGGTCACTTGTTTTTAATGGACTTGAATATTTTGAAGGGTGAAGACGAATGCTTTAACTTGTATCAAGGTATCAGATTTGCAATTAAAATAGCGAAATGCTAAATCGTTAGAAAAAAAAAAAGCCTATTTGTTATGTATTTCACATGACTGTTCATTAAGAGTAATACAAGTTTGCCTAGTCTTACCCTTAATATATATGTACAGATAGCTTAAGAGTTACATTTGCGGTTTTCTTTATTATACCAAATACACCATTTTGTTCCGAATTAGCTGTAAAACTCAATCTAGAAGGTCGTGACTTTAAAATCAAAGTAAAAGAAATATGTATAACTTAACACGTTCAACCCGGCGTGAACCACCGGTGGTCCACACCCAGTTTTCTCTACAAATAGAGTTGTATATGCAACTGTTAGCAATTTCGCAAAACTAGTAAGATAGTTAGAATTTAGGCATTCACTTCTTGAGATAAACTAAGCGCAAGCCACTGATAATGTAAACAAGCAGTGAATCAAACAAGTGCCGCTAAAAGAATAAGCAATTTATAATCTCATGCTCTCGGCCATAATGTAGACTTTGAAAAAGCGTACCGAAACGAATGATTAACATAATAAGTTGGCTCCTAGCTCCGATTGAACGTAGTCAAGAACTAATAATTTAGATTATTTAAATGCTTAATTACGATTTTCGCAATAACTGAAATATTTACCCAATTTACACGGCATATCCTTTGTAATTTATCATTTGTTATTTGTTATTTCATTTAACTTGACGTTTCACATTTTAAAGTTAAGCGCAGCCAAATCATCTAGCTGCGGCCCTTGCACAAAAATTTGGCTGCTAGCTGAAATTTTGAAATAGCAGTGGCGGCGCATTTTAATGCAGTCAGCATATTTGAATGACTGACTGCAACGGCTGTACAGGCGAATGAATTTTAAATAATTTTAATGATTGATGCATCTTAAAATCTGCGAGATTTCTCTTAAAGCTAGAAGGCTTCTCACTACTATCCAGAATAACAAAATTTAAAAACTAGAAAACACTTTTAAGTACAATACTGCGTCTGTGTGTTACACACGTCATTAATATTCGATAGAAGAAAAAAAAAATTGATTTTTTATTTTTAAACTTCTATATCTTTATATCAATTTCAATTATTACTATACAAAATTATGATGTCTAAAGTCTGAAATTCTATTGTCAAAGAAAAATACTTTCCATATTAATTAGAAATGATTAAATATAATTAATTCGTACAAATACAAGTTAACCATGAGCAGGGGCGTATGCAGCCTAACTTCTAAGGAAACGTCATAAAATAAAAGTAAACACAAGTCATTACTATACAACTAACTAAACTAAAGAAAATAAGTTGAATAAAGTAATAATTCTTATTTATTTACTTATACTAGTAGGTGCGGAAAGTAAGATACTCATGAAACAATTAGAAAGAAAAAATATGATAGAGTCTTATGTGCCATATCAGCGATTATCTTCAAAATAAAAATTAAATAATTTATAGAAAAGCTGCAATGCGCAACCAAGATTGAACGAAAATTAAAGATAGGACGTTAAATAAAGAAAAATCTTCCAATTTTTAGAAAAACAATTTAAAAATTTTGTACAGATATTCTTTGATAGGTCCAGATAAAAATTATAGAAAACAATGCTTTTTTATTAAAAAATAAAACAAAATAAAGAGATTCAAAATATGCATGCCGTGAAAAAAACATAGCGATTATTGCGAAACCCAGTCCTTAAATTTTTCAATACATTCTCTGTTTCAATTACACATTTCTCTACAAAATCAAAGCTATTATAATCAGATTTATGAATATAATTTTTATGAAGCAAAAATAATTCTGATTGACTGTTTGTTATTTGGGTTTAAATCATCGGAATCGATTTCCGCTTTTACGTTTCACTGAATACTCATAATTTACAAAGTTTCGAATTTTTTCATTAAATACATTTTTGAAAAACTCGCAATCCGTTCAACTAGATTAGATATTAGGTATTTACCCTACCTTAAACAACGAAGCTTCATATTTTCTTATAATTTCTATTGTATACGGCCTTTATCACATTACATGCTTTTTTTTTATCCACTTAAAAATATGTAGCTTTAAATTATACGAAAACTATGTTTTATTTCATCCTTTCGATTATCATACGACATTTACCCTATGATTAATAGAGAAGCATATACTAAATATATATGTCATTATTTTACTCTCAATAATAACATTGAATATTGGAAAGCGAAAGTGTAGACATCTTGAAAAAGTATTTTGTAATTGGTTTAATCTAATTAAGTTAATTCCTAATGACGATAATTTAGCCATTTATATTTAACAACTAATTAATTTCAAACACCTTCTTTTGCAATCTCCCAGCTGTTAATTTTCTGCTCATTCATTAAGTGATTTAACTTTAATGTGATGCCCAGCAGACGAAAAAATGTCGAAGATAAAAAAAACAACAAGCTGTTTAAAATGCATTACAATTTGAATTAATGACCTTAAGAGATTATTTATTTATCGATGAAAACAAGTTTTCCAGCAGCAGCAGCAGCAGTCAAAATGTTGACCCAAAACAATTTGCACTGGCTCACACTCACACCGCTCTCATAAGCTTTAGGCATAATTGTTTTTTTCTCGGGCAATTTGCTCCGTAATAACTTTCTCTTGAACTCAATCGACGGAAATTGAGCCTATCACTTTCAGGAAATTTGACAAATACCCGTGGGCATCTTGATTGATTGCTGACAGCAATAATTAGCAAAATCATTACAGTGTGGCTTTGTCCAAAGGCAACTTTCTTCTGGTTGCGCTCTATTGCCTACAACACCTATTAATTAATTCGTTTCGATGACGTAACACATTTACTATCTCTAGAATACGAGATATTCAAATTAAACATCGATATATATGCGACTTAGGGGAGTACTTTAATCTAATGAGATTATATAGACCCGATTTGAGAGCTCGTCATACGATTTACCATAATAGATATAAAGTCACCAGCTGCGAGTATGTTTCCGCAATTCCGTCGAAAGCCAGGGCTCTGAAAATGAAATGTAAATCCGCTCGACAGTACGCCGATATGTTGGAGCAATAAATAATTAAAAATGTCACTGCAAATAGGCCCAAAGCAGCATAAGTTAGCTGGGATCTGAAAGTGTCGGAAACTCGTTTTTCGAAGCAACTACTTCGACACCGACCCGCACTACAAGCGCTCACTTTCCGGCCCGATCGCATGAGTGAGAAATTAATTAAAATTTGTCCGCTTCGGGGGATATTAGTACTAAAAAAAAATAAATAAAAGAGAAACGATTAAAGAATCTGAAAACTTAGTGGTCACTGATAGTTTTTATTCAGTGAGTCACAAACTTTTTTGTCGTGTTTATTTTTCATCAAGTGGCACCCTCAAATGATATCACTTTTTGTAACAACGGGTTCCTCAAGGCGCTTTTCTTTGCCCTTGTCTAGTTTTCACTTTGAGTGAAGTTACTTCGAGTTTCTTAGTTTGGTGTCAATTCTTTTGTTATGTAGCCGCACTAAAGTGAATTGGATATTTCGAAAATATATCTATCACTTTTAGGATACAAAAGAGAATGCCTAAGAAAGTACCATTGAATTTTTATTTGCGTATTTCCTTTTAAGATTGAAAAGAAAACGACACATTTGTGTAGAACAAATAAATGAACACCCTTTTGAATTGAAATGGATACAAAGAATGGTTTTGCTCGTATTGAGGCAGGTAGTCAGTGCCCTGAAGGTATTTTTATAAATTCCCTATACCTGTTGTCTTGCTAAAAGTATCGAATTCCATAGCCGGGAAAAGTTAATTCTGAATACAATACAATGTATTTTCCAGAGCTCTGTTCAGAATGAAAGTGTTCGTGCACGAATTTAATTTTTTTCAGTATTCGTTCTAAGTCCAACACTTCAGTATTTTACAGAATCGATAAAATTCGTGGAAAAATATTTTAATAGCAAACGATATAAATTTTCAGTTGTAAAATTACGCTGAGTTAGTAGCTTAGCTTACGTTCAACTTTTAAATTCAATTACTTTGCGTTTGTGAGCTCGAGTGTTAATTTTCAGATAACTTGACCATTCACATGCAATGGCAAAGTAAACACTGATAAGGCAATTTCTACAAATGAGTCACAATTTGTGAAATTTGATATTCAAATATTAAGAATTTGGAAGCACACTCTCTTTGTGTGTTATTGGATACATACAATAGATGCTTTTGACCAGGTCGTAGACAAATTTAATTGGACTCAAATTACATTCCCAAATATTTTTAATTACTACAACTTGATGGATTTATAAAAACTGAAAATTAAATGAACTTGAGAACACTTATCAGCAATAATGAATAGGTCAGTGATTTTTATTGATACAGTAATTCTATTAATACATTATTATATGAAATATGTTTTTTATTGAGAGACGACGGTTCTTAAATAAACTAGAATACATTCTGCTTTATAAGGAAGAAAAACAAGTATTTTTGGGAATATATTTATCATTGAAGAGAGCATACGATAACCTGTTTTTTTTTTTGCAGAATATTTATTAATCTTTCAAGTATATTTAAAGACATTTTCCATAAAGAAAAAGAGAGAAAAACTGAAATTATGGTTTAATAACCATTATCATAGTCATATATATATAGGAGATTTAATATAGTATGTGCTATAAAAAAATTGGGGTTCATTTACATAATTAAACTAATCATTTGTTTATTAAATGTAATAATCTGAAAAACATAATTTTCAGTTTACATATATTTAAGATTTCCCAAAATTATTGTAATGCTAAAAATTAATAACAACTAAGAAATATATTCCTGAAGCAGGAGAACTTCTCTTAAAGCAAACTTTATAAAATGTAAATTAAACATTTTGATTTCACTTAATTTCCCATCACTTTTTTTAACATATACGAAACTATATAGAGATAGGTAAAAACAAGCGGGTTAATTACTATTAATAATGTGCGTAAAATCAATAAAAAATGTAATTAAACCAATTAATAAGCAATTTCAGCCGGAAAATCATAAAATTGAGATATAAAGATAACCTTCAAAATAAACGTGTATTTACGTTCGATAATGGACATCAAGGTCGAAATAAACAACAATTAGTGCTTGTAAAAATAATTTCCGGCCAGTATTTAGTTATTAAATATCACACAAAAATATTCCTCCCGTTGCATATGCTTTCCGAGACATTTAACTTTAACATATTTAAATCAAAATTTTCACCCCAATTTTCTGCATATTACCACTTAAGATTAAGATTAAAGATGTTTTCATTCTTTTCTTTTGTACTATATATAATTTAGGAGGGTTCATGAAAATAAAAAAATTAGAAGAATATTTGAAAAATTGTTTTTTCATTCTTTTATTGATTAAGTAACATTGTAAAATGGGTGTTAATTTCCGAGTAAATTATCCCCGTAACTAAAATGTTTTTCATCGCTTCTCAAATCGGTTACTGATTTCAATTTCACAATAATCTACTATAAAAAGCTTGAAACTGTTAATTTTCAGGGTTTTTAATAGAAAAAAGTTTCGAATCGATTCGTTTCCCGTATCGAAACCTTCAGGACATGTTGTACAATATTGTGCAAATTGAAATTATAATGGTAATCAAAAGAGATGTCGGATCCAATAAGCTTGTATAACTAATTTGCTTTTTCGTAGTAAATATAATAAAAGATGTTAGCTGCAATTTTTACATGATCCCATCCGGTTCAGATTAAACAATGTACAGAATTGAATTATTACCTGCAACTCATCAATTCGCTAAGATTTTTACACACAGATTCCTACCGAACTTCAAATATTCACCTGAAATAAGACCCCAGGTCAAAATAATTGACTTAAAAAAATTTAATTTCTACATGGTAATTATTTAATGAATAGTCTCATTCCAGTTTACGATTTGAAAACGTAGAAGTTAAGTTACACTTAGGCCAACAAAAAGGCCCATCACTAAATTAACTCGTTAATTATAGTGCATACCAAACTCACTATCATTAAACTCATTAAGGCACAACTATAATAGACATATAAACATAACTCAAAGAATGTAAAATATATACACAAATCATAACGACGTACTAAGGGACCGTGGAAGTTTTTTATCCCCCTCTCTCCACCACGTTATTAAACATGGTTTTTTCTTAAACCTATTTGATTATCACGTGATATCTGATGTATTTTATTAGTTTAGCTTCATTAATTAAGAATAATTTAAAACAGGTCTCAAAATGTTTGTGACATAAATATTAATGATTTTAAATGACATTAATTTAATAATAGAAAAAACTTTACTACAAAAATATTATGAAACTATAAAATATTATGCTAATCATTTTCAACTCATATAGTTAGCATATTTTCCTCTATCCTTATTAGAGACACAGAAGAATTGCAAATATCTGTTGTATCCTGTTTTCTAATCTAAACACTAATTCAATAGTATTTAAAAATATCACGGGATTTTGTGGAAACCCCCTAACCTATCAAATGATCCTGAACCCTGAACCACCTCCCTCTCTCATTAGATTTATTGGGGTCCCCTAACATAAGATTTTCCAAACTGTCAAAAAGTCTTAGTTACCACCTTAGCTCCGAATTCGTCGACAAAAGTAAACTGACTGAAGATTTCTTTGGTAAACAAACTGATATGTCTCTATGTCACTCATAGTAAATGCGATATCGAGTACATTATGTTACATTTGTTAATGTTTAAACGAAGTGTTTGATGTCACGGTATGTCAGTGATGATTAGGATCATCAGTGTTATGTCAAATATAGTTTGGCTTTTAGTAATAGTACATATTAAATTCACTACCACTAAATTGGTTAGGAATTTTTAATGATACAAAGATGGAATACAAATATTAAGTTGGAAATTTTATTATTGGGAAATTTAAATGAATGGAATAATAGATTATCTCGAATACATTTTTTTAGCATCTTTATCGTTTTATGCATTAAATATTTGTTAAACTTTAGTTACTTTCTTATAGAGGCTATACCAGACTTTTGGAGAGACGTTTCAACTTATTTATTATTTATTTATTATAGTACCTATTGTGATATATTTTTACATTTGTGTGTTATGAAATTCCGTTTATCTATAAAAATTGGATGATTTTCCTTTTCTTTAGTTTATATTTCTTTAAGGAAAACGTACTACTAAAACCTTCTGAGTCTAGTTTAATATAAAATCAAACTACCTATTTATTTAAGGCTATCTTAACTATGGGAGTTCTCTGTAATAGCTTTAAATATGTGCAAGCTTAAAAGTTATGCATTTCAAACTGAAATTATCTCTTATTTGATTTGTTGGTTTCTGGGCCAATTGTATTTCTGCTAATTGATTAGTATTCGTCTTGATGGATTCCACGGAGTGTTTAGAAATATTGTTAGGTATTTATATTGTACTTTTTGAAGCCTTTTAATGTATACAGCCGCAGTATTATGCTAGATTGGTGCTGCATGTAGTAGTACTGATTGCATTACAATTTTTTTTATATATATAATCAGGTACCACATACCTGTGGTTAGTATTTTTGTATTTTTGAAATTGTAGTACAAGCTCCTGTAAAGTTAGTTTTTGATCAAGGTATATTCCTATATACATATTTGATACTTTTGGACCATTTGATGGGCTGTCCCATAATATATATCTCCATTGGTGGTAGGTAACGCTCAGCTCTCCTCCTTGTAAAATAGATGGTTAAATTTTATTTTCCATCCATTGTAGTACTCGTTAAGGAGTTGCAGTTGAGCTTGCAGGGTGTTTATTATGATTTAAAGGTCTTTTGCACTACACTATATTGCTATATCTTCTGCAAACATTGCTAGTTCACATGTAGGTATATAACTTGGATACATCCTATGTATACACGTTGTATAGAGTGGAGCTGAGGCACGATCTTTGCGGGACGCCTGCTGGCAAGATTCTCTTGTCTGAAAGGCGGGCGTTGACCCGAACAGCAAATATTCTATTGCCTAGAATGGATTGTATGATTTTAGACATAGAAAATTCATTTTGACAAGTTTGAATATAAGTCCTGCATACCACACAGAATCAAATGCTTTCTCAATATCAAGAGCTATAAGGTTTTCTTGTCTTCCAGTTTTTCTTTTATATCGTTGGTCACTCTATATAGTCGAACAGTCATGTCAAAATCCAAGTTGAAAGTCAATGAGACTTCTTGCTTCTTCCGTGTGGTGGTGGAATCTTTTGAGGATTATCTTTTTGAATATTTTTCCTATTGAAATTAACAAGCAGTAGTTGTGACCTAATGAAGAATCCTTCCCAGATTTTGGTAACGAAATTATAATTTCATCTTTCCCAGGTTTGCGGAAATTAGCTGAATTTAAGCCACACATTGAAAATGTGGGTTAAGTAAACGATGTTTCCACTTAATGATTCAGTGTTTTCTGAAATATATATTTTAATTTGCTGTAGTGCAACATTTAAAGCGGAACAATGGGCTTGAGTTTTATTTTATTTTTGCTTTTAGCAAATAACCGACATTCCTGTAATTTTCGTCTACCTGCTCCTTGGTGGCCGCTCTAAGAAAAATAGTTTAAAAGTTTTTTTAAGAACTCTTTCTCTCACGACAATACAACCGCTTTTATGGCTGTGTCTGGTCTTTTTTAAGCGAAAGAAAATAAAAATATTTGCGGAGTGAGGTCGAGGTGAGGTTGAGTTTTTGAGACAGAAGAACTCGAGACGGAAAATACATGCGGATACAGTGAACCTTTTAAAGAGATAAGGAATCCCTTCCGCAGTCTTTTAAAGATTCTTTTCAGGTTGTTGGGTGAGTTTTGGCTTGTGCAAAAATTAAAGACGGGGCACGGTCTTAAATCACGAAAACGCGGGATTAAATAATTGCCGCTCTCCATTTGCACACACAATTATAAAAATAAAAATAAAACGATTTTTAAGTTTTAAGGGTTGAGGAGGTGAAGATAGAGGGAGTAATTTTTGCCAGGTTATCGAAAACGCAAACCTATAACTAGTTACAAGATGCATATCTTTTCATACGTTTTCAATAACATAGAACTAATTTCTGGAGTTACGTTCTTGAGAACTTGATATTCATTTTGTTACTAGCTGTAATTTAGGATAAACTACCTTCTTCTTCACACCTTCAAGAGAATATGTTACAATATATTATTTGTTATTTGATTCATCAGCAATATAAATGATCTTCTTCATAAGTTGTATATGAGATTTCCCATCTCAATTTGTTCTTATATTTTTATAGTAATCATGTTTAATAGGAGAAATTAATTTTAACAGGTCCATCATATCTTTCCTTTGTTCTCTTGTCACGGTCTTAGCTATAGGATATATCGCTCATTAAATACAATAACGTCATAACTCAAAAATTGTCATTTTTCATATAATGCATTTCAAAGATTAGGCTCTTTGTTATTTCAGTAAGAAATAGTTTCAAAACTACCTCTCCCTTGTCGCGAATTATGAAAGCTCAGATATGACGTTTTTACAGTTAAAATACAGTTAAAAGTATATACGAAATTTAGTCCACCCGTATAAGTAATTCAACAATAAAGATTTTTGAGTTATGACGTTATTGCATTTAATGAGCGATATATTGGATTTTTGAAAATCTGAATCATTTAGATAAATAGCTACATATGTCCGCTTACCTTTCATTTCTATTGAATCAGCTCTTTTTTCTGTACTTTGAATCAGTTTCAATGAACTTAAAACTGTTGTGATGTTTCTGTCTAATCTGAATATGTTATTATTATTCTTTTTTAAATTGTTAGCATAAGTTTTGATCTATTCTTATCTTATCTTATTAGGCATGATTAAATTTCCCACGAGATCCTTAGTTTCTGGCCAAACAAATCTTTGGTTTATATTTTTAATCTGCAGTAGTCAGATGTTAACTGACTAATTTATTTTACCTTAGTTCTAATGAAACACCCCCAAACAATGTACCCTTATGAGGACTGGCTGCTGCGTTTGAATTGCATTATTGCAGCGGTTCACATTAGAGTACGTAGTTAAACAAATTGGCTTCTGAAATAAATTATGAATTATGTAGTGGCCAACAAAAATTGTCATTTAATGATGTTAATACTTATTGTTAGGTATTATGTTATACAGTAAAACCCGCTTAAATGCAACCCGCTTTACTGCACAATCCCTTTTATTGCACACGATGCGAATGCACCGAATTTTTTGCCTTATTAATGTGTAGAAACAAATATCGCATTATTGCACACCTCTTAAGGGGAGGTTCTCATCTAGAATCTTGAAATTTTCGATTTTTTTTTATTTCATATTATTAAAGTTTAATATGTCTAGAATGTTGCTTTAAAATATTTAGTCGATCCGAGCACTAGAACGGATTCTACAGCCCATTGATTCTGGCGGTGTCATGATTGTAGTGGGGCGCTCAGCTTGTGCCGTGCCGTTCAATCACGATTATCTCGGAACTTTGTTTTTCAAGATTTTTCAAATTTGCGTACAAGATAACTCAAAAACGGTTCAACCGATCAACTTCTAGTTTCGTGCATATTAAAGTAAACAATTTTCTTCATAGAAAGAGTGGAGCACATTTTGAAAATTGTAACATTATCTCCTTTTTGTAAGTGATAAACTATGAAAAAAAACGGCCGAAAACGGCCTTAAAATTTCAAAATCGCGCCATTCCGTCAATTTTAAATTTTTTTTGAAAGTCGTCCACTCTTTCTGAGACAAATTTAGTCTAGTTTATAATAATGTCATCATTATTTGATTTCAGACCAATCTGCGACCCCTAAATTGTACGCAGCTGGGCCATTTTCGAAAAACATGCCTCCGGAGAAGTTGAATAACGGGCGCCATTTTGTTTTTTTTTTTAATAAAAAAAAATTTTCGTACAGATAAATATACAATAAAAGATAATGCCAAATATCATTTCCCTATGTCTTGTCATTTGCCTTCAAAAAAATCACGAACTTTACCTACTTTTTGACGTTCTAGATGAGAACCTCCCCTTAAATACACAAACCTCTTATTTGCACATTAATTTCAGGCACGAATTTTCTATTTGAATTAAAAAATAACCGGATAAATGCAATGTACATATTTTAAATGAACAGATATGTAATGTCAAAAATTCATATCAGACTTTATTAAACCAAAAATTTGAACTTGTTCCTATATGTGTGCATACATACATACTTTATTTAATACGTACATAAAGACTGGATTTATTTTTGTTTTACTAAAGAAAGAATTTTATTTTTTTGTTGATTTAAATTTCTTATTTCGGTTGAATAAATGTGGATAATATACGCACATTTTTAGTTTTCTTTATTTTTGGACATTTGAATAATTTGTACATGTAATCCAAAAAAAGTAATCCGAGCTCTCTTAAATGCACAACATGTGCATTTATCTTAAAAACGTTTAAATGCACAAACCGTTTAAATGCACGAAATTGTCTGACAAATCGGATGTGCATTTAAGCGGGTTTTACTGTATATAAAAATTAGTAACTCAATGAAGTGCTTTGACGCTTAAATTTAGAGAAATTCAAAAAGTTGAGGTAATTTGGCCTGTGAACGACTCATATGATGAAAGTCATATTGTTCTGGTTGTAGTGCGCGAACCGCCTTAAGGATAAGAAAGTGTGGGATACAAAGGACTACTTTCGAAAATTGATTGAAATCCCTCGTTTTCGGGATTTCAAACCACTGTGCGGCGCAGCAGGCAATTAAACGAGCGGATTGCGGCTAATCGAAAAGAAGCAGAGCAACACGTTCACCTTGACCAAAAGAACAATTATTTTCCCTGTTAATGACTTAATATCGCAATCGCATTGTCCCGAGCACGAACAGTGAAATTAAGGAAATTCTAAGAATTCAAATTGGTTAACCAGCGCAGAAAGAACAAGACGTGTAACAACAAGAAGTTGCTGGGAGAGGGAGCGGAGGGGAGAGACCTTTTTAAGAAACCCACTGAACGTATCTCAGCTGAGCGTGAGGGGCAGAGCGGTGCGATGTTGGTCGGAATGGATTGAGAATGAGTAAATTTGTGAGATTCTCTTCAGGAAGTGGTGAAATTTCTCTTATTTTTACCATGGGATTGAGAATGGGTCGGAGAGCGCGCGCGCACACAGGAGCACGCTCTGTGCACACAGCCGAAGCTGCCCGTGTAGAACCAGCCTTGACGTATGTTTAAAGGTCAGTTTCGCAGCTCGATAACAGTGAAATCACCCGGAGTCGCTCAGTATGCTCTTTACTTCGCGCTAAGTTGGTGGTCTTTACGGGTGCAGGTCTCCGTCGTTTTCTTCGCCTTGGATGCAGCAACACTCAGCAGCAGCAGCAGAAGCAGAAGCAAATAAAAAGCCAGCACAGCAGCGTACGGGCTGAGTGAGAAAAATAAAAGGAAAAATTAAACATTTTTGTGAAAACTTAAGGAAATGCTGCTCGTCCGGAAAAGGTGTGTGTGTTGTGTGTAGCCACAAATGCGCGAATTGATTTCAATTTTGATTTCGATACCGAGTGAAGAGTGACGTGGGTGAATATGAGAAAATCCCCAGTGCTCGGGAAGTACGAGCACCGTGCGGCGCGGCAGCAGCAGCA
The DNA here is from genome assembly GCA_949715965.1 of Dysmachus trigonus. Taxonomy (NCBI): domain Eukaryota; kingdom Metazoa; phylum Arthropoda; class Insecta; order Diptera; family Asilidae; genus Dysmachus; species Dysmachus trigonus. The sequence continues at coordinate 51,145,736 of OX454322.1, forward strand.
GCAGCAGCAACGACGGCAGGTTTATCTGCAGGCAGTGTGACAGCTAGATTTCATCTATTTTTAAATCAGTGAATCGCATCAAGTGGAGGTCGAAACGGCCATGTGTGTTGATAATCAGAGCAGGATGGACTGATCCCAAGTCTCCAAGTTCGGGAAAAACAAGACGGTGACTGTTTTCTTTTTTGTGCTCATAAATCGCTTCGAGGAGTGCGATTACCAACCATTAACTACCATCGTGTGCGGGAAGAAAGCTCCGTAAATTTCTTGTCTCTCTGATGTAAGTAGCTCCCATTCAAGACGACATCTCCGAAAACCTTACAGGGGAGAAAACAAAAAAACAAAACCAATTAATAACATCACCACCTTCGGTACATTTCTTACCCCCCTGTTCTCTATATATCGATAGATATTATCGCTTTGTTTTAATGTCTCTTTTCGACAGCTGTAATTTGTTATTTATACTCGTTTGTTTTTTAAATATTGTGCGCACAGGTCAGTGACCCTTTTCAAATGCGACGCACTTCAGTGGCTTTTCAATTTATTTTATATTTTGAAGATAAATTTATATATGTGGTTGGGGATCCTACTCAAAACCACCTTCAAAAGTCAGCCTGTCTCCCGGGAGACTGCTCAACCTCCTAACTTACCTAATTTTCATGGAAGGAAAATCATCGCAAATGGCGCGTAAATTTCGCCTGAAGATAACAAACGAAAAAACAGTAATCAAAATTTACATGGATGTGCAGAGGAAATAAAGTTATTGTAAAGTGATAAATCGACACGACTTGCAGTCAATAATATTGCGCGACTCGGAGGTCCACTACCATTCCGGCAATCGAAAGAATTAGCTTCAGTGAATGCCTTTAGGCCCATATTTTAACTATTAAATTTATTTACTTTAAAAAGCCCATCAACCTGGCTACAAGTGATAAGAATATATTTAACAGTATATCGGTTTGATGAAGTGTAATGTGTGTATATGCTCGACCTTGGCCCCACGTAGAATGAAAGATCGATTGAGGCCTCTGGCACAATACCTGTGTGATTATCGCGAAACATAAAAGCATGTGATGAACATATTCAAGTGACAGTGTGGAAAAATAAACGAAAATTATCTGGATAGCGAGGGTATGATACAAATTTAACCAGGCAGACTTTGGCACGGTTTTGGAGCACAATCTTAGAAGTATTTGTAATTAACATGTGATTTGAAACTAAAAAGCGTATAAAAAATAGGACAAACTTTATTATGACTTTAAATTATAGAGAAAGAACACGTGATAAGCGCTAACAACAATTTAATTAAGAATTAAAGTGAAGTGAAATATTTAAGTGTGATAGTGGATCCAATTGTCGTGGCAAAGAATTAGTCTTTAAATAAGTGATATTAATAGCCTCAAGAGGTGCTAGATAATTGTTTTGTTAAAAGGTTTTACAATACCTTATAAATCGAGAAAACGTCATTTGAAAAGCTTAGATGAAATTGAGCGAGCGATCTCAATTAACCGAAGAAATAAGATGTCTTCTGTCAAGGACTAAACCAAAAAGTGGGCTTCGTGTAATGAACACAAAAATGTCCTTTAACTGAAAAATGGCAATGGAATACAAACAGAAAATTATGTCACATGAAATCATTTCCATACCTCGCAATATAATAAAATGCAACTGAAAAACTATTGAAAAGTATTTGACAACAATTTTTCATAATATTAAAGCCACAAGTGTAAAATGATTTATTAAAACATTGTGTCATTGGAAATTACCGATAAAAGGCTGTTTAAAAATAAAGTACATATTATAAACATTAAGGATAATTTGAAACGAAGAAACTAACAGGTGTTTGCTCACAGGTTTTGAGATATTACTGAAAAAATATCAGTGATCAAAACAGAGCATCACCAGATTATGTTATGGTTTAGTGGAGATTGGCGATCCCAAATAATGATACTCAAGGTGAAAGTCTTCAGAGGTTTCTATAGTATATGTATATTAGGAGAGGTACTAAGATTTCTAATAGATGGCGGTACTAAAGCTTAATAATGTTTTGGTGAATGTAATCTATGTGAAATTAAAGTGTTTATTATAACCGATAAGTTGTGCTTAGTCACTTTGAATAGAAGTAAAAATAAACCAAGTTTTGTATTACGTTAAAAATGACCAACTAAATTCCAACAAAGCAACGTGAACAAACTCTGTCAATTTCAAAGTGTGAATACTGTTTTAGGATATTTAGAAGGACGGCGATTTCAATGTGGAAAATCCTGGTCAATGAAAAAATTTGAAGATACAGAATTGCAAGGATTATTGGATGACGATCCAAATCAAACACAAGAACAACTTGCATGGGAGTGAGTCAGAAAGATAAGAAATGGATACCAGATGATTTGAAGGAAGAAATATTGAAAGACTGTTTGATGACTTAAAATCTTGCTTCAAAACAAAAAAGCAAGTCCATTGCAATTTCACTGGCGATCAAAAATGGATTTATTTTGATAATTCTAAACGTAAGAAAGTGTATAGAAAAAGAGGCCAACCATTGCCATCAACATCAACACCATCACCAAAACGAAACATACATACTGCAAAACTTATGCTGTGTGTTTGGTGGGATTGGATAGGCGATTATTATCCACCCTGGGGTTTATCTAGCATCAATTTTATAATTTTAAAGGTTTTCATGATAATAAGCTAAATATAATATTATAAAACTTCTATTACTATATGAGTATGACTTGAATTTTAGTGTATCTAATTGTCCTTAAATTAAAAAAAATTATGCGCAAAACAGCCGACAACTAGCCCCGCGATTCGTCGAAACGAACAAACCCACGATCGACGAGGTAAACGAATCAATATTACATGTCTACTGCTCGAATAAGAAACATAATTGAGGAAAACCAGAACTAAAGATAAAATATAGGATTAAATATCTATACCGTATATAACTATGTACATAAATTGCATTGACCGTAATCTCCAGCTCGGGAAGTTCTTGAAGAATGTAAAATATAATAATCTATTTGGCCTTGACAAGAGTCGATAAATACAAAGGATTTGGTGTTTGGTTAAACAGCTCTTTCATCTTTGGCAAAGATATTGATGCGATAGTCAACAGGGCTAATTGAAGGTTAAAAGTCAGCCTCTAAAGATTATCCCTTAACAAGGAAAAGACCTCATTAATGTGGCAAATATTTTACCTGCTATAGGCAAGTTGTGTTTGATGAAAGAAGTGATTAATCAAAATTAATAGTTTCCATAATGTAATCTTAATCTATGGTAGTTGTATGGATATATAATTTAACCATCAAATATGTTATAAAAACTTATTTACTTATCACGACATAAGTCCTGCAATATTATCTCCAAGAACTTCAAACATTTTGACCCAGGTTCAGTAACACTGGGTTTATTGCTTTGTGCATTTATACATCATTTTATTGTTGCACGTGTATTGCTTATTATCTTGAAAATGACAAAAGATAAGGTAATAAAACGGAGAATAAGAACGAACATAATCCCTTAGAAGATAAGCTAGTTTTTAAGAGATTTACTTGATTAGTTCTTCAAAAAAAATTACCAGAAATGATTTTAAGGGCTCAGTGATGAGTTAACTACTTAAGTTTTAGTTTCAAGGGTTTAACTGCTTGATTTTTTATCGTAAATAAATAATGCAATAAAATCATCAAACCGTTAAAGAAACCTTCACTAATGTTATTCTAGAAAAGATAAGGCGAACTCTTCCCGACGATTAAAATGAATTCAATTAAATTTAGCATTGGACTTTACTTGTAACATGCAAACATGCTCATTGCACCACTGATATTAGCTTATCAGTTTTCTGCTTGAAGCGGGAACTCCTCCTAAACATTAATGGTGAATTAGTCATTCACTTTGTGCATTTTATATACATTTTAATTTGCAACTTACATGTAAATTGAAATTTAAATATTACTTGCACATTGTTAGTTTCGCAAATAGAAAAAAATGTTTTAGCGTAAGTACTCAGCTTATTTGAATATGTATATTTATTCAATTAGAAACACATATGCGTTTCATTTTTACCAGTTAAATCATTCTGGAAATAATGTGCATTTGTAATTCTTAGATAGGTAATGCGAAACGAAAAAAATCCGTGTCGACAGAAGTACGACAAAATTAAGTCAACATCAATAATGTACGCTAGCTCTTCCGGTTGCAATCGATTGTGAAAATTTAACATGTGACACACATGGAAGAACATGCGTAAATCCGTGTAAAATCATAAATAAGTTTTACCGTGAAATTGTTCAAGGATTCATAATTCACTATATAATTCTAAATATATCTGTAGAAAATTTTCGTTCCAATGCCATTTTTGATTTTGAACCCTAATTTGTCAAATAAAAAATATAGTCACGTTTTTTAAACAGTATCTTGGTATTTGTGTCATGCATATAATTATACAGGGTGGCCCGAAAAGTGACGTCCAAAGAAAAAAATTAGATGCCTCATATCAAGGGGTATCCGAATCACCCCCATGTATGTTCCGCGATTTTTTGTTGTTTTCGAGTTACGATTTTTTTTTATTTGCGCAGACCGATAAATCTACATATTCTATTAACACAGTATATACAAACAATAGTATAATTGAATTAGGAAAAATATGTAAAAAGAATCTAAATCAATGGAACATTAGAGTTATTAACATCTGTGTACTTAGTTTTAAAGGATTTCTAATGGATTTCTAATGTTTAGTAATGTTTTGGTGAATATAATGTATGTGAGCTTAAAGTGCATCTTATAACCTGTAAAGTCTGATTAGTTACATTGAATAGAAAAATAAATAAACCAGTTTTTTATTACGTTAAAAATGCCCAGTTACAACATTACAACAAAGCAACATTTTTTTTCTTTTATTTATATTTTAATCAAAAGAAAAGTGCCGCCAAAAGTTATCGCTTGCTTGTGGAAACTTGAAACGGCGCACCAACTCAGTCGATTTCCACATGTGAATACTGGTTAGATTTAAACCTGGAGATTTAAAAATGGTGATTCCCATGTGGGTGATAAAGAGCGTACGACTCAACCGATACAATTTTAAAATGCAAGGATTATTGAATGAAAATCCAAGTCAACTTGCAACAGCATTAAATATCAGTTGAGAAGCTATATAGGTCAATGTAGGAAAATTTATATCACATGATTTGACAGAAAGAAGTATTGAAAAATGTTTGATGACTTGTGAAATTTTCAAAAAAAAGAAGGATGTTATGCTGTGTGTTTAGTGGGATCCGAGTGGCATATTGTTTTATGAGCTGTTAAAGTCTGGTGGAATTATTACAGCCGATTGTTATAAACAACAATTAATGGCATTAAACAGAGCACTGAAGCAAAAACGCTCTGAATATTCCAAAAGACACGACAGCGGGATTTTTTTGTATTACAACGCTCAGCTACATTTTGCGAAACACTGGAAACGTTTGGCTGGGATGGCCTATCTACACAACTTTCACTCTTATAAGAAATAGAAAAATGGGTCGAAGATTGGATTGTTTTGAAAGATATTCAATTTTTCACCGCCAAATCCATCTGTTGCCAAAAAGATGGTAAGCTGTTACAGACTTGATGATACTTTGATAAGAAAAGCACCTCCTCTATTGAAGCCGGAATGCAAGTCGATTGTGTTTTTACCGATTTTAGCAAGGCCTTTGACAGGATTAATCACAAAATTCTCATCCACAAGCTTTCTCTTCTCGGTTTCCCATCTATTTTCATTGATTGGATTTATTCGTATTTGTCTAACCGTACACAGCGTGTAAAATTTCGTGATGCTCTGTCTTACGAAATAAACAACACTTCTGGCGTTCCCCAGGGAAGCCATCTGGGACCACTGCTTTTCCTTATTTACATCAATGATGTATCTCTGATTTTAAAAAATTCTACAATCCTCTGCTATGCTGACGATGCCAAAATTTTTCGCAGAGTGTCTAATGTAAGGGATAGTGAAATTTTAAAATCTGACTTTCAAATGGTGTTCTATCAATTACCTCCCCCTTAATGTCACTAAATGTACTTCCATGTCTTTTACCCGTAAAAAGATCCCCCTTCACTTTACTTACTCCATAAATGGATGCTCCCTCACCCGAGTTGACACAATCAGGGATTTAGGTGTCTTTCTCAACTCTCGCATGTCCTTCGAAGGCCACATCAATGCCATTGCTGCCAAAGCTAATGCTACTTTGGGCTTCATTAAGAGATGGTCCAAAGAATTTGACGATCCGTATATTACGAGACTGCTTTATTGCACTTTTGTTCGACCCATTCTAGAGTATGCTAGCCCCGTTTGGTTACCTTTCTACGCGGTGCACATCAAACGCGTTGAAGCCGTTCAGCGAAGATTCATACGCTTTGCTTTACGTGGGATTCCCTGGGCCAACCCTGATTCTCTCCCACCTTACGCCGATAGGCTAAATCTCCTTTCTCTGCCTTCCCTTGAGAAGAGAAGGGACATTTCCAGGACTGTTTTTGCTTTTGAGTGTATGCAAGGGTCAATTAACTCTCCAGAATTGGTTGATTCCTTTAAAATAAACGTACCCTGTCGCTCCTTGAGGAATTACAACTTTTTCTACGTTCCGCCTCACCACACAAATTATGGTTTAAATGTGCCGGTTTCATCGATGTCTCGACTTTTCAATCGCAACTTCGATCAAATTGACTTCAACCTAACGAAGCGCCACATTAAGGGTCAGCTTTCTTAGGGTTACTTTTGTTTTTTATTTTTATTTTTATTTTCATTTTTTATTTTTATTTTTTGTTTATATAAAAAAATATTTTTTTTTTTTGTAGTAATCAGTTGTTGATGAAGCTTTGATGAATAAATAAATAAATAAATAAATAAATAAAATAAAAATTATTTTGTTATTTAGAAAAAATAAGTTATTTATAATAAAAACTCTTTAAAATGAAATACCACACCTAAAATATTTACTTTTACAATCGTCGAACTCATTCTTTAAGAATATAATAACCAATTGAAAGACCCTAAATTAGCGTCATTAGTGTCAAAAACATTTTTTATTTTATATGATTAATATATTATTATAGTCAAACCAAAGTTAACACCGCGAATTGGTTAGGCTAGATTGATGTGGCGGTCGGAAGACACTTAGGCTGTTATAGGCGCATTACGGTACCATTTTTTGTGACCAGGTTTTCTGGTGGAAATTGAATCCACAATCTCAAACCCTGCTGGCTGGTTGACAACGTGACGTCCTACCCACCGATTTATTGAGGTCCCCACACGCGTGTAATACAAATAACATTATTGCTTCAAAGTAAATTTCTAACTGAATTTTTCACAAATGTTCTCTATTAAATTAATGTACAAAATTAGGGTATTTGTTTCTTACAAGAAGTCCCATCGGCGAAAAATCTAACAAATTTACTAGGAGTAGGCGAGAAAGCATAGGGTAAACTACTAAACTATTTGACATCTTAAGTGCAATATTTATATTCTTAGGAATAACTTTTGCGTAAATGGAGACATTAAATTTCCGCCATTAGAAACAAACTACTCCAAAGATATGAAATGCTCTAAAATGCCATGTTGACCCGGTTTACTTAATATGGGCCAAAGTGCCCCAAAGCTATGATAACTTTAAAGTTTTTTTCATAAAAGCATTTTCATGTTGTCTAAAATATTTTATAGCTCTCAATTAAAAGCAACAAAAGATTAAGTCTTGAATCTTTTATTTTCTTTTGCCAGAGTTTCTTTTATACAGTTTATAACTTTTGCCAAATAACTGAAGTTTAACAAATGCAAAACAAACAAAGTTATCACATCATTCGGACAAAGTATCTTCAAAACTAAACAAGAAAGAATGTAGTGAATTAAATTCGACGAATTTTCGAGTACTTTCCTTCGTAACTTTTGCTTTAAAGTACTCCGTTGTGTAGTTCACATTTTCTAATAAATATCATTGGTACTTAATGTATTTAATTTTAAGAAAGCAATTAAATAGTTTTGAAGGGAATTCTTTAATGTTTCACATTATTTCTTAAGTTATTTTCGCCTTGGTATGACGATTATTTCCTTAATTATTCTTAAATCTGTGTAGTTAATATGTATCTTGAAGTATTATCGTAAAATGTTGTTCATAAAATTTCAAATTTCCGTATTACGTGAAGTCAGTCGCGATTTTCATGGCATAAATAGCAGATAGTGTTTGAAAATAATTAAAAGTTGTACCTCGTGAATAATAGCATCAAAGCGCAACTCTAACAAAATATTGTGAAAATCAGTAAACTAGACTAAGCCACATGGGTCGAAATTAAGAGGAATTCCTCTTCCATCGCCTGCTGATTACCCTTTTTTTAAACACTTAAATTAAATAATAAACAAATCAGTAACGATGCAAATCAGAAAATAGGAATGGGAATGGTTGTTTATTTTGGTTATAACAATACAAATTACATTAAAATAATAAACACCAAAGAAGCTATAGAAAAGTACTAATTTCTTAATTTTTACTAATTGTAAGATAATAAAGTTATTTGCTATATTAAATATTTTATTTTGCGGCAAAATACGTAATATTCACTTGATTTTATATTCAAGGGCGAATATCAATGTCAAAGATAACAGTTATGGTCATGTTATGGAATTGATGTATTTTTTTTAATTATTTTGAGCGATATCGATTTTAAAAATAACGAATTGGTGCTACACCAATAGAAAATTAAAATGCGTATTTTATGGTTTTATGATTTCCACAACATGATTCTGTTTTGCAGTTTGGTCCTAATTATTTTATATACACCTCTGGAGGCAATTTAAAGTTTTGACCTTCACAATTTTATTTTGCCTGATTCTGTTCGGACAAGCTTAAAGTTGTGTGTTCTAACTTAATTTTCCCGAACTCGCTCTATGAGATATCATGAATAATTTCCTTATTTTAGCATATTGCTGGACGAATTATGGTTTTAATGACTCAATAAAATCGATGTCACGCTCTTTCAATTCTCATTATTCCGTCATTGCTTTTCATATAATTAATTAGATCCGAACTCTGATATTATTGTTTCTAATTCTTTAAGAGTAACCAGTAATCTCGTGATTGTCTGATAAATAAGTAATTTAAAAATTTGGTATCCCCCTTAGATAGAGTATCATATAAATATTTAAAAATGTTCGCATCAACTATGTGGTGCCCAAAATGTTACAAAAAAGCATCACCTATACAGTGCTACAGTATCACGAAAAATTTACGTTTTTGAATACATATACCCACAATTATAATCACAATTCGATTTTTATCGCTTTTTTTATTGCATACTTTTTAATAAAATTTAATATGTAAATATAAACATGATCAAAGATATATGATGGTGTAATGGTAATTTAAGGGGAAAGCTTGTTTCGTGGCGCGTGCTAAAGTATGTGATTCTCCGGAGTTGTTTATGAAGAAATAATTTGCATAATTTAACTGAAATTTGTAGGGTTGTTTATTACATATTAATAGATAACAATTCAATTTATTTTATGTAAACATCTTTATTATTTTTAAAGTAGTGACACAAGTTGTGAGTGCTGCTACGGCCAGGGCGCGAAATTATGGCATGTAAATCTGTAGAACGTTCTCGTTTTATATAATTCGAAAAAATACATTAATTTAAAATGTACTTGTAAAATAAATAACGAAAATATAGTTTATGCCTCTCTCCCTTTACGGTCATATGTCTGCTCTCAGCCACCACAGCAAAGAAACATACTGATCTTTGTATACTAATTGTAAGTCAACAAGCTTCGGAGGTACATAGAGTTCGAAATAATACTTTATGAAATGTGTTTCAGTTCAGTATAATTGATAAAATTTGTTTTTCCTTTATAATATGTATAATATTACGTATTATTGCTTGCTCAAGTAATTATTTTATAATTAATAAGACCGTAAAGGGTTAAGTTTTCATCATCTTTATACTAATAAAAGAATAAAATTTTTTATGTATACTAGGAGTTCGAAAATCTGCGAAGTGTACTATCATTGTCACTAGATTGTTCAATGATATAGTGTAATTATTATAATAATAATCATAATTATTAAATCGCTATTACTAAATCGGCAAATAATAGAAATTAATGTTTTAGAACAATGGGGTTTTATGTATAAGTAGATAAAGTATTTTTATATATATGGTATGTTTTATTATAAAAGATAGTAAAAACATTCTAAAACACAAACAAAATATTTTTACGGATATAGAAAACCTCTTTGTTCGGTGAAAATTTTACTACAGCTACATGTTTATTATGAATCAATCATTTCGTGGCAGTGACATTGAATGTAATATTTTATAAAATAAATTTCAGTTTTAGGACCTAAATTCAACTTCTACATCCCCCTTAAAAGCCCTATAGTTATTTTTTAATTTTAATTTTCTATACAGGATAACCCGTAATACCACTTCAGACTTAAGGAAAAGATAGATTGAGGGGTGACCTATTTCGAAATATAATACTTTATTTGTTTTTAAAGTTGTATTCCTTTATTTTATTTTTTCGTTCATGTCTTTCTGGTTCAAAATTTTTACTCGAATTTTAACTCACTTCCGATTATCCGATATGAAACTTGACAGACTTATGTAAGTGTCGTGACAATTCAATATAGCATATATACTATCGTTATAAAACCAATATGGCGGAAACCCCAATAACGGTTTACGTCTGAAAAAAAGGGTTTTACTTACTAGTATGAAAATCTCTAGGGACTGAACCAAAAGGAAAAATTTTCATCGAAAAATAACAAAATGGCGGCGTTTTTTCAAAAAACGCACATTTTTGGCCAGGAAAATCTGATGAAAATCGGAAAATATTTGGAAAATCTTTTTTGTCCGTAGTTCAGATCCCTGAAATATCATGTGAAATAACATATCAAAATTTCAGACCGATGGGTTCAATAGTTTTTTAAAAACGCGGTTTTGAGAAAATCGCGTTTAAAATTTTTAAAAGATATTTTTAAAGGAAAAGCTTACCTAAATTTAATCTGCAATGCCTGCGCCTATATCTATCCTATCCTATCCTATCCTATCAAAAACAATCATTAAAAAAATATTGATTTTTTGAAAATCTGGGCGTGCCTTAAGGGAACTAGGGAAAATTTGAATAAAAGGTTTTGTAAATATAAGTTTACTATAAATTCCTCGGTGGTCCTAAATTTTTACGTAGCTCTGTACTCTCCTAATAAGTTGGAAAAACAAGAATAGACTAAAATGACTTAAGAATTTACATTTTGACATATGAAATTTCAGTACAATGGTCCTAATGTTTGTCTCTATTATAATTACAGTTATCGACATTCTCAACAACACGGAAATGGACTCTGTGTCACAGTCGACAGAGGATAAAAAACATGGAAATGATCAAAGCGAACAATCAGAAGAGAACAGTGCCAGCGGCGCTCCACGAGAAAATTCCTCGGCAAAAACACTTCCGGAACAGGAGCAAGAGCAGCAGAATCAGGGGCAGCAGCAGATTGACTCTGGGCAGGCTCCCGGAACGAAGTGCTCACCAAAAAGTTCCTCAGCAGCTTCTCCAGTGGAGCCCCAGCCACCAGCAGCAGCAGCAGCGCCACCACCGTCACCACCTCCACCTGCTGATCAGAGCAGTTACAGCAACAGCTCTGAAGGTAGTTGTAGTTCGTGCCAGGAGAAAGTATCGCAAAGTGAGGCTGAAATGCATCAAGCCCCGCCGCATCCTCCTCCACCCCCGGCGGACAAGGAGAGGAGTCCTGGGGCTGTTGTGCCCGAACTAACGCTTGTCGGTAAGTTCGAAATCAGCCCAATAAAAAAATCGACTGAAATTAGCAACGAAGGCAGCTTGAGGTTGGAATGCGGAGCGGCGCGTTGTGTTGCCACCACCGCCACCGTCGACTCAATCCAAAACAAATCGCAAAATGAAAACGAAAAATGTGGAACAACGACCTTTGAAGTAAACAGATTTAGAGATGCTAATCTAAAAATAGCCGCCGATTCGCTGCCGCTCGAAGAAACACTTTCTAGTACAAGTTCACACTGCGACGGTGCCGCGGGCGAGACAACGACAACTACGATGACGACGACGACGACGACGACGGCGACAACATTGACGACTATGCCTTCGAGGAGCATCGTCAGTTCATGCAATCGTGAGTCTTCCAAAATTGAATCGTCGATGCACCAGCAGAAGCAGCACCAGCAACAGGAGAGGTTGCTGAGAACTTCTCAAGATGCAGAAGATTACTCACACAGCGCAAAAAATAGTGATAGTAGCAAATCGATGCAGCCGGACAGTTGCGCCAGGAGTGACGATGGAGGTGGAAATGTTTTAGAAAATGATTTTATCTTAGATAGGAAGAAATTGGGCGAGTCCTCCTCCTCGTCGATGTCATCGTCATCATCGTTGGGTTGTGAACGCGAGGCGAAATCCATTGAGATGGCAGTGAATCCCTCCAGCAGCAGCTGTACCTCTGCTGGGAGCGGTCATGTTGAGGAGAAGGGACGAAAGGGCACTGTAAGTGCTCTGTGCAATTATTCCTCGAGCAGAATTTTAAATGCTCGAGATAGTGAGGAACGACATGAACATGAAAATAGCTTAGAGAGGCAACCGGAAGCTGCCGGTGATAGCAGTCGGAAGAGCTGTGGAATAGCTCATGAAAGCGCATCATCATCCTCTTCCTCCACCTCTTCCTCCTCGTCGACTGGTGGCCGTAATCTTACCATTGGTGCTCCGAATGCGCCAATTGTGTCAAGTTTAATGGAGCAAAGTGAGCACGTCTCCCGGGGAATGGGCACTGCTGCTGATAGTGCAAAATTTCAGACAGATAAGGATATCAAGTCGGCCGCCGCCGCTCGCGATAGATACAGCAGCGCTAGCGGGAGCAGTAACCTCGATGATAACGTTGTCTCATCATCGAACAACTCAAGTTCTTTTCCAGAAGAACGCAATTCCAGTGGCCGTGAAGTATCAAACACATCGAAAGAAATGGTGAGTAGGACAGTCTTGGTACAAGATGCAAAATGTTTGTCAAGTATCCCTAAAGCTGAGACTCAGCGGGAAATAAATAAGGTCCAAATGAAGGCACAAACATCTTCGAATTTTGGACAGAATCAGACGGCAACCAGCTCCTTCCAGAGCTGTCAGCCAACAACAAAAGATATTGTTGCTTCTAAAATTCGAGATTTTTATGATAATAAATCAGCCGTCTACAACAATCTCTTTGGTAATAATCGTACTGAAACTGTTCCGAAATCAACGCACTATTCTGACTACAGCAATTATTACAATAACACTAGTAAAGATAATGAGTCGTTCCGATATGGAACCAGTCAATTCCAAAATCCTGGACACGTTGAAAATGTAAATAGTAGCTCTGTAGATAGTTCAAAATTACAAAATCTTGAACAGAGACACCCTGACAATTCTAGGGCTCAACAACACAACGAAAAATTATCTTACAATCAGCCGTCTTCAGAAAAATTGAATGCAGCCACATCGTGGCGAACTACAGAAAATCAATACACGAAAAATAGATACGACTGTAAAAATGGTGCAGAAGATCTAACAAATCTACATTCAAGTACAAACTCAAATAGCTCTAGCATATCAACGGTGGGCTCTATGCATCCTGTACCAATGTCCTCTGAACAAATCCATCAGCAAGAGGTACAAGCAAAAAACGGCAGTGCCATAAGGTCGAATTCAAATCAAGGGCAAATGAATATTTCGCATTTTGAAAAGGAATCGGCTTCTAGTAAAAGGGGTAACATAACACTGAACGAAAAAAATCAGCAGCGCTTTGAATCACAGGTACATGGATCTAGTAATTTGAATCAGAATCAATTACAAGAGACCGACTACCAAAAATACCTGGCCATGAAAGTCCATGACAAAGAAAGGGAGTATCAACGGCAGGTAATTTATAATCAGAAGTCGATCATAGAAGCTAACGAGGCGATGAATCGATCCCTGGTCGTACAAAAACATGCAGATTTGGCTCGCCAACAGGAACAAATACAGACCAGTATGGGTTTAATGAATCGTCCAAGTCCTGTCCAAAACTATATGGACAGCACGATGCGGCCAAGTCCTATTCAAAACCATACTGAGGCAATGTGTCGACCAAGTCCAATTCAGAATCATACAGACGTAATGAGACGTCCAAGTCCAATCCAAAGTCACGGGGAAGCCATGAGACGGCCCAGCCCCATACAACAAAATCATATGGAGGCTATGAGACGACCAAGTCCAGTACAAAATCATACAGAGGTTTTGCGCCGACCAAGTCCTATACAAATTATCCAAAATGCTCAAAATCATTCCTTGTACGTAAATAATCCAGACTTTTCAAAACAAATGCAACCGAAACAGAGAACAAATTCGAATTCGAACAATGACTTGAGCCAGCTGCATATGAAACCTCCAGACTTTAGTAAGGTATCGCCTGCTCAGCAGCAACAGAGGCAGAATCCACAGAACCAAATGAATAAAATTAAAGATGGATATAAGCAGAATATACCTCCGCAAATTACACAACAGAACTTTGCAGAAATCAGTAAGAAATTCAATTATATCAGTGATCTTCAGCTGAAAAACCCTACCACAGGAGAAGACCGAAATATATCTTCTGCACAGGCAAAGAGCCCGTATAACAATTTATACGTAAAAGCCCCTGATTTTAGTACGGAAAAATTTCATAGTAAATCTTCGCTGGAAGGTAATCAATCTTTTGAACAACACCATCAAATGCAGCAGCAACAAGCTGCGCATATGGTACCGAAATCTTTGACTACTTACAATGCCCTCCAAATGAATGAGGCTTCTTATGCTCGACAATTCCCACAATTATCTCACGACGTTGAATTGTCTGTTGTATCTCAGAAAAATAGTTCCTTTCATACTGAGAAAACGCCTAATTCCTGCGAGTTTCAAGCTCAAGGAAAGCAAGTACCATTTCCTCAGGAACAAGCGAACAAATTGCAAGATAGAGTTCAAAGGCCCACCGTTCTAAATGAGCAATGTCAGAGGGGAGGACAAACACAGTATCAAAGCAGGGTAGCACCTTCTGACTATCCAGCGCCTTACAACAGTAGTGTACATGTCCAACCTAGGGAGCAGTATCCACAGGTGAATCCAGCCCGATCTTCGTATTTAGCAGAATCGAAACCTGCTGTTCGTCCAAACGAAGTACCTATCCAACCTCAATCTGGGTATGAAGCGACTAGGTATGATCCAAAAATACCACAAAATACATTTGCTCAGAGTTACCCAAGAGATGCTTATCCTAATCCAAATTATAACTATCCTCAAGGATCAGCTTCTGTAATACAGAGCTCGAAGGGAAAAGACTGCTATCCAGAGTATCCTGCAGCATCTAATCTACCAAAAACTGCAACTGATTATTCTGCCATTAATACAGGGATTAGGCAAATGCCTACTTCGAACTACTACAATTCAGCGCAGCAGGCAACCCCACCAACCACGCCCGGCTCAATCAATAGCATTCCGTCACCATCACAAGTGGCCAGCAATAAGACCTACCCTGCTCAAATACCTCAGCAGAACATATCGAATCCGCCTAGTCCAGCGTGCCACCAGCAACAGCAGCAGCAGCAAGGGCCTCCTTACAAAACAACACCTAGTCCAGGTGCAATGAACCCTCCCTACGGCTGGCCAAGTCAATCCGTCACTCGAGGTGGGGTCCCAATGGGAAGTTCACCTTCACCACACAACTACAGAGTATCACAGAGCCCGTTAGGGACTAATGCTCCATCACCACATAGCCAAAGTCCATCTTACATGCAGCCATCACCGAAGGCTTCCCCGAGCCCCACGTACCAAATGCCTCGGCCTTCACCACAAGCACCGGCTAACGTTCATATGAATTACAAGCCACCGTACGCTCCTGCAGCACAAAACATACCGACGTACTATCAGCAAATTGATCCTATAAAGCAAGCGACTAATCCCAGCTACCCAATGAAGGTAGAAAAGACTAATCAGGAACCCCATTTAAGTCAGTACAAACCACCAATGG
Organism: Dysmachus trigonus; assembly: GCA_949715965.1. Classification (NCBI taxonomy): domain Eukaryota; kingdom Metazoa; phylum Arthropoda; class Insecta; order Diptera; family Asilidae; genus Dysmachus; species Dysmachus trigonus. Next base: position 51,161,785 of record OX454322.1, read on the forward strand.
AGCTAAAGCAAGATTTTGATCAATACCGCCAAATGGAACAGCGGAAAGATTTCCCGCCAAACGAGTATACGGCGGCACAATATACTCAAAAGCCTGCTACTGCAAAAAGGATGGAATTCTCTGAGTATCAACAACAGACACCTCGTAAAAATGAGCCTATTAAAAACTCTTATAAGTATCCCTTGCAAGCAGCTGAAACCATTTCAAGAACAGAGTATCTGTCCACGTTAGGTAAGAGCTCATCCGAGCTGGCATTGAACAAATCTTTGCAAAAGCCGAACTATCGTGAGATGATCAATCACGCCTATGCCATCCGTAACTCAATTTCAGAGAAAGAGCTTAACGCTGAGATCATTAAAAGAACCTTAAAAATGGATATAATGCGGCGGTCGGAAAGCGATTTAAGTAAGAATATCTTCGATTCACCTGTCCCAACAAAAAATTGTGGATACTTTGCTCGAAGTACGGATTGCTTAAATACTCTGAGACCTCAGCAACCAGACTTGACGCCTAAGTATCCCTTGTTCGATCCAGACAGAAGGCCATCATATCCTGAGACATCTAAACCTTCACGACCTTTTGCGTATCAAGAGCGTAAGCCTAGCTTACCTTTATGTAACGAATTAGCAAATAATGGTATAAGTGTGACTGTCTCGAAGGTGGTGAAACCGCCTGCTCCAGAAAAGGCAAAGTCGGTTGAGAGGAGTGCCCAAAGTTTGCACGCCACTTACCCCGGAAGCAGTGAATTTTCTAGCGTTGTTATATCCAAAGTTAATCCTGTTTTGGAGCACCCAACGCCATCTAAGAGCCAAAGGCCAAAGGAGATGCCAAAGGTTCAACAGCCCTTGGAGACGAATAAGCCAACGACTTCCGTTTTCGCCCCAGTTAAGCGGGAATCTCCCTTAGATCTATCGGTGAAAACGGTTAAAACTAAGGCAGACTCTACAGGTTGTGATGACGTCAATAGTTACCTTAGTCGAACAAATGCGTCTACTTCAAGTGCGCTCAAAGTCGATTTCGCTCCAAATTTCTCGAAAATCGGGGACAATGGGGCCCGAACAAATGCTCAACAACCACCGCCTGGATGTTATGAGCCTCGGCATGCAAACACTGCAGTATCCGCCCAGGTCAGCAGACCTTGTCCGCAGCCCTCTCAATCGAGTAAACCGAATGCAGTGAGCCAAAGCAGGCCTACCCAACATCCAGCACAATCTGGAAGCAGCCCTGCAGCTCTTGGGGCAGTGCAGCATCATTCACAAGCACAACATCACCTTCAGTATTCATCCCCCCACCAATACCATCCACAACCGCCCCAGCAACACATACAAGCGGCGAGCCACAATAATGCGCTGCAAAATTATCCAAATACTCGTCCAGAACACGTTTACCCTGTGCACCAGACCAATCCAAGGGAGGTTCTCAATTATCACTATCCTCAAGGTCAGGGTCAAGGAGTACACTCCGAGCAGAAGGTCAATCCGCACATTGTGGTTCCAGACCACCAGCAGCAGCAGCAGCAGCAGCAGCAGCAACAAGTTCCACAACAACAACAGCAGTATGCACCGCCAACCCACCAACAGAAACCAATTTACGAGCAAGGTAAAGAGTGCCAAAAGCCAAGGACGAGCTTGTATCAACCCGTTCCAGGAACAAGTTCGTATCCTCCGAACAGCAAGGACCCTAACCTGCACGGGTATATGCCACCCAAGAGGGAGCCAGATAGTGTGAAACAAAGCGTCATACTGAACCCACCTATGCCGAGCACAGTATACGACAAAAGGTCCGATGACTACTTGGTAAATACTCCGCAGCACCAAAGAAAAATCACCGAAAAGGCAAAGGAGCCCGAAATGCCGAAGCCTGCAAGACCTTCAGAAGTGTCCCCTCATCTCCAGCAGCAGAAGTACCCCAACATTCATCCAATACATGGAGGGAATTTGCGATTTGGCCAACCTTATCAACCCATCACAAGCCGACCAGAAGAGAAACCTTCTGTTTTGCATAATAACATAACCCAACAACAGCAACAGCAACAACAGCAGCATCCAGGCGCTGTTGTCCAAAAAGAGTATCCCGGAGCATATCCGCAGTATGATCGTTCCAAACTAGACCCCAAGACTAGAGTGCAGGAGGAGTTCGTTAAAAATGCGGAGGAGCCTCGTGTGGCAAACATGCCCGCGAGGAATATGACTCATGACCCCTACAGCCCATATGCCAGCACAGCCCCAGCTGTTGACTCTCATAAAGCAGCAGCGGAGTACAAGACACGTGTTAATAACAAGACCAATGTTGAACAGGGTGACTCGATGCACGATCGGTTTCGGCCTAGTGAGTATCATCGCAAGAGACCACCAGAACCTACCTCCGGGAAGGGTTATCAGCCCCCGGACAAGCAGGTCAGGGTGGATGAACTCTATAGGGCGCATCTGGAAGAGACTTACAGGCAGCAGCAGAAACAGCAACTCCATCAAAATAACAATCAGAGCCACGGCGGACAACAGTTCGAAAGGAGGGATATGTCTGTTATTCAGCCAACAGGTAGGAACCCTTTTTTTTTTAGTAACTAGTAGTAAATTTAAAAAAAAAAAAAAAAAAAAAAAAATTACATCTACCCTGTCTTCGAGAATGCAATTTCTGCAGTAGACTGCTCAATTTTAGCTTAAGAAAAGCAACAGCTGAAATGAATCGTACTGCAAAACCTGAATTCTCGAACACAAAGTGCGTAGATAATAATAATGATAATAATAATAATAAAATATCCTGGAATTCTTTTGCACATAAAAAGGTTAAGCGTAAAAGGTTTAATAATCTGTCCTTGTCTACAACATAAGATCCCTATATTCGAGAATTTAACTCTGCAGTTGAATACTCAAGCAAGTCAAAATTCTTCTTCATTTCAAAGCATCGTACTTTTTGGTTACATCTCTAAAATTCTATCAAACATTCAGAGTTTGAAAATTAATATGGTACTATAAACAAAACCTAATTTGCTTAATGATTTGTGATAAAAATAAGTTCTCATTCAGAACCGATAATTTCGAAATGAGTTTCTAAATCTTCCCCAAATCATTATACCCAAAAATTTTAATGTCTGTGTTAATAATCACCAGTAAACCAAACGATTCGTAAACGAATCGAAAAAGAATTATTTTACGCGATCATATAGTTCATTAACGATATAGAAAATGAATCAGCTGTCGGACTATTTGGATTTTCGCTAGAAAATCGTTTTAAACGATTTTTTACTAAATCGTAAAATTTTCGGGAAAAAACTAAATATATTCTATTTATTTACTTGTGAAAACTAAAATTGTAAATGTATTACTTACGGACGAAAATTTAACTCACTTAAGATGTAGTTTTCGTTAGTGCATAAGAAAAATTACATTCGTTTACCTGGGAAATTTCACGACTTTATAAAGATTCGTTTAAAACGATTCACTTGCGAAAGTCCAAATTAACTTTTTCACTTTCGATACAAAAGCAAACCCATTCTTTCTCTCTGTTTATAACAATCTAGGGGCACATAATTTTCCAGGATTCATAAAGAGCTTGTCATATTTACCGTATACTATATTCGTAAAGAGGTTGACATATTTTGTAAAAAGTGAACAAAAACCTCTTTAAAAAGGCTGACTTTTATTCGAAATTTACGAACTCGCTTAAAATTGTTTGCCAAATCCCAATAAGCAGCAACGATTACAAAAACATGTAAAATTTCTGAAAATATTTATTTTATAATAATATTCCATCAAACATATTTTGAGAATTTGATTTTAGTTAGTTTTAGTTTAAAAAAAAGATAAACATCTGAGATTGATCAAATTAATTTTTTTTTTTTGTATTCATAGCTGATATAACTAATAAACTGGAGTCCAACATGCACAACTCCACCATGCATCCCCACAGACCACCCGGTCAATACAATTATCCATACAAAGACGGGTACCAGCTTTATGGTCCTCCGAACCGAGAAGCAGTACCCTCCCAGGTACCACCTTCAAATTACCATCAGTCGCAGCAAATTTGGTATCCTCAAGTGCAGTCGCGAGAAAAGAACCTCCAAGAAGCATCCGACATGACCAAAAGAGAAGCGCATCCCTACCACACACAGTACAACATGCTTCCAACCCAGACCAATGACCTGGAGTCGTCGAATAGAGGTCATTTAGAGGCTAAAAGACCTTCACCGACCTCGACAGAAATCGTTGCAAAGCCAACTGCAGCTCCTCCAGGCTCTTCGATCAGTAGTAACACCAGCGTCCTGCGGGGCGCTGATCAGCACGTTCTTTCAAAACTTCGAAACAGCATTGAGATGAGGGAGTTTGAAAAGCAGCGAACATCCCTTCTTAAGAAGCAGATAAGCCTCAGTGAGGCTGGAGAAGAGGATGCCAGTAAGCCTGATATCGCTTCAATTCTTGCAGCACGAATCCGCACTAAGGGAGAACTTAAGGGATATACTCCAGCTCCTCCAATCCCTTCGATCAAGACCAAGGAGTTGGAAAAGGAACCCACTTTGGAAAGCAAAGAACCTTTGGTCCTAGTGCCTGATCCTTTTTCTGAAGGGGAAGATGAGAAGCGCCTAGATTTGCTCGACTGGAGCTCAGCTTGTAACGATTTTGTAGAGCAATTATTAACTGGAAATAGCAAAAAACGAGGTAAGAAAAAACGAAACCCAAAAGGTACGACTAGTGAAAATAATACTGAAAAATCTGAAGATGTAGATAAAGAGAGTAAGGGCTTTCCCGGGAAAGATTACAACTGTGATATGGACAAAGTTCTAGTAGAACAAATGAAGACAGAAGCAAAAGATAATGCTGCAGCTATGACTGCAAAAAAGGAAGCGCAAAGAATCCGAGATAGCACTTCCAGTGACGAAGATAAACCCCTGCTCCATTTGAAGCAGCAAAAAGGTTCTGATGTAAGTGTATTTGCGTCAATTGATTCTGAATTGAAGAAGACTACTCCTGATAAAGGTCCAGTTGAGGTAAAGTCCCAAGACTCAGAGTCGACGATGCAATCTAGTCGAACGTCTAATGTCGACAAATTGAATGAAAAGGTCGCTCGTAACTTGAGGGAAAAGCTAAGGTTGGAGCAAGAAAGGCGATTAGCTGCCCGACTAAGCAGGACTAGTAGTTCAGATAGTGAAGATGATGGTAAGCGAAATACTCCAAGACAAAAAAGGCCACTAAAGCCAAGATCTAGAGCTAGCGGAACTAGCAATAGAGAGCTAAGTGAGACAGATAGTTCCGGGGCTGAGGATAAGATTATGAGCCAGAATTTAATTCGCAGCAGGATTGAATCTAAGAAAAGACGACGTGTTCAGAACACGTCGAGTGAATCCGATACAACTGAAAGTGAGCAAAAGATTTCTGAAAAATACAGTAAAACTAGAGACGTAAAAAATAAGACTCCAGCCAAAAAAGAAATGATTACAAAAGCCAGGGTAAAGTGCATGAAACTATCTAGCGAAAGCAGTGATAGTAGCGATAATAATAGTCTAAAACCAGCGTTGAAAAAAAACACGAAGGAGGAGACTATGTCTGGAAGTAAAACTACTCGAAAAGACGACAGCGAAGACGAATCTGCTGCAGATCGGGGCAAGCTTAGATCATCATCACCATGCAAACCAAGAAACAAACGTACCGTGTCATCAACGAGGCGTTCAATCGAGGAGTCCGGTGTTAAGGAAACGATGACCCGCTCCAAACGAAAAAAGGAATTAGAGCAGCAGATTGCCAATAGTAAGATATTAAGAAACGAAAAGATGGTCCAGAATATTCAACCTTTAGATCGGAAGGGAAAAGGTAGCGAAAAGACCTCGACGAAAACGGGGAAAATGTCGGAAAACTGGTGTCACGAAGAAAAGAGCAAATCCAATCAAACTAAAGGAAAGGGCGATAAGGCTGAAGATTTGAAGAGGAAACATTGTGGAAACGAATCGGATGAAAAGGGCAGGAAAAAGAGAATCTTTAAGGAGGATTCTACTTGCAGCTCGAGTGAATCCTCCAAAGAGTCTGAGGAGGAGACTGTCTCCGACAGAGTTCGAACGAGGCGTTCAAGACTATCAAACGAGAAGATCGACCCAGAACCAATTGTTAAGTCAAAAAAGTCTAAATTAAAAGAAAAAACCAAAGACGAGGTTCCAAAAAACTCGGCAGCTAAACCGGGACTTTCAAAAAAGTCCTCCGGTAAAAATAAATCCGTCGAACAGGCGGAAACCAATACGGAAAAATTTCCTCTAGGTTGGGAACTGGAGGTTTATCAGTACAAAAGAGCCCTCAAAGTCCCTGCTAGTTTAATATCTATTAAGGGTCCCGTGCATCATAGGGTCTCAACATCCCTACCCGATCTTGATCCTCACTCCAGCGATGCTTCTGAAACATTTTCAACTGAAAATTCACGACAGGGAAACTTAAAAAGCACGCAGGAGGATACCAAGCTACAGTCACAATCAAAAAACTCAAAAAAATCGACTAAATCGAAAAAGGACACAGAACCAGAGCCTGAAACGATTGTGGAATTGAAAAAAGAGGAAGATCTTATCCCAAAATCTATTATCGACGTCCTCCATTCGCGCGTGCTTAAGTCGAAAAAGTTGAATAAAAAGAACGCAAAAAATGCCCAAGGCAGCGAGCCAAAATTAATACCAAGAGGAAGCAATGAGGCCGAACTCCTGCCTACACCAGCCTCTGTTAAAGATAATAAAAATCCATTCGCCAACGAGCATCACAGTCTGTTCGAGACAGAAGTCCTAAAATCAAGGACTCGCACTGAGTACAGAATCTTAAAGAACAAGGAACTGATCAGAGAAGTTTTTGGGGGCGAGGATAGGCCGGCCTCTGCTCCACCAGAAATAAGGGATGATGACACTTTGAATGGGGTCGAAATCAAAACCGAACAAATAACCTTCGACCAAAAGTACCAGCAGTACCTCCAAAAAATGAATGTAGATTTCGGGGAAAAGATCAGAAAAAACAAGAAACTCCCAGGCGCTGAGGACATTACTGAGTGTGGTGGAATTGTAATAAAAAAGGAGCGAATCGATGAGGAGGAAACGTCTATTATATTGACCAATGCTGACGAGGAGACTCAGGACATGGAGATCAATGAGTGCTTCCAGACACCGCTTGCCATAAAAGAGGAAGTCCTGGACATCAATGAAAGGGATACTCCAAGCATAGCATCAGAGCGGGAGGGTGTAGTTACACCGTTGATTTTCAAGCGAAGGAAAGGAGGAAAAAATCGCAGTGGTCGCAGAAAAGGAAGCTCTGGCTTTGACTACATAAGGAAGAAAAAGAAAGTAACTTCCAATGCGAATACCTCCCAGGATGTGATCAAAAAAAGAAGGACTTCACCCATCGAATTGTTTCATTCCCGTGATGAAAACGACGTCAGCAAAGAGATTCAAAAATGGGTTCTAAATAAGAGTGTTGGTCAGAGCGCCCTGCATAAAGCAGCTCGTCTTGGGTATCTTGATGTCATAGCATACTGTCTAGAAAGAATGGGAATGCATCCAGATCCGAAAGACAATGCTGGCTATACACCCCTTCATGAAGCATGCGCGAAGGGAAGGATCGATATTGCGCGAGTTCTATTGCAGTATGGAGCTAATCACTCCGAGACTGCGCACTCCGGGATCAGACCTCTTCATGAGGCCAGCGAAAATGGATACATCGAAGTTGTAAGGCTTCTGCTTTCATACGGAGCCGATCCTCTTCTAACAACTTACTCAGGTAATTTACTATTGTCTGTGTTCTCAGTAAGTCCAGACTCAAGAATGTTCAAATATTTTTCCAGGCCAAACACCACTAAAGCTAGCCGAAAGCCAAGAAATGGAGCTTTTCCTTAAAAACCATCTCCAAGATGTCCAAAACACCGGTCCACATAAACAACCGTGGAAGTTCCCAGGACCTTGGAAAATTTATGGTAAGAGCCTTTTTATTGCAAATCAATCAAAATACAGGTAGTCAACCCTAAAAGCATAAAGTATAGGCAGCAAAAACAGCTTTTTAAGGTTTATGTAGCCCCTAGCGGTAGATAAAATAAGTTTGAAAATTACTTTTTCTACATTTGTTATCAATAAACAAAATATATCCTCCCGGTTTTTTAAATTTAAATTTTCCGAAAAATGAAGGTTTTTTTAAGGGTTAGGTACTATTTTTGATGATCAAAACTGACCTTTGTTTATTTATAAAAAGAAAACTATATTGTTTAAGGAAAAACACGGTCGACAATTACTAGATAATCGTATAAAAGAGTAGAGTGCAAAACTACAACCAAATCGGTTGATTAGTTCTCAAGATATTTTTGGTATAGTTTTGAGGAAAATGCGTTGAACACGAATATGTCACAATACAAGCACGTGTCTTTCCAAGGATGTAACTTTAGGATTTTTTTTTTTTTTAATTAAATTTGCAGGGTATATAGTTTAACCCTTTGCGCTCAGATGTACTCTCTGAGGAACCATTCAGCTAATGCTTACCCAACATCGCCGAATGCAAAGGGTTAAAGGTTGTACAATCAGAAAAATTCATATTTGAAAAATCATTTTTTTCTATCCTTTTTGTGTACGTAGCTCCTTAAAGATCTGAACAGCTTTCGCTCTGCTTCTACCTCCAGACCGTCTCCATTATAATAGAAGTTCACGAAAAGGGAATGGCAGTGTAGGCTTTTTACAAACTTTTCAAACTGGTGTTAACACGTTGAGTGTCACGTTTTTACTCAGCTTCACATTCAGCTATTGGGTGTCAGTCACGGGTGACTGACGAGGCACTCAACGTGTTAAATGAAAGCATATAGTATGTAGCTCGTAGCTCGTAGCTCTGAAAAAAAAGTTCTACACCAAACCTCCAGAAGTTGGAAATTCAAAAACAGGTTCACTTTGAAAGAAGATTGCTTTAAAAAAAAAAGAACTATGGCAGATATCAAAAAAAAAAAAAAATCATTTAAAATTTTTAGAGAGACAAGCAACAAATTTTGTAATATCCTCGAATTTCGGGTTACACATCAGTTTCCATTATATCTATTTTATTTTTCAGAAACTGTTCTTAAAAAGGTGAAATTGGTGTGTAATTTAAAATCCACGGTCGTCACGGTCATTCAATATTATTAAAAAGAATTGTCAATCGTCTCTCCACAACTTTTATGTGTTTTTCTGCTTTCTACCTTAGTTTTATAAAAGCGATCACCCTATATCTACGGACTTCCAACTTCTAGAGCTTTGGTAATCTACAAGTTTTTGTTCAGAATTACATGTTCTTTCATTTAAAACTACTTTGAAGAGTGTTAATATAAAAGAAAAATCGGCATTCGAGTGGAGTGGAGATTTATTTGTCCACCGATAGGCGAAGGATGAGCTTTTTTAAATCTTCAAAAACGACATTTTATTGTTGTTCAGTTCTGTTAAAAGTGGCAGCTGCTTTCTGGCTTTAACCCTTTCGGTACGGCACAGTTGGCTGTGCGTACTATTCCCTATACAAGAAATTGGTTGCAAGAGCTTTCCATGAATGCGGAATATATTATAGGCAACGATCGTATCCACAGAGCTTTCCATGAATGCCGACTTTAAGGGGACTGTCCGATTTTTTTGCTTCAAAAAATCGATTTTTTTTTTTCGCTTAATCAATAGTTTATACTTTTAAAAATAACTTGTAAAAATTTGGAACCGATATTTTGAGCGGTTCAAAAGTTACAGGTCATTTAAGAGGCGTGCCTCCCGTCGCGCGGCCGTCTGAGTCGATGAGCCGGAGAACAGGTACGAGCTATGAAACGCGTGTGAATAGCGTTCGGATTTGTGGCCTTGAATTGATGAATGAAATATAAGGAGGTAGGTATTTAGTTTAGACGTTAGTAAAAAAAATCCCGACTAAAGTCCACTTTCTTCGTGAGAAAATACACTTTTTTCTAGCCAAAATGCACTTTAAACTTTGACGGTGAATTTCTCCGTTCGTCGGAATTGATGGCGGTTGCGCTAATTACAAGAAAACGGCTCATGATTTTATCTTGAAACTTGGCACACTTATTATTATAATATATACGCCCATTGTAATAGAATCACATTTTTTTTTTTTTTTTTTTTTCAAAGATATTGCCAAAAAACTAAAAAAAAATGACGAAAAAACGACTTTTTTTTTCAAGTGTCCGCCATTTTGTATGTTTTTTCCCATTTTAAAAACTGTCCCTATTACAATGGGCTAAATAGTGTAAAGTTTTAATAAATTTATGAATTTTTCATTTTTGTTCACCTGAGGCAAAAAGACTCGCGCAACAAGCGGACGGAGCGGCAAACTTTGAAGAGCTGGAGGGGGGGGTTCCCGGTTCCGGAGTGACTCAACAAAATTCTCTAATGTAGTCGAAGGATCAATAAAACGTTTAAAAAAAAATCGTTGTCATACCTTCAGTAGTTTTCTTGAAAAAAAATAATTAAAATGACCTATTTTTTGGCTTAAAAAATCGGACAGTCCCCTTAAGTGGCGGTCGTCGAGAAAGAGAGAGTGAGCGTTTTCATTTGCGACGTGTAACTCAAAACGGTCATAAATGAAAGCTTTATCCTTCATCAAGTGTATTTTTACATATAATTCTCCGCAAAAGCTTTCTTGAAAATACCGTCCAGAATGGGCTAACGATAGAATTTCTAGAAACAAGAGTTTTCTTAACAATATCATGTGTTAAAGCTGTAAAGCTTTTGCGATGTTGTGTTTTCTGCCATCATTTTAATTATTATTATTCTAAAACTATAATTTTTTTTATTTTAATTTAGACCATGACGAGTATGGCTATGATGTACTCTTAGGAGCTCCAGAGGCACATGAAGAGTACGAGGAGGATACCAGCATCAAGGATGAAGTCTGTCTGCAAAAAGTCAAAGAGAACTGTGACACAAATTCGAACATTATGATAAACGAGGACAAGATCAAGAAACCATCACCGCTTGAGGTTGAGACTGCTGGATTTAAAACGAAACTGAAATCAGTATCAAAGTGTACAGTTGTACTAGACAATATCGATTCCCTGGACCATATAAATTCGGTGAAACAATTCAATGATTGCCACGGTAAACTCATCAGCCGAAGGCGTTCCACATTCGAAAAGAGGGAATCAAAGACCGGTCGAGTGCCCGACGAATCCGATTGCGACGGCGAAACTTTCGAGTTTGAGGAATCTGATATGCCCCTGCCGCCACTGTATTTACTGAAAGATGAAGGCGCCGAAAAGTGGGTCCTTCTCAATGATTTGTGCAATATGCTCAAAGTGAAATCAAAGGATACTTTATTGAAACAAGTAAGTATCGATTTTTTTTTTGTGACTAAAAAAAATACATTTTGAAATGCATTTATTTTTGAGAGGTTAAAGCGCGATAGACTCATATCAGTGCACATATTAAAAAGTGCTTTTGTTCTCCAACTCTTACATTTATTAGAGTTTTTTTTTGCTCTCGAAAACTATAATCGGTCTAGCTCTTATATAGTTTCTAGTACAGATTCCTTAGTAGTTTACCTAAAAGGGTGGAGAAGTACAATCAGATCTCACATTCAACTGACATGTGATGATCATGATTTCACCGAGCATTGAACTTTTTGATAATTACATGGGACTTGCGAAGTTATATTTGTGATGTCATTTAGTACTTTTGTGTTACGTATCAGAACATCTGGATCTTAAAATCATCGTTCTCTATTTTTTTTTCTGGTTATTACTAAGTCCAAATGCTAAGTTCTGAGCTTATTTATTTAGACAACCAGATACGAATAGTATTGTCTCGATGATAATATACAAATGTTGTTCTCTTTTAATTTAATTTTGTACTTTATAAAAATCGATGCCTTTTGAACAACTTCAACAATTTTTATAAAAAATATATCTACTGTTTAATTTAGCTATAACGACAAAATTCATCTTTTTAAACGGTTTTATTTAACTTGTTATAAATCATAATCTTGACTCTAGTCTGTAATTCGCAATTGAAAAAAAATGTGTCCAGTTTTGAGCAATTTTCTGTATATTTCTTAGTGTTGGTGGAAATGGTAGACAATTTTAAATAACTTTATCCTTTCTATCAAAATAATTCTGCAAGAAAGCCCTATAAGCAAAATAAAAGAAAATTCTTTTTATCGGGGTCGGCAAGCAAAAATAAAAATATTTACCTTTAATTCTTTTATTTCAAGTATTCTTTTCGAATTTTTTTAACAATTATGATTTTTAAAGTTGAATGTTTATAGCTTATGATACACTCAAACGAATGTGCTTATTATTTTGCATAAAAGTGTATCTTAAAGAGTGATCCTCTCAACCATATTAAAGTTTGAGCTTATAAATAAACATATTACCTATTTTATTTTATTTTTTTCTAGATATGTCCGTCGATACCACCGTCCACAGTGAATAAAGAACTCTTGCGAGAACTGAAAATGTCGGACTTTCTGGAAAAGGCGACTTGCCTCCAATTGCTATGTGCTGGAGAAAAGTTGAACATAAGCTCCTCAAAGGTGGTTCTGGTTAAATACAACGACAGCGTCCGCAACCTGCTTGGAGTTAAGACGATATTGATGAAGTTTTAAGGAACAGAAACTGTTGGTGATATGATAAATGGGTGCTATCCCCCGCTGCGACGGTGCACAGTTGGGGAAATCGTTAGAGGTTAGGCTTAAGTGGCTTTGCAATATACGGATTATATATTTAGACGAAGCAGAGAAAAAAAGGCGGAACAGCTCGCGGATTCACTGAATTGGGATCATACCTGTGATATGTAGGCATAAGATGATAATGACAATGGAGATTTCATTTTTTTACAAAAAAAAAAACAAAAACAAAAAAACAATTAATATTAATAGTAATATTAGTGTAGCGGTTTTACGCGGGAGTGGTATTGCTTTATATATCTCCGCAATCTTTCTTGTTCACATTTGAACATATATATATATATATACGTCCGGTCCAGATCGGTCTGCTGTATTTTGTTTTTTTATTTTTGGACGAAAAAAAGGAAAACAACTCAGGGAAGCAAAGTTGTCTGGTTTTCCTTGCCAACTCAAAAGAGTGAGAATTTGACTGAGGGCAGACGTCTCAACAAAAACATTACATTTTTCCTCCATATATTACTCTTGTTTCAACAATCTTCGGATTGTATTTTTGTTCTCATTTCCAAATACTTATAGTGTTTAGATTGCAGTGTGTAAATAAAGAAAGACAGACAGACGAAGAACCATTAAATATTTTAAGAAAATTTTTTTGAAACTAATTTAGCCGTAAGTGTAAATAGCTGATCAACTTAAAAAGAGATTACCACTGTAATGGAAATTCTCCACTGTACTGTACTGTAAATAGTTTTGCACTTCTTCAGCTATTTTATTATGTATAGTATGTATAGTGTAACTTAAAACCGTTCTCTAGCCTACACTCTTTACTAAGCTAGACTTTAGATCTTCATAGATTCATGGTTATTGCAATGCTAGCAGAGATATGGTCTCACTCTTAAGCGTACTGCTTGGCCTTACGTGTGCGTGTTTCTCTTACATCCTAGACTAAGCTGCTAGATAAGCTAGGTAAGCGTAGCTAATTACGAGAAACTATTTAATTTTACTCTTTCTAATTGTATATATATATATATATATAAATATTATGTAATGTATGATGATAGGACAAGCTATCAATGTTAACCGTATTTGGCCTAATATAGTTTTTAACATGGGCGTGTGATTCATGCTAATTGTTTCGCTTGTCTCCCAACGCAAAGACTCAAGAAGACGGCAGCAGACATCACACATTTTGTTTACAAGTCGATGATTTATTATTATAAAGTTTTTTGCCGAATGTATGAGAGGTGTTTTGACTATATGATGTACGTGCAATGACATGTGATTTTTGCTATTATTACAATTAATATTATTATCGACACAGATATAAAGTAATATTAACAAAACATTTTATATTTTACAGTCGAATAAACATTTTAAAGATGATGTTCCTGTTTCAGTTATTTTCCCAATATTATAATTGTATTACAAAATAAAGAGTAATCCATATATTTTTCCATGTCAAGATATCTTCACTTTTTTTTCTTTTCTGGGGATATCCTTGATAAACTTTTGTTCTTATGATATAAGTACTTTTGGTATTATTCGTACAAACATCACCTGGTTGCCTTTTTTTGAGCCAAGGCTGTGTAGAGGCTTCTTTAATGAAAAAGATAGTATGTTTTTACATATATTATATGGTAAGTGATGGTTTCTATTTATTTTTCATACCCTTATTGAATTTGTTGAAACGAAATTTTTTATTTTCCTAATTACTCTCGTCGGCGAAACTAATTATTTTGGTAACCAATAGATTGATCAACAGAAATTTATTTTATTCTTAATTGTATATTTAAGAAGAATTATGAACAATTAATTATGATTTTGATTTCAAAAACTTATTTTTTTCGTAGTAGTAAGATTTAAACATTTTATTTTAGAATAGAATAGTATTTAGAGAAATAATATTTAAAATAAGGTACGACAAATTATCCTGCCTATCATACATACAAATTTTCAGTGCAACAAAATATCTGTCTACTTTAGTAGAATACTTTAATCATTATAATGAGTTTAAATCAAATTTCCAAAATTAAGAAAGACAGGATTAATCCCTTATAATTAATAAAAATTGATATTCTCATTCGTTGAGGTCATTGGACTGTTGATAATTTTATAAATAATATTACTAGTCTAAAGTTGAAAACAAATAGTTAATTTACGTTTTATAATGTGGGTAAGTAAAATAACTAATCAAAATGGAGTATATTACATATCTGCATTTTTTTAAATAAATAGAAATTGATAAAAAGCATTCCTTTTTCTCTTTTATTTCAATACCTTATATGACTAATTTCCAAACTCAGAGATTTAAGACAAAATTTGCAATTGCACATAGATATAAGTTGCCATACAGAATTAATTTCAAACTTTCCTACACCTTAAGTAAATGTTTTTATCTAAAATTTGAAGTTAGTCATGGTGTATACCCCAGTCAAAAATTCAAATTTGCCACCTCTGGCAAAAGAAAATGCCTGGGCTGATATTTTTCAAGTTTGAAGTGGATTTTAGCAAGATGCCCACCTCTTTAAAAACATTAATTTTTAATTCTGAGAAAATAGCCCATTTCTTATTATGCGTAGTGTATTTAAAAACAACTTTACAGTTTACCCTAAAGCTTATCTGAAATATTAAAAACTAAGAAAATAGCAACTAGATGTTTAAAATTTTACGATTTTCCTCTTTTTATTCATTAATTTTTAAACGCGCATAATATTGAACAAACCCGCATATTTTTATTGAAAAGATTATATATGTAATACCTTTGCCATCACAATAGATATTTTTAGAAAACAATTTGTTTTAAGGAAATACATGCATTTTAACAAGTTATTTTATATTTATGAAACGAACTTTTTTACAGATTTATGACTTTTAAAAACCAATCTATTGTTGCTTAAATTTTCGTTACCGCATATGAACACATTTTCAAGTAATTAAATGAAAAATTCAGCCTTTTCAATTCTCTGTAAATTCTCATAACAAATATAGAGAAAGAAATAGTAATCAGAAAATTCTCACACACACCATTTACAGTGTAAGCTATAAAGTGACGTTTTTTTTAATAATGCATTTTTAAAGACGACTTAGGACGATTGCATTAGTATTGGCCTCTCAATTCTACTTCCATTGAAATGTTAAGTTATAGGGAAATGAGTAATCAAAGGAGGAGGAAGAGGCAAGTGGTACACACAAATACATACATAAGTACAGATAAGATTGTTTACATTTTTTGATTGTGCATTTTTAAAAGTGATCTGAAACGAAAATTGTTGTGTGCGTCGCTTGATTAAGAAAAGTACAGGGTGGTCTTGATTTAATCGTAAATTTAAACGAATTCAAAAGTTTTTAAATAACAAATCCTCCGAACTCTTACGACATTCAATTATTTTTTAAAAAATTTCAAAAATTTGACGTGAAGCCTTTTTAAATTATTTTTTTTCGAAATTAGAAATTCTTAATAAAAGTTTATACAATAAACTAGTGAAATATTTAACTAGTTTTAATCATTATTTCTTTTTACTGAATTTAATTTTTAACTTCATTATACTGGATTGATTTTTTCTGGGAAGGACACCAAGCTTTCTGCCATGGGCGGAGATAAGGGGGGCCATGGGGTGATTTGCCCCCGAAGATTTCAGGGCGAACATCGGGAAATTAGTTCACTGTTCGTTTTTCTTATACTTGATGAAAGTTTAGGCTGCATTTTTTTAATGATCGTATCTGGACTTAGATTGCAGCGAATAGGACATACGTCTGTTAAGTTGAAGCAATTTCGTTTGTAGTCTTCTCTCTTGTAGCTATGCGTCCAGTGCAGGGGGTATTTTCATCAAAAAAAATTCGACAAAAAAATAAAAACCGATTTTAAAACGTTGCCTGTATATATACAAACTTAGACTAAACTTGTTTAGGAACTTTACCCGGCTCTGCTTTAGAGAAGAGATCAATCAAGGACAATATACACTCCGCGACAACTGTTTGTGTTCACTCATTATTTTCCATGAATTTTTTTAAATGAATTCGCGCACACAGTTCCTGTTATTTTTGTGTTATTGCCTAGCGCAAATGTAAGAAGCAGATAGAAGAATATCAATTTATCTAGCTTGTATTCACTTACTAGAAATGTTTCTTTCGAGAAGGGTATTTATTGCTGTGACAACTGTTTGTATTCACTTAGAAAAGAGACAGAAAATAAAAGGAAAACGTAGGTAGGTTTTTTTTGGAGTCTTGGAAAATTGCGAATAACTCGCTGAATTTTCAAGTTTTTGGCCCAAAAATTGTATCATGTATTTACAGTATATCCACAATATATACCCTTAAAATATTAAAACATTCCATGCAGTAGTTGTCTTTAAAAGAATTCCGAAAAATTACATTTTTTTCAGGCGATCACACTAGTGGTGCACCTTAAGGACTTGCGACTGTCAAAATATCTTCCTTCAGCATATATATTTTCAATTATGTTTAGATCGGCCGAGAGAGCTGGCCAATCCAAAGTCTTGATATTTTCGTCGGTCAACCAGCGTCTGACGGTGTTCGCAATATGAATAGTCGCATTATCATGCTGGAAAATCCATAAACTCTCGAATTTTGTCTTCCATAATCTCTCGAATTTTGATTTTTTCGAGTTTTAGAAGCTTCTTGTATTTTGTAGCATTTCACTTTCCCTCAATTACAACATATCGACTGGTCCAAAATACGAAATAGCTCCTCATACCATTATCGATCCAAATGCTGTTCGACGACGACCTAGGAAATGCTCCTCCTTCCTCAAATCATGGAAGTAAAACCCATATCCGTCAGGTGCATCCAAACAGAATCGTTTTTCGTCGGAGAAAATCACTTGATTCCATTGCTTTGTCCGGTTCATAAAATTCTTTGCAAATTGAAGACGGTGCTTTTGATGTACTTAAGAGGTTAAGGGGTTACACCACCATGAAATTTTCAAAAAAAATATATATTTTTTTTGTTAAATACATTTTTTATACTTTTAAGAATATTTTAAGTCTTGAAACATTCCAAAATTCAAATTATTACCGAAGTTATAGTAATTAGAAGTAAGCGCGTCAGGGAGTCGACCCGAGACTCAGGTAGAGTTCGGACCGTTACGTATCGATCTGTCTTTAACAATAATATCATTCCATTGATTAAAGATTAAAACGATTAAACTAACAGTAACTCAGGTAACGGAGGACAACACAAAAGAACAGAAAACCATATATACGGCCAGGGAATCGCAGATTAAAAAAAAAATTTATTTTAAGGCGTTAACGTCGAGCTTTTTTTCTTTCACGTTTTTCTCGAAATTACTTTTTTCAAACTGGTGTACACGATATCTCAAAATCGACTGAATCGATTTGGCTAAAATGTGCACCACTTTTTTTTCATAATATTACCTAAAGCGTGACGCTCAATTTTTTCGATTGGGTTCCGTATTCAAAAGTTATACATTTTTTAAACTTAAAATTTTGATGGCAATTCGAGTTTTTTTTCAGACAGCTGTCATTTCTCAAAAAAAAAAAATGTTTAGTTTTTTCCCTATGTTCCCTCCCTAGCTATTACACTCCTGGATAAGCAATTTTTTTTTTTCGGACAATGTTGGATGGAGAAATCATGTACACCGTCCGCAAGGATTTTAAAAAGAGGGTCCCACTGAGCGACTCATATCTCCGCTATTTTTAATGTTTTTTTTGTTTTGTTTTTCAATATTGGAAATTGTTTATAAATCTGGTATATATATATGTAGAATAAAGAATAATTAATATTTTTAATGGCCGAGTCTAAAAAAAAGTTTATTTTTATGCCTATTTTTTTCGAGCGTCAGTGTGGTGTAACACCTTAAAACTGGTTTTCTTTTTATCTTTAATCATTTCAAATGTGGAGCGTCCTCCAAAATTCTCTGGGTCGTCCTTATATGTACTAGGCGTGGTTTGAGTTTTATTGGCTATTTCTCTTGCAGAAAGTGACGCATTTGAAGCTAATCTCAAAATTTTTCATCCTCTTTTAAAATTCGAATTTGTGCTACTTCCTCAGACGAAAGAGTTTTTCCACTACCCATAATCGCAAGGGATTTTTTAACCAATTTACACTAGTTTATAATAAATTCATTTATGAAACTCTAGCACAAGCTCTTGACCCTTATCGTCACTTTAAATTCAGTGTAGTAGAATACAAAGTTAAAATACATTTTGTGTTCACTCACGGTAAAAAATGTTGGACTAAAAACCAATATTTTCTGGATTTGTTGTGGTCGGGGGAAACAGAAGAAGAAAAAGATCTTTCACAATTTTTGCCTACGCCCATGAGCAGCAGCGCAAGCGATGCCCCTATCTTTCGCCCAAAATTTTTACGGCGGCTCTGCCTCAATTCGTAACCGGGTCCCGCTGCTCGGGTTTCGAGCGTTGGGTTGAGCTGCCCAAAAAGCAGCCAAATTCGGCGTTCGGCATTCGAGGAACGGGACCGGGTCATAAAATCTCCGTCGCGAGGGCCCGGACCGAGACCAAACTCAAAAGTCGACTCGAAAATTCTCGCCTCGGTCGGTCGGAGAGTAGAAATTGTTCGCGACCGAAAAGTGTGTGGCGTCGCAAAGCCAAAACTCGGGCTCCGGCGCGAATGGGCAAGGAAAAGAAAACGGAAAGGGAAACGGGTTCGGGGTGGCGTGATGCATCGTTCGAGTCGCTGAGTCGCAAAGTCGAGATTTTTTTTTTGGCCGCCGGAGACAGAAATCGGGGAGTCGAATTTGAACCGCCGAGGAGATGGGAGTGCTCCTGAAATTTTGTGACCTGCAAAAAGATTTCAATTTAAATCATATATTCATCTAATAATTAAATTTTACCTACCTGTGAACTTAAAAATCTTGACTCCTTGGTGAATTTAAGTGACCTGCAAAAAGATTTCCATTTAAATCATTTATTCATCTAATAATTCAATTTTACTTACCTGTGAACTTAAATATCTTAACTCTTCGGTGAAATTTTGTGACCTGCAAAAAGATTTCAATGTAAATCATATA
The DNA here is from genome assembly GCA_949715965.1 of Dysmachus trigonus. NCBI lineage: Eukaryota > Metazoa > Arthropoda > Insecta > Diptera > Asilidae > Dysmachus > Dysmachus trigonus. The sequence goes on from OX454322.1 coordinate 51,181,372, forward strand.
TTCCTTTAATAATTCAATTTTACTTACCTGTGAACTTAAATATCTTGACTCTTCGGTGAAATTTTGTGACCTGCAAAGGGATTTTAATTTAAAACATATGTTCATTTAATAATTCAATTTTTACTTACTTGTGAACTTAAAAATCTTGACTCCTTGGTGAATTTAAGTGACCTGCAAAAAAGATTTTAATTTAAATCATATATTAATTTAATAATTAAATTTTACTTACCTGTGAACTTAAATATCTTGACTCTTCGGTGAAATTTTGTGACCGGCAAAAAGATTTCAACTTAAATCCTATATTCATTTAATAATTAACCTTTACTTACTTGTGAATTTAAATATCTTGACTCTTTGAATTTGAGTGACCTGCAAAGAGATTTCGGTTTACATCATGTATACAATTGAATAATTAAACTTTACTTACCTGTGAAAATACATAACTTGATCCGTACCGGTGAATATAAGTTGCCTGAAATTTAAAAAGATAATTAATTTTAAAGCATGTATTTATTTGCCAATTAAACTTTACTTACCTGTGAAAATACATAACTTGATCCGTACCGGTGAATATAAGTTGCCTGAAATTTAAAAAGATAGTTAATTTTAAATCATGTATTTATTAGTCAACTCAATCTTACTTACCTGTGAACTTACATAACGTGCCCCGACGAATTTAAGTAAACCTGTAAATTTTAAAAGATACTCCAAAATGAATCATGTATTCATTTAATAATTAAACTGCACTTACCTGTGAAATTTCATAACTTAACCCATCTCGGGCATCCAATTTAACTCATAAAATGCAATAAAAATTTAACCATCGTATGGGCCCAATAAGAAGAGGCCAAACAGCATCATCAACAGTACGACGGCCGTCCAACGAAACAGAGCAGCAGCCCCCCTTCGAAGGCAGCGCATCACCCCGTCGTAGGTTTAAGTTTTCTTGTAAATGTATGTAAGAAGGGACTACAAGAAAATATAAGGTATGTCACTATAAGTCTTTCTTTACTCTCTCCGGTACCCTCCACCCTTGCTTTTTTTCAGCCCTCGGAATTTTTTTGTGATTTCTAAATTTTTCAAGGGACCTCCCTAAAATAATGGGCCCACGGAGAGGTCGTTGGGTGGTTGGGGCTATTGCCTAGCGGGGGTCGTCTGTCATCTTGACCCCCCCCCTAGGAGTCATTCATGGACAGGGACAGGGGTTCTGTCCGTCCTGCTTTGTCCATACCCTTGCGATTTTTCAGGTCGTTCCGTCGCGGGAGAAGAAACTTTTCGTTGTCGGTGGTGGTCCGCTTCGGCGGCTGAACGCGGTTTTTCGGCAAACCCCCCCCACAACTGCCGCAATGCTAGCCTGCCAGCTCCCGCAGCCGCATACCGCCGGACCAGGTGCATTAGCCGGGCCCTGGAGTACCAAACCACGTTTTCGATAACAAATATGGCGCCCAACGTGGGGCCTTCCTATTCCCTTCCCCCTTGGAGCTAGGCTCCCCAATTTTTTTCTACTTACCTTTCCCTCCTTCCCTTCGAGGCCCTATCGGCGACTCCCGTGGCTGGGGTTGACTCGAGGCCTCTCGAGAATTACGGCAGCTGGCTTCGTCAGCCAACCAGCCGTCTCGAGGTCTCGGGAAAGCCCCATCCTAGGGATGAGCTGGTAGTGGGGGGCTCCTTTCTCGGCAGACCCTGTGGGTTCTGCGTGGTGGAGACGTCCGAGGGCCTCCCTGGAACTACAGGAGTTGGCGGTCGTCTTGCCAACCACCTGTCCGGGAGGATACTTTGGTCGTTCTCCATCTCGCAGCCCCCACCGGTGAAACCGAAAAAGGGCCCTTCCCTCACCACATCCTTTCGGCGGACCGAATGCTCGGTGGTCCGTGAATGACTCTTGGGTTTTTTTCAATTTAAAGTAAATTTTCAATTTTTCGTGATGTCGAGGCTGAAGGAGAGAACGGGAGTTGGGGACCGGAGATGGAAGTAGGAGTATTGGGATTCAATTAAAATTTCTGATTAGGCGATGCCTTTAATTAATTCGTATTATTGTAAATACTTCTTGATTATATCTTGATTACATTTTGATTATATTTTGATTATATTCCGATTATATTTTGATTATATTCCGATTACATTAAATCATTTTAGCGATATATATATAAGTGATTAGGCGATGCCTTTAATTATTTCGTATTATAGTAAGTACTTCTTCATTACATCCTGATTACATTTTGATTATATTTCGATTATATTCTGATTACATGAATGACATAACGTTGATTTTATGTAAGATCCCTTTCTCGATTGTATACATGATGCTATAATTTTTTTTTTGGTATATACACAATAATTTTTTTTTATCATCACCCGGTGTGCATATCGATGAATTTATCCCCTAAGCATTGCTGTTAAGTATATCTAAGGCACCAGGTAAATTAATAATTTCCATAACTTAGGTCACTTTGCAGTTCACTTTTCACCATTCGCAACTACAAATTGATATTATTAAATAAGTTTCTCTGTTCATATCCTATTAGCTTGGTGCTGGGGAAATATAAGAAATCGTTACTTTGAGATGGCGGAGCCAAATACGGGCGCAATCGCAAAAAAATATAATACACGGCAAGCTGTTCGCGAAACTGAAACTCCGGCTACGTTGAGACCGGATCGAGGAAGAGAAACGGAACAGACGGTTGTTGAACAAGTCACGGCCGAGATGGAAAAGTCGGGTTTGCGGGAAACCCTGGATACGAGTCTCCGCTTTCGTGTAGCCGATTTGGTGAGAACTGAATTGGAGCGGATCGAACGTGAAAAACAGGAACGGTTAATTGCTATGGAAACACCGCGAACTCGAATCTCTACCATTGAACATCCGTCACATAGACCGCAGGTTGCCAGACAACCCAACTTCGATTTCAGTCCTGTCTCTGTGCCGGCAAATACCAGACGTCCCGAATTTGACAATCGTCCAGAACCACCACCACGTTACCCCTACCAGTCCAGACCGCAGTTCACGGCCGAGCAATGGCCAAGCAGCCCACTTCGTCACTGGAAAATTCAGTATGACGGTGACAATTCTAAGCTACACCTCGAAGAGTTTATTTTCCGTGTCGAAAACCTTACACGTGACACACTTCGAGGCCGGTTCGATCATTTGATCAGTAATTTCCATCTTTTGCTCGGAGACTCGGTGGGAAATTGGTACTGGACGATCCGTCGTTCGAATGTGAATTTATCCTGGCAAGACCTTAAAACAGCCCTCAGAGCGGATTGGGGAGAGCGTTCGCGAGATATCGACATCAAGCGAAAGATGCTGAGCAGGCGACAGCAGCACAACGAGTCGTTCACCTCGTATTACCTGGATCTCGTGTCACTAAGAAATAGACTCACGGTTCCAATGCAAGAAATTGAATTTGTGGAGATGTTGAGAGCCAATCTGCTTCCTTACATTCAGGAGCAGATTTGCCTTCACCGTATCTACACAATTGCGCATCTCAGAGATTTAGTGACCGAGGTCCAGGTGACTCGACAGCGAACGAGGAGTACGCTGCTGTCGACTGCACACCGTCCCGCGAGAGTCGAAGAAAATTTTGCCTTTGACGACCTAGCTGACACGCTACCTAAACCCGTTGTAATTGAGCCTGTAGAGGCCCTAACGAAACTACCACCTTCTATTATTAAGTGCTGGAACTGCGACCAGAACGGCCATTATTACCAAGATTGTCCCTCAGAACCAACCGGGTTCTTCTGTTATGGCTGTGGCCGAAAAGGGGTTGTCAAACCTCGCTGCCCTAATTGCATTTCAAAAAAACCAACGCCGGGTCGGGAGCAACAACATCAGCCCCCGGCCCCAACGGCCGCTGGCAATTACAGCAGGCGAGACGACGACCACCCCTTCTCGGCCCCAGACATAACTACCCCGTCAGAAAGTAGAATTTCACCGGATGTGTCACCACCACCTTTTTCATCAAATCTTGTAAATGCAGATCCACCTGCAGAGTTAGAGGATAACCCTGAACCTGAGATTTCGTTTTCTTCATCTGTAGTGAAGCAATCTCCGAGTCAAAAAATTATTATACTTCAGAGACCGAACAGTCTTCAACCTCCGGTTCTCTTTCCTATTAAGCCATACCATCTCAGGCTTAAAGAATACCAAGCGGCTCGTGAGAGAATTTTTGCTTCTCCAGTAAATTATTTAGAAGGTCAGGGAGAACACCCCACAAAGTCTAATAAACCCCTTAAGTCCAGACGTTCCACAATGAGATTACGTGCGTTCTGGAAACGGGTAAAGAAAAACCGCCGGAAATTATCATCAGCTTTCGTCTCGGTTCCTAAAGATGTTAGACCCTATGCCACAGTAAATATTCTCGGCCAGAACATCGTGGGCCTGCTAGATAGTGGGGCTAGCATTAGTATATTGGGTAAAGGATCCGAGAATTTGTTGCAGGAAGCAGGTCTAAAATGGGTCAAGTATCGTTCTGCGATCGAGGTGGCCAACGGAGCTAGACCGGAGGTGCACGGGCATGTTGATTTGGAAGTGCTCTTTAGGGGTGAGACTAAAACTTTACGACTTTACGTTGTACCTAGCCTCACTCAGGAATTATACTTAGGAATTGACTTTTGGAGAACTTTCAAGTTGGCTCCGGACATTCTCGGTCTAGTCTCTTCATTGGACACCCCGATTGTAGCGAAACCCAACCCTGCCGAACACGTACTAACTCCCGATTTTCAGAGACGTATAGATCAAACCAAAGCACTTTTCCCATCCTACGCTAACCTGGGCTTGGGGAAAACTCATCTGCTTGAACATACTATAGACGTTGGGGAAGCTACACCTATAAAACAAAGATTTTATCCAGTCTCTCCGGCAGTACAAAAATTGATGGACGCCGAGCTGAGCCGAATGCTCTCGCTTGGAGTGATAGAGGAGAGCCAGAGCCCTTGGAGCTCTCCAGTCGTCCTAGTGAGGAAGCCAGGCAAAGTCCGACTGTGTTTCGACGCCCGTAAGGTGAACTCTGTTACAAAAAAGGATGCCTATCCGCTTCCACAGATAGATGGCATCCTGAGTCGCCTTCCGCCGGCAAAATACATAACCAGTCTGGATCTGAAAGATGCCTTTTGGCAGATTCCCCTAGAACAGAGCTCCAGGGAGAAGACAGCCTTTACAGTGCCTGGTCATCCCCTCTATCACTACACAGTGATGCCATTCGGTCTCTGCAACGCTCCACAAACAATGTGCCGGTTGATGGATAAAGCTATACCTTACGACCTTCGCGATAATGTATTGGTATACCTCGACGATCTATTGGTTCTATCCCAAGATTTTGATTCACACCTAGCTCTTCTCGCACGGGTGGCGGACTGTCTGAGGAGGGCGGGACTTACTATCAACGTGGAAAAGAGCAAGTTTTGCTTAAGGGAAACTAAATATCTTGGCTTCATTATTGGTGAGAATGGAATGCGTATGGACCCCGATAAGATCTCCGCAATTGTTGATTACCCTGCCCCTAAAACCGTAAAACAAGTACGTCGATTCATTGGAATGGCAGGATGGTACAGAAGATTTATTCCCAATTTCGCAGATCTTTCGGGTCCTATAACTGATACGCTAAAAAAATCTAGTAAATTCACGTGGACCGAAGAAGCCCAAATCGCGTTCGATAAACTTAAGCAACACTTGACTTCTGCTCCCGTTTTAGTGACTCCCGACTTCTCCAGACCGTTCATCATTCAATGCGATGCAAGTACACAGGGCGTGGGTGGAGTTTTATTGCAGGTTGACAATGACGGTAACGAGAGACCCATTGCCTACGTGTCACAAAAACTTAATTCAGCTCAAAGGAATTATTCGGTGACAGAACTGGAGTGCCTAGCGGCTATTACAAGTGTTCAGAAATTCCGTCCGTACGTCGAGCTCATGCCTTTCAAAATTGTTACGGACCATGCGAGTTTAAAGTGGCTTATGTCACAAAAAGATCTAAGTGGCAGATTGGCCAGATGGAGTCTGAAGCTTCAACGCTTCGACTTCACCATCGAGCACCGTAAGGGGAGCCTGAACGTGGTGCCAGATGCGCTATCGCGGGTGGAGTGTGACGCGTTGTCAGCTCCGGGAGACCTCGGGTCTGAGGTCGATCTCAGCTCTCCACATTTCACTTCAGCGGAATATGTAGAGCTGGGACGACAGGTAGAAGAAAACCGGGCCAAATTTCCTGACCTGACGGTTCGTGACGGCTTCATTTATATTCGTACTGTCCCACGTTCAGGTGACCCGGTGCAAGAGGACGAAGCGTGGAAGCTTTGGATTCCTCCAGGCCTAGTTTCAGATGTAATTTCCCGTGCTCATGACCCTCCACTATCGTCTCATGGTGGTGTCGGTAAGACCCTCGAGCGAATACGTCGTTATTTTTATTGGCCACGCATGACTGCTGACGTGAGATCTTATGTTTTATCGTGTGACACTTGTAAAGAGACTAAAGCACCGAACACTACACTCCGACCACCGATACAAACCCAACCTATAGCGGAAAGACCGTGGCAAAGAATTTACATGGATCTTCTCGGCCCATACCCTCGCACTACATCTGGCTATGTCTGCATTTTAATCGTATTAGACCACCTTTCGAAATTTCCGTTGTTGAAGCCCCTACGTAAAGCTACGACGTCTCAGATCTGTACCTTCGTCGAAGAAGAAATCTTCCACATGTTTGGCGTTCCTGAGACCATAGTTACCGATAATGGTACCCAATTCCGGTCGGCACAACTCGCTAAACTCCTGGAACGCTATGGAGTCCAACACATGCGCACCGCGCTATACTCTCCTCAAGCTAACGCGTCGGAGCGCGTAAATAGATCAATTTTAGCTGGCATTCGAGCATATATTAAGGATGAACATCACAAGTGGGATGAAAACCTTAGTAATATTGCCTGCTCCCTTCGTAGTTCCGTCCACCAGGCAACAGGTTTTCCTCCTTACCGGATGTTGTTTGGACTTCACATGGTCACTCACGCTTCCAGTTACGAGTTGTTGCGCCGCTTACAGGGAATTGATGAACCCCTAAACGTTGATACTTCAGATAAGCTTAAGCTCATTCGGGATAAAGCCCAAGAAAATCTGAAGAAGGCTTTCGACCAAGGTGCGAAAACGTATAACCTGAGAGCAAAACCCGTAGAATTTAAAGTAGGCGAAGAAGTCTACCGTCGTAATTTCCAGCTAAGCAATTTCGAAAAGCAGACTAGCGCGAAACTCAGTCGCAAATTCCTAAAATGCAGAGTAAGAGCAAGAAAAGGCAACGCTCTCTATGAGCTAGAAGATCTTCAGGGCAAGTTGATAGGTACGTTTCACGCAAAGGACATAAAAAGGTGATGATGAGATTTTCCTATATTTTGGTTTTCCTTTTTTTTCAAACATTACTTATGTATCGAGGCCATCCTTGATACATTTAGTACTCTATTTAACGTGTAATTGGTTATATTGAATTTTCTTTTGGCGGAGTCCTTACTAGTAGGCTATTGATTGAGCTTGGCTCACATTATCTCAAGACATATAAATCGGTAGCCCTAAGAAGGCATCCGACCAGCCTCACTGGTAACGTTAGTGTGTTCATAAGCCGCCTCTGCTTGGCATTGCGGCTGACACATATTTTAAATCGGTAGCCCTAAGAAGGCATCCGACCAGCCTCACTGGTAACGTTAGTGTGTTCATAAGCCGCCTCTGCTTGGCATTGCGGCTGACACATATTTTAAATCGGTAGCCCTAAGAAGGCATCCGACCAGCCTCACTGGTAACGTTAGTGTGTTCATAAGCCGCCTCTGCTTGGCATTGCGGCTGACACATATTTTAAATCGGTAGCCCTAAGAAGGCATCCGACCAGCCTCACTGGTAACGTTAGTGTGTTCATAAGCCGCCTCTGCTTGGCATTGCGGCTGACACATATTTTAAATCGGTAGCCCTAAGAAGGCATCCGACCAGCCTCACTGGTAACGTTAGTGTGTTCATAAGCCGCCTCTGCTTGGCATTGCGGCTGACACATAATATAAATCGGTAGCCCTAAGAAGGCATCCGACCAGCTTCACTGGTATCGTCCGAGGGTGTCCTTAAGCCGCCTCTGCTCGGTTATGCGGCGGACACACCTTTGTTACCCCTTTTATTTTCCCATCCTAGTTAGAGTTCCCTTCCCTAACCCTATCCTACCCCTAGTTAAAACATTTTTTTTCCACACTCTTCCCCACTCCAAGAGGCCCTGTCTGTGATTCTCCTGGTCGAGGTCGGCTTGAGACCTCTTGAGAATTACGAAGGTTGGCTTCGTCAGCCAACCATTCGTCTCGAGGTCTCGGGTCATCCTCTTCCTTGAGGAGTACAGGCAGGGAGGGGCTTTGCTTGCCAACCCTGCGGGACCGGCGTACCGGAGACGTTCGGAGTGCTCCCTGGAATTACAGGAGTTGGCTGTCGTCTTGCCAACTACCTGTCCGGGAGACTTCTCCGTTCGTCATCCGCCGCTAGGATCTCGTGGTGTTGGTCGGTACGGCTTCCTTTCCTCGAGGAGCGCTCTCTCTCCCTATTCGGTGTCGCTGGAGCCTTAGTTCTGGCTATTCCGCCTGTGCGACATTTTCATTTTTCCCTTTGGTACTAATTCCCCCAAGACATGACGGGTTCCTTGTGTTCCGGGTCATTTCGCAAAAACATTCTCTTTTACACACTCTTAACCTACATTGTCTCCTATCGTCTTGATCAAATACTTACCTATACTCATAACTCTTTATAATCTCTCAATACCTATAATTCACCTTGTTCTTGGCCTTAACTGTATATTATTCATCTTGGAAATGGATTACCCAGTATTAGTAATCAATTCCGCCTTCATGCTCGGCGTATCTCACCTCATCCGTATATTGCTCATCTTGTCTTACCTATGAATATCATTTTCTCTTGCGGTCTCTCGAGGCAACGTACACATACATACTAGTCTTTCCTGCCCGGTCTTTTGGTGTCGTTCAGGAGTCTCGTTAACCTGCAATGAATTCTACCGACGTCTTCCACCTTAGGTAATACGCAGCGGTCGCAACGCGACGTCGTCAATTTTTTTTTTATATAGTCATATATATTTTTTTTCCCTTTCCTCTTACCCCATTTTTACCTTTCCCACTTTTTCATATCCTTACATTTTGGCTTGATCGCCACTCCCCTTTTACTCGGAGCTCCTGTACTCCGATCTGTCCCATACCTTGGTAAAGACTGCACGTCAAGGGATCTGACAGGGGATTCCCTTCCCGTAACATAAGTATGTTTTAGCGCAAATTTCACAACAGCCCCCACCTCCAGACTCCCGGGAACAGCAGCGCCCTATCGCTGGAGTCTGGAAGGATGCGGATCCGCGGAGCGGAGGTTCATCTTGGGACTGGGATGACCGGGGGGTTGGTCTACAGCCATACTATTTTTCTCTAGACCTTTTTTTTTTTTTTTTTTTTTTCTTTCTTTTCTGAACACCTTACAACCATTTCCCCACGATAGGGGCTGGTCCGGGACGGGGCAGCAGCTCACTTCCACTGACAGGGAAGCCTGCCTCTCATTAGGGCTGGTCGTCCCTGGCAGTGGGATTGAGTGGTCAAGTCAGCCCTGGACCAATCGACCCCTCATAAGGGTCCGGGAAAGTCCAGTGCTGATGTTGGCCGGCTAGCTCAGTCTCGGGCGAGTCTAGGTCGTGGGTCGAGCCACATGTTGGGCACCCGTAGTTTTTCAGACATACCAAGCCTTTCCTCAGGACTTGGACTGGCCTGGGATGGGTCGGCACCTCCCTCGCACTGGTGGTGGGGCCACCTCTCATCAGGGTTGGTTCTCTCTGCCAGTTCGAGTGAGTGGTTGGGTCGACATTGGATTTACCTGGCCTCTCATTAGGGTTCAGGAGGGGGGGTCCAATGCCGACTGTCGCCTGCTGACCCAGCCTCTGGTCAGATGTGAGTCCTGGGTCGAACACCATCCTAGGAAATACCGGACGACCATTCTTCAGCTCCTTTGGTCTAGGAGGCCTGTCCAACGGACCTGTGCTGTTGTGGTCGGGGGAAACAGAAGAAGAAAAAGATCTTTCACAATTTTTGCCTACGCCCATGAGCAGCAGCGCAAGCGATGCCCCTATCTTTCGCCCAAAATTTTTACGGCGGCTCTGCCTCAATTCGTAACCGGGTCCCGCTGCTCGGGTTTCGAGCGTTGGGTTGAGCTGCCCAAAAAGCAGCCAAATTCGGCGTTCGGCATTCGAGGAACGGGACCGGGTCATAAAATCTCCGTCGCGAGGGCCCGGACCGAGACCAAACTCAAAAGTCGACTCGAAAATTCTCGCCTCGGTCGGTCGGAGAGTAGAAATTGTTCGCGACCGAAAAGTGTGTGGCGTCGCAAAGCCAAAACTCGGGCTCCGGCGCGAATGGGCAAGGAAAAGAAAACGGAAAGGGAAACGGGTTCGGGGTGGCGTGATGCATCGTTCGAGTCGCTGAGTCGCAAAGTCGAGATTTTTTTTTTGGCCGCCGGAGACAGAAATCGGGGAGTCGAATTTGAACCGCCGAGGAGATGGGAGTGCTCCTGAAATTTTGTGACCTGCAAAAAGATTTCAATTTAAATCATATATTCATCTAATAATTAAATTTTACCTACCTGTGAACTTAAAAATCTTGACTCCTTGGTGAATTTAAGTGACCTGCAAAAAGATTTCCATTTAAATCATTTATTCATCTAATAATTCAATTTTACTTACCTGTGAACTTAAATATCTTAACTCTTCGGTGAAATTTTGTGACCTGCAAAAAGATTTCAATGTAAATCATATATTCCTTTAATAATTCAATTTTACTTACCTGTGAACTTAAATATCTTGACTCTTCGGTGAAATTTTGTGACCTGCAAAGGGATTTTAATTTAAAACATATGTTCATTTAATAATTCAATTTTTACTTACTTGTGAACTTAAAAATCTTGACTCCTTGGTGAATTTAAGTGACCTGCAAAAAAGATTTTAATTTAAATCATATATTAATTTAATAATTAAATTTTACTTACCTGTGAACTTAAATATCTTGACTCTTCGGTGAAATTTTGTGACCGGCAAAAAGATTTCAACTTAAATCCTATATTCATTTAATAATTAACCTTTACTTACTTGTGAATTTAAATATCTTGACTCTTTGAATTTGAGTGACCTGCAAAGAGATTTCGGTTTACATCATGTATACAATTGAATAATTAAACTTTACTTACCTGTGAAAATACATAACTTGATCCGTACCGGTGAATATAAGTTGCCTGAAATTTAAAAAGATAATTAATTTTAAAGCATGTATTTATTTGCCAATTAAACTTTACTTACCTGTGAAAATACATAACTTGATCCGTACCGGTGAATATAAGTTGCCTGAAATTTAAAAAGATAGTTAATTTTAAATCATGTATTTATTAGTCAACTCAATCTTACTTACCTGTGAACTTACATAACGTGCCCCGACGAATTTAAGTAAACCTGTAAATTTTAAAAGATACTCCAAAATAAATCATGTATTCATTTAATAATTAAACTGCACTTACCTGTGAAATTTCATAACTTAACCCATCTCGGGCATCCAATTTAACTCATAAAATGCAATAAAAATTTAACCATCGTATGGGCCCAATAAGAAGAGGCCAAACAGCATCATCAACAGTACGACGGCCGTCCAACGAAACAGAGCAGCAGCCCCCCTTCGAAGGCAGCGCATCACCCCGTCGTAGGTTTAAGTTTTCTTGTAAATGTATGTAAGAAGGGACTACAAGAAAATATAAGGTATGTCACTATAAGTCTTTCTTTACTCTCTCCGGTACCCTCCACCCTTGCTTTTTTTCAGCCCTCGGAATTTTTTTGTGATTTCTAAATTTTTCAAGGGACCTCCCTAAAATAATGGGCCCACGGAGAGGTCGTTGGGTGGTTGGGGCTATTGCCTAGCGGGGGTCGTCTGTCATCTTGACCCCCCCCCTAGGAGTCATTCATGGACAGGGACAGGGGTTCTGTCCGTCCTGCTTTGTCCATACCCTTGCGATTTTTCAGGTCGTTCCGTCGCGGGAGAAGAAACTTTTCGTTGTCGGTGGTGGTCCGCTTCGGCGGCTGAACGCGGTTTTTCGGCAAACCCCCCCCACAACTGCCGCAATGCTAGCCTGCCAGCTCCCGCAGCCGCATACCGCCGGACCAGGTGCATTAGCCGGGCCCTGGAGTACCAAACCACGTTTTCGATAACAAATTGTATATAAGTCCACACCAAAAAAGTATTAGATTTTAGTATTTTGAAAGGATTAAAATGAAGCTGTAATATTGTCAGGTATTAAAATAAAATCTCTTCAGTATTACATTAATTTTAAATTTTTTATTTAATTAACATTAAAAATCAATACTTTTTGTAATAAAAGGTAATATTACCTATACTTTACTTCTAATCCACTATTGTTTGAACAAGGTAATACTAATCTTTGTTTTAATACAAAAATATTGAATTGTAATCTTTTACTGAGATATAAATAAATCCCATTTTTCATTAAAACTAGTACTTATTGTATTAAAAGTTAATATTAGCAAAACTTTACCTCCAATCTACCATGGTTTTAATAAGTTAACACTAATTGTTTTACTTTGTGACAGGGATTGTTTTTTTGGATTTCAGGGAATATTTAGGTTTTATGATGTTATTTTTTTTCAAAAAAAAATTTATAAATTTTGTTTTTATAGAAAAAATATGGAAATATTCAAACACTAACTGCTTTTTTGAATTTGAGGGAATATTTAGGTTTTATGATAAGTTTTTTTTGAAAAAAAAAAAATTAATTAATTAATTTCAGATTACATATTAAATATATGTATCTTCACTTGATATAACATAACCATCGGTCACCTTCCTGATAGGGGTGAATATGCGTCTGTCACCAAACTTTGCCCGTACAAATCTCACTTTCTAGTCGCACTGCATGTTGACTAAGAATGAAATGCGTTAACGACGCGGCATGGCCAACTTAAAAAAAAAAATATGTTTTACGCATTATAGATAGCTGTGGCTTCGTGAGAGCTCTTGACTTTTTGTAAACCATATTTTTTTTATGTTTTGACCACGTCAGCCCATTCACACTATGTTGAGGAGGCTTAAACATTTTTTGCACCCATGATAGAGTGATAAGGTACCCGGGTACCTCTTTATTTTTTGTATGACATTGCAAAAAATGAAATAATAAATATTTATCAAAATGTTTTATTTAGTTTATATAAAAAAAAAAATGCAATTTTTTTATTTATACAGAATTAGAAAAACTCTCAGAGCAGCTGTTACATGTTGGACGAGTTACTGAATGTTCATCACAAACTGGTTTTCCGCAGTTAGTGCAAGCTTTTCGTATTTTTCTTTGCTTGCGTTTGAGTTCTCTGCATATGAAGCAGCTTCCAACAATTGCAATACGGCCTGTAGAATCCCGTCTAGTCTGATTTGTAGAAGTTATGGATCCAGAAGGAATCGAATGTAGTTCTTGGCCAAGCACATCCTGCATTGCAGATCTAACATGTAGTTTTGAAATCACTATGGAATTTTTGGATCTTTGTTCTATATTTTCACGGCACAATTGTAGACTCAAGGATTTCAAAAACTTTCTGCGTTTGTCACTTGAGACGAATTGTGGATTATTCTCCATGTAAATTACATACGCAGCCAAAGCTGCAATATCAATGATATTGTAAAAAAGTGCTAAAGGCCACCGATTCGTCCTGCGTTTTACGGTATATTCTCCTAATAGCTTATCCATATTATCCACTCCACTTTTGGTTTTATTATAATATAAAATTATTTCTGGCTTAGCAGTTTCCTTATTACTTTCAATAACTGATGACATGTGCATCGATGACAACATTATTACTGCTTTATTCTTTTTAGGAACGTAAGAGCACACAGTTGCTACTTTACTAAAGGCAAAGTTCGAAGTATAAATCGCCCTGTCCTTATGTGCTTGCATGTTTGTAGGAAGAAACCGTTTATTTTTTCTCACCGTTCCAACTAGTGTCATGTTCCACAAATTCAAGGAATGAGCCAGTTGAAGAGACGTAAAAAAGTTATCTGTTGTTACATTCAGTCCAGAATTTTTGTATTTAGATACGAGATCTAATACAGTGCATTCTCCGACATTTGTTTGACGACTACCATCACTTGGTAGGAATTATTTGCATCACAAGCCCAGAATATTTTTATGCCATATTTTTCAGGTTTCGATGGCATGTACTGAGTAAAGCGAGTCCGCCCACGGTACCCATATAGCTGTTCGTCAACGGTAATACATTCGCGTGGCTTGTAATTTTTATTCAGATTTGAAATGAACATTGTCCAAATATCTCGAATAGCGGCTGCTTTATCAACTGACAAACGCTCAGGACGTGTAACATCATTATCAAACCTTATGAAGCGTAACAACAATTTCAATCTATCATGGGACATTGCAGCTCGAAATAGTGGTAAGTGATCAGGTTTCCACAATTCAGTCAAATGCTCTCTATTAGATCTATGTACTCCACTACAAATTAGAATGCCAAAAAATGCATTCAATTCTTGTTCTGTACATGGTTTGAATGTTTTTTCTTTCGGTCGCTTGCTGATATCAGGGTAATTTTCCATCAGTTTATTATTGTATGCTTCAGTAATCTTAGTCCCTTTTCGATTAGTTTCCCGCAAAATTATGTCGCACATTTCATTGGACAAGATATTTTTGAATATTTCCATTGGATTGTAAAGTTTAGTGAAAGATGCAGCTCCGCCCCGTTGTCGAATGATGTTTCGACGATTAGTTTGTGTACTTGGAAATGGATTAAGCTGCCACTGAGTTCCATCTTTTGCAATCATAACGTTTTCAGATAATTCCCCTTCAAAGCTATCATCTGAATCGTAATAGTCACTCTCGATTTCGACTTCGGCTTCTGGCTCAACATCAGAAACTTCCGATCTGCTCTCGTCAACCAAAGGAATATAATCGTTTTCATTATCAGAAGCAACAAAATCATCTTCATCACTAGAAGACTCTGCTAGCATCGCCGCTAATTCTGTCGAATTATATCGCCTAACGCGTGGTTTTTGTTTAGAAGTACTCGCTCCAATATTCATAATGAAATAATTATAAACTAACAACTGAATTCGTAGAAGAAAAACAAACGTATACGGTCAAGTGTCAAGAACAAGCACGATGCATGGAATGAGTGTTTCTTGTGCACCGATAACCGCGTAACCCACTCAATCCCTCGCCTACTTTGTTTGCCCGCTTAGCTTCATTCAAATAATAATAATCAAAGTAAGTGTAATGTAAAAACAGAACTTGACTGTTTACATTACGTATAAAATGTATGAAGGTACCCGGGTACTTCGTCACTCTGATGAAGTTTTTTTTTTGTCACTCACATAAGGGTTAATTGAAAATGCAAAAGGTACCCGGGTACCTCGTCACTCACATAAGGGTTAAAATTCAATCTGTTTGAATTGAAATATTACTAATTATTAATCTAATTTTAATCCAATTAATATTGAAAATGACTTCATAAGATTACAAAATATTTTAACACATTCGCGGACGTGAATGCTATAGCATTCATTTTCGTAATCACATTTAAACTCATAAGCCGGATTATCGGCATTCAATTCTTTATTTTTAATTTTAACTAGTTATTTGAAACTCTGGCAAAATGTGGCTAATAACAATTTGAATATCACAATTAGTTTAAAAATAAATCACACACTTTTTTTCTGCAGTTCGATTTGTACTGTCCACGAACGTGTTTGTTAACATACAGGGTGTTCAGAGGTGGGAGGGAAATATTGCAGGAGGTGAAAGGTCAGACCCAGACAAGCAAAAAATTGTATGGGTTTGGGGGGGGGAGGGGGGGGGGGGGGGGGGTATCTCGCACCGTTCGGCAGTTACAGAGTGATTCGTTAATCAGGATTTTGCCTTATATGGGAACCGCTCTTGTATTTTTATCCTTTTATCTACGCACCGCAGCGACCCCAAACCGATCTAAAAAAATCACTATTTCGAAGCCCTTTCCAAAACGGTCAACACCACCCCCCTATCCCCAACCCCTTGGCCAAAATCCCCCTTGGAAGTTGAAAAAAATTAACTTTTATTTCACGATTTTTGGAAAGGTAATTAGATAGGCAATTTAAAAAAAAATAAAAAGTAGGTATGTTAATAACGTGAATTTCGGAGAAAAGCGGGGCGAAAGGTGAAAAATCGTGAAATAAAAGTTAATTTTTTCAACTTGCAGGGGGGATTGTGGCCAAGGGGTTGCGGATAGGGGGGTGGTGTTGACCGTTTTGGAAAAGGCTTCGAACTAGTAATTTTTTGAGATCGGTTTGGTGCCGCTGCGATGCGTAGAAAAAAAGATAAAAATACAAGAGCGGTTCCCATATTAGGGAAAATCCTGATTTACGAATCACCCTGTAACTACCGAACGGTGGGAGATACCCCCCCACCCATACGATTTTTTGCTTGTCTCGGTCTGACCTTTCACCTCCTGCAGTATTGACCTCCCACCTCTGAACACCCTGTATATTTTGGATTACTTTTCAATACAAAAAATTTTGTATTTTTGAGTAATATTCAATGAATATTTACTTTTAATTCGAAGTGGATGGAAAATTTGCTGTAATACAAGCAAAAGATTAAATTTTACTCCAAAATTTTTAACCGTGCTGGGACAATGTTGAGCTGAATAAATTCGTTATGCGAGAACTACGTAGCTGCCATCTATTGGAAAATATTCGGTGGCACTCGACTTATCTCAGCTACGACCCAACCGCCCAGCATTAGCCGTGAGCCGCCAGCCGAATTGGGAGCGCGTCGCTGCGCGTTCTTCAACAGGCGAAAAATCGCTTCTCGTTTGCGTAACGATGCGACGCTATGCGCTGACGCGGCGAACGAGTGTCCGTCGCCCGACTCGCCGCGGAGGAACGGCGTCGCCTGGCGGAGTTTCCAAAAACAGTTCTTTTCCAATCAGCGAGCCGCGAGGTGTTGCGTGTCGGTAGTGCCGCTAATTGCGTGTGATATTTCGCTTAATTTGAGTCTCCTCGTCCCGTTGAAATCGCGTCCACGACCGCCCGTCAGCGAGCCGTCAAGTGTCCCGCGGTGAAGATTTTCCCACAGGAAGCGCCCAGCGGCGGTGATGTAATTCGAAAAAATCTCCCCAGCTGACACAGAACTCCGATATAATCCCGTTAGCCGATGTATCTGCGTTCTTGGCTGCAAAAAATGTCACTTTGACAGTTGGTGAAATTACTCTCTTTTTTTCGTCTTTTTTGTTGCAAAATTGCTCGTTGCTCGAGGTAATTTCGGTTGTCGTGCCGCGGGTGTGATTGTTGGAGACGTCTTGTTGTTCTCCTCTTGTTGTTGTGGCCCCAGAGAACATCGCCGCTTCGGTCTACTGGTGCTTTAAATAAAACGGCAGCTCCCGAATTGAGCGAGTGCGAGCATTAAATAGACCTCTTTTTGTGTTTCCCCCGCCGCCGATGATCGCGACAGTTTATCCAGAAAGTGGTGAGTGCTCCTCAGGCGAAATGCTTTACTTTATTTTTTGTTCTGGGTATGAATTAATTCTATTGATTCAGGAGAGGCCGTGGCACTGATAATTCTTTAATTGAGTGAATACATTTAATAATTCCAGCTGCCAGCCGCGTTCCCCGGGGGCCGAGACAGAGAGTTCGATTCGAAAAGTTAGTCTGGGCCTGATTGAATTCACTTCATAAATTTATGAAGGAGTCACCTGTTTTGCCCCCTGCAGGGGTGATTTGAATAACATTTAAATTGGACGGGTTCGAAACGAGAATTGTGTCTTAACATATGGACATTTTCTTGGCCTTACGGAAAGAAGTTTTTACTGGTGCAATTACGACCTTCAAAACAAAAAATCCTGGCGCCGCAACCCGGTTTTGCTTGTTTAGAGAAAGAGCTCCAATAAAAATGCGCATCTAGTACCTGTCAGTCAGAGTGCCCCAAATTAGCCGAATCGAGGTTATGTCCCGACGACCTTTCAGGCCACATTCACACGTATTTATGTGGACATATGTTACGGAAGAAAAGGACCCACTGCCCGGCCTGCAATAGTCCACAGAACGTCTACTCGTTCAGCATTTTTATAAAGCTAAAAACGTTTTTAGTAGTGTGAATTGGTTCATCAAAAGAAAAATAATAATTGTGCATTGCCGCAGTTCGTTGTGCTTATTTACTTTTCAATGATTGCATTTTTCCACTTTTCCCGGGGACCTGAAATGATACCTTTAATTAAAATTCTGTGCGTGCAGTTAACGTCGATTGCACATAAGTAGGCCCCATGCGACGCGAATTTAAGGGGGTCACTACTTTTTTGTCCCTTAAACTGAACTGTCCATGGTAAAATTACGAAACTAAAATTGTTTTACTTTACAACATAGTGGAATACATTTTAAAATTGTTTAATAGAACTTCTTTTGCTATTAAAAAATCTCTATGGTGTCCTATGCCTTTTTTACAACAGTTTCTACATTTCAAGGTATAATCTTACTAAAGTTGCGTTTTTCTTAATAATCTGATTTGGATTTGGAACTTTGCATTGAATTCATATTTTTGAATAGTTACTCATAGCAAAACTTTTTAATTTTGTTCAAAGGGCATCTAATTGCATTCAATTATTTTTATTTCGTGTCCAAAAATTAAATCCAATAATTTGTTTAGTTCAAAATTTAAAGTTTTGCTGTGTGCAAATCATGGAAATTTGATGCATTTAATTCAAATTTTAAAGCTTTTGCTAAGTATAAGTTAAGGTTTACAAAATTCAATTCAGTGTAAACTTACAGATCAGATCATTAAAAAACGCAGCTTTAGTTATATACATATATAAATATAAAAAATATTTGACTCAAAATTAAGTATATTAGGTACAGTCAAATGTATGAAAATATCAGTGATCGAAGTATTTAGTTCATTAAAATAGTATTCAATAAATAAAAAATAATGAAAAAAGGGGGACAAATAAGGATTTTCAGTGGTCCGATTCACACTTACATCGTAGTATTTTTCTGATGTGCAGAGAAAACATGTCCATGCGAACACGGCTATGAGCTTGTATTTTGTAAAGTTTACGAGAAAGGAAATGTACCTACTTACCAAAAGAGGTTGATTTTGTACGATACGCCTTGCACTCCGGCAGGAGTTTAAGATTCAAACTTCTTTCCTCAGGATTTTATTGCTTGGGACGTACGTTTTATTGTTTTGAAGCATAAGACTGACCTTGCTCAAAAGTAGACCGACGACAAGAATCCCTACATATCTTTTTATAGATACCCCATGCTTAGGGCTACCTGAAAATGCTTGAGTTTGTTTCTAAATAAATACGGCAGGAAGACCTTCAAAGCCAGAACACTGAATTTTTGAAGCATTTTTATTTAGCGTTTTTAACATTTTACCCCTTCAGTCATTGCCTCGCAGGCAAATTGATGAAAACAGGAAATATTCGGAGCATTTTTAGGAAAACATGTGATCTTCCACCCGTGAAAAAAGAGGCGTGAGGTAGTGTGAACCATAATCATTATTTTGAATAACGGCTGTTCATCTACGGGGCTTGGATTCAACTAATAGCTGGTATCTGCTTATTGCTGGTATCTGCTTCCATGCTGACAGAAATATTCCCCATATTTGCTGAGTATTTTTCAGTTTTGTTACAGAAACTGCTTTTTTGACATCTATTCATATATTCTGAATAGGGTTAAGGTCTGGCGGTTGTAAAGGCCAGATCACTACACTAATTTTGTTTTTCCTCAAACCATTTGTTAGCCTTTTTGAGAGTGTGTTTGGGATCGTTAATAAATGCACCATAAAGGCATTACATTTTTTAATATGTTGACATATATATCTGCCATTTTTCACTTAATAAAGTAAGTCGGAGCAACCCCATACCAAGAAGAACAGTCATAAGATTGCAACCGTCATATTTTATTGTATTTCTTATATACTTTTAACTTAATTCTGTAAAGTCCGGTCTCCGATTTTAGGCGATTCTTTCTTTGTCCTTCCTAGGACATCTAGATTTCAGTACTGATAGAAAGATTCTGGTTCTGTTTAATATGTTTCGAAGTTTAAATGGTTCCTGTTTTGAAAAATCTGGTTTCCTACTTTTTGGCATTACTATTAATTTTGGCTGACTGGTAGTCAATATAAGTATATTTTTCGTCTCTAAATTGACACGTCCTTTAGAGGCATACAAAAAGGTGACCTGTGCATGTATGTTAAATAGCTTTATTAATAATTTACAATGTACAACAATTACACAAACAAACAAATAGAATATCTATTAGTCATTATCGCTGTCCTTCTGTCCATTGCAACGTGAACACCATTTTTAGAAAATATATTCGTTAATATTTCTGCCGGACGAACTATACGAGATTTATACCTCGCGTTTCCCACGTTTGTAAATTAAATATTTACAAAGTCAATTAAATAATTTTGGTTTTTTTAATAAATTGGACATAACCAGTATTTTTTTATGTTTTGAATGACTGTACCGAAGTGTGAGAACGTTCACTTGCATGATGAGAAAGAATGAAAAAAAGGCTCTTATCAAAAAATTGTTTAATAATTATATTTAAGTAGAAAAAGAACAAGTAAAAGGAACTTCATATTTCAGCATTCTGTACATATTTCAAATATAACATACAACAATATCAAAATTGATAGTGACCAGGAAAATTAAGCGCATTATGTGCCTAGTAATGCAATTGGGTTAATATAGCTTCTGGAGATTGATACTTCGTTAATTGCATAAATAAGTGAACCAGAGAAATTGATTTTTCAATTATTAGGTTTGAATGTTTGTCTAAAATGTTCGTTGGACTAATCTGCATATGATTCGTTTTCTCTCACATTGAATGAAAAACGTATACTTTACGGAAAATGAAAATGAAATAAACTAATAAAAAACCTTTAAAGTCCTCTGGTAGTGTAACATGATGCCATTGTATTATCACGTGTTTTACCAGCTTTTGCAAACGCTACTATCGATATTTTTTACAATTGAGTACCATTGCGATTTTCAAAGCTTGGAAATCTGACAACAAAATCGTTTTCACTTAACTTTGTTTATTTCATTCTTATCGTATTTACTAGAATCGGGAGTGTTTTTTCTTTGATTCTAACATAAGTTCCAAGCACAAAAAGATAAAGATGACCTCAGAACTTTTCAATATCACTTGCTTTAGAGGCGCAATTCCCTATTAAAATGTTGTTCGCTCAAATTCGAATCATATGGCTGAATCAAGGCTAAAATTCTAATATATAATACTGCCTTGAAATTTTAACCCTGATTTAGCCATATGATCTGAATTCGAGCATACAATATATCTCAATTATTCGACATTTCTTGGCTGTCATATAAGATCATCTTGAGTTGAATTAATAACACAACGGAAGTATCAAATTTTCGGAATGTTAGGTGGAACAAACTTTTAGTAAGTCTGGATAAGGCATCTACACCTTTCTGGAATGTAACAAAAATAATTAGGAAAAAACATAAACCTCTACCTGCCATACAACACAACAATATAAAATGCATCACATGTAAAGAAAAAGCCAATGCATTCACCAAAGCTTTTTCGGCTAATAATGCTATTTCACTTCATCTTAGCGACACTGAAACTACTACATTAGTAAAGGAATGTATTGCAAGTTATGCTGAAAATAACCCAGCACCCGTAGCATTCAGACTCGTAAAGCCAAAAGAAACTACATTTATTATTAAACAGCTAAAAAATCAAAAAGCCCCAGGTCCAGATAAAATACCAAATTGCTGTATCAAAAACTACCCGAAACCAGCTATTGTATATCTAACATTCATATATAATTCCTGCCTCAAACTTCATTATTTCCCGAAAACTTGGAAAATGGCAAAAACAATCCCTATCCACAAACCTGGAAAGCCAGCTGACTGTGCCTCGAGCTATCGACCAATCAGTCTACCAAATTCGTTAGGCAAAATAATGGAAAAAATTATTAAAAACAGAATGGTTCATTTTATGGAGGAAAATGACATCCTTCCGAATATACAATTTGGCTTTAGAAGCTCACATTCCACTGTACACGCTGTTGCTAGAATAACTCAGGACATCAAGCAAAATCTAGCACAGAAGAAATCAACGTCCCTAATTTTGTTAGATGTTCAAGCAGCATTTGACACCGTTTGGCATGAAGCTCTGATATATAAAATGATAACATTTAATTTTCCTAGCTACATAATCTTTATAACGGAAAACTTCCTAAACGATAGATTTTTTAAAGTACACGTAGGTATGGAAAGCGCAGAAGCATGCGAAATTATAGCAGGGGTCCCCCAAGGCTCAGTTCTCGGGCCCATTTTATACAGTATATTTACTGCTGATTTCCCACAGCTGCATGGCTGTAACGTTTCAATGTATGCTGACGACACAGCAATTTATACCTCGGCAGAAAAACTTGAAGAAATTATAAATAATTCTCAAACAGGCCTAAACAGCATAGCAAAATATTTTCACAAATGGAAAATTAAATTAAATTGCGAAAAATCACAAGCTATGTTTTTTACCAGAAAGAGGAAATCGTGCTTTTTACCCACAAACAAGCTTAAAATTTACGACGTCGAAATTCCATGGACCGAAAACGTCAAATATCTTGGCATTACAATAGACAAAACTCTAACATACAAAACACATATCGCGCACACAATACATAAAATAAATACATTGACTCGAATATTATATCCCTTCATTAACAGAAAATCAACCCTAAGCCTGGAAAATAAGCTCCTAATATACAAAGTAGTTTTTCTAGCCGTGCTGACTTATGGAGCGCCAGTATGGTATAATTGTGCGAAAACACACAAAAATAAGCTCCAAATCGCTCAAAACAAAATATTAAAGATGATACTCAATCTTCCGTGGCATTTTTCAACCAGGCGATTGCATTCAATGGTAGATATTGATCCAATTGAAGATAAATTGGGGAAATTAAAAGATAAATAATTAATGAGGTGCGAGTATGCCCCCAACCCGTTGATTCGGCAACTTTGCCAATCCTAGTTAGGTAGTCTAGAATTAGTAATAGTAGTTTAGAATTAGTAATAGGGTAGGATAAATAGGTTTAAGTCTTTTTCAAGAGGTTTTTATATAATTTTTCCTCTACATATGTAAATAATAGTAATTGAACAGAATTTATTTTGCTAAATTAATATATCTAAGCTGTAAAGAATAACTTAAGAAATTCTAAACTCTTTAAAAAATAAAATCTATCTTACTCTGTAAATGATCTAGAATGTTATGATATTAATAAATAAATAAATAAATAGGAAAATAAATAATAACACAACATTTTGGTCAATTTAAATTTAATAATTAAACACAGCACTAAGGGCCTTATGTATGACTAAACCTCGGATTGAGCTTAACTCTATCCACCAACTTTTCTTAAGCTGTGTAAGAGGTATCTTAAATTCGAAAAAAAGTAAAGTGGATAAAGTTAAATTTGAATTTTTATTTTATTTTTTTAATTCTTTTTCATAAGAGTTATGGAAGGTTACAATAAAAATAGATTTTCTTGTCAAAACCCGACTGAAATGCCAATGAAGTGTTAAACCCAATTCAATAGCATTTCGAAAATGTTTCATGATATTTATGCAACTTTTTTTAAGATTGATTAATGCATACGATTATTCGGACATAAGTTGAGCCAGTCTTGGGTCTTAAACTAGTTTGGTGCTCGAATCTGCGAATTTCGAATTGGCGCTTCGACTTTCTAACCAATTGATGTACTGATGCCTTCGAGTAATTACGACGTTCTGATGAGAAGTGTGACTGTCCCACATACATATTCAACTCTCGTATTCATATTTTGATATTAAAGTTTAATTAATATATATATTTAATATAAATACATAGATAGACATCTATTTGTCAACTTTTTCGGAATAAAAATCGTTAGCGGTTCTCTTAATTGTATGAATGTTTTTATAACAAATTTAAAAGTTGATATGTCTGTAAATTGACACATCTACAAATATATTTTTAAATAACTAGTATGCTTTATTTTGCACAATTACTTACAAAGTTTTGCGACACCGGATCTCTGTTTCAACAGATTGGCACCGAGTAACTCATTTGATTTAGTAAAAAATGAATGTAATAAAAAAAATTAATTTTGTTGTGCATTCATTTGAATATTAAACTTTATACATTAGTGATGGCAAATTTGAATTGATTGCTTGTTCTTGTTCAAAAATGATGTCAGAGAAATGCCTTTCTGACTACTACTATACTTACATTTGTGCTTTTTTTTAAAGTTTTTTGTATGCTTTGTAGTTGTATTAATTTTATATAATAATTATAATAATTGCTAGCCCATTTTGATAGCAAGATACAATTTTGAGAGATGAGATCTTCCACCCCAATCATTTTGGCATACGCTATGTGAAACACCCTGTAGATATCCTCTTTTTATATTTATAGTCACAAAGTCAGTGGTGTAAAATATCCTCACAAATTAATCAAAAGGTGTTGAACTGTATAGTAAAATTTTACAAGTCTATAGTTTTGAACACGTTATCCAAATTGTATAACTTTTGTTGTTTAAGTTGATTCAAACGCAAACTCTTAAGGGGAGGTTCTCATCTAGAACGTCAAAAAGTAGGTAAAGTTCGTGATTTTTTTGAAGGCAAATGACAAGACATAGGGAAATGATATTTGGCATTATCTTTTATTGTATATTTATCTGTACGAAAAAATTTTTTTATTAAAAAAAAAAACAAAATGGCGCCCGTTATTCAACTTCTCCGGAGGCATGTTTTTCGAAAATGGCCCAGCTGCGTACAATTTAGGGGTCGCAGATTGGTCTGAAATCAAATAATGATGACATTATTATAAACTAGACTAAATTTGTCTCAGAAAGAGTGGACGACTTTCAAAAAAAATTTAAAATTGACGGAATGGCGCGATTTTGAAATTTTAAGGCCGTTTTCGGCCGTTTTTTTTCATAGTTTATCACTTACAAAAAGGAGATAATGTTACAATTTTCAAAATGTGCTCCACTCTTTCTATGAAGAAAATTGTTTACTTTAATATGCATGAAACTAGAAGTTGATCGGTTGAACCGTTTTTGAGTTATCTTGTACGCAAATTTGAAAAATCTTGAAAAACAAAGTTCCGAGATAATCGTGATTGAACGGCACGGCACAGGCTGAGCGCCCCACTACGATCATGACACCGCCAGAATCAATGGGCTGTAGAATCCGTTCTAGTGCTCGGATCGACTAAATATTTTAAAGCAACATTCTAGACATATTAAACTTTAATAATATGAAATAAAAAAAAAATCGAAAATTTCAAGATTCTAGATGAGAACCTCCCCTTAAATATCTCAATGTAGAAATAAATGGACTTATACTACTTTGAAAAACAGCGACTCAAAATTTTCCATAATTTGTTATTAATGAAAGTGGAAAGCTAGAAAAATCGTTTTATTTTCGTAAACAATTTTATTAATTTTTTTTTTTTTTTGCATAATAAAATTTAACACGTTTATAGTCTTAAAAACATTACCCGAACTGATTAACTTTTACCATTATTATTTAGTTTATTCAAATGCAAACCCTTATATGTCTCTCTTCATGAAAAAATGGACTTATATCACTCTCAAAAGCAACACCTCATATATGAAAGTTTCACCCAAATGGAAAAAATACTTCACCGATTTTGAAAATCTTCAAATCCTTTTCTCGGTATCAAAGTTCAGGAAATTTCATAAAAATTGTTTCAGAAACAGATATACAGAAATTTCAAATGATCGACGTTTATATATTACCCGGAGTATTGACCCAAAAATATTTGTCTGGGATTATTATTTATTAAATAATCGGAAAGGTTAAACTCTGTGTCTTTATCTGTCGAAAATAGAAAGAAGGAGATAATTAGCCTCAGTAATTTATATAAATCTCTATACGTCATTATCTCATATAAAATTCTAATTTGCTATTAATAGACCTGAAAGTCAAACAAAATAAAGTTGACGGTGTTGATATCAAGTATTCTTGTTTTTATACATGGCCTGCTTTATATGGCATGTTGATGTTCTTCAGTGAGTTCTAAAAAAAACGTTTTGCATACAAGCAAAATAAAAAAGCCTACGAATTGTTCGTACAAAAATTTGGTTATTTCCATAACAAAATTAGTGTAGCAGTTTTCAGGAGAGCGAAACATTTGATGAGAATAAATTTTCTTTACATTACAAGTAGGCTATCTATTTATCGTAACCACATCTATTTGGAGGACAATTGAAATGAACAATGTCCAAATTAATGCACTACATACGAATTATAAATCCAAATCATTGTTAAATATAAATCAAACAACAAAATAACGAAATTGTACTAACCGGTACAAAGCAGTTCACTTGGAGTCACTGATCCCTGATGATAATTAAAATAAAACTAACTGGCGCCTGTAATTATAAAAGTAATAGTCGGACTATTGTTAACATTTTACGTAGACAGGAAACAGCCAAACGAATAATTGGTGATGTTTATCGGTTGGACTTTGAGTTCAAACTTTATGAATCACAAGAGTACCATTAAATAAAACTGGTCAAACTACTCAGATATCTACCTGGTCTAACTGGATAATCAACTTTTTGATGCTCTTTTTAACGTTTTTGCTGTAAGGGATACTATGTATAATCCAGATATTTGAGTCATTATATGAATTTCTGTACTTTGACTCTAAAAGAACGTCATAAGGTTTGGTTTTACGTAAAAATAATTAATTTTTTTTTTAATTTAATCTGAATATTTTTCGAATTTCAATGATTCATTCAACTGTTCTCAGAAAGGTTTAGTTTCTTGGATCTGAAATTTGGCTTATTTCTGGGGTGCCTATTTATGCATACCTATCTGATGTACGTTTTAAAGGTCAACTTTTTTTTACTACACCAAGTTTACCTCGAATAACTTTTTGCCAATAGTTATGTGTTATTAAATTGTCTCGGCAATTGTATGAGAAGAATTTGTTCTTGAAGTATTTGTTATAAGAAAAAACCTTGCTTTCAATATTTTTTTGGTTATCTTTTGTGCTTTACAAAGTCGATTCATTATCTTTATTCAACTTCGCCACGTTGTTGGAGATTTGGTCCAGGTAGTTTTTTTTATATTTAAACCTGCTTTATATGCGGCCAGTCCAAATCATGAGCATTGTTTATTTCGAAGTAATTCTAAAATAAAAGACATAATATAGAGGTTATTTAAATTATTATCCTGAAGCCAAGACAATGTATATAAAAGAGGAGCCATCTGTTGGTTTCTTTTTAAATTACAAGTTATTTTGACACATACAGCTCTTTAGCACTCAAGAAATTGATAGAAACACAGTATCATATCTTTTTGGTATGAAATAAATATGGAAAACCTATTTCTAAAGTGAGTGCAAGTTTATATGCAGTTGCGATTTGACTCGGTTAAAGATCGATGTTTTGCTGACAATCTAGAAGCGATTCAGGCATTTAAACCTAATATTAATCGACCTATTCGAAAAATAATGCGCCAAACCATCGAAGATGTGTTGCAAAATTGGGTTGACAAGATGGGCTACTGTCAAGCAAGCCAAGGCAGCTATTTAAATGAAATCGTATAACTAATCGGAAGGTTTTCTCTTTTAAATAAATCAACAAACCTTGGAAAATATTGAACAGTGTTTATTTTATAGCATATTTGAAAAGAAACTAGCCGATGGCCCACTCTTTACTAGATGTCATTTACCTCTTTCGCGGTATGGTTCAGTTCATTGTCCTGTTGAAAATGATTTTAGTCTCTAGTAGTGTCGCTGAACAGCTCTAACACAAAGCGTAGCGTTCTGCATGTAAAACTTTCTAATGAACATTTGTATAACTTTCAAGATTTTGGAAACTTTAAATAGTTCCTAAATTTTGAAAATTTGAGACATGATGAAAAAATCGTACAGAGGTTATTTGACTCATTGGATACTTATAAATAAGCTTCATAGGATACACAGGAATGATAGTAATTTAACCATATAAAACTACATTTATTAATTTTTTATTGCATGTTTAATTTCAAATTTCTCTATACAAAAAGAAAAAAACAATGGAAGAAGAACATAGAATTCGTGAACGAAAGGCTAAAAATGGCCATTGCCTTTTAAGCGAAAAAATGTTGAAATGACTTTGAGCTTAAAATAAATTATTTTAACTTAACAATGATGACACGGATGTGTTGACATTTATATTCGATTCTTAAGTCGGTGAAAAAACCCAGAAATGAATATGAGATAGAATGTGTTACTGCAAATAAGCAACAGGTTATTGCTTCCTTGCTCGCTGTCCTTCACAGTCAAGTAACAGAAATTTAGTTTGGTCAGAAAAACACTCAAATTTGATCGGCTGCACAATCCAATTTAGTCCAAATTAGCAAATTGCTGCATTGAATTGCCGATTTTTATTTTTACCAATAATTTAGGTTGTGTGCGAAATCTTTCTTTCGAAAATTGTTTCTTTGCCAGAAAAAGTTTGCAATTTTGTTTTTGGTAAAATAAATTGAAACTATAGAGAAATGTATACTCTGAATTTTATATAGAGCTGTATACAAATGAATGAAATACCATTTCCGAAATTTGGCACATTACGTTCGTCAGAAATTTTTCAAACAGGCTAAGATTACAGAATTAATTAAACTGATTAAATGCTAATATAGTTTAATTAATTTTTAAATAGTGAAACATGAACTGGGAGATTTATAGAAATAAACATTTTAAAAAACGTGAAATTAAAAGTGGAGTATTTATTTTACTTTCAATTTTAAATTTATGCTTCTGCTTCTAATGGGTCGTATCAAAAACGTATAGCTAAATTTTGCCGGCACTGTATTCTGCTAGTAAGTCGTCTCGTTTGCTGAAGAAGTGAAAGTTTGATTTTTCAGAGAGACATTTTAGATGGTCTCAATTTTAAATATTTTAAAATGTTAACGGAGTTTTTTGATTATTTAATAATCTTTATTCACCATGAAAATATTTCGTTTGTTTTCAGTCGACCTTTTATTTTAAAACATTTCTGTGAAGGTATTTCAAACAATTTAATGAAAGAAAGAAAATAAATAATTCCTCAGAGCACAAAATGATCAGCTGCAGTATGATGTAAAGATGTTAATATATGTTGTTGTTCTAGTTTTTGTAAAAAACGATTAAGGATTTTAATCACATTGTTCTTCGTTCTCTTGTTTTTCAATATTTTAAGAAAATTTCTGCAAAATGTTATATTCATTTAATTCCCAAAGTAAGAGTCCTCAGAATGCAGCTTTAAAAGGGTAATGGAAACTTTAAACAGTATTTCTACAATTGGATGATATGATTAGAATAAAACTTTTCAATCAATCCATTTGACAATAATGTTCAAAATACACCTTTTTATGATCTGAATTAAAATAAAGATAGTATGTTTACAAAGTAATTTTTATGAATTAAAAATCAAAGTTTCTATTTGAACTGTTTATGCTTCTTCTAGCTCGGATCATAACTCTATATATTATGTATTGAACTGACATTTAATTGTTTTATTTAAAATAAAATGGACACAAGATCTTCATCCACTAAAAAGATAATTATTTTTTTGTAGTTCTTCCATTAACAGTGTCTGCGGCTCTAACTATGGTTTTCACGTCACATGCGATGCGACACGAGCCTACGGATTCGGTATTCTCGTTGTCAATCAGAGTGACATTTATCGGTACACATCGACAAATATCGAGAGTCGCAACGTTCTCGTTGTCACCGTCTCAAAGTGAGAATTTTAGTTGATAACGAAATCTAAATGGCAAACAATATAGAGAGCGAAAAAAAGTTGTGCTTGGTAAATAATGTTACTATCTTTTATTATTGCGATTTTTAGATTAAAAATAATGAATAAAAAACAATTTGAGCGCTTAATTTGCATAATGAAAGAGAATGTCGACGTTGGTAGAGGTCTGAAATTTGTTAGCGGATTTAATACAGATAGAAGCAAATATAACGATACATAACATATCAATTAAGACAATATTAAAACATTGCTATCAACTATATAATACTATTGAAAATCGCGCTTCGTCTCTTAGTAGTCCGGTAAGTTTCTTTAATCCAAACCACCAAAATTAAGTGACAACCAGAATAAGGCCCAGTATTATAAAAACACGTTTTTCAGCTGAAAAAAAGATTCCCCTCCTTAAGAGGGTATTAAAATATGACCTAGTTAAAAACAACAAGTTGTAAATAACGAAAGGAAAATCATAAAACTAATGGTAAGAGACATTTGAAATCTGGAAAAGATAAGCAGAACCACGTCATATAACCGTCGTGTAGCGAAGTATGACTAATAAAGTAGATTAAAATTTTTTACTTTCTTGAGATAACATGTTTACATTTCTTAGTAATTTTTGCAAATTTTTCTCGCCAAGTGGGATATGTTTTTAATGATTAAAAAATGGATGGGGACCAAATTTGAATATTATTTGCATAAAAAACGTCTTTATAGTGCTGACTGACTTGTTCAAAAACAACTTTGATTATCCCTCCAAAAATTGAATAGTCGTCCAGCCTCATCATCTCAAGATTTTTAGTTCAAATATGCTCGACCACTGGTTGTTTGCTGTTGGAACTTTCACCATTGAAAGCAGTTGCATGCCTTCCGTGATTCGCTGACGCTGTAGCTATTAAATGTTACGTGTGCAGTTTTCATATGCCACACGCTGAGTAGCTCATACGTAACAAATGCTACAACAAGAAATCAGTTGTCCCGACCACTGCTCAAGGACCATTTTCAAGATATGTGAAAAGACTAACATAAGTATTCCCCATTAATTAGGCGACCAAGAAGAAAAAAAAAATAAATAAAAATGTAGACTGAGGCTGTCCCGGAAATGTTTCGGTTAACTAAACTTTTTCTTATGGGAGCCCCCGTCACCGTCTTTTAGAAATGTAACCGTTGCGAGTCGTTGGACTGAAAGTTCCCCGTTCACGTTCACCTGGTCAACAACCTCAACAACTCAACTCGCCGTGCTGTGCTAATGCACTTCTTGAAATCGACCAAATTGGCACGATCGCGATGTATTTCGCTAGTGGAGATCGAGCTTTAATAGAGCATTGCGCGCGCGGTGCATTCGATGCCGATCCGATGCATTGCGATTCCGATCTTAAGAAGTTGAACGCCTTGAACTGCGCCTTTGGTTAAACTCACGATTGATTCTCCCAATCGGAGACAAGGCGTTTTGCACGCAATCGGCGATCTTCGATGCTTCTAGATCGCTTATTTTGAATTTTTTCTTTTAAGCGGTAAGCGCAACGATCACCTGATCCCTGCGATCGCTAATTGAGACTTTTACATTCATGTTATGTGAAGATAAACGTTTAGAATGGGTTTCTAGTTATTCGTGTGAAGGCTGCTCACATTTTAGTGGGACAAAGTGAAAGAACGTGAATAATGTTTCAAATTAGATTTCATTTCAAGTTATGCTTTGCGTTTCGGGTAAAACTTGTTTTTCATCGAATTGGAAAAATCTAAATATATTTTTGTGATTAGTTTTGGAAGTTTTTATTGACCTCAATCGAAAATTTAAATTTAGTCTGTCGACGGCCTCTTGACCTATTAGCTATTCATGTGACTGTTATTTTAAACTATTAATTTATGAGAAATATTCAATTCAAGCACTATTAAGGTTTTAAGTTGATTTCAACGACTCAAGTTGTTTCTTGTATTTGTTAACAACTATTTAATTTAGGGGGTCGTTCTGGTAATATCATCAAAAATCGATATGTTTTATACAGGGTGGTTCGTAACGGTATATTCAAACATATGCCAATCGATCCTATGGGATTTCCCAATAAATTTTGTTCCGAGAGCCCTTTTTATAATTTTTTCATTCAACACCCTGTAATTTCCTTAACGTGCTTAACGAACCTTAGTATCAATTGATAGAGAACTCTTTCTCCGTTCCAATGACTCTTCACCCACTTTTCTATCCTGTTCTTAAAAAATAAAATATTGTCACTAATTTTTTCAAATTTTATTAGTTTTATTTTTTAAATTAGCGATAATGTTTCAGGTTTAGAACAGATTTTGGAACACATCGTTACGAATCACCCTGTAAATTTCGATCTAGATACTTTTTTAATACCAGAAAATTGTTTGATGAAAGGTCAAAATGTAAAAAGTACTTACAATATTACATATTAAGGTGGTTCGTAACGGTATATTCAAACATATGCCAATCGATCCTATGGGATTTCCCGATAAATTTTGTTCCGAGAGCCCTTTTTATAATTTTTTCATTCAACACCCTGTAATTTTCTTAACGTGCTTAACGAACCTTAGTATCAATTGATAGAGAACTCTTTCTCCGTTCCAATGACTCTTCACCCACTTTTCTATTCTGTTCTTAAAAAATAAAATATTGTCACTAATTTTTTCAAATTTTATTAGTTTTATTTTTTAAATTAGCGACAATGTTTCAGGTTTAGAACAGATTTTTGAACACATCGTTACGAATCACCCTGTAAATTTCGATCTAGATACTTTTTTAATACCAGAAAATTGTTTGATGAAAGGTCAAAATGTAAAAAGTACTTACAATATTACATATTAAGATTTTAATTGAAGTTTGAAGTCGGCGTAAAAACCAATGATAGTGGATGGTTTCCTAGAATAAAATTTATATCAATCAGGTTTTCTCCTTTGTACTGATTTTTGTGATATTAGTTAAAAATTTGATCTCAATATTGAGTGCCGGATTTGAATTCAGCAGTCTATAAAATCCCATTGAATATATTTCAATTATTATTTATTAATTTCATTAAGAAGATATTCTACTGTTAGATTATGAAAGAATTGGCGTTTATCCATTTAATTTTTCCATACTTTATTGCCTCAAGAAGTTAGTTTTTAATGTACAAGTATTTGAAGCATACGACCTGCCTTGTATTATGATACGTTCCTTAAACTTTCATTACGTACACATGACGGATAGAGAGATCGAATCGGGATTGGATTGAGTTTCCGATCCGCCTATTTGACTACTTCACTGCAAGTCTTAGTGTTTTTAAAAAAGCTTAATTTTAAACACTTTTAGTAGTTTCTCTAGTTTTAAGCTAAAACATTGAAAATGCTGTATATCGAAACTGAATAAAAGTTTTATTAGTAAACTCTTTAACTGTTTAATTAAATACCTATAAAATAAACCACAAAATAATTGTAAAAATTGATTTATTGATGTAAAGAATGTAATATTCTCACATCTTATTTCTAGCTTTTGGCTTAGAAACACACGCTTTATTCCATTAATTAATTGCGAAAATATATAAAAATATAAATATTTTTATTCACTAAAAACTTTATGACTTTCTTTAAAGAAATGTTTATTTTTATTAGATTAAATATGCACATAATTACCTCAAAGATTGATCAATAATGTTTGAATGAAACGAAGCGTTTTACTATATAAATTTGTTGATATTAAGTGCTTAAAGATTTTATATGTTTTATTTGTAAAGAAATGTTTTATTGCAATGCAAAATAAAACACAAAAAGAGAGTCAATCATTAAACACTAAAAATCTATTACATTAAAGCATTATGATGTTTGAAAATTACCCTCAAAACATTTTATGTATTTTATTTCAAAATCTTTAAATTCGTTAAAGTGTTTTGAAATGAAACATTCACTAAACACTATGATTTGGATTGTTGGGATTGAAGGATCGAATCGAAAAAAGTGAATCCAGTACGAATCCAATCGTCATTGGTGTTCATACCAAAAGTATAAATTGATTTGATAAATCTCTACGTTATCATTTATAGAATGCATACGAGTATAAATTATACGACAGGGATTATAAAAAATAACGTTCCAGTCAACTTATAATTAATTAATAAAAAAAAAATTATAATTAAAGTCTTAATACACTGCAATAACCTGAATTTGTTTAGGTTTTTAATCAAAAATCAACCTAAACTCTGATTTTATTAATTTATTTTTATTTAAGTAGGTCAATGCCATTTTTACAAACATATTAATTGTTCATAACTTTCCTGAATCTTAAAAAAAAACGTATGTTTTTCATCATTGAACAGCAGAATGTCTCTTGGATAGCGAATTTTAAAGCGATAGACCAAAACTACGTTGGATTTTGTTTCGTATACAAGTCGCAAATCATTTATTATTTAAATTGCGCGTTACAAAATTATCCGGTGGCAGACATAAAAATAGCACTCTTGTTTTGGTTCCTTTAAAATATAAATATTGTAGTTGATAGTCTACTACATATATAAAAAAGAAGAGAACAAAGTTCTAATATATATTATTATATAACAAAAGTAGGATCTCGTTCAATTTACGTCGACTTAAATCTCCACATTTGAATGCAATTTCTTATAGTTAAATACTTATGGATTGAGAAAATATTTAGGTTATTTACAGTCAACCTTTATATTTACAAATTCTTTGGAGTTTTCGAAACAAGTAAAGTTTCAGAGAAAAAAAGGAAAAAGTACAATTTATTGGCTTCAGAACTGTGCAATAAAAGTGTTAATGACCGCACAATAGGTCATCAGATCTGAGAGATTTAATACAATAGGATATTGGATTGTGGTGTAATTAAAAAAGAATAAGAAAGATGTCCTATTCTGAAAGTCGTTTTTGTTCGACATGAATAGCCAAGACATTAACAATAAATGTATAACGAGCAAATACTACAACAAATACAACTCTTTTCACTCCTGTTGACACTTTATTGAAGGTTATTTGTTACATTTATGTATTTAAATTATTTGTTTAGAACTTAACGATTGATTGATAATAATAGTCATAAATAGTAAAACTAAATAAATTCGTATTTAAATATGAATAACTATTTTGTTATATTTCGTAAGAGCGAATCACATTTCGACAGTTGTTTGCGATATTGAATTGTATTAGTAAATTATTTTTTAGTTCAAAAACCTGTTATGCATGGGCAAATAGGCCGAATGAATTTGCATACGAACAAAAAAGTCCTCGAAATATAAAAAGCAGCATTTTCCAATGGTTGTTGAAATGAGATCGAATTAGAAAATCTTTTGAATAGTATTTGACTTTGAAATTCTTGTAAATTGCGTTATATTAAAATAAACAATTGCTTATTATTATGGATGTTGTATCGAATAGTGGCACCTCAATTTAAATTATAAACATTCAAAATAACTTCAATATAATGCATTTATTCTCGAAACGGAATCAGCTGTGCTGTTTCCCACTATAAATAATTTATCGGCACACATGCTAAGTAGCAAGCACGTAGAAATTAAATTCAACTCACCTGCGATTTTGCTAGCGGTCTTAAGCAGAAATTTGCGTTGGCGTGTGAATAGTAAAACCGTCTGAATTCAAATTTGTCGGGAGTTGAGCTGAAGGTGAGATGTTTAAAATAAGATTGAAGCTCGGTTCACATTTTCAACGCGGGACAGACAAATTGAGCGGCAGACTGAATCGATCCGACCTTAAGAAACATCAGTTGCCCGCTGCGAAAATAACTCTCATAATCTGTTGAGCGGTTACTAACATTAAGAACTGGCGCAAGCACTGCTTCCATTGACTCAGAGGTAATTAACCGGTGAAAATGATCAATTTCATCACCTTGCTATTCTCTGTCATTGTGCAACTTGAGCAATTTTCTTGCTCTTGAAAACGTCGCTAGCGCGTTAGTTATGCTAATCCCAGTAGGCGCGGAGACTGAGGCGAATTAACTGGCACGACGGTCACGAAAGTTACAGTGTCTTTTGGCTCATGCAACGACTCACCCTTGAATTTGTCGCCATTTTGCGTAATATCAGCTGGACTGTTTGACTTTTAATTATATACAGTGTTATTTGCCGTAATTACTACGTTCTACTTAAACTGGTTTTTCTTATTGGCTTAACGAATTTAGTTTACTTACAAATGAAAAGGCGGTTAGAACTAGAGGCCGTCAGTTCGTTGCCCTTTAACATTTTTTCTAGTAAAAGGTTTACAAAGAGTTAGCGTTAAAAATAAATTACAATGATTGTTGAAAAACACGGTTATAATTTCTATAAGTATGTAATAGTATAGTACTAATCATACTAGGAATTAAACACGGATCCAAAATGATACACAAAACGTTGAATTCCAAGAAATAAAATATTGTATATAGAGGTTTTTATAATAGTTGATTCCCAATCTGCTATCGAAATTTAGATATTCAAGATGGTGGATCCAATATGGAGACCGAAAAACATCAACTTCAAAGAAGAGGTTTTCAAGGTTTTTGATTCCGAATCCGATGTTAACATTTGGAAATTCAATATATTATATTCAGATTGGCAGAATTGCAGTTATTGGAATCTAAATCCTATTTTATTATAAGTTTATAACTTTGCTGTAACTGCATATTCAAGAAATCTATATTTTCAGAAATAAATGTTATTTATGTTTGGCATCCTGGCTCAGTGGCGATCTTCGGAGGCTGAGAAATAAGAAGAATAAATTTTGGAAGGCATATCGTTTGGATAGGAATCACTGTAGCTACGATAAATTCGTTGAATGTTATAATTTGAAAAATATAGTATTCCACACAATTATATAACGATTACGTAAAACGAATGAAGACTGAATTCTACTTCAGTCCGCGCAAATTTTATTAACACTAAAAGAAAAACGGACGACTACCCTGCTAATATGCAATATGATGGAGTTTCTAGTAATATTCCAACTGCAATATGCGATATATTTGCGTCTTTTTTTCTAGAAATCATTGTCCACTGACTTTCAATCCAATACTAATAATTTTAACCAATTAAACAAATTATGGTCCTATTCATTTACTCACTTGTATTACTCTTAATGATGTCCTCAAAGATATCAATGAGCTCCTCCTTGATTTCACATCAGGACCCGATGGTATTGCGCCAGCTATTCTAAAAGCATGTTCTAACGAACTAGTCACGCCTCTAACATTAATCTTTCAAAAGGTCTCTCTAAAGACCGAAAAATTCCACTTGCTCTGGAGCAACTTCTTCATTATTCCGATTCAAAGAAATTGTAACAAAAATGAGATGCGCATTCCAAAACTTTTTAAGTACAATTGATTTGTACTATTTTCTACTGTTTGCAAGCGCCTTGTCTCAACATACCACCATGATTTATGTTTTTTGCTAAATGAGTAATTTAATAATTATTAATTTAGTGTGCTATTTGGCTAAGGCATAAGTCTAGGCTTTCCACATCTGCTTATTACTTGGATTCACTCTTACTTACTCGACAGGACATATCAGGTTTCTTTTCGTTATGGCACTTCGAACAAGATATTATCTACATAAGGAGTCCCGCAGAGTAGTCACATAGGTCCACTTGTCTTTATTTTATCTTTTGACGATATCTCAAAACTTCTTAAAATCTTAATCTACGTAGACGATATGAAAATATTCTATCATACGAAAAATATTAACGACTACCACGCGGTTCAAAAGGATCTAAGTACATTCTACTTAAGGTCGAACAATTTAAAACTGAATATTAGTAAATGTGAAATTATGACTTTTGGTAGTGGCCGCAACCCCTGCGTTTCGATTATACCTTATCAAATAATGCTCGACGTGTTCATTTTGTGTGTGATTTGGGAGTTATTATGGCAAATTAGACTTCATTGAGTATATCAACTGCATGGTAATCAAAACCTGCTCTTTGTTGGTCCTCTGAATTTTCTAATGGGTTGCCTTCAAACAACTTTAGATATTTTGTTTTTTGCTTGACTAATTCTTGTATACGCGAGTGGTCTGAAACTCCTTGATATGCACTCTCTTCACAAACGTAAGAAGATTGTAGAGATTGTATTTGTTCACCAATTATTAATTGGTAATATATATAATATACTCAGCTTCCCTTAAAAACGAAGTCACTTTTAGAGTGAACTTGCGCAATCTTAGAGTGGTGTCGCTTATGCAAACTAGTTCATATAAAAATAACGATAGCTTTTTCAAATCTATTAATTGGATGAGGTTAAATTTGAATAAGAATATTGATTTATTTGATGTTCGTGTCAGCAAGAATGCATGAAGAAGAGTCTGATTGATGGTTGGGGTCGTAACATCGAAGTAAATGTTTAGACATATTAAAAGTACATATATTGTAAAAGTCTAATTTTTTAAACCCCTCACAACGATGTTTTCCTTTATATAAAATCGTCAATGCCTAGGTTGAAAAACAGTGGACTAAGCCTAGATCTCTGAGGTAGTCTAACTCCAGAAGCATTATGGCTATTTTTCAGAAGTTTATATTAATTAATTTAAAATATGATCCTTAAGAATGAAGAATGAAAACTCTTGTCTGTTATTATCAACCCAACTCAAATGTTTATGAGTGTTTAAAAATAACAAGATTTTAATTTCTCTTCCAGCTAAACGAGATTAGAAAAACTCACCAATTGCATCGAAGTTAATCATGTAAGCGAGGAAGATTTCGCAGAAGCATCGCAGACTGTTTGTTTTTTATCAAGAGACTGTTCAGTATTATACTCGGCACGTGCAAGAATTCCAGCCGTCATCATGCCTTCGGTAATCCTGGATCGCATCCCGCTTCCGAACATAAAGGTGTACACGACAGTAAGTGTACTGCTAGTGAGTGGCTGTCTTTACTATTCAATTAAAACGACAAACGATCCTACCTGGCGACTGCACGCGAATTTATCACTTTCGTCGCCGCTCATTGATGCAGTTGCCTCTGGAGGACTGGACGAAAATTTCAAGGCTCTAGTGAATGAACTTAGTTCGGAGGACAGTGGGAATATAAAGTCAAGCGCGAATGTTGACAATATAATTATCGAGACGGGGGCTCTTTCGGAAGCGAGCTCGCCACGTCCATTCACCGAAAATGCAACAAATAATTCCAGAACACTGGTCACCCATTTGAATGATGTCGTTTCTTTCATGTCTCAGGAACCAGTTTGCATTTGGGTAAGTAAAAACAAATTTTTGTTTTTCAATTTTATTGACATTTATGAATTTTATTCAAAGCCAACCACAAATTATCTAGTTTCATATCCATAAAATATTTGTAAATTGTTTCAGCATAAGGTGTGTATATTCCCATAGAGTTAATTCAAAATTGATAAGAACTTCAAGGTTGATGCAATCATGACGTGCTGCTATTAAGGCGTTGCATATTTGATCCAGTCACGAATAGCTAGCTATATTGTTACTTAATTAAATTGTATAAATTTAATTTAACACAATTACACATTATGCTTAACCATGACTGTAAGGTAAACAGCCAGACAGACATTGTAGCGAAACTATGTAATAAGGGTTCTGCTGGACCTAAATGTGAACAATATTTTAAAACTTAGTTCGAACGATTCTTTTTTTGTTATGAATAGTTTCTTGTTTTAGTATTCTGTTATGGTCGAAGCCTTGTAGCGAAGCTCTGTTGTCCGTCTGTCTGTCTGTATATCTGTCGGCTCGTGCATCTAGCAGCATAACTCGAAAGATCAAACAGAAATCCTATTTGCAACTCTGAAAATCTTTTGTAGAAAATACCTTTTTTCAATTTTAAAAATGTATATACATATATAGTATATCACATTTGCTTGTTTGTTTTTTTCAGTTTTCTTTTTAAATTTTTGACACAATTTAGTGTGTGTATTTGTTGTTTTAATTTTTATTTCAGTTCTGATTTACCAATTTGGCACAAATTTTCATTCCATTATTTGCTTACTATTTTTGAAGTTCTGTATCTCAAAGGAAAACACGGAGTTCTTATATGATAAATTTGTTACCCGTTTGAATGTCAGGCTATTTAATAATTTACAAATTCGTTAATTTATGCCATGCTAATTATTAATTTCTTTAAAATGTAGTATAAATGAAGTCCTTTGAGTTTTCCTCGTTCGAAGTTATTAAACAAGACGTTTCGAGACGAAATCTGAAGTAATGAATTCATTTTTTTGTTCGTTGTCTTTTGTAATTTTATAAAAAGAAAAAAAATCGGATTTCGCGATAGAATCAAGAAAAGAGCGCAACCGTGAAAAATCTTACTTATTTGTGGATTTGCCAATGCCTTCCGCTCGGAATCCAATGTCACAAAATGGAATACCGGAATGAGTTAATTTACTCAATAATTGTTGTAATAATATAAATTAGATCTGCGGACATAGTCGAATTCCTCTGAAGTGAATTAGAATATGTAGTTAAAATTTAACATAGTGATGAAGATTGTTAATCCGTAAAGGCACAAACATAGTCCGAAAAAATATTTGTCTATGAATTTTGCGTGGTCAAAGTGTAAAACCTCTTTATTTTCGAAAGTAGTGAAGTTAAGATTCCGAAAAAAACTTGTGGTATTAGAGATACACGTATACGGTGCCCTGAAATAAAGCCGAAGGTAATAATGCCAAAGTGGCCTTATTTCCCTCACGCAAGGGAAAAAAAGCGGAATTTTACAAAAAACTACAGGTGACTTTATTACCCTTTTCAAAAAGGAAATAATGGCGAATGGGATAAGGATGCGCCAGCTGAAATATTCATTCACCATCTATCTAATAATCAATTTATAGAAAATTAGCTTGCAACTATATGTTTTGAAAAATTTGAAAGCCTTTCGTACTTTGATTTAATAGCTTAACATTCAAACCTTTATTTGAATTATGCCACAAGTTTTTGAAATGACCAAAATATGGTCTTTTGTCTTTTTTAAATAAAATTTTATTGAAAATGGAATCTTATTGAACAAGTTTACGCATTTATAATACACAGTAAAAATTCTATAGAAATGAACTGTCATTTATTTGGGTTTTAAAATTGTATTGACCAGTGCTATGAATGATAAACTGTTTTTATTTATTTTATACTATTTTGGAATAACCCTTTGAGTGCCAAAGAGCGATATATCGCTGTTCGAATTTTTTACTTTTATAGTATATCTCGTAAAAAAGCTTTACAAAAATAGCATAAATATTTAATACATCTGATTTATAGTATCTTTGTTCTAGCCATTTTATTTTGAATCCCGTAATCGTGTACTAGTTTTATCAGGGTTCTAAAAAACTCAAACTTTCACAAAAATCATCGTTTGACTCAAGCAGAGAATCTACTCAATTATTATTTCAATTCACTTTTTATTAACATTTCTTCTTATTCTCAATATTATTCAATCAAACGTAAAAACTGCAAAAGAAATATATATCTTAAAATAGGACTTGTTGCAGAAAGTTTGCCTTGCAAGTTTCTTTGATTGTATACAACAAAGTTTACACATTTTTTTATTTTAATTTACGAAATTGTGAACAAAAAAACTTTTAAATTAAGATAACATGTACTCGTTAGTGACTTTTTTGCAAGTTTTTATCGGGGACCGTACCAGTTATGATTTTTTTTTTGAAAAAAACTATATTTACCTGCTACTCCCGATAATAATTTGAAGTTAAGAGAAAAAAGCGCGACGGCTTGATATTTTTTTCTGGAAAAACTAAAAAGCCAGTTTGGCTTTTTATTTGTTCGAACCAAATATAAGAAATTATGGAGCTTGTAATTAATTTTTCTGGTAAAAATAAAAGGCCAGCTTGAAAAGCATGGTAAAAATAACAAGTTCTGAAGTTTATAATTATTTTTCAGGCAAAAATAAAAAGCCAACTTGACT
This sequence comes from Dysmachus trigonus, assembly GCA_949715965.1. Classification (NCBI taxonomy): domain Eukaryota; kingdom Metazoa; phylum Arthropoda; class Insecta; order Diptera; family Asilidae; genus Dysmachus; species Dysmachus trigonus. The sequence continues at coordinate 51,223,079 of OX454322.1, forward strand.
TTTAAAAGTATGATATATTTTTGGAGGAAAAAGAAAACAATTATAATTGTAAGGAAATAAAGAGTATAGGCGAAACCATAAATTTAACTACATTTGACGGATATCACAGTGTCTCAAAAGCATGAATTATACTAAAAATGTTAGTTTGTTTAACCAGCTTGGCTTTTTATTATTATTTATTTTTAGCCAGAAAAATATATCCAGCTTCACTACTTGTTATTCTTGACTCGAAAAAATAAAAAGTTAAGCTGCCTTTTTATTTTTGTCAAAAAAATATTAAGCTTTTTAGCCTGTTTTTCTTTTTTTTTTGCATAAAATTATCGGTTTAGATACTCTACTACTATACTCTTCTCTACTCTACTCTACTAGAAAGATACCAGTTATTTTCGGTTTCTTATTTTTATTATTTAACACTAGAACTAAAACTTGACTGCTACTCAACTTCTTCCTTCAATTAATTGTATTTTTTAAAGTAATCGCTTAAGAGTTATGCTAAAGCTTATTAAGTCAAAATTAAGACCTGTCAAAGACCTTCTTTCCGTTTATAATTTCTAATTTCTAATAATCACTTTAAAGGTGTCGAAAATTATTAAAATTACAAGTTTGCGCGCCGATAGTTGTAGTGTCAAATGAAATTTCAGTCCAATTACACCAGATTTCATTCAATTACAAATTTATTTGAGTCTGCTTTGTTGGGTCAATTTAATCCAAAATAGAATATATATAAATCCACAAAAATTTGGTAAAACAGAAACGCAATTTATAAAAATTATAAAGCCATAGATTAAAATGTTACGAAGAATTAGTCGAATTTACACTAATTTAGAATAAAATTAATAACTCATTGCTTTCGTTCGATATGATTTGTTAGATTGATTTCATGATGGTTTTCATATAAAAAACAAACACAAACACTTATAAGATTTTAAGCTAAATTGAAAATTTTCTCGTATAAATTGTTTTGATAAATCTCTACCTTATTATTTTTATATAAATATCTGAATACATAGAAATTATACGATAGAGTTAATAAAAAAATTGATAAATTACACCAAAATTGTTTACCATGAAGTTTTGAGAAAATACTTTTTTTTCTTTTTGTATTTAATATTTTTTGTTAAACCCATAGAACTTATTTTTATTTGATTAGTAATAAAGGAAGGCTAGTATGTTATTAATATTGTGTAAACATTTTATGAACTTTGGCTCAAAATTGACTGAAATATAAATTTTTGATTATAATATACATTTGTCTTTAAAATTGTTTGGAATTTCTCGAATATGTATGAAGATTTCTCCTGGCACTCAAAGGGTTAAAAGGAAATAACTCCAGCATTTTTTCATTTTCAAAGTCGGCTTTATATCCTTTGTAGAAAGGATAAGTCGAATTATCAGGAATTTAAAAATTCGGCTTTATTTCCCTTCTACCGCATTTTTACCTTCGGCTTTATTTCAGGGTATCTATTCTATAGGATAACTAAGGCGATTGAAAAATTCATTTGAAGTTTTTTTAGTAAAGTTTACATACAAAACCGATTGTGTTCAAAATTTAGGTAGTTCCAGATAAAAGATTAATTTGAAAACAGTGCCACAGAAAGATGTTTACGGATACTAGAAATAGAAAAATTATTTATGTTCCAGATGCAAAACTGACTGCACTTGTGCGCAACGCGGGTTAGAATGTTGTAACCTTCATATTAATTAGTGTAAATGGAATTCAATGATAATAACGTGCATGAAAGAGAAAAAACATTTGTAAATTCCAAAAGCACCCACAGTCTACAAAACCATAAAATTCTTAGTCTTTCCGGTTTTTCTGCTCACCTTCCGACAACTGTTAGCCAACACTAAAAATAATAATAAAAGAAAGCTCTAAGAATCCAACTTCGACATTTACTTCCTTTTCCAATTGAATCTGCCTACAAAAACCTTCAAATTAAACATTTTTTCTGACAATGCTATAAGTGCTCGGGACGTTCACTTCATCATCTAACCTTGCGAAGTCGATTGAAGTATTTAGCAATTCACGGCTGCGGCGCTTTTGACCATTTCCGAATTTTCAAGTGTAACTGGTTTGTTTAATTTTATCTTATAACTAGAATATAAAGATTCAAAGCAAAAAGTATATAGACAACAATAGTAAACTAGATTTTTTTTTCGAAGAATTTTTGGCCATTATTTAAAGACTGACGGAATTATTCTTGACGATACATTTAGATGAGAAACAGGAGAAGGCTGGAAATAAAAATAATAGCAATTAATAGAAAAAAAAAATTAATTTTGTTTTTAATCTCTAGTAATAATGTAGTATTTCACGTTTTTAATAAGAAAAAACAATGTCAAAAACGAAATATTTTGTATTCTTCACCATCTATAGTTATTTATAAAGTTGAAAACATCGGAAACAAAATAAAAATAGACATACACTTCCAATCAAGTTTTTTTCAATTAGCAGTGCGGAGGTTTTTATCATTATGGTACGAGATAGAATATATCATTAATTTTATCACAAATCATTTTCAATGGTTGTTTGCTTAATTACTCATGCAGCAATTTCCCGAGAGAATTTTTATGACGAGAAGACACGTTTTCCTATCTTTGATTAAACCATTACTGATCATTAAATTCAATTTTACCACTGATACGTGATTTACGCCGATTAGAAAAGATTATATATATTATATTGCTTTTAGTTGCCGGTTACAGGTGGGTCAACCATTTATACGTTTTAGATTTTCCATTGCTATTTTAAAAATCAACATTCATTAAAAACATTTAAATGCAAAACATATGTAGGGCTTTTTCATTCAAATTGGCATTCTATTAAGTCCTCTTAGATGCTGATTATCATTGAATTCTTAATTTATGTTTTGTCACGTCACTCTGAAAAAAACAAGCTAGCTCAAAGCCATTGAACTTTTTATTAAAATATGTATGTATTTTTTGTCAAGTTCATTAAACTTTCCATTCTCTTTACAATATATATTCTATAGTCAGTTCATTAAACTATCAATTTTATTTAAAATGTAGAAATCCATCAACAACAATCTAGATTTTTTTTTTTTTTTTTTTTTTTTTGTAGAATTAGACTATGCATATAAGCAATTAATATTATTCAAGAAAATTTTAATATGATTATATTTTGGATTTGATTGATCCTCCTACGCAAGATCAAATTCAGAATGGTTGGTTAGTTCAGTGACACGATATTTCAATAACTAGGGCGTTGGTAGAATTGTATTTATTGCTAAGTAAAAAATATTTACCAGAATGATAGGTTAATATAGTTCTTCTCCCTTCATACTTCCTTCCGATCAAACTAAAATTATGTTAGCACAAAGCCGTATTTCCTACTATAGAGGTAACAGAATGGTATTGCAAACAACTTATTCCAATCTTAACTTTTGAACCATTTCAAACGCAACCATACCTAAAAGTTCTCGATGTGTGAGGCGTTAAGCCAAGATTACATCATGTTAAACTTTATCATTGATTTTAAGTGCCAACTCAAGAGAATTGCTTTCGAAGAGTTCGCAACGCTAATTTTATGTTAGCATCTGTGGCACTAGATTTGTTGTTTTAAAGCAATACATAATATACTACGTTAACATGCAGAGTCGAAAGATCGAGTAGAAATTGGGTTAAATTTTCGACCTGCGTATATGAGCATCAATCAGGGTTCAGTGATCGAGTCGAAACATACCACATTTGACCAAACTTCAAAACATAAATCGTGGGAATGAAAACCTGTCAACTCAACTACTCTTGCATTTACATGTCATCCGTATTCGGCATTTCAACTCAATCTGCATTTATATGGAGTAGAACTTGGGTTCATTCAGATTTCCACGGAAATGGGTGTCAGAGGTTTTCAGGGTCAGTTTATTAAAATTAGTACAAAAGGCTTTTAGAATTCTCTGATGTATTTGTTATTATTGCATGTTCGAGTTCTTTTTTTATAGACCATATTAAGTGTGTCGTTATTGAATCAATTTTAAATTTTAGATTTATTTTTCTCAAATTATATTTTTATAAATCGTTGATCAAAATATTGCAAAAAGATTTACTATTTTTAACAGGGTAAATATAAATAAGATTAGTGCTTGAACGATTAATTTTCATTGACTGAGCATGACACGTTAAAAAAAAAGTGCATTTATAATTTGTTTTCATTAGAAAAATAACTTGTTATTATTCTTATTTGTTTTGCACATAATTTTATATATTTTTATTTTGTTTACAGTGTATTAATATTGTATATTGTTTATATTTGAGAACATATTTTTGAAGGTCATCTCCCTTACAAGAATTTTGGTGACGTAAATGGACGGCATGGAAAGCTACACTTGCCCGACAGGTGGACGCTTTGCAAATACAGTTTTTATTCCCGACTATAAAATGAATGGCAAAATGTTGAAATATTCAGTGTTAATTTATAATAAACTATCGTCTCTGAATGACGTCATGAAAGTATCGATTAAATTAAATTAACTCCCAGCTGGATGTGGATATATATAGAATACTACTTTCATTCTTGCCTTGTAAATTGTATTCGTTGAATGAATAAAGTAGGTACAAAAAATTCTTCGTTCCCTCTTTTTTTGGCCTTGAAAATCCAAAATAGACATTTTTAAGAGAATCAATTAAACTTCGCCACATTTCATCCACTATCTCGAATTTATGGTGGGATTGCATGCATTGGGTAAAACAAAACAAGTTTGCTTGTTTTATTATTTAAAATGTACGGTTTATCTTTATGCCTGATAAAAGTGAATATAGATAAGATAATCTCAATTTCTCCTGTACACTTTGGGGAAGATTAATTATATCTTCCAAACGAAAATGAAAGTATATATACTTTTAGATTAGTTCGTTCACCACAATTGTAAACAAAGCATCTTAAAAAGGTTTCGTTCTATCCAAATAAATTAAAACCTATTTGAAGTGCTTTTAAAGTACTCTATTTTTTGTTATTTTATTTCAAATTTAGATTATAATAAAATTTTTCCAATTTAAATCTCTAAATTATTTTTTATGAAACAGTTTTGTCCTTTTTTATTTTATTTTCCCATCTTTAAGAATCATAAGAATAATATACATACAGTGGTGGAAATAGCTATAATTCCACTGAGCTTTTTTTCTATTGAAAGCAACTGACTGCTAATTTATAATTCGAAGTGAGCCATTTTATTTCCGTTTATTGTATCATTTCTAAAATCTAACGTAAAAAACAAAAATATCATTAGTTGAAAGCAAAATTTTAAGTAATATTAAAAAAAACAATTTTTAGCATGGAAATATCTATAAATCCACTATTCATATTTTAAGAAATACAATACAACTTTTTTTTTTATAACGTGTACTGCCTCCATTAGCCTGAATTACTTCGAAAATTCTCGTTGGCATGCTGTCTACCAACTTTTGTAGCTGCGATTGAGAAAATTGCGCCCAAGCATGTTTTATGGCCGCTTTCAACTCCTGAATCGTTGTAAATTGCCTTCCATTTGAGTAAACTTGCCGAATCAATATTGCCCATAGATTTTCAATTGGGTTCAGATCAGCACTACGCGACGGTCAATCCAAAACAGGTATGTTCCTGGTCTGAAACCACGATTACGTTTCGCGAGATGAGTGGATAGCAGCATTGTCTTGCTGAAAGATCCACTCATTGCTGAGATTATCATCGCCGAAGTCAATTAGGATACTATCCAGTAGTTGAATATAATCGCTGGATTTCATTCTGGTAGATATCCAAAAAATGGGTGTCTTCGCTTGGCTGCAAAAAGCAGCCCAAACCATTACCGTACCACCTCCAAATATTGCGACTCATAGCGACCTCTGTATCTTTTCTAAGGTCGTGTCAGTAAAATTGACAGCCATCTGGACCGTCTAAATTGAACTTCTTTTCGTCGCTAAAAATCACTTTCCTCCATTCACTGGTCCAAGACATATGATTTTTTGCAAATCGAAGTCTGGCTTCCTTATGCTGTTTGTTCATTGCCGGTTTTGATATACTTTTTCTCCATTCTAACGTCCCACTGGTATGCAAAATCTGCCGAACACATCTAGAAGTCACGGGCAACTTAAGGTCATTCACAATTTGAAAAGAACTTAAATGTTTTCTTCCTTTTAACCCAATATAGAACCCCGGTCCATGTTGGTAAGTTTTGGCGGAGGTCCTTTTTTGTTAGTTTTACCATAATTTTCGCATAAACACAGGAAATTTCGTACAGCTGTGTGAGTTCTTCCATTTCCCAACATCTGAGCAATTCTTCGCAGTGAAAAACTTGCTGTTTTGAACGCAACCACTTTCGTCTGCTCTTCTTTAGTTAATAATTTTCCTGGATAAAATATAGTACTCCTTTTTTTTTTTTTTTTTTGCTAAAATATTTAAATTACCTCCAAAATTATTTTTTATATCTTAATGAATCAATAACTCCTTGTTTTAATCCGCCAGCGGCACTTCAACACTTCTGGAATTATAGTAATTTCCACGCGCAATCACAACGAAAATGATTAAAACTCACCCAGAAACCGTTAACACTAACCAATTTGACACAAATTCTGACCAAATTGATTGAGCATGCGCACAAAACCGAGGAGTGCAGTTTTCATTTTTCTCTCTCAAAATACAAACCTTTGGCATAACTTTTATTCAGTGGAATTATAGCTATTTCCACCACTGTATATTTAAAAAAAAATATTTTTTCAATGATTTTATCTAAAATATCGAACGAATTAAGAACCATTTGCTTTCAAATTGCTTTTCAAATTATCTACAAAAAACAATCTTCGCAAGGTGAGGTGCACCTTATAAATATGCAATTATAATGCTTTTCTAGTTTCACGAGAAAACATCAATTAATAAGTGACTTTCTAACCTGTATGAAATTCTTTTCTGCGTTAGTTTTCAGGTTTAAAGTGAATAGAGCAAAGCCTGGAATGCTTGGTTGCAGCATGTTTTCATTTCAAGGCCGTTTGCTATTGTTCAACTTCTTGGGAAACTAACACCTTGATTATGACTACTAATAGTGTAATATTCTATATCATGAAGACTTGTTCACGCTTTTTCATTCTTTGTTTAAAAAACAAGTAATAACATGTTTAAAGCACTGATAACAAGCGAAAAAAATGGCATGTCGTTTAACCACTTGAAACTACTGGCAGTTATGCCAATCAGTAACAATTTCAAACGGCAAGAGAGCTGATAAAAATGTGAAAAGCTGCCTTGGTTTTAATATAATTTAAATTTTATCCGGTCGTTTTGATAACGTGGGGATGATAACTTCATATGTTTCGTACGACACTATGTTTTATGGTACAAAATACGTATTTTAATTTATAAGCTGTGATAAAATAAAGAAAAAGATAACGAATTTTGATCAAGTTCTGGCTTAGTTTTCATTTGCACTTAGATTTGCATTTTTTGTATTTGAATTTGTGTTAAATTATTACTTCTTAGTTTAATTAATGAGGTTCTATTAAAAGACACAAAACGAATTATTTTGTTTCGTCTGTTATAGCTAGGTGGCATGTAGGCAACCATAAATGACGAAACGAAGCGATTTAAGTGTAGTTCATTACGGAAGCGATATTAAGATTTTGAAAATGCATAGTTAATATTTAGTATTGCTACTTTTTACTAGCTTAACTGCTTCGATTCGTCTTGGCGCCCCATGCCATATTTTTTAAATATTTTATATTATAATTTAACAATTTGTATTATTTTCTTTATAAACTAGTCTCTTTAGTTCTGTCACACAATTTCTATAGGGTTCCAATCGGGTGAATTTCCTGGGCATGGTAATAAAAGATGTTTTCTTCCGAAATGAATTTCTTTATCGATTTTGCGGTATAGCATGGGTCGCCGTCTTGCAAGGTGAAAGAAGATGAATTAGATTTAATTAAAGGGTTACATGGGTCTTAAAGGTATAAAAAAAACGACTTCTTTAAAAAATTTTATTTCAAAAACGAAAAATCTTTTTTATTTAAAATTTAAACATATGAAAGTAAAGTACTTAAAGTACTTGTAAAAAAAATTTCAGCCAAAAATATTGAAAATTTTCCATTTTCCAGCCGTTTTTCGCCGTCAACCTTTTTTTTTTTTGCGGTGGACATGATATTTCGGTGTGAATCTGAAATCAAAAATTCCAAAATTTTCTTGTAGTTTATGCCCTTCGCTCGTGATTGAACGAAGGAATTGAAAAAAAAATGAAATTTGACATTTTGACATGAGTTTGAATCAATTTTCGTCTCAAATTTTTATGCGTTTTTCCGATTCTCATCATTTTTAAAAGGTCTTTTTCGTATAAAACAAGAACGACTTGACCGAATGAAAATTCCTTCGTTCAATCACGAGCCAAGGGCATAAACTACAAGAAAATTTTTGAATTTTTGATTTCAGATGAATCCACACCGAAATATCATGTCCACCGCAAAAAAAAGGTTCACGGCGAAAAACGCCTGGAAAATGGAAAATTTTCAATATTTTTGGCTGAAATTTTTTTTACAAGTACTTTAAGGGGTTATTCTACTGTTAAACGGGTAAAAAGCAGTATCTTTTTAAAAGTGTTGTAAAAAAAAAAAACGATTAGAGATATCAATTTGAAATTTTGCATGCATCTTTATTAATGAAAAAAATATATAATGGCATAGTTGATTAAAAAAACAAAAACAAAATGGCGGCTTCGGTTTATGATTGATGTAGCGCGCGCTGACGGCCAGAGTCGTTTGCGCGGTACATTGCCCAGGTCGTCCAGGTGATCTGCAATCAATTTAACGATGAAATTTTATTAGTTTAGCTAAAAACACACAGACTGAACCTAAATTGAGCCATAAATATTAAATTTTCGCGATTTGACAAGTGTTGGAAAATAGCATGCTCGATTTTGGACGTTTTTTCGATGAAAAAAGTGCTCCCAAATAACCAAATTTCAATTTTTATGGCTCAATTTAGGTTCAGTCTGTGTAAAATTGATATATAACTATGCAAAAAATTTTTTAGCTAAATCGTTTCATTAGTTTTTTCTCTACGATGTACCGCGCACCAAAAAACACGTTTTGAGTAAATCGCGTTTAAAGTTTTTTTAACGGATTTTTTTGATATATCAACTATGCCATTATATATTTTTTTCATTAATAAAGACGCATGCAAAATTTCAAATTGATATCTCTAATAGTTTTTTTTTTACAACACTTTTAAAAAGATACTGCTTTTTACCCGTTTAACAGTAGAATAACCCCTTAAGTACTTTACTTTAATATGTTTAAATTTTAAATAAAAAAGATTTTTCGTTTTTGAAATAAATTTTTTAAAAGAAGTCGTTTTTTTTTATACCTTTAAGACCCATGTAACCCCTTAAAATATGCCAGCATTATGATCCTGTTTCATGGTCTCCTCTTCAAAATAAAGAGGTCCTGGCCCGTTTACAGTAATTGCTTCCCATATCACTACAGATGGTGGAGCGTTGGCTTCTGTAAGGCATTGTGATGTCGATTCGTCTGTAAACACTATCTGAGAAACTAAAAATGTTCAATAGACACTTGTTATATTTTAAGATTTGGGGGAATATGAATATTTACCCTTTTCCAGTATTCTACGCTGATTTTTGAATATCGCAGAGCCAAATCTCGCTTTCTTCATCCTGTCAGTCAAATGTGGTTTTTTTTTACTGGTCGCTTACATTGAAAGATGGTAACCTTCCATTTTCTTCGCAAAGTTCGTTCAGAAATTTCCACGCCAGCATCCATGGACCAATTTATTGAGTTCCCGCAAAAATGCCGTGCAATTTGCAGCAGCAATCGACACCATTTTTCCTTCTGCTCTGGGCGTGGTTTTCTTTTTACTTCCACAATTTGCCCTCTTTGAAGAGGTCACTGGAATATTTTCCTTAATTTTTTTTTTAGAAATCTAGACCACTACATAATATGAAACTCCCTGGATACGAGGTATTTGCATATATTTTCTCGTTAGGGATATGTGTTTTTTTTGTTCCATTATGAAATATGTCGAAAAATATGAGTTTTTATTAATTAATTATGTTTTAAAATACACTTATCTCAATTTAAAAACCAAAACAGCACAGTTAATTGAAGCACTTTAACCATTGGCACGTCTAATACAAAAATTTAATATAAAATTACTTGATACTTTTTTACCTAAAAAAGAATCAACCCATCGTTTTATTACTGTAAACTAGTTAAATAAATTCAACTAATAAACATTAATACGCTAAAGCCTTAAGTATCCAAGAAGAAAGCCTACATTCTTTCTAATAGTGAGAATTTAAATTGTTTGTAATTTTTATGCTAGGGGCAGTATATTATACAAGCATACAACATTTCTAGCTTATTCTAACTAATCAGAATTTATAAATGGACTATCACCTCAAATACTAAAGAAACAAAATTTATTCAATATAATTAATACAATTTAATGAGAGTAAAACATTCAATTCATCTACTTTTACAAAAATCACCTAAACAAACCCTTTTTTTCATATCCCTTTACACCCGAAGGTACACGAAAGTGCGGGTAACACTCACTATCGTGCGACTTGAAGCCTAACTATCCTGAGGGCAGCTTTTCAGAAAATGTCAAAATGCAGGATTTTTTTTTTATCATTTTACTTATCTTCCCTAGTCACCCAGATAATTTCTCAGTTAATTGGTTTTGGGAAATTCTCAACTTTTTTTTCTCGGGTGTAAAGGGATATTCACGTTCATATTGGCCCTATCTAACTTCTGAAATTTTTGCATAGGTTCGGCGACCAATCTAAGTAGACACACTGGTTATGAAGTTTCGCTAGTAAAAGATGGGCCAGCCTATAGTTTCCTTTTAAAAATACTATAAAATAAACATTGTTCAATATTTTTCAAAAGTTGTTTATTTATTGAAAAGAGTAAAGCTTCCGATTAGTTATTGAATATGATTTCATTTAAATGGCTGCCTCGGCTGGCTTGGCATTAACCCATCCTGATAACCCAATTTTGAAGCACATTTTCGATGTTTTAGGCCCTATTTCACAAATAGTTCGATCAATATTGCTCTTAAATGCCTGAATTGTTTCTGGATTGTCAGCATAACATCGATCTTTAATGGCATCCCACTAAAAAAAAGTCCAACGGAGTCAAATCGCAGCTACGCACAAACTTGCATACAGCAGGGTTGGTTAGTGCGTTATTTCCACCGAAATTTCTTTTCAAAATTCGCAGTGTTTTGGCAACACTGTGTCAAAATAACATGTAATTTAAAAAGAAACCAACGGATGTTTCACCCTTTAAAATCTATAGAATGAAAGCTGTTAAACGACAGATTTCGACATACAGATTTTAGAAAATTAAGGAGAAATTTATTAACTGATATCTGGAATAGTAGAAAAGTAGCACATCAGAAAAACATAAAATATCGATTGGACAGAATTATTTTTATGTTAACAGCAAGATAAGAGGCTTTTAAAAGCTCATCAAAATATTTGCATATTCCAATACAAAGTGATTAATTCCAAAATCAAATAAATTGACAACCTATCCGCGGTTGTATTTGCTTTTAATAAATACACTAACTGTGAAATGTGAAAGTGATTCGAGCAGAGGACGATTTCTGAAAAGACAGCGGTCGAAGACTTTTGACCTGGTTTTTCGCGATCTTCTCAGATCGATTCAATTAAACATATTCCATATCATACCGTTATGCTGGGAGAGATAAATTATATAGTACATATATTGGTGTTAAGAAGAATCGGAGTCAAAAAAGACAGAGAACCAACACCCTGTATAATATCTCGCTCGTCTCTTAAGAAATATATATATACCTGATGGGAATGTTCACGGTTTTAAATCGAACACTTTCGAGAAATGCATCGCCGCTGTAAATGAGCTTATAAAACTGCTTTTTTATATATTTCGGAGTCTGCATGAGCGGCAGTGAAACTCAGGGCCGAAGGTTTAAAAAGAAAAATGGCAATAACTTGCGTCAACCTTATGAGTTTGTTTAACTTTATTCGGCAAGAAGCGCGTTGCAGCGTTCGACGATTTTAATATTATATTTCTCCTTCTCTCGAGCGATAAAGCAAATATATCCGCAATTTTAAAAAAAAATAAAAAAATAACAAAAACAAGACGAGGGAATTGCGAGGTAACATTTATAAAATGCTAATTTTTAATTGCGTAAAAAAGCGACCGATCTTTCAAAGTAGCTGCGATTTTTTTTTTTTCTTAAAAAGTTTATTGCTCTAACGAATCTTCCTTTCCTCTATATTATCACAATATACGAAACTTCAAAATTTATTTTAAACTTTGCAACTAGCAATTTATCTTAACTCCTCGTTTATTGCCTACAATAAATATACTATAATATATGCATATTTATTAAGAAGGAAGAGGTTTTCCATTTCATAAAGCAATGCAGCAGTCCATTAAATGCAAAACACATTGGTGTCAAAAGAAGGAAATTTAAAATAGAGTGGTATAATTAGATCTATAGAAATTAATCTGAATTAGAAATAAGGTGTGAATGAAAGCGATGGTATTTCATAACTTTATTATGAAGTATTTTGCGATTCAAAATTATGTCAATTAAGTCATACATTGAAAATATGATTATATAAATTGGAAATTCAAAATGATGATTCAAAGTAAAATTACATGACGCGATGGCTACGTGTTTTGTTTTCCGAGTAGTGGAACCTTAATGGAAGCTTATGGGCTTTTCTTTCTTCCAGTAATAATTCAAGCAGTTTATCCTTTGTAAATTATTTTTAACCTCAATAGTTCGGTTTTAATAGCATGCATATAAATAGTCTATTCTTCTTTAGACATTTCTGTTGAGCAACACTTCATTACTTTTGATACGGTGGGCACCTTGTTAAGAAGTTATACCTATCAGCAAGTCGAAAGTTTGGAATTAAAAAAACTGTTAGATATTTTTATTTGATGGATTCTCTATTAAAATATATACAGAAGTTTTCATTATTTGTCCAATTAAAAATATTGGAAATGTAGGCACAGTAAATGTTTTCCAGAGGCATTTATTTTCGGAGGCGCTTGGCGGTGATCAAGATTGCTCGGAGCTGGATCATTTGAAATAAAAAATTCAAAAGTATTTAGCTTTCGTAAGAATTTATCTAGTGAAAGAAGAATTTTACAAGATTTGAAATTTGATTTTTGACAATGTGACAAATGTTTGACGCAAAAATACGAATTTTTCGTGTTAAAACTTTTCGTTCTTTTGTTAATAAAAAACAATTCTTCGAAAATAATCTGTGCAACTTGGGTTTTTTCTTTCTTTAAAATCATGTGCCTGAAAGAGTTAGAGTTTCTCGAATTACATATAAATGAATATAACGCGTCTATCTGTAAACCATTGTAACTTCATCAATTTTGCTCAGATCAACATATAATTTTAAAAACATAACTATTTTTGAAACATTGAAGTCTATGAAAATAACAAACAAAAAACCGATTTGTCAAATTTCATGACTTAAACCCGTAACAAATTAAATTAATAATGGCGATTATTCTATTTATCGTTTATTTTAATATAGTTTAACAATTCCGGATATGAGACATTGGATTTTTTAAATTTTATTTACATTTTTAAATTAAATAAAACCAAACTAACGATGAATCACAACAAGATTTGTTTAAAGTTTTTTATCTGTTTCTAAGATCTAAGTTCTGTATACAGTTAAATTAAAGGTAAATAGTATCAACGAAATTATAAAGAAAACAAATATTATGTAGGAAAAGCTGGTATTCATTTTTTAGTCTGCATACTAAAATATGAGGCTATACGTGAAGTTTTTGGCTTTAAAAATTAGTACATAAATTAGAAAATAATTTTTTTAAAACTACAGTCATGTTGGTTTTTGAGGCAGTATTAATGAATAAATTTTTCAGAATATTGAAAAATTTGTCTTTAGTGATCATAAAAAGTAACGTATTGACAAATACTTTAAAGGTCCCGAAAATAAAAGCATCGGACAACATTGGTAACTCCTACATAAAAACAAGAGTAGGTCCTAATTCTAGGTCGATTTCGATGAACAGGCGTGTTTCCTTTATTATTTTAATTAAGAGGTTATGACTAGTTGATTTTGTATAAATGAAATGATTTTCAAAACATTGTTTTGCGAATTTAATAAATATTCATTTAAATGCTTAAAACAATAGCTGTCTCTAAACAACTATAACATTTGAATGAGTGCTCTGAATCTGTTGAAATTATTAAGAAAATATTCCTAAGATGGTACAGTTTAAGAAAATGCAATAACAATTTTTCGATTTACCCAACTAAGCGTAACCCCTTAAGCGGCATTGAACGCAATAAAAATTGAACATGAATAATTCAGTTTTATCCGCTCTTCTTAGATTGCTATTTTGAACTGCATCAAAGTATGGAATTGCGAACTAACTATCGGAATTAACTTGCATTACTACAACTTGAAATATTCAAATATACTTTTCGCTCTTCCGCACAAAATCTTTCAACCTCCATTTCAAGTTATGAGATATGAAATTAAAATTCTTTAAATTTTTTTTGTCACCCCTAAACGGTGATTCCCGTGACCTTTCCCTTTAACATTTTAATGCCAAAAATAGAATTGACGTATTCTAATGATTACTTTATGTGCCACCTTGTTTTTCACATAAATGTGATGCTTAAACGATTGATTCCCTTCACCAAAGTACATAGTTAAAAATAACCACCAAAAAAAAACCAATCGGCTGGAATTCTAAAGGTCTAAAGGTCATTAAAAGAGAAAGCGGTTACCTTCCTCCTGAAGGGCCTGAAATGTTTTAATTTAATTGTAAAAGATATTTCCGAATTGCGCGATATGATGATGGTATAAAGTCGAGGTCGGTTTATTTGCCTTCGATTCGGAAGTAAATTGCCGAATCTCTGATTCAAAAAGGTAAACAAATGCCTGACTGAGGTCATGGAATTTTTCATGTTTTTTGAATAATTTGCAAAGATGTTTTTAATTGCCATCACTATCACTAATTTGTTAAGTTTATTGCAGTGAAATGTCACTATCAGTAAATCGGTTAGTAATACAAATTAATGTACAAAGTAGTACACTTTCGCTATTGGTGGCAGAATAATGAGCTTTTATTATTATCAATAAAAAAACTATTCATTATTTTTACTGAAACAAAAGAAAAACGGACATTTACTACTACATTCATTTTTATTACTAACCGACTATTTAAGTGAATTTGCAGCGCAGTATTATTTATTATTTTAGTGATAGTTAATTTGAAGTGCAGTGGAAGTGAATTTTTAGGGCACATGCTAAATGTTATTTACTTATTTATTCAATCTCCCGATTTCAAATCTTACAGACTAAGGGTTTATTATATATGAATGTAAACATAGTAAATCATATAAACTATTTATACTCTAAATACTAACAAAAGCATAATGTTCTTAGATTCATTTCTAGTCATGTCAAATTGAAAAGAAAAACAATGTTTGTTAAACAAGTAAATAAAATGATTTAAAAAATCAAAGATACTATAATTATTCTTATATAAAGAGCGATATGTAGGGTGACAAATGGAAAGTTGCCTAAAGTATACCTATGTCTTCCCCTCTAATATGTCGTAGAAGTTGGCCCCCGGAGTTATATACTTGATTAGATTGTAGTCAGTTTCTGTTGAGACGTCATAAAGAGAAATACGTGTACTTTAAAATGAGTAACTTTACAAATGAAGAGTGCTTTTATTCTAGAGGTAAAAACTTTACTGAAGCATATAGAGGCCTTCATACCAAGTTTGGAAGTAAAAATGTAACCAGCCAAAACACTCTCAGAAGCTAAGAATTAAAAATTATTTGATTTCATCGTATGACCGCATTTATTAATAATGTTTTCAAGCATTTATGTAAATATTATATTTATCCCCTGGCCGAATTTAGTCGATTTTTTTAAAATCTCAATATCTTCCAAATATGTCTGATTCAACTGGAACTAATTTAAAATAAATATGAAATCTTCACTGAATTTATACATATTTTTATTTTTATTTTTTTCCTTGCACTCATTTTAAAATTACGAATGATTAATTTAGGCAACTTTCCATTTGTCAACCTGTAGTAAATTTCTTTTACGCATATTCAAATTTATGCAACAGAAATCGCATGAAATATTTTTGTACAGATTCAATCCTATTGATATGGGTACAATAATATTGGGACCATATCGCTAAGGCGCATTCTAACGTTGATCTGACCATACACATGTAAAGTAATATTAAAGTTGCAGGGTTGCGAAAGTCCGTAGTATTAAATTTCGTTTTATAAAACCCAACATTTTGAACGCCTTACACACTATCACATCAATATACTTCGTAAAAGTATGGTTTTCGTCAATTAAAACTCTAGGTTTAGAAAGGTTCTGAATCTTGCAGTCACATATTATTGAAACTTTACATCTGTGGAATGGCATAGCTTTGCATTTAGATATATTTACTATTTAGTAATAGCCGATTAGATAAAGGCCGTTGATGCAACTTGTCGAGGTCGATTTATAATGATTGACATCATGACGTAAAGCGAATAGTATATAAAGTTTGACATCGTCTGCATAAAGCAGACATTTGGCATGAGAAAAAATTTTCAAAATTTAGTGGAAGTGAATTGCTTAGTGAAGTAATTCTTAACAATTTAGTGATAATTGAATTTTAGTTTACTATCCCTTGAAAATATAGTGATAGTAAAGAAGACGGGTCATGACCCGTAAAAAATTACACAGTCCCGGCAGAAAAGAGAAGTATCTCAGATTATCGGTGACAATTAGTATTGAAATCCAAAATAATTGCTGTATTCGATATAAGTGGCTAACATTTTAATATTGCTATGTGTGAAAAAAAAATTTGTTATTCATTTTTTTCGCAAAAATAAAAAAGCTGACCACAGTTTTATGTTTTACATTGCTTAAAAAGCAAATTTAAGAGACCCCATTATCAAAATCAGTCAAGTAGTGTAGAAATAAAAATGGAAAAAATAATAAAACATAGTATTACACGAAGCTGGAGTAAGAGCGCGCTAATCTTACATGGTAAGTCCCGATCGAAAATAAAATCAAATCTTAATAGGTCAGGCCGCCAATCTCCTGAATGTCACTTTTTGTCTGTTTAGGTGATTCTCTTCAACATATTCAGCCAAGAAGTTGGGTCTGTTTATGTCTTCATTATTATATTAATAAAATCAATTGTATTATATAATGAGTGTGTATGAATCTTGGAAGCAGTTAATCAGTGCTGCTGCTATTTTGAAATCATTGAATATATTAGGCACGGTATAATTGAAAACTCTGTTTCTAAAGATTGAGATTGAAATCTCTCTTAAATCGGCCGTTAATGGCCTTCACAACTCATGTGCAGATGGTGATGAGTCTAGACTTATTCGCATTTGCGTGCGTAGTTGGTTTTCATGTCGTTGGCTTGAATAGTGAAAAATATCCTTTCCTTCTTCAAAAATATAATTAAATGATCCATCTTCAACGGGGTCGCCGTGATTTTGAAGTATCTGTTGCATAATATATGTCGTAAGAGCATCATAGAGGCCCTGTGACATCGATGAATAAAAACATAGCAATATTAACTCGTTGGCCACGGATATCGAATACTGAAACTATTTAAAATTTTAATACCCATTACCACCGATAATAATCTGATATAGGTTTTTTTTTGCTCCGGGCGTGGGGCACATTTGACCCGTCTTATTTGTAGTGTCCTCTATCACTTAACAATTCAGTGGTAGTGCATTGGCGAAGTAGTGCACTAAGCACAACTCTGAGTGCAACTCTTAAAAACACAGGTTTTGCAAGTTAAATCGAATTCGAACGATTAGAACACCCTAATTACGAGGTATGTAGTGAATGCATAATTGACTCATAGGAATAAGTGAATAATTGCGATTTCTAAGTGTTTCCTTGCGCTGCAGTGTTATCGGAGTGAGTGATAAATTTACAATTCGATAAGATTTCAAACATTCTCATCTGATGATTGTAAACGTTTCAACAGAAATGACACGATTTGTGGTTGGGAAAAAACAACTTCTAAATTTATTTATAAACAACTTCTGTTTTATTAAGTATAACAAGTATTGCTTGAGGTAACGGTTTCGAAATTCCGCCAAATTCTATTCGACAGAGCGACTAATAACAGGTTGCCCAACTGGCTGAGGTCCAAACTACCTGTTGCCGTAAACAAGGTAACCAACCATATAACCGGCATTCGATCACGAAATTGAGGTTACGCTGCGAATTTGTTTTTGTGCCGTCCGTGTGCGGTCAGCCTAGTGGACGCAACGCTACGTTCTCTCATCCCAATGTGATGCGATGTTTTTAGCGCATTACAACAGTACGAAAAAGATTCGAATGAAGATGAAAAGAGAAATAAATAAATAAAAAATTGTTCCACCTTTAGAGGATGCTAAAATTATCTTTGTAAGCGAAAATTAATTCGCACAGCCTTGAAAATTTCTTCACACAGCTGTTCTCTTTTCTGCAGCAATTCGACATTATTATTTTTTTCCGCTTTACGATTTCGGAAACCACCTAATATTATTTATTTACCAAGAATATCATAGATGTTTTTTTGGATTACAAACGAATTGGATGGTTGCCAAAATGTTGGCGCGTTTTTACTGTGTGTCACAAAAATGAAATATTATGTTCGAAAAAAAAGGCGATAACATTTTAGAGGCAAGAAAACGGTCTACCAAATAATATTAGTTAGTCTCTTTGAATTCCTCGAAAACTTCTTAAAGCATTTGCAAATATTTACAAAAGTTGCTGGCAAAAACTTGCGAGTTTGTGTATCTTATTAACGCCATTTAATTACCTAAAATAGATAATAATTCAGGCCTTGGAATGAATAACTTTAGCAAAATTTGATCAAAATCAGATTAGTTGCTAAGAAAAAGGATTGGGTTCCATGGGTGTTTACTGCTTTAAAATAATTAATTAGTAAGTAAGTAGACTCATTGAACTCTTTTGTTTTTAAATTTGATCCAAACCATGCGCCAACTAAATATATAAATATATGAGTACGTCATTATTTCATTATTTCACGTGTAAAATTAAACTTGTGATTGAAAATTCGTTAATATTCATCATGTCTTTCTACATACATAAGTACATGAAGCGTTGCACGTACGAAGGGCGAATTTAAATCGAGTTTCTTTTTTGTGAAGCTTTCGTTTATATGTATTACTCGAATAAGTAAACTTTTATTGTGGTCGTTTGTCTTCATTAATATCAGAAATACAAAACGGCGTAGAACGTCTCAAAAAAATGAACACCGTAGACATCTTAAAAAAAATGATCATACGAACTGTGAACAAAATTGTATGTGTATTGAGAAAATTTAAAGGTACATTCTGTACCTTGATCTACATAACATGTACTTGAAGGATATTTCTTCCACTTATTGTTTGTTTCTGTCTTGACTATATCCGGTAGTAGGTCAACAGCTGAATTAAAAGAAATTGGTGTTGAATGTCACCGTCAGGCATTGAGTTGTAAGTAAGTAAGTAAGTAAGTAAAGTAAACGTAAGGATATTAAGCAACCTTTACATTTATTTATTTCCACTTTGTATAGTAAGGTATAATATAATTCCTCTTTATTAATATTCACATCAAAATCGAAAAAGAACAAAAAAATAAATAAATATCGTAAATGTATAAACGCCATCTTACACATGTGTACTAAAGCGTTTATCACTATTATTCGATCACAACGCCATCTTTTGAAACTACATTGTGACTTCTGGATAAGAGGCTTATTAAAATTAGTACAAAAAATAAAGATCGTTAAAATCTTAATAGCACTTAATAGAAAACAGCCGTTGTGGTTGTACAAATTATTTTTACGAGATCGGATAGCCATAATACGGACCAGGTGTTATTTGTTAATTAATATTAAAAAGTTATCTGAAATTTCACCAATACAAATAAATCCATACGTTTATATTTACAATAAAAGCAGTGGATCTTAAAATTTCACGATTCAAATCTGGAGAAGAACCATCTGATTAGTTATGGAATATAATTTAATTTAAACGGCAGTCTCGACTAGCTTCCTAGTAGTACACCATCATGTCAACCCAATTGTGCAGGACATTTTCGATGGGTTTGGGGCCCTATTTCACAAATAGTTCGATCAATATTGTGCTTGCTTAAGTGCCTGAATCGTTTCTGGATTTTCAGCATAATATCGATTTTTAACGGCACCCAAAACAAGTCGAACAGCATCAAATCGCAGCTGTATACAAACTTGCGTACAGCATGCGCGATTGGTGCATTATTACGTTAAGTTTTCAATATTTTAACATTGTTCAAGCATAACTCTATTCATTTCGCACCGCGGAGATATAATACTATGTTTTTGCTGAATTTTTGAGTTCGAAAGAGCTGTATGTGTTAAAATAGCATGTAATTTCAAAAGAAACCAACAGATGGCCCACCCTTTACTATATTATTTATCAGGATATAATCTCATTTTAGTTGAATGTAATTATTTTAAACTGGGATCTATTTTTAGAATTAAAATCAAGTACTCAATTCATGAAGGTTCGAGAGTAGTAAGTTTATTTTCTTTATTTTTATTACCTTGTCCCTGATTACATCGTCTCTGGCTTACGTTGTTGACACATTGTGACCCTAAGTCTTAATTTACGTCGGCTTTATTTCGTATTTCATATAAAATAATAATTATCAATAAAACTATTAGAGATTATCTCAGAATATCTTTATGCATTCTCAAGGATCGCTAAAGACAACTTATCTTCTTGCGTGTATGCTATTTGGTCCATCAACGTCTACGTCAAGTTCTATGTTATTATTTAGTATAACAAGTTCATAAATTCTTAATATAGAAGTATAAAAAGTTATGCTACGGCATTAAAACGTAGAAGGTGTGGTTAGCTCGAATTGATACCCCCTCCAGGCTACCTGCTAATATTCTTTCTCATTTAAGACGATGAGGGAGTGAAAACGAAAGATACCTCCAATCCGCAAACATCGATGAAAATAAGATTATTTACTTGCAGTACCTCGCCAAAATATTTAGTAGAGTCACGTTTTCCTTTATTTGAGAACTATAAGCCGTATTCATTTCGAATGTATAACTCATTTACTTGCAGTGGGTGTCAGTCTTTGACAGAATGTCAAGATAAAGTTCCAACCATTTTTGGTTTTAATTGGAGCACATGTGCTTCAATGTGATGTAAATCGCAGTTGATTAAATATATCAAGTTGTGAGGACTGTTTGTTAAATTTAAAGCATCGTATAAAAAAAATGTAAGTGCAGTTTTTCTTAATGAAAACTCAAAAAGGCCTACTAAGGGCCTGTCCGAATCCAAGTCTTCGTCTTCATCTTCGTCTTGTTATGACACTTCATGACGTCACACTGAGCTAAGCTCTGTCCGAATTCATGTCTATGTCAGTGAGCTTAGCTACTCAGTATAACAGTTAATTCACTTGGTTAGCTTGATGGGCGAGTCAAGGTTTGCGTTGACTTTCTGGTGCAATAGATGAATATTTTCTTTGAAAATGTCAGCTAAAAAGTGTAAGTAATTATCGTACATTTTTGCAATTACTCGGGGACTAGTTTAGTGAAAACTGTTTTATATTTCAGGGCCTAAAGACAAAGTGTTCAGATTAATTGAGCTACGCAGAAGAGTTCACATATAACTTTTTAAAGGAAAAACCTTCAACAACCAAATAGCTTGGCAGTAAGGGTTACTTAAAAATTAATTTATTTGCAAAATTTAATTTCCCGTGTTTTTTACTTGACAAATGACAAGCTAAGCTAACGAATTCGTACATCTTAGCTTTGTCTTTGCCTTATTTGCTATAATAGCTTAGCTTGTTTGTTGACGTCACAAACTGTCATAACGAGACGAAGACGAAGACGAAGACATGAATTCGGACAGGCCCTAAATATAGGCATAAGACATTGTTTAGGATGATTCATTATTACCTTATGAACTAATAGGAAAAATATATAGTATATTAGGGTGCTTTTTTTTTCGTGACTATTTTTTTTTTTCAGTCCCACCTCGAAATTTTGTGGCAAATACCTAAACAAAAATTCGCTGAAAATTGGAGCCCTTAATATTAATATTAAGTACTAGACCAAGGCGTATAAAGATTTCCCATATAAAATACATGTAAACTTTGATTATTTTTCTTCAAAACTCTACAGCTCAGAGACATTTTATGGTATAATCTTGGTCAATGGCAGGATTTCTTCAGAATTGAATGCTCTACAAAAGTGTCCATTGCGGTGTAACCCTAACTCCCACCAGCGAGGTAGTACGGGTCATTAACCCTAATTTTTCCATGAAATTCTCGCTTTTTGCCCCTATCTCGTAAACAACAAGAGGTACAAAAAAAGTGAATATGAAAAACTTGTAGGAAATTGAATTTCCTCCAAAAAGTTCTCGATCACCAAATCGCTAACATCGATATTTCTTGAGATATTAGGCTTTGAAGTTGAGGTAGTGTGGAATTTTCATGGATTATTGAGCTAAATTGTAGAAACACTACCTCAACTTCAAAGCCCAATATCGCAAGAAATATCGATGGTAGCAATTTGGTGTTCAGAACTTTTTTATAGGAAATTGAATTTGCTAGAAGTTTGTCATATTCACTTTTTCTGTACCTTTTGTTGTTTACGAGATAGGGGCAAAAAGCGAGAATTTTATGGAAAAATTGGGTGACCCGTACTACCTCGCTGGGGAGAGTTAGGGTTACACCGCAATGGACACATTTATAGAGCATGTAATTCTGAAGAAATCCTGCCATTGACCAAGATTATACCATAAAATGCCTCTGAGCTGTAGAGTTTTGAAGAAAAATAATCAAAGTTTACGTGTATTTTATATGGGAAATCTTTATACGCCTTGGTCTAGTACTTAATATTAATATTAATGGCGTCAATTTTCAGGGAATTTTTGTTTAGGTATTTGCTACAAAATTTCGAGGTGGGACTGAAAAAAAAAATTGTCACGAAAAAAAAGCACCCTAATAGTATATATTTACTTTTTTTCTTCGAAATTGGCACATTGAAGTTTTTATTAGTTATTCTCCTATTTTAGAGAGGTACTACATTAAAAAAAAAAAAAAAACTTTCTATGCTACTAGCACTCTATAAATATGAAAAACTGATTATGACAAAAATAATAAAAGTTATTTTGTGGGTTGTAAAGATAAAATGTTGCAATTTTTGATTTTTTAAGATCAGTGTGGGATGTCAGCTTCTTAGCTCACAAGCAAATAGAGCAATATATTTATATTTATTGTTTACTACCTGTTCCATAATAAATGACTTCTAATATCAGCCATAAAAGTTTTACATTCGTTATGAAAATTGTATTTTTATTTTCAATTTGTTTTAAAAATCTGTCATTAGTATTTTTTTTAAATCATTTTAGTTTTAACTACCATATTTGTTTATTAATCTTCTCAAAATACTAGTTTAATTAAAAAAATTTATTGTAACTTATAATTACGTAAATATTTTGGGATTAATAAATTAAATTTTATATTTATCTTTTTAATTCCAATATACCTTACGGATTATTGCCTAATTAGAATCTATAAAGCTTTGTAAATATAAACCTTTATTTTTGAAAGTAGTTTATTCAATTTTTTTTACAACAAAATTCGCTTAAGGGCTAATACGTTAAGATTTAACTTGAAAAGTTGTTAAAATGATATATTTTTGTAGAAAAGTACAAAATGAGTAAGACTATGAATTATTAATAAATACGTTTTAGGCGCCGGGTGAAGCCGGAAATCCCAGTTTTCGTCAATCTTCTATAACATTTAGTTTCCCCTTAATAAAAACAAGTTACTACACAACTTTTTATTAATTAAACATTCAACTAATTTTTATTTGAATCGCATCTTATTAATTCCGAAAGAATAAAATTCTTGCTTTCTTTAAAATTACTAGAAGCCTTGGAAATATTTTAATGATAAAAAAATGATTTACTAGGGTAACATCCGATAAAAATATGCTTGTTTTAACATGACGTGAGTATGACAAAAATTTGCATAAAACCATTGGCCTGTGAACTGCTTAAAATTACGAAAAATGTTCATGAATTTTAACCTTAGCAGTTCCGCCGAAAACGTGATTCACCAAAATGTCAACGAGCGCATCACAACTTTGGTAAATTAGAGAATTGAGTCTAGGCTAACAAGAATTTGTTAATGAACACGACGAAAGACTGGGCGACCTATTAAATGTTTTGTTACTGTGGGTAGTCAAACAGGTTCTCAGCATTTTAGATATTCATTTTTTTGTTCAGAACTCCTGCTTTTGGCGATGTTGCAGATTGTTCAATATTACCCGAGAATTTTCACAGTTCTATTCTTAATTAAAATCAGTTCGGTTGCTAGATTGAAGTGCCCAGTATCATCAAGAGGCCACGTGAAAGGTGGACAATAAGCCATGAATTCAATTAAATTCCTCTTGAAATTTTTATTGATGTGTAAGATTATAAATGCTGAAAGCCTAATGTGGTTTTTGAGTAGTTCATATTTTATAGCATTAACATTTGTAGAAATGAACTTGATTTGGGAGATGTTCTACTTCGGTGTAAGATTTTTTCAGTTTTTTTTTTCAAATTATTAGCACAATATCTCCATATCTATACACCTACTATATTCATTTTGTTTCCACGGCCCAATTTTGGATTAATACATTTTTTCCGGGTTTCTCTTTCAGTATCATGTCATTGAAATCATGGCCTACGAAAACTATATCATTACATCTTTTCTTTTCGCCCATTCACGATCTTTTTAAGAAACCGGTGTTTATTACGTTACAATTCAATAGCAAAAACATTTTAAATGTTTATCACCAAGTTAAAGTGAACTTGCTGGTGGACTCTTGCTCTAAATTTACATGTTTACATATAGATTCGCCTCATAAATAAAATACGTGAGCTTATGAGTAATCTGGTGACTTCACCTGTAATTCATTCAAATTTTTTTAATAACCATTTGTGCTACAACTGAAAACGTGCGAATTTTTTTCTGCAATTCTTAGCATAGAGATTGTTCACTATTATTCACAATTATGCAGAAGTATAAATTTGGCTGTATCTGATTGAAATTAAACAGTATCGCAGTAACTAACGTGATAAGAACAGTCGCAGAATAACTATAATGGTAAAGTAGTTTTGAAAGTGTTTGCATTATAAGTAGCACTTTTCTCGCACTCAATAATTTAAAAAAAAAAAAATATTAAAATTAAAATTATTATTTTCTTCTATCTAATTCATTTAAATTGTATTGTTTTATTGTAAAAAGAAAAATATTGTAGTTTTGTTTAAGCAGGAAAACATAAAAGAAACAAATATTTAATACTTGGTTATTTAGCTAGTATTAATTGTTCGTGATACAACACAATGTGAGAATAGTGTCAGTCACAAACCGGTTTTTCAATAAATTAGTAATTGGGCTGATAATGCCAATTTTTTGGCCCACTTCAGAATTGAAAAGAAAATTGTTTGTCGGTCTGTTTTGACCTTGTTTTTAAATATCTCTAAGTATACTTAGAAAAAAGATTATGTATCTCAGAAAAGAGGGTAAAAATTAGCAAAAATCACTTTTGATCTATATTAGCCCCTTGGGTACGGATTTATTTGAGAAAATATTTGCATGTGGAACGGATTTAATTTTTGGTTGCTTGGAGTAGTATGTAAAAGCAGTACATTTTACATAAGAATTCATTTATTTCTAAAATATTAGTGACATATGTAGTATTACGATGAGGATAATGTTCTATTATGACTGATACAAGCAAGTGCATGACGTGTCTCAGACGTCAAATGTACCCAAGGGGTTAATGATATTATTTTTAGTGCTTATCGTTATTTCCAAAATAATATGAGTATGTAGTTAGAAAATGCATACCTTTAATTACTTGAAAACAAGGTGAAAGCGCAGAATGACTTTATCAGCCCAGCCCCTTTCCAAAACGTTTCTGACCTTATAATTGGCATTTTCTGTATTTTATTATTACCAATATAAATAGGTTCTAATACGGACATTTTTCAAAGTTTACAAACACTCCAGAATTTGATTTTCTTTTGGCAGTAGTGTCAATCGCAATGAGAATTATTAAAGTTATTCACATTATTTGACTAATTTGGTTTACAAATTTTATAGTGCGTATTAATAATTATATAAACCTATATAAAAAATAAAATATATTAGCTAACTTCTTCAAATTTAGAATAATTTACAAATGGAATTACTCTAAAGACAAATTGTCCCTTATTATACCCCGTAATTAGGACAAAAAAACAAATATCAATATAGATAAATAATGATTAGATGCAAAGGAATTACATGATTTCAAATAAGCTAGAATAAATGGAAATTTTAAATTTAACGCTGTTACTATGGAAAATCGATTTATCGTAAACCGTTTATGAATAGTCAATTATTAAAGTTTTTATATGCTGTCCAAAACACGAAATATTTTGTATATGTATACACTAGAAGTTCTTATTGCTTACACTGATGGATTTAAATCGTTTCATAAAAAAATTAAATGTTTCGAACAAATTTATTGTTTGGTTAAGCCAGTGTTACACAACAATTTGGCGACATCTGTCTATAAGTAAAAACTTGTTCTGAATTGAGCAACAGCAAGAAATGAACTAATGATTATTCCAATCACGTGTTTTTCATTAAACGTGGTAAGCACAAACTTGATCATAGCTTTACCTGATTTAAACTGCAGTTTAAAGGATCTTAACGCAATTTTGTATTGTTGTAAGATTAAGAAAATTTGTTACAACAAGATATTAAATATTAATAACGTTTATTTTTATTTTTCAGACTGTTATCAATATGGCATACTGCTGCTTGATACTTTTAGGGAAATCAATCCAAAAACTGGTGTTTGGAGACCTGAGAATATCAGAACAACAGGTATGTTTATTTTTATTTAAATATAAATTTGTATCTTAATTTTAACTAATTATTGATTATTAAAGTCGTGCTATTAAATTTTAGAAGATAAAACATTAAGCATTACTTTGGTAACCTTGTTATAAATGTTTAAGACTAAAACAAGATGAAAATTATTTAATTATTCATACCTTTAATTGTTTTGAAATTAATCAAGTAAGTATATTTTGTATTTGCAAGTATATTTTGTCGACTACGTCCTCTTGGGTAATGTTGTGATTAAAAATTTGGTTTTTCTCACAATACTGATAAATATTTATGAGAAATGGGAAACAGTTCAGTCTCTTTAAAGTACATACATATAATAATCCAATTTTGTCCCACAATTAAATGATCTTATTTTACCTAATCTCCAACCATTTGCCAATGTGTATTCTTTCATAAAGAGTTGTTGGCCGGGATTGTTTGGTAAACTCAAGGCACAACTGAATAACCTAGATACTTGGATTTGGACTTTGAATATGTTTTTTTTTTACTTAAACTTTCTGTAGAATTACTTGAATTACCTTCAAGTCCACAATAGGAAGAGCTAACTGAAGATGAATATGTTTCTTACATTAAAACGAAAATAATGGACTTATGGAAAGTATACTGAAATTTCTGTATTATTTTAAACTTTGATCTAATCTTGATCGACAAGATATCTTCTCTAGTCTTGGTATGTATTTTTAATAACCGTCCCCAAACCACCCCAATACAATTTTAAATAAAAATATATAGTATTTAGATAGTTCATCACCTTGATTTCAAAAATGTTTACAACATGTTTAACACTAGATATACCAAACCGGTCATATTGATCGGCTTATATAGGAAATTAGAATGGTTTAAAAAGCTTCGGTATATCTAGTGTTAAAATCAGGTTTTTCACAAACCATTAATTCAAAACTACCTAGACAACAATAATATCATCCCCACCCACCAATTCGGATTCAGGAGCCAACACAGTACCATAGAACAGATCCACAAAATTCACAACAAAATAAAAGATGCTATGGAAAAAAAGCAATATTGCATCGGGCTATTCCTGGATATAGCTCAGGCTTTTGACAAAGTCAACCACAACGGCCTGCTAACCAAAATCAAAAAATTACTCCCAGAGAAATATTACAACATACTACACAGTTACCTCACCAACAGGAAATTCCAAGTAACTTACAATAACTGTACCAGTAAAACTTACCAAATCGAAGCGGGAGTCCCCCAAGGAAGTGTATTGGGACCGGTGCTCTACCTATTATACGCAGCAGATCTCCCGGTGGACAATGAAATCACGACCACAACGTTTGCCGATGATACAGCGCTAATTTTCGCACACAAGAACCCCACAACAGCTACTAGAATCACCCAAGAACATCTGAATAAAATAATTGTATGGACGAAGAAGTGGGGCATCAACCTAAACGAAAGCAAGACAGAACAGATTACTTTCACGCTAAGAAAAAAGACCTGCAAGCCGGTCGAAATAAATGGGAAAAAAGTAAGAACAGTCAACGTAGTCAGATACCTAGGCATGCATCTTGATCGCAGATTAACGTGGAAAGCTCACCTGCATAAAAAGAAAGAACAGATAAATCTAACATTTAAAAAGATGTATTGGCTACTCAACAAAAAATCTAAGTTAGGTCTAAGCACCAAAATAGCAGTCTACAAGAGCATCATTAGACCAATATGGACATACGGTATTCAACTCTGGGGTGCAGCGAAGAGATCTAATATAGAAATAATAAAACGTGTACAATCAAAAATTATAAGAGCAATAACCGGAGCACCACGCTACGTCCGCAACAAATTCCTGCTGAGGGAAACAAAAGTTAACGAGGTCGAAGAAATAATCGCCAAACACAGCAAAGCATATTTAGCCAGAATAGAACAACACCCCAATATAACAGCCAGAACCATCTTGACAGCAAAAAAATTCACAAGACTCAAGAAAAACGATCCAATCGATTGCGCAAAGCAAAATAACCAAACATAAATAAAAGACCAGAAGTAAGCAAGACAGCAGTCAGTCGCAAACAACAAACCAACAACCATGGGAACTACGTACTCAAAAAAAGTAGACAACGCGGGAGAAATCGTAAACACAATCATCGTAAACCCTGAGGACATCAAGTCAGAAAACATCGAGCTGACACTGATCATCCTAACTGTAGAAGTGGGAATATCTCTCCTCTACCAGATTTATAAAGACTACAGGAGAGGGCTAAAGAAAAGATACGCCAACAACAACAGCCAGCCATAACAGCAACAGCTACCCATCCAGGCCAAAGACGTTCAGCTGCAGAGCCGACTGGACACTATGGATAGCTACCAGAAATATAACATAACTGCCTAGATAAAGAATCTAGCAGTATTAATCCACCTTAGTTTAAGATTTACAAAAATGTATGTTAGAGCCTATGTAAAGCTGATCCATACAAATAAAGCAAAAATGTTTAAACAAAAAAAAAAAAAAAAAAAAAAAAACCATTAACACTAGATTTACGGAGATTTATTGTATGATTTATAGGGATTCTGAAAAATAAGTTTAGAATATATTCCCGTTCGGAATAAAGAGTTCGAGAAGTGAGGAATTTACAAGGACATATCATCATATTGATACCTTAATTAAATTTAGCATATTTCACTAATAATTGATAAACACCACTTCTGTAAGATCTGTAAGTGTAAAATTGATGGGTTCCGTAAATCTAGTGTTAATAATCAATTTCACTGGAAATTCCATAACTGAAATAATTGAGAGTTCACCATCTAAAATTCATAAATTTTGGCAACATATAATAGATAGATATATAGATATATTTCAATAGATGATGTACAGATTATTTATACAATAAGAATTTTTATTTAGAGCCAAAATCCAAGTTAGTTCATCTATAATGTTTTTAATGCAAACTAGCAAAAGGATTTCGTTTAAAACATTTTTAAATTTCGGGAAAAATTATAATTTGAAAAAAATCCAGTGAAAAGCAAGTTACTTAACTATATTACTATAAAAAAAAAAAAGACAAAACGACTACTACTACTAAAATTCAATTGGACGCAATTCTAAAATTAGGGAATTTTCAGAAAACGAGCACTTTTCAAAGAATTTGTTAGCAATTGCCTTAGAGTTCGCGGCTATAAGTTCTACTACTGCTGAATCTGCAAATACTTTCTAAACTTTTTAGAATGAAGGAAGACGAAATTAAGATTATTTGTAATGAAATTGATGAATAATTCAAGTCCATTATTAAGTAGTTAATCATTATGAATTAAGAATTACAATTCCTCCTAATTGAATTGACAATTTTTTCAAGTCCAATAAGAAGAAATTCAACATATCAATTACAAATTAAAATATCATGGCATTGGAATCAATCTAGCTGCAATTTATAGTAGCAACAAGCGAACATAGTATAATATAATCAACATATCCAAAAATCCCCAAAGTAACAATCTCTGCAAAACAGTTCATAAAGTTCAAAATAAAAGTATATACATAAGTCTGTCTAATTGCTACTTTTTATGAAAATTCAACTCACTGTTTCATCGTATGTAAGCTCCCATAAAAATGAAATCACTCTGCCGATTGCAAGAAGCGGGAAATCAGCATTAAGAACACGTGAGCGTGAAAATTCAATTTTTCTACATATGCCAATTACGCATTATTTCCCAAGTACAGCTCAGCGGTATTCCATTATCAGCGACGATATGTTACGTTGTAGTTTCAGATTTCCCAAAAAAGATCAGTCTGAGACGACGTTCCTAAAAATGCGCAGTCGTTCAACGTAAAGTAATCGGGTGTTCAGTCGTCACCAGTGCACTCAAGCGTTATCAAAAGCATTCATTCAATTACCATAAAACATCAAATAAATTGTTTACAATGTCTCCCATACCTCTGTAACTTTTGATTAACTTTTTCAACTTCGCAGCGCACGTTTTCAGGGAATATTTCGATTGCATTTATGAAGTAACATTAACAATTTGTTAATGTCTCGACATATCGGAAATTATTTCTAAATGCTTGTTTACAAATTAGAAAGGCATAATTAAATAGATCTGTTTTTGCTATCGATTATGAAACAACAAGTAAATGAATACTATAAAACACGATTTAACTTTTTCTTGCAGCATATGAAGGATAAATTTTGGAATTTCGTTTTCTACAAGTTCATCTTTATTTTTGGCGTTATAAACGTTCAGTTTATGAATGAGGTGAGTTTTAAGTTATAACAAACCGTACAGAGAATTTTGTTTACAAATCAAAAATGTGTAAACTTTCAGGTCATTCTCTGGATAGCGTGGTTTTCTATTTTGGGTTTTCTACACTTGCTCTCGCAGCTATCAAAAGACAGATTCGAATATGTGAGTATTTTTCATTTAACTGCATCTATTCAATTCTTCGGTATTTTTATACATGCTGAGTTTGTAATCGTACCAAAGACGTAACATTTAACAATGGAATCCAGCTATACTTAAATGCCAATCGATGCGATTGTGTCCGATCAAAATTATTATGAACTGCAATCAAATACAACGTATCTTAAAATGGCCAGATAGCAATTGAAATATGATAATTTACGGATAAAATGCAATTGCATAACGTGCTATTGATGATTGCATAATTTAAATATTTCCGTTTATAAATGATATATCTTTATAAAAGAAAATTAAAAATGTATGATAAACTATTACGGGATAGACAAATTTAATTTATAAACATATAGTTTTGTTCTCCGGATAACAATTTGACCTCTCAAAGAAAGCAAAAAAAATTAGTCGCTTCTTCATGGTCATGATGTCTAAAAATAACTTTAAAAGCGAAATATGCCTCTTTGATGCTTTTATTCGTAAATAGAAAATATAAATCACGAAATAAATTTTTTTATAACATTCTTAAACAGGTTTTGTAAAATTGGCATACTTCTAGTGGTCTGTAGAATTTATGATTGCAATGACTGTTCACTTCATAAAAACATTAACGTAAAATCGAGAAGATTCCAACATTTTTGATTTATACGGAAAAATTAAAAAAAAAAAACATTTTAACGATTTAAATAAAATTTCAATTGACAACTGACGAAATCTGTATCCGGTTTTCTATTAATGCAGTAAAAGTCGATCGAAAATATTATTAAGAACTTGTTATTGATCGTGAACGGGATGCAAACCGGGAAGGAATACGTGACCAAAGTCAGTCGCGCTGTAGCATATTACATGTTATGCAAAATATTCTGATGGTTGACATTTCACCCAGCTATTATACATATTAGATTTTTGCCTTCTACTTTCAGTTGTCGTTTTCACCAACTACTCCAGGATGGTCTCATTTTCGATTAGTAACTCTGCTGGTTTCTATTTTAACATTATCAATTATCATGATTATTGGAGCCATCTGCGCAGGACTATGGCTCGGTTTAAACACCTTCGCATTCATGTCGGCTGAAGTAAGTAATTTATGCATATAGTATATTGGAACGAAAGTGTTAAAAGTTGTATTTTTTACAAAAAAAATAAATACATTCCGACGAGTATCTTTAGTTAATAATAATGTCTGTCCTATAAGTACTTTATAGTATCTATAGCCTCCGTAATAACTACTTTCTCTCTGTCGATTATTTTATTAATAGTATAAATTATTTTGAGACACCTTCTTTTAAAATAAGTACCTCGTTGAGTTTCATTGTAAATTAATAATTATTTTCTTCCGTTCTCCTTTTATATCATCATCCTATGAGTTATATGTATGTAAACTGATGTAATAGTTATATACCATTTCCAGTTAAAATTTACGCAAAAAATTAAAAGCATTTTAAACTATCTTTAAGCCTCTTTATACATGGTTACTTAAACCGATAAATTGCTGCTCGATTTTCTGCAATATTAATTAATTTTTATAGGTCTAGCACGTTTCAGGAATGGAGGATATAATTATTTTGCAGGAAAATTAATAGAAATTTAGTTAGATGATTATAAACAATGAAATAAAATTTAAGTGGATGGGTGCTTTGATTTTTCTCCAATGTAGCAACAAATTTATTTTTAAATTCCTATAAATATGAAATCAAATCATTTTTCGCACATCAACACTCGTCAAAATTAAAAAAATACAGTTTTAGAGACACAATACTTTTCTCCTTCTTCTAAATAGGTGTGAAAAAATAGACCAATTTAAACAGAGGCTGAAACATGCAAATTGATCATTCGATCGTTTTTCAAACTGGCAAAATCTATTGATTTCCGAAAAAGATTTTCCCTGTTAATTTTAAAACCAGTCCGATCTGCTTGAAACTCATTTTAATATGTTGAAAGAAATGATTGAATTTTATCTATGTAGAGGAGATTTCGATTTGACTACACTAAATTTGAATCCATGGCCGTCTCCAATATAAGAAAGTTGTCCGTTGTTTTCCATTAGTTACAATATCTTTTACGATTTCACTTTTAATAAAAATTCTGTAGGTTCATCTCACATGGGAAAATTTAGATTAAAAGATTAGATTCACAGGAATTGTACATATAAAAAAGAGTTCCATACATGAAATTGCAGCTATAATTCTTATACCATTAAATTAAAAGCAAAAAGAGAAACGAAACGATATTTAATTAGTGTACTAAATAAAATTATTTATATCATTGCAGTGCTTTTTATTGGCAATCAAAACATCACATGTGCTTGTCCGGTATGGGATGTTTCTCTACGATATGCGACAAGGAGGAATGGCTAGTGATGGTAATTTTACTTTTATTCTATAATGTAACTAAACGTACTAAAATAATTTACTACTAGTTGTATCATGGGACAAAAGAGGACCATACGCGTACTATACAGAGCTCATGTTTGAATTGGCAGCACTTGTTATTGACTTTAGCCACCACCTTCACATGTTAATTTGGAGTAACATATTCTTGTCAATGGCGAGTCTAGTGATAATTATGCAATTAAGGTGTTTGGCTAACGAGATTCAAAGGAAATACAAAAAACATCGCAATTATCTGTGGGTGCAGAATCACATGGAAAAAAGGTAAAACTTCAAGGAATCTCAAAGTTGCCCATTTTACTATTTGTGTACCTTCTTTGTATTGATTTTAGTTATCCACTCGCTACACAAGACGATTTATCTCAAAATTGTGATAATTGTGCAATTTGTTGGGAAAAAATGGAAACAGCAAGAAAATTGCCTTGTGGTCACTTGTTCCATAAGTAAGTTACACTATAACATTAGTTTGTATGATCTTTCATTTAAAAGGTTTTCTACTCAGCTCTTGTCTGCAGTCCTGGTTGGAACAGGATACAAGCTGTCCTACCTGTCGGCTTGGACTTAGTGTTCAAAATACACCAATTCAACGCGATGCCATGGACAGAATAGAAGAGACAGACACAAATGGTCGAATAAATAATCATTTCTTTCAATTTAATGGTAAGTACTTTTTTATTGAAATAAAGAAGCAATAGTTCTTATTCTGGAAGTCACATACATCCAGTTGTGTCAGTTTCTTTCAAATGAATCACGTATACAAAGAACGATAACACTATAAGATTCTTATGCCTGTTTTTGCCGAAGATTACTTATTCTATCTTAAGCTAAGATTAACATAAGCTATCTCTTAAACGAGTAATTGACTTATATTTTGTTACTACGATTATCTAGTACCTAGTAAAATTCCAAGATTTTTAGTATAGTTTAAAAGCAAAGGTTTATAAACTTACCACTTAATTATTTCGATTCGCGTTATGCAGCTTATACATATAATAGAATCACATATTTAACGATTTATAGAATCTATTCGAATAAAGAGTCGTTTCCAGCTCGTAGCATTTACGGATTGGAATTAAGTTTTCGTATTATCATACAACGAACATTCCGGAGTTCCTATATTTTTGTAAATGCTGAGTAATTACTTACTTGATGTATTTAACTTTTCCGCTATCTGCCTGCATTTTCTCATTTGTCTTCTGACGATTTTTCTCTAATCAACTCAATTAATCTTTCAAAATTCAATTTGCTCATCTAATAAATCAAACCAAACGATGCTAAGTCAACTACGTTGTTTCTTTTGATCTTCAAAAAGTATTCGCACGTTTTATGTGCTTCCTGAAGAAATGATTTTATAATTTTTTAATTTTTTTTATATTTTGATCAACAATTACAATAATTAATATTTAGTGGATTCATAATTCTGTTTTATGATGCATTGAAGTCTTCTTGGCATTGAGCTGGGTTGTTTCTTCAGAAATAAGTTTTCATTCCTCCAGCAAAACAAATTTGTAATTTATTTCTATATTTTTGGAGCAACTCCATTATATCGGGTGATTGGGGAGGCGTTTCGATCCATTTTGGTGTATTGTAAATTAAACACAACTCGGTATTCATTGCCGTATGCTTAGGATCGTTATCTTGAGTGAATATAAAATTATCCCTAACTTTCTTACTACCTTACAATTTTACCTTGGAAAATATGCAATTTGAAAGACATCTATTAAAATTAACA
The DNA here is from genome assembly GCA_949715965.1 of Dysmachus trigonus. Classification (NCBI taxonomy): domain Eukaryota; kingdom Metazoa; phylum Arthropoda; class Insecta; order Diptera; family Asilidae; genus Dysmachus; species Dysmachus trigonus. The sequence goes on from OX454322.1 coordinate 51,258,562, forward strand.
TATTTTTCTTAAAAATAAAAATAACATCAAGTTTGTTTTCTATTTCACTTCATTGTACTTCACGATATATTAGACAACTATTCTCGTTGACAATCATTGGCCTGGGATTTAATGTGGCTTTCAGAATAGAATTACAATTATTTTTAGTGCCTATACCTATCTTACCTTAAGCTAGAAATAATTATTATATAACTCTGAAATAAAGGTGTCCGCTTGCATCTTACAGGATCACGTTATGTATCATGGTTGCCAAACTTCTCGGTGGAAGTGAGTAATATAAACACAGTGCTACGGCCAGATCCTGTGCCTACGACCACTACACACACGTCTCAAATACGCAATATGGCTAGACAAATACAGGAAATGTTTCCGCATTATCCTTTGTCTGTGATAATATCCGATCTTCAGCTATCGCGATCAATTGAATTGACTATTCACAATATCCTTGAGGGAAGACTTCCGATACCCCCAAGATTGCAGGAATTCAGCGATGATGAGTTCCAAGAAATAACAAATTCGCCCAGTACCAGCGATCAGTTAGATCAGGAAGTGATCAGCAATCGCGCATTTTTAGCGAGCTCTGCAAACGAGTACTATGCCAGTCCAGACTTCAATCAGGACTCCACTAGTTCCAGTTCAATGGACAGTGGATATGAAGTCGAGAAAAATTCAAATATTTTTGGTAACCAAAATGACCTCCTACGCGACGATAGGTAGTAAGATTGATTGTAGATCACTTAATTTTGTTTATAATAAATACTATTTACAGTTTGGAGGATATTCCTTTAGGAGATCGATTCTCAAAAAGTTCTTCAGAAAGAGAGAAGATTCTGCAGAGAAGAAAAGAAATGCTTCTCGCTATGGCAAGAAAAAGGTAAATTTTATATTAAACCGAATACATAAAGGAACAACTATTTTTTTTTTTTTTCAGATATATTGAAAAGAACAAATCAGAACTGAATATACCTCCAGCGAGTCAGGTGGTTCGACATCGAGGCAAATCAAGTATGCAAGATAATTTTAGGACTGAATAATTCATAGATGCTGACCGGCGGCCCACATCTGCGCAGAACAGCACGTAATAATTGCAAAAAAAATTTATTTCTTGCGCCGAAATGATGTGATCGCCTCGAAAGAAGGAATCCGTTTGCCAAGAAGATGACAAAAAACAAAAAACAAAAAAAAAACAAAAAAAAAATAAATAAATAAATAAATTCGCAATTTTTGTCAAAAATGTAAATTCACATCAGACGCGTTCGATTCTGTCCCGATAAAAATTAGTTAATCCTAAGGATTTTGTGCGTTAAGAAAAGACTGGAGACTAACGAAAGCTTTTATAGTTCAAAAGTTTCGCAGCGCTTAGTTTATTTTATACTGATGATTAATTTTCGCCCAATTTGCTTTTTTTTATTTAGTGATGCGACAAAAGACTAATTACAATACTATCGGACTAAATTCAGTTTGTTACTTTGGGAGAGCACCTATCCGGTGACTGAACCTATGAAAAGCGTGTTAGATAATCTTATATTTATTTTTTTTTTATCTTAAGGACTATAGTGTTGTTCGACTTTGCTCGAATTATAAATCCCAACATACCGTCCTGATGAACTCGAATGTTGATAATGAAAGATAAAAATCATAGGGAGGCAGCAAAGTCATCTGTTCTCGTTGTACTGAATTTAAGCTTGGGGTGGTGGAGATCGCTATACAAAACTGCCTCCCGGGAATTGACGCCCCAAATGTATTTATAATTTTAGTTTCCTATTTTGTGATTGAGTAACACCGTTACTAATTTATTTTTATTATAGTAGTAAAATAGTCAGTAAATTTTATTTTGCTTAGCAAGCCCTTAGCACTTATGTAATTTTATATTCGCATTTTAAGTGATATATAATGTCATTGAATAAAGTTGTTAAATTGTCTGCAAATTCAGCCATTTGTCAGAGTTTTATTACCATACTCCATTTCAGATTAAAATTGTTTTACATTTTATTTCAGAAAAGGCAAATTATGAAAATTTGATTTAATAATAATGCGAAGGGTTAAAAGGTGGGAATATCTATTGCTCTTGAAATCAATAATATTTGAAGCTGCAGTTCATACAAATATTTTTGTTTTAAATAATGTGCTAAGAAACTTTAGGGAAAAAGTTTGGCTTTTAAATAATCAGATAAAGATTCAAATTGAAGAGAAAGGAAGACTAGACTAAGAAACAAATTTGTTTATTTTAGCAACTTTACTGCTCGTCGAAATCTATAATCTGAATCAGAGGTGTTATGAAAAGCTGATATGCAAAACGTGGCAATTCCCAAATAAAAAAAAAATACAACTCCACTACTTTGTGCTTTTCTAGTTCTAAGTATTGTTCATTGAAGAGACAAAAATTAGATGATTAGATCATATTACTTGAATGATATCCGGTAAAAAATGATCATAAGTGAAGAGCCAACGATAAAAAGAAGCACAGGATGACTTAGGAAATAATTCATAGACCACATCAAAAAAGAAAAGAAAATAAATAAACTTTAATAAGTGACCGTCTGTGATGGATTAGCCTGATGTCCAGTAGACACAAGGCCATTAGTTAAGAGGTACAATAACATGTTACCAGGTCAATATTTTACAGATAACATCAACCTTTCTTATTATTTCTAAAATACAAAATTACTAAACTAATAAATCTTACATACTGTGTACAATTTTTATTAAACTATACTTTAATATACATATAAAGAGAGACTGTTTATTATGTAAGAGGCAATCTCAGAGCCGATTTTACTAATTCTTTCACCGTCTCATGTCTTGCCGGTGGATATAGGCAGGACTGTCTAAAGCTTTGTAGGAAGCCCTAATTGGGAGCCCTTTTGGAAAACCAAAAACCTATATAAAACATGACATCACAAAAGAATTTGTGTAGGTATATTTCAGGACTTTGTTAAGTTTACGCGGAGTTTCGAGGAGAACTTATAGTTTTCAATTCGTCCCCGAGAATGAGTTAAATGATCTTTTTCAGATTTCATTCGTGAACGAATATGAATGGAAAGGAAACCTTTTCGATTCGCTCTTTTCTCGTGCTTTTTGTTGTTCTTTATTATTGTTGGCGATGTGTCAGCTGTGAGGTAGGATCTTGTGTTTGGTTATCCGCTGGTATATCCGTGTGCAGAGTACAAGCGATTATAATCTCATAAATGGATCGACGCTTATTTAAATTTTCGAAATTCGTCTGCTATGATAGGTATAGCAACATCTCGACGTGTTTACAATGCGGAAAAAAAATTAAAAGACAATTATTGGGAAACATCACACATCAATGAAAGCCCCCTCGTATCTTTAAAGTTTTATCATTTAATCATAAAAATGTATTCCCATATTAAAATTGCATATTACTTTACACGTCAGTTTTTCTGGTTTTATTAATTTAATAAAGGCGGCTATCGATTAAAACACCTCGTAATCAGATATCGGCAAAACAGTTAATTCGAACCGAACAACATGGTGCAAAAAAATTTCATATCACATGTCATATTGCATGTCACGAGCCTTTAATATATATTTAACGGCGGCTTTCAGTATACTCGATTTGGCACTGGTCAGCAAAATAAAAATGATAATTTTTTGGCCTCCTAGGGCTTTTCCGACCCGTTCGGGGTTTGTAAGGCGGGTTATCCGACCCGCTCTACAACATAGTGCAAAACAAAAAATTGTGTCACATGTAGCAGACTTATCGTTGATTTGGCACTCGTAAACAAAACAAAAATTATGTTTTAGCCTATTTAGCCTCCTAGGGCTTTTTCGGCCCTTCGGGGTTTGTAATGGGGGTTATCGGACCCGCTCTACAACATGGTGTGAACATGTCACATGTCATGTTGCATGTCACATCACGTGTCATGAGCCATTATATGCTTGCTATGTTGTTGGCTAGTGGCTACCTGCAAGGGACCTTTCCTAAATTACGTAACGCTAATTTTGAGACATTTTAACCCCATCCTCCCTCTTTGTAACGCTACGTAACGCAGCCTTTAACCATCTCCCCCTAAGTTACGTAACGGAAAATTGTAATAAAACAAACCCCCTTTATTTTATAATTTCCTTGTTATGTAGAAAGTAAGGATAAATAAAGAATCAATAATGTTACGTAACGGTTTTAAGAACCCCCGGACCCCTCCGTGACGAACATACGAACCCCTCACCCTGAGTGTTACGTAATTTATGAATAGCCCCCAATCTGTAGTATCTAATTTGATTCGCAAATCATTTATTTGCGATAAATTCGCGAGTGAAGTAAATTTTCAGTTCTTGAAATTTTCGATTCTATTCGCGAATCGAATTTTAATAGAAAAAGAATCAAATAATAAAATTCGTGAGCGAATCAAAAAAATTTAATTCGCGAGTGGTCCATTCGCAAACGAACGAATCAAATTTTTTTATTATCCGTACCCTGGCAAAAAATAAAGTTAGACTAGGTAGTTAGCTGATGTTTTTGGATACCTAATCTTCTCTTTGATTCTGAAACACTTGGATATGTTAGTTTCGACAAACAGGAAACCCTCGTATAACACAGCGTATAGATTCCTAGAAAACGCCATGTTATGTGAATCCGTGTTATATGAGACTAGAAGCCAGTACAATTTTTATTCTTTTTCCGAAAAATGGTTTCACCCATAATATATGTTATAAAAAACTATGTTAAAAAGCTATACAAAAATTCTGGTGATTGTACTAAAATTCAAAATGACAACATTTTTTTTGATTTCTAGGTTATATTCAGTTTTCAGGTCTACCGATGCGCCTCAGTGACATCTAAAATATGTCAAAATCCCATCGAAATCGGTCAACCCGTTTAAATGATATTAGTTTTTTTCGATATTTGAAAAATTAATTCTCACTCCTTGAGGGTTAGGAGTAGTCAGCGAAAAATGAAAAAATTAGTATTGTAAATAATTTATTTTTTACAGTAGTTTAATTTATTTTATAACACAAATAATACAAAGTTATTATGTTATGTTTTAACTTTATTTTACAACAATTTTAAAAAATATATCTTTGTTGTAGTTGTCGCCATATTTGTTGGACCCAGTCCCACAAGTCGTGCTTTGCGGTCATCATCATACCATTTTACTGGTTCATCTAAAATTATCAAACAACAAAAATCATAAGTTTAATATTTAATCTAGGGCTTGATTGAAGCTTTGTTTTTCGAAAGTAAGCAAAACGGTGGCCTCTGGTAATTTACTCACGGATTTTCAAGGAAAAAGCACTACTTTATTGTTTATAAAAAATATAAGCTTAAATAAAAAAAAATTCTTCGATCAAACACTAGTTTTTTGTGCTTTCAATTAGCCGTATAAATTTCATTCAAGTCCGTTGAGTGGTTTTTTAATTACGTGGTCAATGACTTTGAAAACATAGTTTAAACCCATTTAAAGTTTTACATTCGATTTGCAGCTGCCGTCAGTCATCGAGGGCGCAGACCTTTCAGTAATTAGAGGATGTCTCGAGAACTATTCATTGGATTTACTTGAAATTTTCAGATAATCACCCTTATTCTGATTCATAGCATTTTTCGAATCGTGCCACTTGGTCGTGTCGTGAAATCGAGAAATTGTATTCTCATAGTCGACTGACCAAACTAAAAATGACAATAAACGACACAACAGTTTTACATAGTAAAAGTGGTCACAGTAATCAATTTGGGTGAAGTGATAAAGATAGGGAATTTTTATACTAAACGCGTTTCATTTTAGTAATTTACCATAATATATTAACATCATTTAAGGTAAAGGTACCAAATAAAATGAGTCCCTGCGTCTTATTGTCTATGATTTTTACAAATGACTGATACCTGAGTCTATTAGGGGGTTTTCGGATCCCTTCTACAAGAGTGCAAAAAGAAATGAGATACGGCTATATACATATATGTATGTGGGAGCGGTCGCACTTCTCATCAGAACTCGCAATTACTCGAAATCATCGGCCACCGACCACCGTAGTTCAATTGATCAGAGCATCGCAGCACAAATCTGAATGTTGCAGGTTCGAGCACTATCCGTGTCCGGTCCGATTTTTTCGAGTAATTCCCACATATATTTATCTAACTTAATTTTTGTTTACACCATCTTGTAGAACGGACACGAAAACCACATCTTAAAAACCGTCCTTGGTTAGGTGAAAAAACCATTTGTATTTCATAGAGTATCATCGCCAAATCAAGTCATTTGCAAAAACTAAGAAAAATAAGGTATTGAGGTATTGCAAAATAGAAGAAATCGATTTTTTGAAAATCCTGACTACCCCTAACCCTTTAGGGGATGCAACTTTACCAAATTGTTTCTAGTGTTACTACTGACAATAAAAAAATATAACGGCCATAATCTTCAAAGTAATCCCCTTCGGATACAATATAGTACACCTATACTACCGTTTTTTCTAATTTTCGAAACAGTTCTTGAAGTCGATTTCCAGAATGGCCTTTAAAACCTTCTTCGATTCGGCTTGTATCTCGTCAATCGAGTTAAAACAATGTCCTCGGAGCGAAGTTTTCTGCTCGGCGAATAGCGTCACGCAAACGATGCATAATACTCAATTAAAATTCCTTATTAACAGCTTGGCCCGGCGGAAAGAATTCATAATGCATCACACCACGATAATAAATTCTTACTATTTTTTAATCACAGTACTTAGTATCGCGGTGGAAATATGGACAAAAAAGTCATCAGAGCAAAAATATTAGCATTTTGATATATGTATGAATTCCTTAAAAAACATTTATCTTGATTATCCATTTTTCATAAGCGATCTACTCTTATTCGCGTTTTATACTGAAAATACAATTCTTTTGTAAAAATCGAAACGACGAGCATTTAATCGACTCTCCGGGAGATCCATGCGACCATCGTCACGATAAGTTCTACAATTATTTACATTATACGACCCTTGAATTGATTACACCGACTTTCGGACAAATCGGTACAACTGTTGCATAGTGTAAAGCGCCCTTAAAGAATCAAAGAATTTATTTCACCTAGTCGGGATTGTAATATCACGCGCGGAACAGAGTGGGGAGTGCTGCGGCTTTATCGTCGTGTTTGGAAGCTTTCGATCTGAATATAACTTCTGATGATAGTCTAACGAATCGATAGTTCTGGTTGTAATCCATACACTGCAATAAATCATTGGCCCTTATTCTGGTTGTTGTTCTCGTTGACACCTGAATTCGGTATGCACTATCCCAACGTGACAATTTTAGTCGGTAAGATGAGTAACGAACAATATAGAGAGCGAAAAAAGGTAAGTAGAATGGGGCACATTGGAAATAATGTTACCGTTTTTAATTATTTCGGTTTATAGAGTTAACATAATGAATAAAAAACAATTTGAGCGCTTCGTTGCTGTAATGAAAGATAATGTCGACGTTAATAAAGGTCTGACATTTGCCGGCGGATTTAATACGAAGCAAATATAACAATATGTAACCATATCAATTAAGTCCAACATTAAAATATTATTGCCAACCGTTTACCTTAGAGCTTGCTTTTTACGTGAGTTAAGGGGAGGTTCTCATCTAGAACGTCAAAAAGTAGGTAAAGTTCGTGATTTTTTTGAAGGCAAATGACAAGACATAGGGAAATGATATTTGGCATTATCTTTTATTGTATATTTATCTTTACGAAAAAATTTTTTTATCAAAAAAAAAAAAAACAAAATGGCGCCCGTTATTCAACTTCTCCGGAGGCATGTTTTTCGAAAATGGCCCAGCTGCGTACAATTTAGGGGTCGCAGATTGGTCTGAAATCAAATAATGATGACATTATTATAAACTAGACTAAATTTGTCTCAGAAAGAGTGGACGACTTTCAAAAAAAATTTAAAATTGACGGAATGGCGCGATTTTGAAATTTTAAGGCCGTTTTCGGCCGTTTTTTTTCATAGTTTATCACTTACAAAAAGGAGATAATGTTACAATTTTCAAAATGTGCTCCACTCTTTCTATGAAGAAAATTGTTTACTTTAATATGCATGAAACTAGAAGTTGATCGGTTGAACCGTTTTTGAGTTATCTTGTACGCAAATTTGAAAAATCTTGAAAAACAAAGTTCCGAGATAATCGTGATTGAACGGCACGGCACAGGCTGAGCGCCCCACTACGATCATGACACCGCCAGAATCAATGGGCTGTAGAATCCGTTCTAGTGCTCGGATCGACTAAATATTTTAAAGCAACATTCTAGACATATTAAACTTTAATAATATGAAATAAAAAAAAAATCGAAAATTTCAAGATTCTAGATGAGAACCTCCCCTTAAACTATTGAAAATTGAGCTTCGCCTCAGCTGGCTCGTTTGTGACCCCTCTATTTCTAACAAGCGTCAGCTTAGGGAAACTAATGGTAGTGCAATAATAATATAAACAAGTAATATTCCAAATTTCTTGACATAGGTTTTCATTTTTTAAGCGACATCTTACATTTTGTATGCTTGAAGACCTTTCTCTAATGTCTGAGGGAAGAAATTGTCTGCTTAATATGGTTTGGTTTTAACAAAGTGAAGATGTGACTCGATTTGGGTGGTGGTATACATATTCCAAATATTCGTTGGATAAATAGGAAAGATATTCTTCAATTAGAACTATATCTGCAATTTCATACAATCTGCTGTTGGAATAATACATGCTGTCTGTAGACGAGATATCTCGTATTTAATATGGTATCGTTAGGGGCCGTTGTAGTGATATCACCCGCAAAAGTTGTCAGGCAGTATAAAACAACACATTCTAGTCCACCTTCGAAAAACAACAAATTTTCCACAAGACGTTGCAAGGTGTGCAAAATCAACGGAAAAAGAAGTGAAACTCGCTACGTTTGTAAGCTTTGTGGTGTTCCATGAGTTGTAACTAAGTGAATATGTTTTACTAAATAAACATTTTTTAGTTTGTACACATTTTTAATTAATATGTACAGTGGAAACTCAATTATACGGATTAGCAATTATCCGGATTGCCAACCGCGCTCGATCTCGTTATGAAATGCGTATACATATAAGAACTGGACTGCAGATCGCATACAAAAACTCACTCGATAATAAGACCAGATTTTAACCGAATTCTAACAATTTCGCTCTCCCCTAAGCCGCCGATTTTCCTTATACATACTATATTATAATTTCTATTCGGTAAGGATTTTCCTTATACAACATATAGTGGTGTTATCGCTTAAAGATAAAATAAACATTATATAATCTTTAGAAAAGCCGATAAGTATAGGTTAGGTACTTCTACAATATCAGATATTAAGAATAATACTGATTCAAATTTAAAACAATGCAAACTTGATAGTGAAAACTGTATACCTAAACTTGTTTTTCTTCCATACATTCAATTATTCGGTTTTTCAATTATTCGAATGACCTATAACAACAATTAGATCGGTTAATCTGTATATTGAAAATACATTCATTTTTAAAGCTTTTGTTGAAAATAAATATTTTACGTGACACTGATTTTTTACTATTAACAAATCATAACTAATTTAAAAATATTTATTTAAAGAAATACCTGGCCCCTGGGTACGGTTAGCAATAAAATGTTTGGTCCGTAATGTGTTAAAGTGATGAGCACAAAAAGCGTCCATGCAAAAACAGCATCGTAAAAACAAATTAGAGGATATTATCGTAATAGTGCTATTTTTTTTAAACACAACTGTAGGTTCTCATTGAAATTAGGGACTCCATTTCAGCCTTGTGCCCATCATCCTATGGAACTCAAATTAAGTATTAGGTTGGTAAGAAAGTCTTGTGACACTTTTTTTCGATTAAAATATTTTTTTCTAATAACGAAGTTCGAGAACATTGGAGAGTAGTAATTGCAAGACTGGTCTAGAACCTTCCATGTCGCAGGGTATATGTATAAGCGAGTCAGATGTTCCGCGCAGACAGTATGAGCAAAGATGGATCAAAGAACACTTCGAGCGATCGCATATCGCGAGTTCTTTTAAGATCATTCTACTAGAGCCGCAGCCGCTAATATGTGCGATGCGTTCAAAGCTAACATAGTTCATCATTCACCGGTATCCCGTTGGAATCAGCAATTTAAAGGAAAAGCCTAATACGTCGTAACGAGAATTAGCCAACAAACTTGGATGTAACCATCCCAAGATTCTTCAAAATTTACAAGAGATTAGGATATAGGAAAGTTGTTTCGTCTTGAATACCGCACGATCTCAGCGAATCAAACAAAGCGACACGCAAGTCCATTTGTCTTTCACTCCTGCATCGTCCGCACAGGAAGGATTTCCTTGAAGAAATAGTCACTGGAGATGAAAGCCGAGTGCTCTGTGTTAACCACACACGCAAGCGAAAACAGTGGCTACCGAAAGGTGAAAAACCAGAACCAACCCCTAACCTGCCCCGTGAAATGAAGAAAGTTTTACTCTGTTGTTGGTGGTACTCTGAGGGCATGCTATATTATGAAATTCTGCGATCCAACACCACAATAAAGGCAGAGACTAAAGGCCGAGATACAATGTACGCCACACGTTTTTGTGGCGCTACAAAATGAGTTTGAATACAGGAAAATGCAATCAGCTTGATACAATGAACGCGCTGATACTTTGTAGCGTCACAAAGTTTGGTAGAACTTTAACTTTTGAAGCGCGATGATTCGTTTCCATGTTTCTTTTTCAGTTTGGTTCTAGGGACGGAATCAGCTGTTAGAGTAGTTTTACGATGCCCAACGGATGGCTACGGCATTTTGTGATACAACTTTTAGTTTTGGTTGGTATATATGAGAAATATGAAGGTAAATCGAAGGCAGGAACATTGACTTTTATATAGTTCCCAGCTGAGTGCCCCGCGAGGATCATTTTTGTGAAAAAACTTAAAATTGAGTTTAATTATTTGTAATTTGCGTCAGTTTAAACATAACTGTGCATGATTTGCTCCATGAAATTTGAGCCTGTGCTAAACATGGTCTCATTTTTCAGACGACGGTTAGCAGTCCAATTCTTTCTGTAGTATATAGAAAATATATAAGCTAAATAAATATACAAATGTATAAGTCAATTCTATGGAACTTATAACTAAACCTAAAGCTACTATCACAGATTAGTTATCACCTAGTAAATAGGAGTACAGTTAGGTAGATGCCTGTAGGCAGATTAAAGCTAGCTCATCTAGGCTTAAGACACACTTTGTAACCAGCTGCCTAAGCAGACTCATCTGTATTTAGTTATAAAACTTAAATAATAAAGTATTACATGGCGCAGCCGAAAATTAGTAAAAAGAAGTTAAGTGGTTAAAATTTAAAAAGTAAAAATAAAAGTAAAAATTGTGTGGTGCCTGCATGGGCATAGTAAAAACTGAAAAGAAGTCTGAGAAGCGTCCACGTGGTCGGCCCCCTAAAATAAGAGTGGTCACAAAAGTACAGGCTATGGATTATGTGAGAAAAATTGATAAACTGGTGTTGGAAGGAAATGTTGCTGAAAATTGGCGGAAATTTAAAACAAATTTTGCGATTTTCGCAGTAGCGGCAGAGATTGACAAAAAACCGGATCCTGTAAAGATAGCAGTATTGCTAAATACTTTGGGACCGGAGGCAGTAGAGCTATACGAGTCTTTTAATCTAACAGCGGAGCAAAAGGCGTCTTACACTGAAGTGCTTAATGCATTTGAGAGATTTTGTGAACCAAAGAAAAACGTGGTGTACGAAACATTTCTGTTCCACACCAGAAACCAGAAAACAGGGGAGCCGTTTGACTCATTTTATATGGATGTGAAAAAAATGGCACGGAATTGTGAATTCAAACTGGAAGAAGAGAGAATGTTGAGAGACAGAATTGTCATTGGAGTTGCAGACAAACAACTACAAAAAAGATTGCTGGAAGTGGAGGACTTGACCCTGAAGAAAGCGCTGGACATGGCTAAGGCAGCAGAGGCTACGAAGTCGCAGATTCAAAAAATGCATAAGGAACCACTGGATACTCACGTCGACCAGATCAACCCAGGACCATCGAGAGAGCTGAACGCAAATAAGTATCTTTCAAAAAGTCATAATAGTCAGGTAAAAAAATTTGGCAATACAACAAATAATGTTAGGTCAGAACAGAACAGAAACACTAAAAGAAATGAAATTAACAATTGTAAGTTTTGTAAATCAAGGCATGAAAAAGGAAAGTGTCCGGCTTATGGTAAAAGGTGCAATAGTTGCGGGAAAAACAACCATTTTGCGGTAGCATGTAAAGATAACAAAGCGAGAAAAGTAAAAGAGATAACTGGAAATGATAAAGCAAGTACAGGTGAATATTTTTATATCGATAAAATAAATTCTAATGAGATAAATAATTCGTGGGTAGAAAAAATTCGGGTCGGGAATTCTTTAATAACATTTAAACTCGATTCGGGAGCAGATGTTAACATACTTCCGCTTAATTATTTACACAAAATGAAAAATGCTCAAATTAAAGAAACAAATACGAACTTAGAAGCGTATGGTGGCCACATTATTAAAACTATTGGCAAGGTAGAACTAAAATGCATATTTCGCAACAATATAAGTAACCAAACATTTTTCATTGTTAAAGCCGACACAACTCCAATACTTGGTCTACGAGCGTGCGTAGAACTTAACCTAATAAAAAGAATAAATAGTGTAAGAGGGCCAGAAAAGGAGAATTTCAAAAAACAATATGAGGATGTTTTTACTGGCCTAGGGAATTTTAAGGACAATTATAAAATTATACTTAAAGACGGTGCGCAGCCAATAGTAAAACCGCCAAAACGGATTCCATTAGCCTTGCATTCAGCAGTGAAACAAGCATTAACCGAGTTATGCAAAAGAAAGATAATTGAAAAGGTTGAGGGTCCAGTGGACTGGGTTTCGAATGTAGTTATTGTCGAGAAACCCAATAAGAGTGTAAGAATATGTTTAGATCCAAAATATTTGAATGACGCTATTCCTATTCATAAAAAGGGTAACAAAAATGAGGTATGCAACTACAGACCTATAGCGAAACTCTCGTGTATCCCAAAACTTTTTGAGTCAATTATACACTCACAATTGTCTACTGTCTGTAAGCACCTCATCTCAACAAACCAGCACGGTTTTCTTCCGGGGCGGTCTACTTCTACGAATCTCCTCGAACTTGTTACCTTTGTTACTGAAGGCTTTCAAAATGGCTTGCAAACAGATTGCATCTATACTGACTTCAGCAAGGCTTTCGATAAGCTTTCTCACTCCGTAATAATCCTTAAATTGGTAAGTCTAGGCTTTCCACCTCTGGTTATTAACTGGATTCGTTCTTACTTACTCGATAGGACATATCAAGTTTCTTTTCGTCGCTCCACCTCGAACAAGATATCAGCTACGTCAGGAGTTCCGCAGGGTAGTCATTTAGGTCCACTTCTTTTTATTTTATCTATTGATGACATCTCACAACTCCTTCAAACCTGTAAAATTTTAATTTACGCAGACGATATGAAAATATTCTTTCGTACGAGAAATATTAGCGACTGTCACGCGGTTCAAAATGACCTAAACATATTCCACTTGTGGTGTACACACAATAATTTAGAACTAAATATTGGTAAGTGCGAAATCATGACTTTTTGTAGAAGTCGTAATCCCCTGCGTTTCAATTATATCTTATCAAATCATGCTCTACGACGTGTTCAATCTGTCCGTGACTTGGGGGTTATCCTGGATTGCAAATTAGACTTCGTTGAGCATATCAACTGTACGGTGGCTAAAGCTAGTTCTATGCTGGGATTCATCAAAAGATGGTCCCGTGAATTTTCTAATAGAACTGTCTTAAAACACCTTTACTTTTGTTTTGTTAGACCAATTCTCGAATACGCGAATCAAGTTTGGTCGCCCTATTATCGAGTCCATATCGATTTCGTCGAATCTGTGCAAAAAAAATTTGTCAGATTCGCTCTTAAGGATTTACCTTGGAGCAATCCAGTTCTCCTCCCTCCTTATAATGATCGTTTGAGGCTCCTCGATATGCACTCTCTGCTCAAGCGTCGGGAGATTGCAGACATTGTCTTTGTTCACCAATTATTAATTGGCAATATTGATTCAGCTTCCCTTAAAAGCGAATTCACTTTCAGATTGAACGAGCGTAATCTTAGGGTGGTGTCACTTCTGCAAACTAGTTTATGTAAAAATAACTATAGCTTCTTCCAGCCTATTAACCGGATGAGGTTAAATGTGAATAAGAATGCTGATTTGTTTGATGTTCGTGTCAGTAAGCATGCACTGAAGAAAAGTCTGCTTGGTGGTTGTGGTCGCATGTCTACTAACATCGGACCAAATGATGAATAATCAGTCATATGCTACAGATTAATTCTGTTGTTTTACAAAGCTTTGACTAAGCTGATGGTCTGTAAAAAAAAAAAAAAAAAAAAAATGTGAGCGGTTTCAAATTCCTACTTTTGAGGAAATAGCATCGAAATTATCGGGTAAAAAATTTTTCTCGGTGCTTGACCTCAAAGATGGGTACTATCAAATTAGTCTTGATTCAAAATCAAGTAAGCTGTGTTCATTTGCAACCCCATTCGGAACTTTCAAATTTAACAAACTGCCTTTTGGAATCAAAACAGCGCCAGAGGTATTCCAAAGGTATAATCAAGAGAATTTCGCGGGTATATCGGATGAAAATACAGTAAAACCCGCTTAAATGCACATCCAATTTGTCAGAAAATTTCGTGCATTTAAACGGTTTGTGCATTTAAACGTTTTTAAGATAAATGCACATGTTGTGCATTTAAGAGAGCTCGGATTACTTTTTTTCAGTTTGGTTAATTACATAGCGTTCTGTTTTCATCTTTACTTTACAAATTTTACCCAAATTAAACAATTACAATCCGCAATTTACAAGGTCCACCCGCCAACTCAAAAAGACTGAAATTTCAAAGCAAAGACTAACGAGAAAGTGTTCTTCTTCTTCTTTGCCTTTAAATGGTAACCACCGAGGGGACAATGTAAAAGTACTACACTTCTACAGATCTGTTCATTTGAAATATGTATATTGCATTTATCCGGTTATTTTTTAATTCAAATAGAAAATTCGTGCCTGAAATTAATGTGCAAATAAGAGGTTTGTGTATTTAAGAGGTGTGCAATAATGCGGTTTTTGTTTCTACACATTAATAAGGCAAAAAATCCGGTGCATTCGCATCGTGTGCAATAAAAGGAATTGTGCAGTAAAGCGGGTTGCATTTAAACGGGTTTTACTGTATTGCTATTTACATAGATGACTTATTGATAGCTACAAAAACAGAAGCAGAACATGATGAAATTTTAAACAGAGTAATGAATAGAGCCAGAGAAAAAAATGTGAGGTTTAATGCTAACAAGCTGCAATATAAATTAAATAAGGTACACTTTTTGGGTCACATAATTTCCTATGAGGGAATTTCTATTGATCCGAATCGTGTAGAAGCTATAAAAAATATCAGAGCATGCAAAAACAAAAAAGAGGTGCAGCAATTGTTAGGGATGATAAATTATTTAAGAAAATTTTTGCCAAATTTGTCTGAAATGTCCCAACCGTTACGGGAATTACTGAAGAAGGGTAATGAATTTTGTTGGCTGCCGGCGCATTCTAATTGTCTAAAGATAATAAAAAAGACTATAGCAGAGGCTCCTACTTTAAAAACTTTCGATCCGGAGAAGAAAATAGTTCTTCAAACGGACGCTTCAAAATTTGGCTTGGGCTGTTGCTTGTTACAAGATGACAAACCAGTATGTTTCGCGTCCCGCAGCTTATCACAAACTGAAGCAAACTACGCGCAAATAGAAAAAGAATTCTTGGCAATTGTCGCGGCATGCGATAAGTTTCATCAATTTATATACGGAAGGGAGGTCACCGTATATACGGATCACAAGCCATTAGTGGGCATAATGAGTAAAGAATTATCTAAAATACCATCACCGCGGTTGCAACGTATGAAACTACGCTTACTAAAATATAATTTGAAGTTAGTTTATGTTCCCGGAAAATTTCTGTATATAGCGGATTTATTGTCAAGAAATTTCAAATATGAGGAATCGGAAGCAGAGATTAAAGATTTAAGTGAGGTGGTTCATACAATCAATATGAGTGATTCCAAAAAAATGTTGTTTAAGAAAGAAACTGAGAAAGATCCTACGCTGAATAAACTAAAAGAGGTTTTATTAAATGGCTGGCCGCAAACAAAAAGTAAAGTAAATGAACAAGTAAAATATTATTGGAAATATAGGAATGACCTATGTATTGTTGATGGAGTTATATTTTTCAACGAAAAGGTTGTAGTACCCATTAGATTACGTCCGGAAATGTTAAAACTATTGCATGACTCACATCAAGGTATTGAGCGGACTAAAGCCAGAGCGCGAAGCATATTGTATTGGCCAAATATGTGTGAAGATATTGAGCGTACAGTAGCTCAATGTCAATTTTGTCAAAAATATCGTAATGCAGAAAGAAAGGAACCAGCAATGCCGCATGAAATACCGGACCGTCCATTTCAAAAAATAGGAATGGATGTTATGCAAATTCATGGCAACGACTTTTTAGTCGTTATAGATTATTATTCAAAATACCCCGAAATTGTGCAACTAAAGAAGAAAACAGCTCAAGAAATTATTTTAAAGTTAAAGCCCATTTTTGCGACTCATGGTATACCGCAAGAAATTATAGCAGATAATATGCCGTTTTCATCGTTTCAATTTAAAGAATTCGCTAAAAAATTCGATATCAAAGTAACTACGGTTAGCCCTTATTACCAACAGTCAAATGGGTTAAGTGAAAGGATGGTACAAACAATGAAGAAACTTTATAAGAAAAGCAGAGAGAGCAAAAATGAGTTTTGGTTAACGTTGTTAGAATTTAGAAACACGCCAGTTAAAGGTTTGAATAAATCACCAACGGAGTTGCTAATGAGCAGGAAGACTAGATCACTATTACCTGATCATTTGAATCCTATCAGAAACCATGATTGGGATCAAGTACGGAAGAAGTTAAAGGAAAAACAAACAAGAGAGAAATTTTATTACGATAGGAGTAGTAAATATAAAAATGGGTTTTCAGAGGGGGAGAAAGTGTGGTGTAGAAATGGAACTGTTTGGGAAAAAGGACAAATAAAACACATTCATCCGAGTCCGAGGTCATACGTGATTGAATTAGAAAATGGGGCCACTATACGACGAAATTCAAAAGTTCTAAGAAAAATAAAATTTTGAAGAAAAACAAAGGATACTTAATGATGGTGAATTGTAAATAAAACAAAATATTATTTAATTGGAAATTATAATTCGAGGACTTTGGGACTTCCCTTAGAAATGCCTTGATGAAAACTAAGATATACGTATGTATGAGGTAGAATTTCAAAATGAAGTTGTTGGTATCAATTTCTTATTAGGTAAAATTCAAGATGAATTTGTTAGTATGAATTTCAAGATGAATGATTTGAGATGAATTGAGTAAATAATGAAATAATATTAATAACAAAAAATATATAGAGGGATGTATCTAACTGATAACAGTGCAACGTTTGTGATAGGCAATAGACTCTCAAAAAGGGGAGGTGTAGTATATAGAAAATATATAAGCTAAATAAATATACAAATGTATAAGTCAATTCTATGGAACTTATAACTAAACCTAAAGCTACTATCACAGATTAGTTATCACCTAGTAAATAGGAGTACAGTTAGGTAGATGCCTGTAGGCAGATTAAAGCTAGCTCATCTAGGCTTAAGACACACTTTGTAACCAGCTGCCTAAGCAGACTCATCTGTATTTAGTTATAAAACTTAAATAATAAAGTATTACACTTTCATTCCAGCTGTAGCGTCGCTCTCATTGCATATTGCAGCGCGATATTTCACGATATTCCACGCGCCACAAAAACGTGTGGCGTACATTGTATCTCAGCCTTTACTCTGCACAACTGCAAAAGCGGGCTCAAGTTTCTCCACGACAATAGGTCTGTTCGTTGCCAATCCTGTGGCACCCCAGTGCGCACCAATGCGCCCTAGCTGCACTGGTTTTTAAACGTCAAATGCCAATTCGGTGTTTTTTGAGAAACCTGGGGCGCCCTGGTGCGCCCTGATTTACCCCAGATAAAATCCGGTATAAACTCAGGGTTAATGACGAATATCAGTTTAATTGTTAACAGACACGGTATATAAAGTGGAATTAACTCTTGTTGCGGGCACTAGTACTTAATTTTAGCATTTCGATGTGAACATTATCAAAAAGTAGTGGTTTTATTTTATAATTTTTGTGCAAAAGGCCAGATGACAGTTCTCCTTTTTAATAAGCTGTTCGTTTAACTGACAAGCACTGGGGTGCCCCATGTTTTTTAACAGTTCTCAGGGCGCCCTGGGGTGCCACAGGTTTTGGAGTCAACGAACAAACCTAATGCTCGACCCCAAGTAGTTAATATGACACAAGAATCTATTTCGCAGCTAGGGTGGAAAGTTCTACTACACCCACCGCATTCCTAAGACTAAGTGCCTACCGATAATAGTGTTGAAATTTAAAGTTAAATTAAAATTAAGGTAACCAACTACTCTTTTCTCCCTTCGCGAATGAAAATGACGAAAACCGTTATAAATTGCATGGAATGAAAACGACATTTTATAGAGCCGCTGCAACGAAACTACAATTTTAGCCGATAGCCAGTTTAAATTATGCCAGTTTAAATTATGGATCTCGCTCTTTGACATGGAGCTTGAATGGGAAAAGCGGAAAACGTCAAAGCGCATTTTCCTGTTTCTTCGGGACTCCCTGCCTACCACATCCGTCTAGACACTACAAACAAGCCGACTCACACTCTGGCCGCCCGCAACTGTCACGTCGATATGGGCCGCCGCCACCCCCGCGGATCCCTCGCTCTATGATATGATAGGCGAAGTAAAAGCAGCCCTCGCACACAGCCAGCGGGTCTCGCCACACACCGCGTCGCCGTGGTGGTAGTGTGGCAGCAGCATCCCCAATTCCCGAATTTTTTTAACATACGCACCAGACAGTGGAGCAGACAGTAGACGACAGCTCCTCATCCATCTTGTGCGCGATTTGATTTAGGAAGGTGCTCGCTGGGTGCCCGTCGCTTCTGCTGCTGGGGACTTGGACACAGGTTCTAGAAGAATTTGATGAATTCTGTTTGTTTTCTGGTGATTTGCGGCCGCCCCCCACTCGGGAAGATGTAAACAAAGCGCGAGATTTTAAATGGGAGCATGCCGCGACTCGCCTGCTCCTGTCCGTCGTCGTCGTCGTCGCCGTAGTCAAAAAGATGTGCTCTTCTCGCCCTGCTCTCGTGTGCGAATGTGCGGGGGTGCAATCAATCTAAAAAGTCAATCCACTCGGACGAGGTGACGGAATTTTGTGTGAGGCTCGTCTCGTTTGTCGCTTTTCTCGCGCTTTGCCCCATCAGTTTTTTTTTTGTGGTGTTTGGTGACAGTGAACTGCGGCGGCCTTCTGACCGCAAAGAAGACCGACCATCCAGAGAGAAGTCCGGATAAAGTGTGCTATTTCATCCCCACGGAAAAGTGCGGAGTCTCGGAGTCTCGGGGGTTGTGTAACAAACTTCGGAAGGTGCATCTGTGAAGTTCCTGTTCCCACGGTATTAAAAAAAACATTTTTAAGGTGGCCCCCACATCAAGTTAGACCCGTGCAGAAGAAGAAGCCCTTGGGCAGAAAAAAATTAGTAGTATACTTGGGGCTCTGACAGCAGAACGCAGTTTTCTATTGAGGGGCTCGTTTCCTCCGCGGCCGCTCTGTGCAAGGGAGTTCCGAGTTAAAAATAAACTCCAAGTGTAGTTGGGAAGTAGCAGGCAGCTCCCACCAGCCCACAAGAGCCCCCCGCCCGCACGCTTACATAAATGCGGTCGTCGTCGCCTGGAGGAGGAGGCGAGGAGGGCTCCAAATAAGACAAAAAGTCACAGCGCGCGACATGGATTACCCGAAAAGGATTTAACAGGATTTCGCTCGGAAACTCTTCTTTCAGCCAGAAAAACCCGTGCAGAATCGAACACCCCCAGCGCTCCCCGCCCCGGACCAGTGGAGATCTCTGCGCAAAATTGTGAGTTGAATTTTTGAGTGCTCTTTGGCTCCTTGGCCTTTTTGTTGTTGTTGTTGTTGTTGGTGGTAGCCTCCTTCCTTCCCCCCGCCGTGCTTATATATTCATCCCTCTTAATACCGGCACTCAGCCCCCAGAGGCATTCATAGGTTAATTTATTTATCTTGACAGGAGACTGCTCTCCGTGTGAATTTTTTAGTTTCCTCCCAAGTTCGTCCGGCGGGAGCGCCGCTTTGTTTTCGATTTCTAGAATGGGGGCTGGTGGGGCTCCTGATTAAATTGGGTTCAACTTTTAGGGCAGGCAGGTTAATCCCTCTGGTCAAGGAGGAGTAGAAACAAGAAGACGACTTGGTTACGAACAATGAAGTCTCTCTGTCCCCGGCTCGAGTACTGGCCTTTCTTAAAAATAAATGAACCTCCTTCTATTCGGCGGCAGCCAAGCAGGGAGGCGCATAAAATAGAGAGCTCCTTCGAGTAGCTGGGGCTGCTCCTTGTGTTGCAGGAGGTTGCAATTAACAAGGCCAAATGATGGATACAAAAACTTAAACTGAGCATTACACGCTAAGGAAGCCTGTTCTGTTTCACAATCATGGGCCTTGTTTTTTTTTTGTTATAGTCTTTTATCACGTCACAGGCCTTAAACCCATATAAGCATTATGAGTGTTTTGATCATTTTCTTAGAGTCGATTAAAAGGCTTATCCGCAGCAGGAGACTCTGCCTGCATTTTCCAAAGTCATTCCAACATTTAAATATAAGTAATTAGCTCTTATCCTTCATTTTACATGAAAGTTGTTATAAAATCTATTTTTCTTAACAATAAAATATAGTCCACACTCGTATAACGCGATTTATTCGTACCGCGTTATATGGAAACCACTGCCGCATTATAACAAACTCCGAATTAAAACAAATCAGATTAATTTGTATCGCGCTAAGTATATAAAAACCACGTTGATTTTTAATCAGATCGATTTGTTTTGCATTACTTATATAGCAAATTAATTTTCAAATCGCCAGGTTGTGATGGATATGGTTAATAAATAAAATTTCAAATGGTAATGGATATGTAATGTATATTTCGACATATTTGAATTTAGGTTTATTGAATATACATATTACACATATGTCTGAACACATTTAAAATTAATCGTATACTAAATTCAAGGAGAGCAATGCTTGCGAAAATTCCTTGTTAACTGAAATTCATAAATGTGATGCGCACTAAATACACATTTTGCATTCCCCATTAATTTCAACCGCAAAAATTTTATAAATCGAAAAATTAATACCATAGATAAACTTTTTAAGCCAATAAGTTGTTAGAATGTTCTTGTACAAACAATTTTTTCTCCTCATTATATCGAAACCGCGTTATAGGAGGGTTAACTGTATAATATTTGTAGTTGAAGAGGTTCTTTTCACTTTTTGCCATTTTTCTTTTCATATTTTTCAAAGGTTCCATACCTCGAAATTAAAAAACTGAACCCTTATAGGATCACTTTGTAGTCAGTCTGTCTGTCCATCAAGACCCTTTGTCTCAGGAATGGCTAGAGGTATCGAGTTGAAATTAATACCAACTACTAAAGACTACAATTTGTAGTCCTGTAAAAAAAAGGTTCTAAGATACACCCTTTTAAAGTGTATTTTCATAATAACAGACTCACTGACGGACTGATACATCAAAACCTACAGGGTACTTCCCGTTGACCTAGAATCTTGAAATTTCGCACGAAGACATAGCACAAGTATAGGAAAAAAAATTCGGAAATTATTAATTTCTAATTCTATGGGAAGTTAAACATTGTTTTCGCGAATTTCCAAAAGTTGTTTTACGAAAGTTGTTCAAACCCCTATACAGAGATACTGTAAATAACATATGCATAACGTAAACTTTTAAAACAATTTCCAAAGATGAAAACTTCGTTTAAAATTAAAAAATATTTTCCAATAAACTTACCTTAATTGCTAATAAGTGTAAAACCAGTTATAGCGAGATGATATCACATTTTTGCATTTGTAAAGTATTTGAGGCCGCAAATAGCTTCAAAAGTTCGAAGTCGAACTTAACGACGAAATATTCAAAGAACTATTTCAAGTAAAATGCTGATTTATATGAGCCGTTCACTGCACAAATCGTTTAAATCCACTTTTTGAAAAATCTTAAATTTAAGTGTCACAGTGGTATAGTCATAACTTTTTATATTTTTAATAACTTTCCTGAATAATTAAGATTAACACCATTATTTAAATGACAAAAATTTTTTGGCCATTGAATAATAAATAATTTATTCAGATGCTGTTTTGATTAACTCCATACTCTAATGTAAATCGTAGCAACAAAGTAACTCAAGTAAGTGCACTAACAAGCGCGGTAAATGGGGCTTGATAAAATGATTAATTGGCACGCTTATAATGGACTAGTATCCGCAAGCGTTAATTCATAAAATATTCAAAACATGAACTGAAGGATCTCGTGGGTCACAAGAAATTTAATCATGCCTAATAAAGTACATAAGCTTTGAAAAGATAATCACATATTAATATTTGTGTACCGGGCAAAATAGAAATATTAAAACTGTCTTAAGTTTATTGAAGACTTGTTCAAAGCACAGAAATAAGAGCTGAGTCAATTGTAATCAAATTTTTGCTATGTGGACACAGCTATTTGCCCAATGATTCAGATTTTGCCACTATTGAGTCACATGCAAAAAAAATTCAAAACAGTTTTTCACCAGATGATTGGTACAATATAATCAAAACATGTAAAAAGAAAGCGCCATTTAATCTTAACCCAAATGACTCATCAAGATTTTTTTTTTCCACAAAATCTTTACAAATTTCAACCATTAACAGAAAAGCAACCGGTGCAGGGTTTCCAGTAAATTGTCTTAAAATGCGCTGGATAAAGTTCCAAGGTCCAAATCCCACCTCATACAATTCAAATATGACTATAATGAAGATTCAGAATTTAATACCATAAATTTAAGGAAATCTGTAGTAGGTAGACCACAAAGTTTGAAAAATGCAGATCAGTCTTTATTATATCCTAAAGGTAGACCTGTGACAAGGGAAAAAAAAGAGACTTTCATTCCTCCTGTTAAATATGATTACTTACTATAAAAAATTGACAACAAATCGAAATGACGAGTTCTCCTATACAGCTAATAAAGATGACATCATTTATATTGCTGATGAGTCAGTCACAACTAATATATTATAACAGAAATGCAACATTCATTTTTATGGAAAATCTGTAATAAAACTTTAACTTTTTCTGTAATAAAAAACTTAAAAATTTAGACAATGAATTTATTGTAACTTTATTACTTTTTTCACTTTCCAAATCGATTAACACCACCAGTCACATAAAAATTGCAACATTACTGACGATTATTTTTTGGCTATTCTTTCTTATCAATTTTATATACCGTTACGTGAAAGCTACATTTGTATTTATGCATTCTACAATATTTATTTGAATTTATATTATAAAGGGAATTTTAAAAAACAATGTACATTATTTCATCCCATTTATCAAATTTTTTGTTTTATGGAGTTAATCGATTTGTGCAATGAACGGCTCATATAGCGGTTTATTGTTTTAGTCTTAAAAGCTTTTTATTACTAATAACTAGTGTTAAGGTAACGTGATAAGTGATAATCACCTTGGTGACAAACTCTGGTAATTACGGTGAGGTGATCATGATCGCCAGTTTTGGAACGCAGCTAATTTCATCAGTTCATTTTTTGTCAGAGAGTTTGTATTTTGCAAAGGACCAAGAAATAACTATTTAAAATATTTTGCTTCGTCGTCATAAAGTGACGAGTATCCTAGTATAAAGAACTAAACATTTTAAGAAGGCCCAGAACATTTTATATTTATGCATGCAAATTGTTTAATCATTTTATTTAAATGTATAAATAAAGATTACTTTTATCACTTATCGTGTCTGTTTCAATCACCAAAAATATTACGAAAAAGTGATTTTGCATAGACAGCTAATTATACTTTTGTTTTGAAAGTTTAAAAAGATGAATTTAGCCCTTCGAGTACAAATTAAAACTGAAAAGCAGCACCTTAGAAGAAACTTTAGTTGAGAATATCGTCGCTAAAAACCCAACTTACAAACAAATAAAAATTGCATAATAATATAATAAAAATTCTAAATTAATGTTAGTCAAAATTATTAAACATTAGATGTTTACGATTAAAGCTTCGAGTTAACATAAATAAAAAGTAACTTCATAGAAAATATATAAAAAAAAAATTTAGCAATAAACTTTGTAAACAAGTAAAAACTTAATTAATTTCTATTAGCATATCATTGAAAAATTTATTGTTTGACTGTAACCATAAAATTTTAGAGGACCACATCACTTAAATTATTGCCCAGGTTTGTATTCGTGCTGTCATTCCATTTTATGACTAAAACACATAAGCATACCTTTATCGTTAATTAATTTTCAATATGTTTACAATTCTAGTTCAATTGGTTTCAAAGAAAGAAAAATAAAAAAAATTTAATTTAAAAATGATTCACATGCATCACAGCGAAAATTGATTCTAGCTCTCCTCGAAAACAAGATTTGTGTAAACAAGTCGAACGTACAAACAGCCGCTTGTATTCGGAATGATCCTAAATAACTTTCTGGCAGCGGAAAATAAACATTTCAGCAGTTGAAGCTGCTTACAGTATTAATTATAATGAACATATTAAAATGCTCCTAATGTGGTGTTTATTCGGCTGAACCTCGCTGGTTACCCGCAGGTTCGGCGCGGCGGGAATCGATTCTGTTTACGTTCTACTAGCGTTAGTATGTTGTGTTACCTTGTGCAAAATTTTAGATTTTTGGAAAATTACTGAGGGTTAATACAAATAAGCATCGATTTTTCGTTTCTTTTTTGAATATTAACACCCCTTGGATGCTTAAATAGGTGAATAAGCATTTAAAAAAATTCAATGACGAATCAGAGATCAGTTTACGTTACCAATTTAGTTAGATTAGCAACAATAAAAATATAATATATTCAAACGAGATACTGTTTAAATAGATACGAAAGTATTTTAGAATTAGAAATTAGAATATATTTTGAGTATGCAAAAACAGTTTGAAGTCAAAACTACTATTGTCTTATATTTAGGTTCTTCAACTTATCAACTTTTGTTTAAATAAACAAAAACTTCAAATAACTTAGTCCGTTTGGCGTATTGTGACTATAATTTAGACCTTAATAGATCGTAGACTGAAAATGAAAAAGTTCTCTCTTCTGTACATTTTGGACCTTTAAGCCTTTTTATTTTTATTGGACGAGATGTTAACAAAATTATTGGGAAAGGTTGGCAATGCATTGTACTCGTAATTCGTCAAGTTTTTTCAATTGGATAATGTAATGACTAAATTTTAATGTTTCTCCGACCACAAACTAAATTTTAATCATTCATGAAATGTGGTTGAAGAGATTGAATTAGAAATGGTAACAACTTTCTCTAAAATACAGTCATTGGAAAGACGATTTGCAGGCTTGGAATTTAAAAGTGGTCAGTCCACAGTAGAACACACTCCTGTTCAGTTTGCTTTGGAAGATGTCTTTTTTTTTATTCCTTTCGGATCATTTTTGATAAATAACACTATACAGTCAAGTCTCCTATAACGCGGTGTTTTTATAGCGCGATTCCCATATAACGCGGTGTGAAAAGTACGACAAGTTCTCCTATAACGCGGTCTCTTTATAACGCGTTTTTGATACAAGAACATTCCAACAACTCAAATGGCTTGAAAAATTTATCTACTTATGGCAACACTTATTCGATATGTTAAATTTTTGTATGTACATAGTTAATATTTGTAGTTATTACCCTGTTTGTCAATTCTAGTTAATAGGGAATTTCCCTAAAAATGAGCTAAAAATAAAGCGTTGCCCTCTTTTAATTTATTCTAAGATTGTCTTTAAATGTGTTAAATGTGTCCTGAGGTTCCATATAACGCGGTACGAATCATTTAATTTGCATTAATTCTGAGTTTCTTATAACGCGGTTTCCATAGAACGCGATTGCGGTTTCCATATAACGCGGTATAGATTATTTTGATTTATCTTATTTTTATGTTTCTCAAAACGCGGTTTCCATAGAACGCATATCCTGATTTGAATTTATTTGAAGTCTCTCATAGCGCGGTTTCCATATAACGCGGTACGAATCAATCGCGTTATAGGAGACTTGACTGTACCAGTTTTTACCTTATGGTTTACAAGTAATTAGAATGCTTATATATCTTAATACAATGGCTCGTAAGAATATACTATTTTGCGTGGGGTATAAATTTCATAACAATTTTAGATTGTTAAATACAACTTTGGAATTTGACATTGGCTTTTTCCATTCCAGGGCAATATTTACATTTTAAATACACACACACGGACGTGTAGACGCTTGAGATTTATACAGATTGCTTGCCGATAAAGATAACTGGAAAATCAGAACTCGTGCAGGTAACGATGGCACTTAATAAATATCTATATAAATATGTCGCGTGCACCTGCATATCGCCCACTTGTCTTTTTGAAATTGACAATTTATCACAATGGACCTTTTATTGTCCTAAGCGTGCCTGCAGAGGGCCGTGAAGTCCGGTCCACACACAGCGATTGGGCAAAGTAGTTTGATTTGTAAAATAAAATACATTATGTAAAAATACATACTAAAAACTTCGTGGCAGCTTCCAAACTAAAGCACGTTTCTCTTTTCAATTCACTTGTTATTAACCTTTTAAACAAAACCGACTCAACGAAAAAAACGAGTCCAAGACCATTAGAAAAGTATGGCAGCGTTACAAAGGATGACTGCATTGAGAAAAATAGGATTCAAATACATTATAAACGACCATCTTTTGGTCATTTTTGAACAATAATTGAAGAACGGAGTTATAAATAAAGTGCCTAGAATAAAAACTTGATCCTTAAGTTACTTTGCCAAAAAAAAAGAGAGATTTAACACTCAAAAATATTTTGGGAAATTTACTTTTTTCCCTATTTTTTGTACTTTTAACCCTATTATTGTAAAAAATGTGACCTAATGAAACATTTTCGTTATATTATTATTAATTTTTTGGAAATAAATTCCTGCTTTAATTTTAATCTAAAAAGTTTACTGCGTTTAAACGAATATTTACCACTGCATTAATACTAGAGCAACCGAAGAGAAAGCTTATAATTTTTACAATTGTTCTGCACCTTTAATGTAAATATAGTTTCAACTTTAAATTAGTAATTATAAGTCGAAAAGCTTTTTGAAGTTTTGGCGTAAATTTTAAGAGATGGCTTTGGAAAATATAAATAATTCCAGGAAGGAATTGATTATTTGTCATATTAACGTGTCTTATTAGTTCTAGTGTTAAGAATTGAAACCCATGTTAAATCAATAGGACATCTAGTTAACATGAAAGAAAAGTGAAACCACATTTATTTGACAGGATTTCTATTAAAAACAATTCTATGTTCCATAATAACTTTAATTTTTTTTCGTAATGTACATATATTTAAGTACACCCCCAGAAAATTTCATGTTAATCCGGTGAATATTCTCGAAGTTACACGCATATTTGTAATGATTTTTTTACTATACTTATGTAAGGTGCTTTTGAAACTTTAAACGCGGTTTTCTCAAAACTGTGTTTTTAAAGTTGGTGAGCAAGATTTCTCGGAAACGGCTGAACTGATCAGTTTCAAATTTTAACATAAGCTCTTTAAGTATAGTTTTTGTAATTAATCGGGTTTTTCTCACCAATAAATATTTTCCATTTTATAAATAATTTAAGGCCAACATTTTTGTTAAAAATGGTTTTTTTTTTAAGAACCCGTCATTTTGGCAGTAATTCTTATTTTGCTTATTCCTTCGATTAATTACAAGATAAAACAATATACATATTAACGAAATATTTTTGGATTTTTCATTTTGGATGATCCAGTCCAGAGATATCGTGCTCACCGCAAGACGCCTTTTTTTAGAGTTGCTCCCGGAGATCAGTTGTAGCAGCATTTAAAATAATTATTTTTACAAATAAAAAAACATTAAAATACACTCAAGAGTTACCATAATATGCGTACAAATTTTTACAACTTAATAGTCCCCAGTCTAAAAAAAAGTTGATTACTACAGTTTTCTAACCTTATGGAATCGCTTATTTATGACAAGTATACCGATGAATTAGGTATATGACATTTAGGTGCCGGGGCGTTTTTCTTTTATTTACATGCAAAATGTTGGGGGCGGTGGAGACCCCAAACGCCCCACGATTATCGGTGGACAAGTTCACCACTATTTTTTAAATAATTTACTTAAACAACCCTGTGAAAATCAGAACTTTAGCTATCAACCTTACAATATGTCCGCCATGTTGGGGCGGTGAAGAGTCTCTCAGCTATTGAACAGTAATAATAATGGCCTTCTAACTGGATATAACCCCTTAAGTGGAATTTGTGCTAGCAAGGAAACATTCACTTGGTCTTGTGTCATATCATAAAGGAATCAAATTTGTATATTATTTGCTGTCAGTAAAATACACTTATAAATAAATATATACTTTGAAAATAAATTTTAAAAATACATTATACTGATTATTCAAACCGGTTTGATTTTGTGACATGGGAACTTCACTAAATGTGTGGCTTCCAATTCATATTAGTTTCTGATGTCTATAGTTTCAGTATGATAACTTTTAAAAGTGCCACAATATCACATTAGTTAAATTTAGGTTTTATTTCCACTTTTTATTCCAGGTATGTTGGAAAAATGTATAAAGAAATAGTGTTTAAAACATAAGCAAAACATAAAAACTTAAAAAAAAATAAAAAAATTATCAATAATATTAAAATAATAAATATATCATATCTGTTTAATAGTGGATATAATTGAAATAATCTTTAAAATTTAAATTTTAACTTAAAAATGTTCAAATTAATAACTAATAAGATGGCATATTATATTACTGTGGAGATTTCATAATTTTTATATGATAATCAACATCATTAATGTCAAATATATGAATTATTACTTATTAAGAGTATATATCCTATTGACAAAAATTAATTGGAGAAACTAAGTAAGTATTAAAACATTAAATCTTACTGATTTTTCTTTGCGTGTAAATTACAACTTTTCTTTATGAATTTAGGTAAAAGAATTAATTACGAAGCTTTTAAAATCGAAAACAGCTTTTCATAACATCCTTCTGTAGCCAATTTATATCGTACGGAAATTTTAGTCAAAATACAGTAGTTTTTTGGATTGGGCTGGTGTGTTTCGATGAGTTTGATCAAAATCTTCTACAATTACAAGTCGTGAAGTGGTCTGGACCCACACACAGCGATAGAGCAAAGTCGTTTGATTTGTCAAATAAAATACATTGGGTCTTATGTCGAACGACGTTAACATGACAAATATTTGACGTCAGCTTCCAAACTACAGCTTCTATCTACAAACTATTTCCACTCACGTTTACTCGGAGAAGTTTTCTTTTCAGTTCACTATACCTTTTATATGATCCTTCGACCACTTGCAACATATGGCTGTTTGCTTCTGGAGAACGTAAAAATCACTACAATTTCGTTAGGAAGTAATCCATATTTGTAGCTTATACTTATGAGTTATAAACTTTTACTTTAAAGCCTGAATTTTCAAGAATATTACTTTTTCTGGCAGTCATATAATCAGGCTAAATGTGAGTTTCTGTAGAAGTTTCAACGGCGCGTCATAAGCGTCCATGTAAAAAAACAATTCACGTCTTTTAATTATAGAAGGTTTTGGTTGCATTCAATCCCAAGAATTTTACATATTTTGTTTAAAAAGTTGGTAAACTGTCGGGTAAATTGAAAAGAAAACCGTTCTGGGTAAACATGAGTGAAAATAGTAGATAGAAGTTTTAGTTTGGGAGCTGCCGTGAAGTTGTTGCCATATTTACGTCATAAAACCCAATATATTTTATCTGACAAATCAGACAATTTTTTCCCTATTACTGTGTGTGTGCGTCAGACTACTTCATGGCTTGTAATTGTAGAGGTTTTTTTTTTTTAAACCTAGGCCATGAAATTGAAATAATAAATGAAAGTATAATTAAACAACCCACGTTGCCAAGTGGAAATAATCAATTTTTAAATATTCGACCAGAATTTCCGTGAAACTTTTCCCCGATTCGTGTGTATTCATATTAACGACCCCCGTACAATTTACAGACAGTTATTTTCCAATATATAATAAAGTAAATTCTAAGGATTTAGCATAATTATCGTAGAAAGACAGCACACAAATCCGAGCTGAAGCAACATTTCTAAATTTACCTAATTGTACCATTTACCCATCAAGGGTGACAATAATTGTTTTTTTACGCCGATTTTACGTGTTCAACAGCAATAAAATGTTATTCTCGCCGCCCTTAAATCCACTCCCTTGTATTATTTTCCATACCTTTTTCGCGCACGGTCCGAGGGGGCACGGGGAGGAGGCGCGGGCCAAATTCCGCAATATTGTACTCACCTTAACAACTTCTTTCCGAGCGGCGACGACAGAGCAGCATTCGTTCGGGAAATTTATGAGGCATCGCGAAAGTTTAAGTTAAAACGAAACGATCCGAGCCCGGTGCAGCGCTGCCATGGGACGATCCGGCACTTGTCATCCGAAGTTAATAGCAATAGACGCTATTTGGAAGGGTGCTTTAACCCGAGCCTTTACAATTTTCTAGGACGACTAGGACTTTATTTGTAGTAGAAACACTGCCATTTGTATAGGTTTAGATATTTATACTACTGGAGCTTTTGTTAAATTTAGTCACCGATGAATATATGTAAGTATGTCGAGAGACATTGATACTGTTTCGTTTATCTGATTAAGGTTCAAGCTACATCAGCGCGATAAGACACTAATTGAAAATAGTCATCCACTGATTAAAAGTTGAAGTGGACAGAGGAAGATAACAAAATGCAACAACATTTTTAGGTAGCCATTTAGCTAAAGCTTGCAATTGAAAAAGAAGTGGACCCACTCACGATCATTGAGATTATTATTATTATGGCCGTTCATAGGGCAAATCGATTAATACCAGTTTTTTAATTTTTTTTTAAATTTAAGTGTTAAAGCACTCGATTGAGTCCTAATTTTGTATATTTATAATAAATTTCCCTAACAATAAGACTTAACACACTTAACCTTTTGAAGACACTAGAAAATTCCAAGTTGCACAGATTTGTTTTAATTTTAAAAAAATTGGAAACTCAAAATTTTAAACTATTATGAATAGATTTACGGAACTCGTCAATTTGAAGTATTTAAAATTGTTTAGTAAAATTATATTTAATTGATGTAATAAAACGGTTCTCGTATATTTCTTGCCCCTCTAGCCCTTTATTTCGAACTGGAATATATTTCAAACTTATTTTTTTTGGAATCTCTACAAATCTTATAATAAATGTCCGTGTAATTTTAGTGTTCAGCACCAACGACAACTCGATAATATGAGCACAGGTAAACTGGCCTAATTCCGGACACCTACCTAATGCCGGACACTAGTTATTTTTCTTAATATTGAGTAAAAATACACTGATAAACAAGAAATATTGATATTATTATATACTTTCATTTATATGCTTTCTTTTCCTGTCATGGGATTTAAAAAAAAAAAAATTAGTTTTCTGTAAAAAAAATCATTTTGGTCAAAAGGCGCCTTTTTGCCATCTATCAAACGTCCAAATGCTTAAAATCAGTATTTTAATTGATTAAGGTTATTTTTTAATTTAAACGATTTATAAAGGATATGTTGGTTGCTACCCAATCTGTAACCTTCTACATTATCGATTAAAAATTAAATTTTAAATTTTAAACAATATTTCTCTTAAAAAACATTCAAATATCGTGTCCGGAATTAGGCAGTATGGGATTTCCAAGTTTTCCTAATTCCGGACGCCTGTCCAGCATTAAATGCTATAGGATATAATGTAATGACAGTTCGGGCAGCATCTAAAGCCTCCCATATTCCGAAATCAACTCTAGCTGATAAAGTAAATAAGAAGTATGAAAAAGCTGGAAAAGCTTGTGTCCCAACAGTGTTCAGTGCTGACGAAGAAGAATCTTTAGTGAAGTGGATATTAGAAATGGGTGAAAGAGGATTCCCCATTTCCAAAATACAATTAGTGGAGTCAGTTGGTAGCTTTCTCCAAAAAATAAATCGTCCAACTACATTCAAAGACGAGCTTCCTGGATGTAAGTGGTGGCGTTTTTATCATTATACTTATAGAGGTTCAACATTATATATAAATCGTTAACAAAATAAGGGACTTTTCGTTTCATTTTTGAAAGAAAACCTATTTTTTCACATAAAAGTGTTCTATAAAATCATAGAAATACTGTCCTAAAACCGTTTTAAGGTACTAGTTCCCTCAAAATTTTTCGAAAAATGGTTTTTTTTTTTTTTTGCATTTTATGATTCCTTATACCTTCAGAAATGATCTGCTTACAAAGAAATTCGAAAAAATGGTAGAACTACAGCAGTTTTAGTGCGCGCTCATTTTTGAATATACAAACATAAATATATCGTAAAAAAACTTTAAACGCGTTTCTCTCGAAACTACATTTTTCAAAACGGCGGACACTCAATCTCCGAATTGGCTGAACCGATTTGAATAAATCTTATAGCGTTTTGTTTGTTAAGGTCTATTGTAGGGCAATTCACCAGAAAATTCCAAAAAAGTTGTTAAAAAACAGAGAAATACGGGTATCTTAAAAGTCACTTTTGGAAGAAGCCCTTTGCAGTGAACAAGACATACTAAAAATGTAACAAACAATCTTTTTATATATTCTACTATAATATTTAAAAAGAATTAGTTTAATAAATATAATAGCTTTTTCACAACAACAAAATTAAAATGTGTAAAATGGCCCGGAACACAATGATACGACCGACGACCGACGAGCGACGGGTGCGTACGCCATTTACGTTGGCCATGACACAATGATACGAACGACGATCGTTGCCAGTTTAAGGAGAAGGAGATCTAAGGGGTTACGATGAGAATGTGTGAAGGGCTGAAAGTCCGTGAAAACAGCTGATATTTGTCAAAACGCATAGAACTAAACCGCATACACCGAAAGTTGTGTCTGTTTCAATTTTTTACAGTTGGCACTGACGACGCGTACGACGTGCAAAATAGAATCGGATCTATTTTGCACGGCGCGTAGCTCGTGTCGCGTCAATGTGTTTAGATGTACATAGTACCCTATGCTCGATAAGCTTTGTCGTTGTGTCGTCGTACGCACCCGTCGCTCGTCGGTCGTCGGTCGTGTCATTGTGTTTCTTGCATAAGTGTCCGGAATGAATATTTTAACAAAAAATGGTTGGGTAAAAGTCTATCCTTTTTATTAAGAGGAAATTCCTTCAATGTTCGATGAGAAGAAAAGTTAGAAGTCTTAAAATATTTGTATTATTATTATTATTATTATTGTTAGCGGGTCGTCCAAGGCACTCCTAGTGCCAGCCGAAAAGCAACGCGACCTAAAAGATCTATTGTGCTAGTCCCTTTTATTTAAACCCCTTCCATATCAAGGTCCTTAAAATAGGCTATGAAAAAAATATTTGTAACAGAACTGTAAAATAAGGCATTATTCTTGGAATGCATTACCATACTCAATACAACTACAAGTAATGCAAGCAAGAAAAACTACCATTAGTACTTCAAAAAATGTAATTATCATTACCAAGTATTGGTATTGGTACTTCACCATTGCCGTATTTCAGAAGCATTACTTAGCATTACCTGGTATTACTCAGCATTACCTGGCATTACTTAGAAATACTCAGCATTACCTATCATTGCTTTACAGTAATCATCATTACCTTACCTAGCATTACTTGTCGAATATTTCTAAGTAATGCCAGCTAATGCTAAGTAATGCTTCTGAAGTACAGTAATAGTGTAGTAACCTGATAATGGTAATTAAATTTTTTGAAGTACTAGTTACTAGTAATGGTACTGGTAATTTATCTTGCTTGCATTACTTGTACTGATAATTGTAATGGTAATCGTAGTACTTTTTTTACAGCTCTGGTTTGTAATCCTTAATGTTGAAAGTTCTTTAACATGGCATTAAGCGCAGAAATAATACGGTTTTTTCCCGATTATCCATTCCCAGTTTTAAAAATATATCAATTATATATTTTAAACGTATTGCCATATCTATTTACGTAGTAAATGTGTTCCAAGAAAAATCGTGCTAATCGAGAGCACGTAAAATGAAACTCCGCACAGATCTTATAAATCGAATAAAAGAATAAAGTGAGACAATGATTTTATGACAAAATGAAGATTGATTCTACTAAATACGAAGTCTGGAAATTGAAGCTCTAGTACTTATTCATATAAAATATTCAAAAACTGGAGAAAAAAAGAAACATGAATATTAAAAGAAAATGCTTGTCTTTTTTACTCATTTATTTTTGTTTACAAAGTTGGGTTATAAAATACTTGCAATAAAATGTTATCAAATGAAGTTTTAAAATCATAAAACTACTCTTCTTTTTATTTACTTATACGTTAGAATGATTCTTTAACGTTTGCTATTAATATACGTGTCTTCAATTAAAAATCCAGTTTGTGGAACGAGTACATACGTTCAATATACATATGTATGTATGTAAAATAATCGAATTAATTCATATTATATATATTAATTTTCTTTTTTTTTGTTTAAATTTAAACATCGTGTAATTTAAGTAAGTACCTTGCAGGATAGGTGTATACTTAAATTATTTGAAGGTTACAGACACCATATCCACCACAATTTAACAGACTATGAAGGAAGTTGTTGATTCCGTGCGTACTAAATAAAAAATATATTATCGTCTTTGAATTTTTTAAAAAAATCCGGAAGATTGTTGTCTCCTCACGGATTTGAATGAAATTTTAGGGGATTAATTTGGGGTCAAAAATGACGAATATGCGCAAAATGTTTGTCACGTTCAACTCGGCGTGGACCAACGGTGGTCCACAGGCATTGCTTTTATCTGGCGGCGTGAAACACCGTTGGTCCACACCTAGTTTTCTCTACAAATAGAGTGCACATTGTGCAGCTGCTAACCAATTTCACGAAACTAATCAGACATTTATAATTTGAAAAATACTTCGAAAAAGCGCGTTGGGTTGAACGTGTTAAAATTGTATACGTGACACTTTTTCTTGAATCCCCACACATTTTTCGCGAAAATTGTGGAAAATCTTTTAATTTAATATATTTGTATCTTTCTTCTATCAATAATTAAGCAAAAGTCCTGAAAATAGGACATGTTTTAATTTTCTCAATTTGCCAATTCACAAGACTAATGGGTGGTAATCGATGATGGCAAGACCGATAAGTCGGAGAGGATATTTTCCTTTAACTTGTTAATTTCAAATCCCTGTAGATTTCTTTGCAAAGCAAAGTGGAAAACATCTTTAATTTAAGATATTGACACAATTTGCAACGAAATATTTAGTGAATATGCAGAAATAAGTGCAGCTAATGGTTCAGTTGCTGAAATTGAAATCTGTGGCGAGTAGACGTTTCTCTGGTTTAGGCACACAGCAATATTCTCGGCTAAACGCACAGGACGAACACGAGAATAGTTTGTGCTATCAATTAGCATACCGATCTCATAAACTGGCGTACAGCAGATCCGTTTTTTACGAAATTTCTTCAAAATCTGTTTCTGCAACAACGGTCAGTCATTTTGGAAATAATTTTGCAATATTTCACAAAGTTGTTCAGGCGTAAATCTATTCATTTCGTACCGCGGAGATATAATACTGTGTTTTTTTTCAACTTTTTGAGCGCGAAAGATCTGTCTGTGCCAAAATAAAATTCAATTTAAAAAGAAACCAACAGATGGTCCACCCTTTATAAGTGACAAATTACCGTAAAACTGTTTTACATTTTCGGTACTTTTGATCACAAATAAACGTTTTTATTAACATTAGAAGATGATTACTAATTTTATTTTGTAACATCTAAAATCTAGCAAATCGAGAAATTTCTTTTTATAAAAAACCTTTTGGATTTGTTTTAAAAGTCTTAAAAAGCTACGCTATAAATCTTCTTGATTTCACAGGTTTACTTTTCGTTTTATCTACAAAAAATCTCTGCAACCGAAATTCATTAATTAAAGATTCCGTGTACATTCCCTCGGATATTGATTCTCCTAATATTATTTTTGATTAAATTGGGAAGAATCCCTAGTCGTTGAATTATTAATAAGCCGTCTGCATCTGTGTGTGTGTGGTGCATACTTAAAAATTCCAATTCCCCCAGCATAATAAATATAATCCCTACAATGGTCAAGGAGAATAATTAACATAAAAAAAGGGAGAGGAGTAAGCACGCGGGGACAGGTAACAGAAGGTGCAAGAAAACGGATTAAGGGCGCGCATAGAACAAAAATAAGAAAGAATGGAACGGCGCACGACTCCAAATTATCCGATACACGCCCGCCTTTAAGGGATTTCTTTAATTTTGTTCCCACCTTCTTAAAATTGGAATGATATTAAAATATTTCGAGGTGCTCGTGTGAAAGCAGATGGTCGAGGTGGTGAATGAATTACCGCGCCATGGCACAAGACAGAATATTTTTCCACTTGTCGGGAATAAACATGAGTTGCCGCGCCGTTAAGTATTTTCTCAGGCAACACAAACAAAAACTCTGGACTTCATATAGGGAGCAGAATTGATTTAGCAAAATTTGTCCAAAATTCACTGAGCTCTCCGGGCAGATGCAAACATTTAAGAACGATCCGATCCGAGGGTCAAACGGACCAGGAATATGAGCGGGAACAAATGAAATTGTTCGGAAGTTTGCATTGTGCTTTCTTTAGGCAATTGATTTTACAAAACAAAGAATTTCCGAAGGATGAAACTGGGTAATATGAAATATATTATGCATGAGAAGTGCTTGGCGCTAGATAAGTTCTGTTCTGTTCCCCCAATGCTTGAAATGAATGGAGAGCTCTTCTTCTGGTTCACTAGAACGAGTGTGTATTTTGCCCAAAATTTGCCTTTTTTCAATTTCAGAATTTATTATTCGTAATGCCGTTCAAAGTGTACTCGGAAATCCCCCGATTTGACCAAGGCAAAATTGGCCATATATAGATAGTTGCTAGAAACTGAAGACGTTACCTCTTTTCTCTGGAAAATGTATTTTTTTTTAACCGGCCGCATGAATTACTCAGAATCAGTTTTAGGATGGAAGATTAACTTAATTAATAGATTAACTTGAGTTAAACTATATCCTTATTTTTCTCATATCAGAATCCACTTTAAAATACACTGCCAAAGAATTAAGAATTTAGATATAAACCAATGCCAAAAATATCCATACTGAGCACCATGCCCCCTCAATATGATTTTTACCATCAATTACGTCCCGCGATGATTTTGACCATCAATTTCGTCCCGCGCCAAATTTAGTTTTATTAATATTAATAATCAAGCACTTAAATAAATTTCAAATTCAGTGCGATTTTCGTGAATTTTGTGGTGGTGTTTTTAGTTTTTATTTTTATCTCACCCATATAGTGAAACATCATTCTGGGTTCTATTTATTTAAAGGTTTAAACACAGTTTATAGTCCGCAGTCCATCGCCCTTTTTTTGTGTTGCTTACTAACAGGCTAAATTTTCGAGAGCAGCTTCCTTTCGCCGCGACGCCCAAATTTTCTATCTGCGAAAATTCTCGGAACAGGTAGCTAACAAATTGCGGAGGCGTCAAACATGTCAATCTGGTGAATGTACAAATTTTAATACTAACAGTTATTTTTATAGTTGAATCTA
This sequence comes from Dysmachus trigonus, assembly GCA_949715965.1. NCBI lineage: Eukaryota > Metazoa > Arthropoda > Insecta > Diptera > Asilidae > Dysmachus > Dysmachus trigonus. Next base: position 51,296,460 of record OX454322.1, read on the forward strand.
GAGATAATGTGATAACAAACACGAAAAAACGTTTGTCCTACAAAACCGATGGTTTGACGGCGGGAGTCCCCCACCCTCAACATGTCGAAATGAAGAGTAGTCCAAACTGACTACTAACCACCTGAATTTTTTGGTATCGTTTAATGAATGTATTTTAAATTAAATGACAACATTGTCCTACAAATTAAGCGGTATGTTTGTCCAGTCCTACGCAAGGAAGTTGTTAAAATAATGTCATTTTTTTTTCATTACTAACTGTAGGTCAAAGATAACATATGATAGATTAGTATATTGTCTGCCCAAATTAAGTAGTGTCCTACAAAAATATTGGTATGTATCGCTAGTCCTACAAAAATTCTGAAAATAACTGATTATTTGCTATTTGCGGTATTGGCATATTAATATATATATATATATATTTGTATGAAAACAAAAATCTTTTTTAAATAGCCATAAACAGATGTGTATAGATTTAATGGTTCAATACCTTCAATTTCATTGTGTATAAAAAAAAATAAAAATGCACTTTTTTATTGCATACAAATTTATTACAAAAAATTATTTGTTTATACAAAAAACTAAATTATTTGTCATCAGATTCGACAGTCTTAACTTCTTTCATTTTTCCATTAATTTTGACTTTTTTAATATTCTTGTACTAGAAGTTAAATATTTTATTTTTTTTAATGGTTGTATCAAACCTATCCGGTGTTGTTCGATTCTCAGCAATGAAGTTGGTACGTTGTTTTTCGCCCTCAATTATCAACTGATGACAAAAATTTATATATTTTATTGTCCACCAACTGTCCTTTCGAAATATTATAAAGATGGTCTATTGACAATTCTAATGAGAAAGGGTTGATGTACTGGTTTATTGCTTGTAACAATATTTCGAAGTTTTTAGCCGATTTTACAATTGCAGACTTCTTTAAATCTTTTTTCATAATGTTCTTTAGTTTTAAAATGAAATATTGCACTCAAACGTGTCTTGATCTATAACGACGATTCTATCTCAGTTTAAAAAGTGCTAAAGATTGTGTCCTTGACTTACCTCTTTGCTCCCGTGCACTTTTTCGAGTAATCAAATAGAGTCACTAAGTATATCGATTAAAAAGGTGGTTTCTTTGATGAAAAGAAATTGCAGCAAGATATATATACTTATTTAATCTTTTATGTTATATAATAAAATATTCAACGTCAAGCAGCACGTTACAAATTTCAAAAAAAGTCTTTTTTATTTTTTTATCAATTCATACCGCTTTTTTTGTAGGACATTAGCAAAATAGTGTTCCACATTAGATTCCCAAGAGAAAAAAATTAAAATTAGGTTGTTAGTAATAAAAAAAAAATTTACGTTAATTTGACAACTTCCGTGCGTAGGACTGGACAAACATACCGCTAAATTTGTAGGACAATGTTGTCATTTAATTTAAAATACATTCATTAAACGATACCAAAAAATTCAGGTGGTTAGTAGTCAGTTTGGACTACTCTTCATTTCGACATGTTGAGGGTGGGGGACTCCCGCCGTCAAACCATCGGTTTTGTAGGACAAACGTTTTTTCGTGTTTGTTATCACATTATCTCTAGATTCAACTATAAAAATAACTGTTAGTATTAAAATTTGTACATTCACCAGATTGACATGTTTGACGCCTCCGCAATTTGTTAGCTACCTGTTCCGAGAATTTTCGCAGATAGAAAATTTGGGCGTCTCGGCGAAAGGAAGCTGCTCTCAAAAATTTAGCCTGTTAGTAAGCAACACAAAAAAAGGGCGATGGACTGCGGACTATTAATGACTGGAGAATTGATATTTAGTTAACGTTTGTTTGATTGATAGCGCATTTCAAAGCAACCAACAATGTGAAATTCAACAGGATTTGAAAACGTAACATTTTTTATTGTCGTTCACGCACTCTGATTACGTCAATGAATTAATAATATAGATGAATGAATTGTCATATTCCGCACTAAATATAAGGGTCCTATTTGTATAGACATTATAAGTATTATAAATAAATACACTTCTAAACTAAACTTTATTGTCGTTTCCATGATTTCATAAAGTTCCATATTGCTTATATTTTCATCGTCAGAATCACGAAATATTTCTGTATCATTTAAAGCTTATTTTTACGATTCATGATTCTGACAACAAAAATCTGAGCGATATAGAGCTTTATGAAATCATCGAAACGACATTAACCAAAAGTGGATTGCCAACTTCAATCAGTATGAAATGAGAAAGATTTATACTACAACCGAAAAATTGATTTAATAGATAAAAGGCGTTTAAACTCAGAACCTAAGAACTGGCCTCACTCAATTTCCAACTAGTACTAATGTGTTTCATATATCTTAAATTGCACAATTACTTGTTTTATTTTTCTGAAGGATTAAAAACAAATTGATTATTTTTACACTGAATTTGAAATTTGGTAAATAATTTCTCTTCGTTTAGATCCGTACGTGTAACTGAAACTATAGTTTCATACTTCATAGTAAAGTATATCTTTATACTATTCTACTTGCAATATTTAAAAAGTATGGAATAAAAATCGAATTTTCACATGTTTTTTCAAATTGTTTTTTCCCTAATTGGAGGATCATCCATTGGTCACTCAAATAAAACCTCGTAACCCTTTCTGATTCGTAAACTGCATGAAAGATGTTATAAAGGTATACGTCTAAAGGTACTCATCTATTACATTTTTACTATATATTTTGAAAATTTCACTGTGTAGTGTATCAAATATAGTGAGATACATTTTACAAGCACCATACAATTTATTACATACATACTTTTAAAAAAATGTACCATTTACATTACAATGATGCAATAATATGGATATTCATGTTTTGTTGCAGATTGCAAATGTTTTTGATTCAGTAACAACCCCTAATTAATTAGTCATCAATTTTAATAAATTTTGACAAACCGCAGGTTCAATATTAGTTCATTCATTTTGAAAGGCTTCTTTCAACTGAATGATGTTACGAAATCGTATAAATTCCGATTATTAGTTTGAGCCACTGTATGTCAAAAAATCAGATTAAAATCTCACATAATTAAAGTTGTTTCAAACTTTGTACAGGACAACGTTATATAAAAATTCCGCGGAATTCAGCCAAAAAGTAATTGATAAATTTAATAAACGAAAATGCCAATGAAATTTGGATGACGGAATTTGGTACCACAAAAATTCTAATTCGAATTTCTTTGACAACAGGTATTTCAGACTGAATTTCTTCAGAATTGTTGTTGCATCATTGCATTGCAAGATCTATTTGCACAAAAGCGTAAATGCATCCATAAGGGGTCATCCATATATTACTTCACACTAAACAGAGGGGAGGGATTCAACAAGTGTGACAAAATGTGACATTCGGAAAGGGGGAGTTCAGCTACTGTGACGTGACATTAGGTCTGTCTGTTAACTATAAAGTTTTTACTCACGGGTTACAGTTTTTACCTGAAAGTGTCCGTTAGCCTGACGGAGGGGAAAAACTGAGCTCTTGATAGCACTTCTCCTCTTACCCAATTTTACCAGATTTTATTCACGCTGCGAGACCGAGTAAATTTGGGTAAAATCACCGATTACTTGTTACTATGTAATCTCTCGTTTGCGTGTTTAAATTTTGCGTTTTGATTCAGATATAAGAAAAAGTTATTGAAAAAATGTGTAAATAAATAAAAAAATAAATTTCAAAATATTTGAAAATATTAAATAAATCCATAAGTTTTCTCTTTGACATCTTGATCATGTTTGACAATTTACATACACAAGTAAGATTTTGAAGGTAAAACCAATTTTTTTACTTGAAGTCGTCTGGTAACTTTTGATGTTTATCCCCACTACCATATAAAACCTTTTACCAGATTTTTACTCAAGAAATTTTTACCCAAAAGTTGCAAAATATCTTTTTAATCTTCTTTTATTACTTAAGAAAAATTTAGGTATTTCGTTAAATCTCGTTTTCTAGTTAAACAATTATATTAGCGAGTGAATGTCTCTTTCTGCCATGATATTTATCTACATAACGTAAATGTCACATATTCATCATATTATTGTCAATGTTGATTATAAAGAAGGCCGAAATATATGCACAATATATATTTATTACCCTGTAGAACAAAATTTAAATATTATACGTTGCATATGGTAGGGGAGATCGGGGATAGTTGACCACAGGGGTAGGTTGACTAATTGTGAAAAACTCGACTAGTTCAAAAGTGTTGCATCATCCAATTAGGCGTGAGAAACCGTTACCTCCTCCCCCTCAGTCGTCTCGAATGCGGCATCGCGTACGCACGTAGTTCGGGAGAAGGAGCATAATATTGAAAAAGAATACACTTAAGTAATTTTTTTCCTTATTATATTATTTGTAATGACGCCTATATACTTGTTATTGTTCATTTGCAAATAATTTAAAATAAAAGTTTGATTGTTAATCTTTATGTTACATATCATTCTTTTTAATTTCGTTGCAGTTTTGAGGTTATGACACGTGTGTAAAAATTGCAAAGTGATCCGGGGCTGGTTGACTACCTAGTCCCATACAAAATGTGTAAATGGCAATCTATTGTTTGTTTAATGTAAATATTGCACCTGTGATTTAGAAGACTGGTTTCATAATCTGATCTCATAAATGATGTATCTATTCCTTTAAATCATATAATTATAATAATTATATCGGTTAAGATTGTTACCAAATAATTAAAATTAACAAAATTGTCATAGAATTGATAATTATTTGCTTGAATGAAGAAAATGTTATTTCAATTACTTCTTGTTATTTTAATTTCATATATCCGTAGATCTTGCACTATTTAATTTGTAGGTCAACTTACTCCCAGTGACAAGTCAACCTACCCCATGTCTGGGGTAGGTTGACTCAAATTTCATATTCCACCAGATCATGCTTGTACTCTATATTATAACTGATTGCGAGACTTTTGTCATTTCTTTTTATAGCTTAATAGTGTACCTATCAAATTTATTGGTTTTTACAATAATATACACTAAAACAAAAAACATATAAGCATCTAAACTGAAATTTGGTCAACCATCCCCGGTCTCCCCTATATGCTAATTATTCCTACAAATCGCATTCTCTACAATCGTCTTATATATGTAAGATAATGTGACGTACATCAGGGTGAGGGGGTACAGAGGGGTCAAAACCCACTAAATTTGTGTGACGTAACGTATGGACGATCCCTAATAGGAAATACAATAAAGCGTGAATACCCTTTTTATGTCTGCTCTTGTCTACTACACTATGCGATTTTGAGAATTTCTTTACGAAATTTGATAGAAATTCAATCAATCAATAAAAAGTTTATCAAAATACCAAAGTAATAATTCCTTTTAATACTACGTTGATGAATTAAGCAGCCATAATATTAATAAAAAGTGCTCTTTTTTGTGAATATTGGTTGATTGTATGTTAAAATTACTTTTCCCATAAAACGTTCCTATTTTACCTAATACATTAGGCAACAAATTTTAATTTTTTTCTCCAATGGAACAAGTGATGTGAATTTCAATAGGAATTTTGTTCGTAGATTACAAATTCGTAAACGAAAATGTTCCATCACATTTCTTTTTTGGAAAAATAGCTTGAAAAGTACAAAAGATTGTATTTTGTCCATTTTTTAATATTTCTTAAACGAACCGTGACAAGAGCTTGTAACACTACTGAAAAGAAAGCCTGAGTCCTTATCTAGATATATGTAATTAATACCACTTTTTTATAGCACTTAGTAAGCAGGGAATATGATGTTTAAGAACATGCATCATTTGGGCTCTTTTTTGCATTATTAATCGCTTTATAGAAAAAATTGAATTTTTTGAAACATCTCATACTTTTTTTTATATTAGAAAACAGGTTTCATCTTTCTTTTCTATGGAAAAATTCCTCTAGAAATGATGTATCTCTTTTCTAGTTACAAAATGGGTGTTGGCCTGTGTTTATACATTAAAATTCATTTCACTTAATAATAAAATGCTCTTATTGGGCGATTTGATTGGCAAATAATCAATTTTAACCCTTAAAAGGTATCATTAAAATAAATTACGTCAAGGGCATCATGGGTGAAATTTCACCTAAGACATTTAATTGCAATTAAATATAATAAATGTATGCAGGAAAAGTCATTAGGTTTTTCTAAAAATTTTGGAAGATCAATTTGCCTGGGGTGAAATTTAACCCATGATACCCTAAAGGTTAAAATTAATTCAATATTTTGTTGTTCCCAGTATAAATTGTGTAATTTGCCAACGACGACGCTGCGCGAGATGAAAATAGAATTCTAGCGCATACTGCAGTCAAGAAATAAAGATATCAACACTCGAAATATCGAAAGATGAAACAATGTTTCTCTTTTATATATATCGAGGCGAAGATGTCGCCGTCTGAAATTTTGATTAAAAGGCGTCGACTGTTTGCATATTGTTTCGGTCGGGAACAAATATTTCATTTTTTATTGGCAATGTGTATGCATTCGGCCCGATTCCCGGTCTTAGCTCAGAAAAAGTTCCAAATAGAGTCATTCAGATTCAGAATACAAAACAATGGTCTGTTCGGTGCGAAGCGAACAGACCGCACGCTGCCGCCTGACAACGCTGCTAAAGCTAAGATCGCAAGATACGTATAAATATGACGGTGAGAATAAATAAAAGTATTAAATCATATTTTTGTGTAAAAATCGTATTAAAACCACATGGCACATGTCGTTGTGGTACTACTTGGCTGCCATCATTCCTCTTCCCTGATGCTGGGGCCCCGGGAAGAAATTGGGAATCGTCCTTCCGAGCCAAGTAGCAGAGAAGCACAAAATACTAAAAAGCAACAGAAGGAAGAAGGGAATTTTTTGGGGGAAGAGTGGGTTACGCCGGGACCAAGGGGGAGGAATGGGGATCGGTGGCGCAGTGGATGCTGTGCTGTCTTCGGCATACAAAACCAGGGCCATCCAACGAGAAAGAAGAAATTGTGGTGCGGCGGATGGACGAGCATTAGAGACAAGTAAAGCCCACAGCATCCAACACCGCGGTATGTAAAAGAAATTGCAATAAAACCCAAATGTTGCTTTAATATAGAGAAAATATATATAGGGATTTTTATAGATAGGTACCTATCTGCAGGAACGTGAGTCGGTCTGTCCGTATATTTCTCCGGGAGAGGGCGCTCCTCTACTTGCGGATAGTACGCCGCATATACACATATATTTATATATTTATACATATATATATATATATATCGGACGGAATACACAGTGCATACATATTTATGATTAGATAAATATTAAATTTCGGGCATGTTACCGCTGCTGCTGCTGCTGCTCTGCCTCTTGTATATCCTTCGTCGAGGAAGCTGAAAATCAATTAAGATGGCAAAATGTTGAATGTGCGTTAGCTTATTGAATTTTTCATTTTAATCCAAAAAACAAAGAAACATTCTATCCCCGGAATACCGAATATACGCACTTTCATTTACGTTGCGTTGATTAAAAGGACAAGGTGGATTTATCCCTGCCTCTCAGGCGTTTGAATTATTCAAATTAATTAAAAGGTTCTGTGACGGGGGGGAAGGAAGATAAGTGGCTGAGGGTTACATTGAATTATTATCGACTATTGGATTTATGCAGCTTTTAGTATCGGACGTAATGGCCGATAATAGCATAGGGGATGCTTCCGAATCTTCTTGAGATGAGGATTTAAAGAAAACTCTAAGAACAACGGCAATGACGATTATTGCACTGAAATTAAGAGAGAATATCCGTAATTAGACAGATATGTAAACATCTGAATCGGTATGGAACCATAATCACTAAGGATGGTATGATTTTGGTAAATCGGTGATTGTGAATGCGAAGTCTGTAACGTTATTTCGTTAGTAATAATACCAAAAAAAATATATATTAGTAAGAAGAATAAAATATTACTAAGGCCGTTTTCGAAATCGCATGCACTTGCACTATTCTCTAACGATTTTTAATGTACTTTGGAGAACACTTCAAATTTGACAGATAAAATAGTGCAATGGCAAAGCAAATTACGTGCATTTTCGATCGCCCTATACACTATTCGAAGTTTTTAAGAGAATTTTAGTGAGAAAAATAGATTTAAGTGCAAGTACATGTGAATTCGAAAACAGCCTAAATAATGTAGTACCCCGTCGCAAAAGAGTCCGCCTATCCGCTTTTTGAATGAATACTTGTAAAAAGACAAAAAAATATTGTCTTTTCTGCGATAATTAAGAACAAAATGTTGTTGTCAGTTTAATACCATCGACACACTACATTTTATTGACAAGTTTGATGAATCTTTCACGACTAGTAGTGATTAACGTGAAAATCGCAGAGTTCGAATTAAGGGGGCATTACACTACTATTTTTTGAAAAAATCGATTTTTCAAAAACATCTAATTTGTTTACTATATACCTCCAAAAGTAGTTTACAATATGTTAAATCGATTGAAAAGGCATTGCCGAATAAGCGTGATACTTTTTTTTTCAGAATTATCTGCGAATTGAATAAAAAAACTTTAAACGCGTTTTTCTCGAAACTACTTTTTTTGACCTGGTTGGCAGTTTTTTGAAAAAACTATTGGTCCGATTGGGCTCAAATTTTGCGGGCTTATTCCATATATGTTTGCTTATGGTGTGAATTATTATTAATATAGGTTAATATTGAACCCTTTTTGTATAAATATTTTAATAATAAAAAAAAAAAAAAAAAAAAAAAAAAAAATTAACGTTAAAAAATTAAAAATTCCGCCATTTTGTTGTTTTTTTTTCCAAAATACTTCATCGTGGTTCACACGATAGCAGCTGACTTATATTTTAATATGTGCTTTGAATTTTTTGTTTCAGACGTTCCAGAGCTGAGATTTCTTACCAACCAATTTGAAAAGGGTTTTTTTTTAGGCAGCCATATTACTGCCGTACAAACGCCAGAAATTTCGAAAAAAATATTTTTGTTTTCTTTGATATATATGTATATTTTAATGTGTAAAATTTTCATATGATTCAATAAATTTTTCTATAAAAAAACACTTTTAAAAAATGCAAAAAAGAAGTGTACTGCCCCCTTAAGCGATTAAATATTCCAAAAACGAATTCAGTCAGATTTTGAAAATTCAAAATTGCGGATTCAATATGGCGGGCCAAAAATGTTATATTTGGTCGAATTTGGATCAAAGACTGAATACATGGGTTTTTGAGGTCGCTGATTACGAATCTCAAGTCAGATTTTGAAAATTCAAAATTGTGGATCAAATATGACGACCCAACAATTTTACAATAAAAATTTAACCGCTAACAATTTAGAATCATGAAAATACGTTTTTTTGCATATATTTGTTTATAATAATTATAAACAGTCATGAATTCGCAAAATATCATAATCATTCTAAATTCGAAAGATTTTTATACCTGAAAATGCAAAAAATTGAGATTCTCCTTAGAATTGCAAAAAAATAATGGAAAAAAAAGGTAAAAGAAGAGTGCCCCTATAGTGCTTCTGTGACTGAAAGGGAGAAATGAAGTGTAGTGTGTCGATGGTATAATGCTTATTTTTCTTTTTGGTGGTTGATAGGATACAGAATAAAATAAAAATTAAAAAAACTAAAACCTGACTACATAAAAGAAATAAACGAGTGGAGTATAAATTACGGAAATGTTTTGATGAATTTACTAGATACTGATACTGGGCTTGTTTGGTTTATTTATTTTAGGTTTTCATATTTTAGTTTTAGAATATGCCGATTATATTGATATAATTAATAGATCCGTGCAGGCGACAACAGAAGCATTTATCGACATTCAGAGGTATGTAAATTCGATGGATTTCAAAATCAATGAAGATAATACAAAATGTATGATCGCATCGAATTCTGATTCAAGAAAAACTTAACCATAGACAATTACAAATTCGAAGTTGTTAAAGAGTTCGTTTACCTTGGTTCACTAGTAGACAACAATTCAAATACTAGTTTGGAAATTCAAAGGCGATTAGTTCTGGCAAAACGATGTTTCTGTGGTTTACGAAAACAACTGTCTTGTAAAGCTCTAAGTCGTGCAGCGAGAATACATTTTTATAAAACACTTGTTCTGTCGCTGCTAATATATGGTTCAGAAACATGGAGTACAACCAAAAATTATGAAAATCTTCTTGGCTCCTCCGAAAGAAAAATTCCGCGAAAAATGTACGGCCCTGTCTATGAACATGATATGTGGAGAGAGCACATATAGAGTTGTATGATTTATACGAAGATGCGAATATTGTCTCTAAAATAAAACTAGGACAACTTCGATGGACCCGACATGTAGTCAGAGCAGAAGACAGCAACCCCATCAGAAGCATCATGGAACGTAGGCCCGATGGCAGAAGGAATCAGGGAAGACCGAATATGCCCTGGTGGGATAATATGGAGATGGACGCAGCCAAGTTAAACATGAGAAAGTGGTGAACAGTTGCTCAAGATCGAGGACAATGGAGGAAAAAGCTGGTAGGAGCTAAGACTCACCAAGAGTTGTAACGCCAATCCTTAACTTCAACTTTTATTTTAAACATTTTACAAGTTTTCAATTAGAACAAATTATACAAAACATTTTTTTCGAAATCGCCATTTTGAAAATATGTAAAAACTAATAAAAAGAGAAAAAAGCAATCGAGGCGAATCCAATTATACCTCATTTGTTGATATCGATCCAATAGTTTAGGCTCTGCGCAAAAACTTCCGAGAGACATACATATGATACATATACACTGGGAAACACAATGTAAGTAGATATTAAAAAAAACTGGTTTGGTTAATTTGTTTAACCAAAAAAGTAATTCGAACCAACCAGAATTAAGTTGAACCAACCATAAACAACATTTAACAAAGTCTTTTTCTATGGCTAGTTTAATGAGCAAAAATAAATGGGTTAATTTTTACTTTATCTTTCAAGTTAATGATAAAATTATTTGTTAATGTCTTCTAATTTGCCCAATGTAACAACGTACTTGTTTGAAACTGATGTATGAACATTTAAACAAATAAGATTAGTCAAAAGATTGGTAAAAAGTAGGCAGAACATTTTGTTTTCACGCGAACTAATTTGTAGGAAGATTGATATCATTGATATGAAACACAATAAAGAATTATACAATTGTGTTACCTCAACCAAATTCTGTAAAAAATTATTTTAAAAAGACGTATTGTTTGTTTTTTTTATTATGATAAAACATAAACAAAACTTAATTAATTTTCCTTTTATATGAAGTTTAAAAAAAAGGTGGATTAAGTTCTTTACAAATTTTTTTGTTGCTTATACAATTTTTATTATTAAGATTTTTTTTCATTTGCGGCACAAAAATAGCTGGGTTAACAGCACAGACATCCCAAAAGTATAGATACATCCGGATAACTTTTGAATATTTAGAGCTAGATGGATGGTTGATTTTTCTTAGAGATTGCATGGAATCGTGGAATCTATATCTTTTGTATAGGGACATCCAAACCGCACCCCCAGAGAGTGCTGAGAGTGATGCGAAATTTAAAAATCCTAATTTGCAATAGGGGTCGATAGGGTACTTATTTGAAAGTACATTAAAAGAACAACGACCCTAAAATCTTCTACGGCATTCCAATCCGGAGTTATTGTGGTGCAGATCGTTTCACATACATGTTATATTTCAGGAACTCTTAGCAAGCCTGTTTGAAAACACGTGTACAGATTTTGGTCAAAACTCGTCCGAGTTAAGGGGCTGCATACCATTAAAAGGCTTTAAAATGAGCACATTTTCAAAAAATCATATCTTCAGTACTTAGACATTATACTTGCGTGAAAAGTCAATATCTTTACTATGTATTTGAATGCCAAAGAGAGGTGTATGCAGCACCATTTCGATTACATCATCAGATACATAAAGACGGGTATCCAGAATTGCTTGCAAACAATTCAGCGGATAATTAAATTAATTAATTTTGTGTGACCCGCAGAAAACAACAAGATCTATCATAAATTTTTTTAAATGTGATGTAGATATCAGCATTTATCCTGCGTACTCTTTTTATCGACCTTAAAGAAGTGGTCGTAAAAACAACTAGATCGAATTATAAAAAACCGCTCAGATAAAGACTAGATCTTGTTTTGTTTAAATGATTCTTAAGTAGGGTATTTATATTATTTTTATCGAAACATTTTTTTTTAGTGTTATCCCGCCGGTTTCAAAACTTGTGAAATCTTAGTTCTCAAATTCAAATCATCATTTCAAAGGATTGCACGTAATTTTTGAATTTTAAGGTCGTATCTTCTCTAAACAGTCTTAAAGCTAAAAATTTTCATAGAACATTTATATTTTAGACGTTCCGATTGCTGCAATAAGCTGGGATGAATTTCTTGCTGTCGTAACTAATTTAAAATTGATTTATGAATACAACGAACCTTCATAATTTTATTAAAACGGTCAAAATATTTTATTAAATTATTATTAAATTATTAACGGTCTTAAATTTGAAACTACTTAATAATAATGCGCCCTTAAAAGTTCGTTCAATCAATCACAAAACATTTTTAGAGCTAGCTATATTTCATTAAATAATGAAGGTGTATCTTAATATACCCGTTCTTTTGCACTTTTTAAACTTCTTGTGTACTAAATTTTCTTTTTTGAAGAGCTTTATATGTTTTTCAATAATTAAGCGAAATTTGTTTGTTCCTTGCAATTTTTTTTAGAGATCCTCAAACCAAACAAACTTGTGAACAGGCTTGTTGAATTGCGCCCTTTCTCGAAACCCTTGGTCCCAGTTGAGTGCGCAATGTTGCAATAATTAAAATTTAAAGCGGCTGACATTGTTTTCCAACATCCAGCGGGATAACTTTTTCCCCTAAACATAAAGTGTAAAGGCGAAAGAATAGAAACTGTTCAATTATTAATCGGGCGGGGTCCAAGGAAGCAACTTTCGTCGTACGCAGCGGTGCACGATAGCTGTCACCCCTTGACATTAATTTGTTTCTCGTGAATTTTTGAATAATTGGGGGAGCAACTTGAGCACTCCTGAGCCTCTCGTAATGGCCAACAAAAACTCCAATTATAAATTAAAATGCTATTCCTGCATCCGCGAAGGCGTATAAATTAATTAAACTTACTATTAAAATAAGACAAACTTTTGCGGCGGTCGGTCGACCGGTGGCATAGTATGGTAGCACTGAAACCCGTTCAAATCTCACTAGCTTCACCTTAAATAGGTGTGCTGTGCACTTAATTAAATTTCGTCAAAGGGGGACTACTTAACCAGCATATGACTGGGTAAACTTTTCATAAATGTTAAGCCGTAGAAGCGTGTGTTATGCTCATGTAAATCGTAACTTTTGATTTCTACACTTAACACACGAACCCTGTGCCCGGTTTCAGGAGACATTTAACAAGGTTTTGGAAGTTTAATTCAACGCAATAATTCATTTGGCGGCGATAAAGGTATAATTACAAAATTATCTTGCCGTTCCTTGTACATGTATCGCATCGTAAAAATTTTATAACTGCTCTAATTAGTTATTAATGACACGCACTAACTTTATTTTAAATTCTTCTGATGTTGCACCCGTGTTTAGTCGTGCCAGATAAAATTTATTGTTTTTATTTTTAGTAATTACATGCAAATCAAAATGATCATTCCATAAATAAATGTCACTTTTCAGACTTTATCTTGAAAATGTTGTTGAAATGGCGTCATTCAGATGTTTTAAGGTTTTTATAGGAGCTGGTTTTAGTATGGGATTAATTTCTTTTAATTAAAAAAATATAATTTACCATTTTCATACATCTGCAAAATAAAACTACACAAAGGTTGTTACCTGGTGGGTATAGTTTCTTTTTATTTGGTATAAACAAAAACAAATGAGTTTCAAAGCGATCACAGGAGTAAATTGATATTTTCGAAAACAATTATCTTTCTCAACGTTTCGCAAATCGGGGTAACCTGGATCAAGAACCATATAGCTGAATCGAACATTAAAATTGCCTTGAGATTAAGGGCATTCTTACTCCCGTTTAACTAAAAATTTCTTACGGCTCAATTCTGAGAACTGGGAAACTAGAAATTGGCGAAATTCTTGCGAAACTAATAAAACCAATAATATTTTAATAAGAATTTTTTAATCATAATATAATAAAAAAATATTTTTTGGCGTGACATTTTGATTTTAGGGATACGAAAAGAATAAGTTTAATTTTAATCATAGTGGCTATCAAAAAGTTTTTACTTTCAACTTTGCCCCTTATACAGTTTTCCATATAAATTTCTAAAGTTTAAAGTGATTCTCCGAAATTGAAAAGTTTATAAAAATTAGTATAAAACGTCGGGGTCGTTAATTTAAAATATGTATGTTATTGAAACTATAGAATTCAAGATGATGAATTCATTCCAGCCAAGCTAACTCAACAATATTGGTGAATTTAAATGATATATCGTGTTGTCCTTTTTTTTTAAACCGTCTAAATGGAAAGAAACATATCATACGTCTTATTACAACTCTGAAACCATGATTGCAAAACCTGTTTAAAGAAAATTACATAGGTTTACTTGGAAGCATCAAACTTATTTATTCTTAAGTGAGCATCATTTTTGCTTGGATTTATTTTGAAATTTAATCCGACAAGAATTAAATTAATAGTCCTGATTGTTATCGTTTAATCTCAATGAAAATATGGGAAGGAAAAACGCATTATCAGCTACAGTATAAATAAAATAAATCCAGCTTTCGATAAAGCCTTGTGAGTGTTCACCCTTAGGTGCTTGCTCACGGAACCTTGAAAGTAAATAGGTATAGCGGATAGCTTAAAGCCCAATCTCATTCCCGATAAATATATATATTTACAGTGCACACAGGCACATATCGACTTATAATCGAAATATTTGCATGTGTAGTGGCAAGTAGCCCTCCTGCAAGATAAGGAAGTGTGACTATTTGATTAAGGAATCGACTTGTCTGACTTAATAGCACATTCATCGCTTTCTATTAAACGAACGAGTTAATGACGTCGATTAAGTGTACAAGAACAGACCCCGGGTCGTAAAAGCCTCCTCCTGCTTTACGTAGAGAGTATAAGAGTAGACGCTTCTGGCGTATTAACGATACCTCGCCGCCTTCCCATTGGGACCGCGTTAATCGAGTGCCACTCAAACAAATAATACGCAAGCAGCTCCCAGACTTGTATGCAATGATTATAAACTCACAAGGTATTTACGCCTAGATTAGATTAGGCCATTGCTTATGCTCGTTTTATTGTTATTATTAGCAAACAGGTAGTAGCTATTCGAGTTTATGGCCCAGTTGTACATGGACGCCCGATTCAGCTGTTGTGTGGCATGGCGATGGTATGCTGTTGACATTAACCGGCCAATGTTTTTGTGAACCGATTCAACACCTCTGAATTAAGCATTAGACCTACGCAGGAGTCAATTTTGATTAACGAACCGGACGAATTGTACGAAAATTTAATCGCTTTTGGCCTATCATTATTATGGCGGTAAGAAAATATAGTTTGTTATCGCTTATTCATTTAAAATTCACATTTTACAACCTAACTAACTTCTATGGAGAGTTCATTAATGTTAATCGAAAAGATCTAGTTGGTAGTCGATTATATGTATGTTGAGGGACTCACAAGTGGTTCGTTAAAGAATAACAAATTAACAATTGGGTTGATTTTGAAGAAATGAGGGGTGGTGATAAGCTAAGACTATAAATTTCTTATTGATATACATTTTATTGATAAATTTACTTATAACGATCATTCTTTGATATACAGTACAGGTGCGCTAGTTAAAAACGCTGTGATGCTATAAAATAAACACTGTTCAGTATTTTTCAAAGTTTGTTCATTTATTGAAAGTGAGTTATCCTTCCGAATAGTTATGGAATACGATTTAATTTAAATGGCTGGCTTAGCAGTGGCTCATCCTGTCAACCCAATTCTACAGAACATTTTCGATGGTTTGGGGCCCTATTTCACAAGTAGCTCATTCAATACTATGCTTGCTTAAGTGCCTGAATCATTTCTGGATGGTCAGCATAATATCAATCTTTAACGCAAAGGTGCATACACAAAAAATCGATTGTTGCACGACTTGTGTGCCACGTAGCGTCATCCTAATGGAATCAAATTTTGCAAAATCGACGTCAATTTCGTGCTGCTCTAAAACTTAAACAGAGAAGCGATAACGAAACGAGTGGTAATTTTGCTTCAATTCCTGAGTCAGTTGAACCATGTAAGGGTCTTCATGCAGAATTCTCCTCAGGCTAGTGCGACTAATGTTCAGTTACTGAGATCTATGACAAGTTCTCAGATTCACTCTTTCGGCAACAGTAGCAATATTATCGACTGAACGTGCATAATAAACCCGAGGATAACTTGTTCTATCAATTAGCATGCCAATCTCACGAACTTTCGTCATAAACTTGCATACAACAGGCGCGGTTGGTGCTTTATTTCGATCGAAATTTCTTTTCAAAGGCGACACAGCACTCACTTTGGAAGTACGTTTTCAATACTTCGCAACGTTGTGCAAGCGTGAATCTATTCATTTCGTAACGCGGAGATATGATTATGTGATTCTGTCAAATTTTTGAGCCCGAAAGAGCTGTCTGTGTCAAAATAACATGTACTTTGAAAAGAAACCAACAGATGGCACACACTGCGAAAAATATATAACATGACATACAGGTTAAAATCAATCACTGTATTCTATTCTCTAAAACTAAAAAGAAAGATAGCAAAGCTTTCATGAATCAGTGTATATCTGGTAGCATAATAAAGCGATGAAAATCCGTAAAAAAATATAATGTCCACTATTTCTCCATTTGAAGCTGATGTGCATTGTGTGAGAGTCCGAAGGGCTCAACCCTTCAAAAAATGAACAAACGCCGCTTACGTAAGCGAAGTATTTTCGCAGGCCATAAAACTAAAATCAATTTGCCACCGATGAACGCGAGGCTTCGCGATTTGTGTTGTATTTGGTACATGTGTACTTTGGAATTGTCGCAGAGTCGTCGAAATAGATTTTATGCGAATATTTACGTCTCTGCAATATTATGTAAAATAGGTGGAATTTTTCGCATATGCTCGTTCCCATGAAATCTTCCCAAAATGCTGAAACGCCAATTTCTTTTGCACTTTAAAAGGAAAAAAACTACTCCCTGCTGAATGTATGGATCGAGGGGGGACGCCACTATCCACGAACTGTTCGCTATCCCTGCGGGCGGTTGGGAGCGCTCATGTCCTTCAGCCCTATTCATTCATTGCGACCCATCAAGAAAACTTTTTGTTTCTAGTTAAAAACTTTGTTGGCAGTAACACACACAACTTTCTTTCAAGGCATCGAAACACTAAGAAAAGATTACGGCGCTACTGCAAAGAATAACGTTCAGAAGACCCAACGTGCACTGTGTCTTCGGACTCTGTTTTTAAAGGTAACGAGGCGTATCTCAAAATTGAATTCCTCACTCAGATGCTTTTCATATTTTGCGCATTTTAGAGCGTTAGTCATGTGAAAAGTTGTCTCAATATTTATAAAGTTTTAGTCAGCACTACTTTACTTGCAATAAAAACGTGTTAGCTAATCTTTGATATTATCGTTTTTTACTACATTATTACGCTAGATGATTTAATAGAAGAATATGTATAACATATATCTCTTATTAACACTATTAACAGATGTAATTCCCAAACTGAAGTACACACATATTGGCAATAAATATAAATCTTAATAATATAAAAAGCCTTACTTTTTTGCTTCCGCACTTCTTAAAATTTACGACATTTACTAAAACATATGTTTAATTGTCCAAATGAAGTAAAATTTTGGTAAATGTACTTTTCTTTTGTTATGTATTTTGGAAATTGAGAATTTTCTCTCTTTAATTAATTATCTAGTATGCAGATATGTTCGGAAAACTTACTATGTTTAAACATATTTATTTAATTTTAAATCTGTTCTTAATGAAACCTTTTTATTGCCTATTTTTTTAGTTTATTTAAGCTTGCATATGTTCAAAGCTCATTAAATCCATATAAAAGGTACTTTCTTTTTCTACTCTAAATAGTTTAAAGAAATTAATAAAGCAGCTGTTCTTTAAAATAGCAGTGGTAACAAACAAAACTGCTAATTATGTTAAAATTATGCTTCGGGTCGTTATCTTACATAAAGAAAGACCCATCGAGATGGCATGTCTTCTTCGGCGTGTGGTAGCATAATATTTTGTAGAATGTTAACGTAAATATCGGCGGTCATATTCTCCTGAATCCAGGACATGGGACCAACTCCGAACCAGGAAAAATAGTCCCAGACCATTACATTACATCCACCATATTTAATTGTCTTCGTTGTATACTCTGGAAGGAACTATGACGTGGAGGTTTTCGAACTCGAAAAACAGAACCTTTAGGGTCAAATAGAACCACTTTGTACTCGTCAATACATAAAACATTATCCCATTTCGACAGAGGCTCTTTGTAAAAACTATCACTATCCTTCGCTATTTGGAGTTAAGTTTAGATTTTTTGTGACGTTTTCTAACCGTCGAAGTGCTAATAGGCAGATTCAGTTCCTGCTTACGTCCTCTTGTTTCTGGAAAAATTGTCCATTTGTTGGCGTTGGCGATCATGTTAGCTGAAAAGGACAAGTTTTCCTGAATTTCTTTGTAAGTTTTTCCCAATTTAATGAATGAATATATTCAGATTGATTTTTCATTTTTCTTCTAAATAAAATTTTCTCTCCATTCCATTTCAGAACTTTAACTAACCATTTAAATGTATAATCTTATGTTGAAATATCTAAAAATTGTACTCCTTTAACTTTGAATTTTAAAAATAAAGTATACTCCATTAAGCTTGATAAAATTCCTGGAAGAACTCAACCGCTGTTATTTGTCTACCATTTATTGGGGTTTTTGCAAACAAATATGAATATTTCGGTGGTGCCAATAAATAAAAAGAATACGTACTTAATGTTGTTATCAGACAATATAGAGCGCTGGGATTGTAAAGCGGAAACAAAGAAAAACCGACTTTGAAATGAACTCTTGTTATCACAATTTTTTTAAAAATGTTGGTATATCATTTATAATTGAAAATTAAAGAGCAACTCTGAACGAATGTGGTTAATGCTGTGTTGTAATAGCTGCGTTTTTTTCAATCGGATCAGGATCTGGATCAATGTCTTAACATTGACATACAACAACAACTCGTGATCCACACTTTCATTTGGATTAGAATCAATGATCCGCAAGAAGTGGTTACAAAAAATTCTACGAGATGTGCTAGTGTCGGATGAATAGTTTGGAAATTTCTAACAGAGTCGCTGCTGTAGTTTTTCTTGTCTGAAATGATGGCAGCAATGAAATTTGTAGTCGATTGGTCCTGAGCATACAAAGAAAAAGTAATTTATAGTAACAAAATAAATCAAATCGTTTTTCTGATTATGGGATTTAATAAACAACAAAACTTTGAAGGCTATTTTTGAGTTTTCTTTGACGAAATCTGTCGTCTAATCCCCAATTCTTATTAGATTAGCAAAAACAGGAATTCCAGCTCCTCAAACCCAAAATCGTGATCCCGGTGATTAATCTGAATCGTTTTTTTCATTTGATCCTGATCCAGAGCCAGATCCAGATGAAAAAAACCCAGCTAATATCTCAGTAAATGTACATAAAATCCGAATATTAGTTTTGTTGTTTCGAGAAAACTTTAAAGTATGCGCATATTTTGTGTAAAAAGTGGTTCCGCGCTTCAAATGATTTAAATAGACTCTAACTAACTTAGTTTCCAATTAAAATTTCCATAGTATATTCTTGAAAATCGGGTTTTCATATTTTTCATCAACAGTCGAATGTTCTTTAATCGACGATATACACTGCGCAAATTAAAAAAAACAGGATCCTTTTTCTCGTGGTAAGATCAAGCTTTTGTCTTGCATTTACAGATAAATTAAATGAAGTTTCGGAATATGTTCTTTAATTCGACGTTTATTACACATTATTTTTCTATGGAGGTTTTTGCAATTTTTGCAATTTAAAAAGTGGCCCCCTTTAGGTGGACGTATTTTTTGCAGGGGGTTGATAGGGGAAAGTTCCAGCGTGCTATTCCTAAACTAAAGGGATGTATCTCGAAACGAGTTTTTGGTTTATTTTTCTTTAGAGTGTACTATTTAAAAAACGCCAATTTTGCAGCTCTGAGTAAGTGTCCCGCTTTTTAATTTGCGCAGTCTATTTTGGAACCAGGAAATTATTCACAAAAGTTGATAATTGTTAATATAAAAGTTATTTGAAGTAAAAGAATATTATATCCCTTTCTGACAACGGGGATGAGTGGGCTGACGTAGACTTTCGAAAAGGAAAAGTGTCATATACATAACATAAAGATATTTATAATCTACTATATATAATAATCCGCCATTATAACAAAACTGTTAAATAATAAAATTTATTATTTTTATGATATCAACAATTTTCTTTAAATTAAACACGTTCACTCAGCTTCAACCCTTTAAAGATCGTCTTGTAACGTGATAGTAAATAAAAGGGTACTTTATCTGATATCAAAATTCTTACTATTCTACAAAATTGTATTCCTTTAAGCAATAATTCTTTTAAAAGTATATAAAAAGATTTAACATTAAGCAGATCCTGATTAACTTCAAATGCGTTAGAGTTGTTAACAGGCCATTTAAGATATTATAGACTACAAACGGATTAAATAGACTCCAGGAAATTTCTCTCATGTGCTTTAGAAAGTAATCCTTAATCCTGTCATCTGTTGTTACTTCAGAAATATCCTTTTGAGAATGTTTCCTTTTAACAATGAACAGTTTATTGTACCAGCCAGAACCCTCTTCTTATTTATCTCCTTCATTGAACCAGACAATCTTTTCTTATGTTTTCAGAACCAGACACTTTTAATGGATTGACCTTTAATGAACCTTAACGTTGGAAAGAAAAGTTGAGTTCAGAGTTCCAAAAATGCAAGAGAACAATATTTCATCGACGCCGGCTGCGAATGGTATCGACCAAGCGCAGTTCGAAGCTGACAAAAGGGCTGTCTACAAGTAAGTTCCTTCACGATTTTAAGACTATAAATAATTACCCTGCAATATCATGCTCGTTGAGAAATTCTGCATACTCGAACAATGTAAATGCGACGCGGCGGTTTTTTGCCGGGTTCAAATTAATAAATAAACGAATCGAGCACATACTCGTTAAGTCTAGAGTCTAGTATGCAATAAGAGGCTGAAATATTTAAAGATAGTGGGATGAGATGTGTTGAACCGCACGCTCGGGATATGCATGATATTATGATATCCATGCTCATATCCTGTTTAATGTCCCGAGGAACCAATGAGACCATAAGAATGCATAATGGGACCGTCTCAATAAGTTATGCACTTGGAGTTATCGTTCCTCACGAAATAACTTCCCAGCTGCAGGGCTCTATACTATCGTCGTTTTGTTATTAAAATAAAATGTGCACTTGTTGCAGACACCCGCTCTTCTCACTTTTGGCGCTGCTACTTGAAAAATGCGAGCAAGCTACCCAAGGCTACATCCCATCCTCAAATTCGTCAGCGTCGAGTCCCAATGGAACCAACAACAGCAGTAGCGAAGGTGACAGCTTTTCCAGGGATATTCAGGTAGGATGCATCCTCGTTTTTCTTTAAACAGCTTCTTGTAGTCTCGAATATCGTTTTTTTCCAGGCATTTGTTCAACTGTTAGAGAAGGAAAAGCGTCCGCTTTTAACAAACAATGCCGAACTAGATGGTCTGGTAAGCGATTTTTAAAAAATTAAATGATGAAGCGATGGTTACTGTTCCATACAGAAATCGGGACATGAACACAAACATAAACGTAAACCTGTCTATTATACTTTTCTCAAACTGCAAATTCTGTAATGAACACCCAAAATTTGAAAAAATGGAAAATCTGAAGAACCTCTTCCAATCGTCATCTTAATACTTACTACAACTAGTGAACCAAAACATTGCTCAAAATCCACATATTACCAGTCCTTTTTTTTATTTTAACTTAGAATATTAGTACGAATAGTTAGGCATCAGACCATAAAGTAATATGATCCATAACTAAAAATTTCTCAACTTCTAGAAGTTCTAAGCGCCTTAGACTTTGTTGTTTTATATCGCATGTTGCATAGGGTATGTTTCATATTTTGATCAATATCTTTTAATAGTTTTGGTCGGTGGTGAGTCTGACCTAGAGAAGCCAACTCTAAAAATTTAATTTGCGGGAAACTTATGATTACAATGCGGGACACTGGCACCTATTTATATTCAGTAGTATTTCATTTTTTTGTTGCTGCTTTATTTTTGTACATTAAAATATTACAAATTGTTACAAATGAAACGTATTTTTGTCAATTACTTAATCACATGTTTTTATCGTAGCCTCTAGCTCAATAAACTTAATTGAACATTACAAAATAAACTCTTCTAAACATAACTCTGATCCTTTTCATAGAACTTTTTTAATGTTATTGCTTTAGGTGGTAACTGAAGATAAAGAAAAAACTTAAAACCAACATGATCCCGGAATTTTACAAAATGGTGGTCAAAATATTGAAGACAGAGGATACTTTCAGCTTTCCAATGACGATAGTAGGCATTCAATAGCTAATATTTTGCTCTTTCGATTACACTTTAATAATGTTTGAATTTTACGACGGTTAAAGCGTGACGTCACTTAAACTGTAATTCAAAGGAAAATATTTTATTACTTTAAGACCTACAAATCGATTGACGCGGGTTGGTGCAATAATTCAAATGGGAAGGTATTCTCTCATCGACCATTAATATAGGGTATAAACTTTAGCTGCCACAAAGCGCCACAAATGCACATTTAACTCACGTTGACATAAGTATATATGTATGTACATTGCAATGGTATCGAGATTGTACTTTATTCGGCTATTGCTCTAGAAATAATTATTGATTTTGATGTGGTTTTTTTCATTGCATAGCGTATTCATCAGGATTTAAAATATGATGCTTTTAGTTTCGAATTTTAAAAGCGAGCAATTACCATATCTACTACTGTATTACAACTTAACTCTTTGTCTCGGCCGTAAATAATAACATGCGGAGAAGAGTTTTGTTTTTAAAAGCATTCTCTGAATTGTCGGGACAATTATCGCACAATGCCTCATGTTGGACGTCTATTAGTCGGGGTGCCAGAGGTTTTCATTTCGTTGTTGGACGGAATTTGATGAAAAATGGTAGAAAGGGAAGGTCATTGCCCGTACAGTGACCCATTAAAAAAGTTAGAATGAGCGAGGTCGGGAAGGTACTTTGTTATTGCAAAATAACTTTGATAACCCGTTATTTTTCAGTTTTCTTGGAATAACTCGAAAACGAAGCGTTTCAGCGAAAAATATTGAATACAAAAGTTGTTCAGCTGATGATTTTACGTAGGAATACGGTTTTTTGATTAATTAAAAAATTGTTTTTCCGACCGAAAACCAGCAGAAAAGTAACAAAAATGCAAAAACAATAAGCATTAAAAAATAAAGGAAAAAAACGATTTCCATCGTTGATATTTGGGTTATTGATAGGTATTGGTATTGTTAACCAAATGCACCCGGTCCGGTTTTTCAAAAACAATATGGCGACCTATTGCAACATTGTTAAGTTAAAACTTTGGAACGCTGTAAATTCTGCATGAACAAACGGATCTTGATGAAACAAATTGGAATCGGTAGGTATTGTTGTAAAATTCTGAAATTTGGCACACTCAAAGATGCCGTTAATACCTACCGATTCCAATTTGTTTCATCAAGATCCGTTTGTTCATGCAGAATTTACAGCGTTCCAAAGTTTTAACTTAACAATGTTGCAATAGGTCGCCATATTGTTTTTGAAAAACCGGACCGGGTGCATTTGGTTAACAATACCAATACCTATCAATAACCCAAATATCAACGATGGAAATCGTTTTTTTCCTTTATTTTTTAATGCTTATTGTTTTTGCATTTTTGTTACTTTTCTGCTGGTTTTCGGTCGGAAAAACAATTTTTTAATTAATCAAAAAACCGTATTCCTACGTAAAATCATCAGCTGAACAACTTTTGTATTCAATATTTTTCGCTGAAACGCTTCGTTTTCGAGTTATTCCAAGAAAACTGAAAAATAACGGGTTATCAAAGTTATTTTGCAATAACAAAGTACCTTCCCGACCTCGCTCATTCTAACTTTTTTAATGGGTCACTGTACGGGCAATGACCTTCCCTTTCTGCCATTTTTCATCAAATTCCGTCCAACAACGAAATAACCCATTTTTTGAACCTCTGGCACCCCGACTATATAAAGTAGGCCCAAAAACGGAACGCCCGGCTCAGGTTGACGGGACGGTTGGCAAGTCTAGTCGATGTTGCTCAAAGCCTTAAGGCTTAATTGCAATATCAAAAAGTTGAATGAGAAAAGTTGTGTCGAAAATTTGTCTCTATATATATATGAACATTCGATAAATATAAATAAACATAAAGTAAATATTACCAATAATCTTTCTATGTAACTAAGTGTTTTAGCTTATACCAATCGATTGTATTGTATGAAGTATTCCTCATCAACGTTTGTGAGAAAAATATTTTAAATTTTATATTCTTTTAAGATATATAGTAGTATTTTTCAAAGTACTCTCCGATATGTATTCTTGCTTATCGGGTGCAAGTATCGCAATAAAATCTAGTTTCTCGTCTTCTTCCCTTGGAAGCTTTCGATCTGAGCATACTATACAATCTTTTCTAGTCCCACTGGGAATGATGAAGGTAAGTTTCCCATCTCATAAAAACAAGACTGAGTTTACATACGATGAGCACAAAAGTGGCAAAAGATAACACTAACTAGATAACAAATTCACAGAAAGGATCTGGCACAATACTTAACGCGTTAATTGTAATAACAGTGATAAAAATAATAAAATGACTTTGGCCGCCATATACGCACATACAATAATTTAATTTCTTTGGTATATTGTTAGTTTGGGTTCTTACGGTGCTAATGCAACTTGCTAGGTGCAGCGCTTGGGACCGGTACTCCTTGAATTGCATTAGATGAAACCACTTAAAACTTGCGACGTAATCTAAGGAGGTTAAAGCTTAAAAGGAATTCACCTCTTTGCACGTAATCCAAATGAATATTGTTTATAAGCTCAAATATTGCGCTTGCAATTGTAGTTGGCGTCATAAGATGTATTCTTATGCAACGATACAAGAGTAACAAAAACGGTCAAGTGCAAGTTGACTCACGCGAATTTCTGGAAATCTAAAAATATTTTTCTATCCCAAGAAACGAGACCTTTTAAAATGATATCCCACATGATATATATAATTTGAAAAAAAAAAACATTTCTCCGCATACCTAATTTGCACTAGTACAAAATATGTTGGTTTATAAGATGTATTACTATGCAAAATTTCAAGATTCTAAGTCACATGGTTTCTGAGAAAATCGGCTGAGAGTCAGGCAGACATACGAGTAATCTTATAAGGGTTCCGTTTTTCGTCTTTTGGTGGTATGAACCCCTAAAAATGATAGCCTTTGCAACGTAAGATTTTAATCCCCTAGGATGCATTTTAAAAATTAGCCAGCAACGAATATAGATTATTTACAATATGCGTCCTACGATTTTGATATTGATATCGATATCGACTCAAAATATAAGTATTTTAATATATTTTTTAGAAACCTCTCTTACTCTTTTCAAGTTGGGAGATATGATTAATTGATTGCGTGAATTTCATACAATATAAATTAAAGTGAAAATCCATATTTTGGCTATTACAAAAATGTGGATAGTAAAGTAAACTTGTAGGAGTTTTAAACGCAAGAAAATCTGAATCCTAAACTGTAGCTACAAAATATAAGCTATTTGTTCAAGCTATATTGGGGGAACAAACTTTTCATAAGCTAACAAATCATCCTTCAGTTGAGCAATTATTGTTTTCGTTGTCGGCGTTCATTCCTAAAGGTCGTATGAGTCATTAACTCTATCTTTCGTTCAAAAACTTAACAGTAAGCACTAACTACAATCTGAATCGCAGTAATTATAGTAAAAATATTAAACGATATTTTAAAAAACCGATATGGAACACTAATCTTCTCAAGGTATTTTTACATTTGATAAATGTTTTTAACTTGTGGTATTTTAGATGATAAAAGCACTTCAAGTCTTAAGGATACACTTATTAGAATTAGAAAAGGTAATTGATTATTTTACAATAATACTCTTATAAACTAGAATATTTAAAAATTATATTGTCCTTTTAGGTTCAGGAGTTATGCAGAGATTTCTGTACAAGGTACATTGCCTGCTTACGTGGTAAAATGCAATCAGAAAACTTACTAAGATCTGATTACCCACTAGAGAACAACAATAATTTATCCAATTCTAACAGTCCTATTAATAGTCCTGAACAAGTAAATTATCATAAAACTCTTGAAGAGTTGTGTAAATGAATTTTGCATAATTACAGGAACAGGTAACAAGCCAGTCGACAAACTTTTACGCGAACAGTGAATACCTTCCTCCATCTGAAAACGCTGACTACAGCAGTATTCCAGGTAAGACGATTCATTTGGTTCTATTAATATCCTACAAAAGAGACTTACAGGTGCTTTTAACTTACCAACAACTAACTCGATAAGCGAGCCTAACTACAATAACAATTCGAATGACATAAGCAGCAACGGGAGCAGCATCCCGATGGGTGGTCTGCCTCCCCAGCATCCGGCGACGACGATTGCTGCAGCCCATCAATCATCAGTTCCAACAACGCCGCCAGCAAACACAATGAACTCTTCGCAAATTTTAGGATCCACTCCCTTAAGCCAAATCGGATGTCCTCCGCTGTCGCTGGACCAATACTCAGGTTCGTCTCCTTTCTTCTTTGCTGACATAGTATCCGAGAGGAGCTATAAATTTTATATTTTTACATAACGCAGGACAACTATCTCCATGTGGAAGCTCTGACGACATCGATTCCGAGTTAGATTCAAATAACGACGATCTAAGTTCCAATTTTTCAAATAACTCCGGCTCCAAGCGGCAGAAGCGTGGAATTTTGCCAAAGCAAGCAACGAGCGTAATGAGAGCGTGGCTATTTCAACATTTGGTCGTGAGTAGATGAATTATTTGTGATTTATGCAGACATTAAGCCGTTTTATTAGTCCATAAGTAGTTATATGTATAAGTAAAACTTTGAGGAGGAGCCGATTGCTGATGCTGTTTGTTTAATGTTGTTCAATTGCTCTGCTTTTCAGCACCCGTACCCGACGGAAGATGAGAAGCGTGCCATTGCAGCACAGACTAATCTTACGCTTTTGCAGGTATGTGTAATTTTTGCTGTTGTTTATAAATATTAAAGAAAAAGGATAAAACATATATTTTTTGGTTTTGTAATCGGAATGTAAACTGGAAGAAAAAACAAGATGATTTTATACAAATAAGATTTACTTGTATGACGCATACATCTCGTGCAAATATTTCACAGAGGCAATTTGCGTAATTTACGTTTTGTGTTTTTGAACTGTTATCAAACATTTGTTCATCATATTTCCAGTATCCAGTTTGTTTGTTTATTCCGTCAGCGTATAATCTACTCATTATTTTTTTCATTCAGAAAGTCCCATGTCTAATTTTGTCGAACACATAAAGGAAAATATTAATGCAACTTGAAAACGTACTAATTTTATTTAAAAAGTAATAGTAACTTATTTAGAAGAAGTATCACTTATTCTTTCTTAATCATTGGTTTTACCATAGACTGAGTTCTTTAACAATTTTACTTACTTGACAAGGCTCCCGCATATTTACCTTCAAACTAAAGATCTTGTTGTTGATGAAGAGTCTATTCTGCGACATTTGTCCGTTCTACCTGATTGCTTTACGAAGTAAAATAAAAAAAAATATATCAAACAACACCTTTAGTAATCTACATAATCGCCATTATTATCAACAACATCTTGCTACTTTCTTGGCAACTTCCTATAAAATTCTTCGGATTTAGAATCAAAAAACTCTTGTATTACTGTTTGTACTCATCAAATATTCAGATTCAAATGGTTTTGCAATTCAATGAAAGATATGATAGTCAGTAGGTGCGAAATTCGGAGAATATGGAGGATGAGGTAAGACTTCCCATCCCAAGTCCAATAATTTTTGTTTTGAGTGGAGAAAGCTGTGTGACGTGTAGCGTTATCATGATAGTAAATGACATATTTACGACTGCATAAGACCGGACGATTAATTTTCCGTTTAGTTTTTTGCAAATAGTTTAGTACAAATTAGCACTGATCGTGTCACCCATTTCTTCAATTTTTGTTATAAAACTAAGTGCATGCATCGGTCTTCTACCATAGTCCTGCCTACAGAAAACGGCTCTGATAATTGTTATTTACTGATTTGAACTTGTACACACATCTTATAATTTGTATTTGTCATCCGGCTATTTTGCATCTTCCCGAAAGAATTTGGTGATTATCCTTTTATATAAGAGAGGCTGCAAAAACGACATTTATAATTATTGCCCAGTTGCTAATCTGTGCCACATTGCTAAAATTTTCAAACCTTTTCTCGGCTCTTTTCATGCATGGTTTTACAAAGGGCAAGTTCACTAAAATTACTTGTTGAAATTGTTGAGTTAATGTCTTCGTGCCGTCGAATCAGGTTTGAAGATAGACTGTCAAAATCATTCTCTACACAAATTTGCTATTCCAAATCGTTGTTAAGTGGCTGTCTTCTTATTTGTCTAGTCGCACACAAAAAATTTTATTTCTTGGAGCTCGATCTTCCAAAATAGGTGCTTCTTCAGGAGTACCTCAGGGAAGCATACTTGGCCCACTTCTTTTCATTGTGTATATATATGACATTTCAATGCTCTGATCGACTTCCAAGATTCTTTGCTACTTCGCAAGTAAACGATGCTAAGTTATTTCGTATTGTTTCCAGTGAAAATTACAGTGCTATGTTACATTCTGACTTAGCCGTTTTTTTATAAATGGTACTTCATCAACTTTTTGC
Source organism: Dysmachus trigonus (assembly GCA_949715965.1). NCBI lineage: Eukaryota > Metazoa > Arthropoda > Insecta > Diptera > Asilidae > Dysmachus > Dysmachus trigonus. The sequence continues at coordinate 51,325,538 of OX454322.1, forward strand.
CCCTGAATGTCGATAAGTGCACAGTGCTGTCTTTTTCAAGAAAACGATCTTTTCTCTTATTTACCTACACTCTAGGCTAGGCGGAACCTCTTTATCCAGGCTTAAGAAAACTAAAGATTTGAGTGTTATAATGCATTCTGCACTTTCTTTTGATAACCATACTGACTCGATGACCCTACAAAACTATAGACATTCGTCTAATAAACTACCGATCCGTGCCAGTTTTGTGATTTCTAGATGTTCCCGTGGCAATCACAGTACTAAATAAATAGTAATATAAACCACCCGAAGGTATTAAACACAAACGTACACTTGTTACATGCTAAAAGTGCATCAAATAAACGCAAAAATTTGTATTTTTTGTCCATCTAAGGAACGCGAAATGACAAATTACTGCAACGAGGCTATTTTTAACAATCTTTAGCATTTTTCGGGTAGAAATTATTGCATTCTTGATAAAATAGAAATGAGAAAATATGTATATACTTTCAGGATATCCATTTAAGTTTGCGTTAATCGCTAAACATTCTCTGATATCATTTGTTAATCAGTACACCAATTTCATTGTTTTGCGATTAAAATCAGAACAAAAAATTCAGTTTCAATTGCTCTCCGAAATTTTATCGAAGTATTTGCAGCGAAACTTCAACGATTTATTTACTGCAGTGCGAGGACGATTTTTATCGTTACCGCCAGTTATATGATATGGAATTAACACTATTTTATTTTCTTAATGTTTTTAAAATAAAAAAACCTGTAAAAAAATCATTTCGATCATCATTTGTATTAAATCTCAGTCAATTAAGACAATAATGTTTTCACGGCACGGACTTCTCCACGAAATCATAAAGCAAATAACAACGCAACAAATTGGAGACAATTTTTGAAAAATATTCTTACTAATAATTTAATTTAATTGTTGAAAAACTATCGAAAACTTTGACCAACGTGTTAAAAAGACAAATTCTATATGTAAAAAAATATCATAATTCAAAAATAGTTAATTATATTTTAAGTCATATTATTTTATATATTTTTTAGGTCAACAATTGGTTTATAAATGCCCGAAGAAGAATTCTTCAACCAATGCTGGAACATGCAAGTGACAATGGCGCTTCACAAGGTATTTTACACAATTTTATACAATAAACTTTTCTAAAATACAAATGTTATATGAAAACAGCTCGAAAGAAACCCCAAAGCAATGGTAACAGCCCATCAAAACGTTTTTGGCCGGAAAACTTAGTTTCCCAGAATAATTTGAATCCAGCTATGATCGACCCAAACATCGAAAATATTAGTGCTAATGGAAACAGAGCAGAAGTTGAACGAATACCACCACAGAAACTAGACGAAAATTTCTACAGTTCAGACGAAAGCAACGACAGTTTAGTTATAGACCAGGAATGTTGAATTACCAACACTATTTATGTTGATAATGTATTATTTTAAAATCCAAACCAAATTATCCAAAATCTCAAAAGTAATTCTTTACAATCGAAAGTTTTCCAGAAAAGAAGCATAATTTAGACAAAAAGTTGGCGGTATTTATTAATTGTATCCTAATCTACAATACTAAAAGAAACAGAACTTGAATTCTTAAAAAGAACAGAACTTAAAGAGTCCTGATATCCAAATTATTTTTCGTAAAAAATCTAAAAATATATACACCGGGAGAACCTTTAACTTTGCGTTGAATATTTTAATAAATTAATGATTTATAACATTTAGGAATGAAGCGGCATTTTAAATAAATCATAAAAAGCTGCAGCTCTTCTTCAATCTCTTAACGTTTTTAAGATACCTCGCAGACTGCTTCTAATTAAAGTAACTAAAAATTAACATTAACATTTAAAATCAAATAGAACTTAGGTGCAGTCATCAATGTTCTTCCAAATACTGTTCTTCGATCTCTTTGCTCTTAAAAGTTAACTACTATTTTGCCAAAGTAGACGCAAAGTTAATTCGTTCTTTTCGAAATGGTAAATGCAAACATCCTAACTATCCATTTTCTGTGAAGATATAGTATGAGAAAAAAAAACCAATTACAAATAAAATACGAATACGAACAAATACCAAATTCATGTATATAGAAAGAAAGTGTCCAAGAGACTGCTGAAACATATTCTGGCGATAATTAAGCGCAAAGTGCGTATTTAGTCATAGACGTCATGTTTCTTGAATGTGCCATGAAAGTAAATAATAAGCACTATGCTTCGATTAAATGCGAACTTAAGGAACCTAAGAAATGTAGAGCTGTGCCACAGCGAACTAAACTAGCAACTATTGACGAGGGATAGACTCGTTTGAGGAACTAAGGCGAATCAGTTTACCGATGTATACGTAATACTTACCTCATATTTTTTAATTGTAAAAATTATACATACATATATATATATACACATAAAAGTTGACCGCAATAAATGTATACCAATATTTTAGAATATATTTTTAGTGTAACTGAAAAGTCGTGTTTGGGGCTATTGTCCCGCTGAAATTGTTATGTTCTTTACCATTTTTCTAGTTTATTTTTTATATTTCCGCTCTTAACAGTATTAACGTAAATCCATGTTTGTAAAAAAACAAGTGCAGGAGTATACCCTTAAACACATTTCATATGTATACGTCAAATAACGTTTAGATTTGTTAATAGGAAATTTAATAGTGAGACCTTATGCGGACTCATCTGGGAAATTTACTGATAGCTGTTAGAATTTTATTTGCTGCTGGATTAAAATTAATTTTCTGTCGCTGCTTTAAACTATTGCAAATTTCTTTAATTAAATATTATGTAATTTTTTTCACAACATTGTGAAAGAATTAAAAATTTAAACATTTTCCGAGAAAATCGAATTCCTTAATTAAAGATGCCAAAAGTTAGGTTTATTTTATTAAATTTACCCCGAAATGAGTGGATCATTACAAAAGATACATACTTTTCACATAATCTTGCTTACTTCAGTTTTATTAATTTAAAAATTAAATATGTATGGTATATATTTTAAAATCACATTTCTCTTAATTCTCTCAACATCAAAATAATTTTATTTAAATGCAAAAATCTATCTAAAATAATTAAGTCCTTTGGAAATCTCCAGATTTAAGTTCTTGGTAGTTTTGACTCAATTTTGTGTATTACTTTTTATCTAGCGTGTGAAGATAAAGAAGGTAATTTTTTCTAAATTACCAAGAACAGCAACATCATATCCTTTCAGAGAGTGCCGAATTAATTGTTGTTGTTAAGTTTTACATTGGAATTGAAGTGGTGAAAGTTAATTATCCTCACTTAACCATATTTCAGCATCTTAATTTTCTACCTAACCAACTTTAATAAATGGTGGCATTGAGGTGGCATCGGAAAATTACAATAATTAAAAAAAAAATATTAATAAGAAAGCAAATTCTCCCAGTCCAGTTTGTCCGCGGAGGTCGCTACTTAATACTGAAACAAAATATACGTAAATATATTCCATCCTATTTATAAAATATTCGAACTAACTTAGAGTAAAAGATAAGAGAGCTAATACTTAAGCAATTAATTCTTTTTGTAACGCTTAAACCTCCTGTAAGCTTTCATAGTTAAGGACATCTAGTGTGCATTGAAGAGCTTTCTTTTTAAACCTCTTCAAGGCGCAGTGCAATTGATAAAAATTTGTGAGAATTATAGTTTATGAAACGACAGTGCCGCTTTCGATTAAGCCGTTTATCCAAACTTAAATCAAAATGTCCAGGTACGACGTCACACCAGTGCAATATATTCGAAGAAGGGAAGTGAACGAATCAAAATCAATTATTTATCGCAACTATAAAACGTTTTTCGGATGCCCAAATTTTCCAACTCAGTGCAGAAGCGAAATTTCGTTTGATATCCGTTTTCAATGCATCATGCCTGTGATAGTAGGTTCTTGTGTTAAAAAGTGTTGTAATGCTTCAGTGGCCGTAATGATTCCTATAGCGAGTTGTACGCTAATTTGCCATAATTGTCTCGATCGTTTACCCCTGTACATATGCATGTAAAGTATATATGTACACGTTAGTAATATGTGAAGCAACGATTATTTCCAGTTTTACCATCGATAGAACACTTTGCTTTTTAACTTATTTTTTTCCAGAAATTAGAAATGTAACAAGAAACTTTCAAATAACATAAGTCTTCTAAAGAAAACAATAAAAGAACATGTAAAAACATAATAAATTAATTTCAAAATACACAATTGCGTTTTTATCTTTCTTTAATTTAATATTTTCTCTATCGAAAACCCTCATTCCATAATTTTTTGTTCTACTTTCAGTATAAAAAAAAAGACAAGCTTTTAAACATAGTATCGATTTTAGAATGAGTTAATCACGATGAGTAGTAGGTTACACAAATTAATCGTTACAAGTAACGAAAACTTAATAATGATGTTATTTTTGCTAATTACAGCTCAGATAATTTAATAAGGAAATAATGTAAGCCCAAAAATAATTATTTTTATGTTTCCTAAAAAATATCCCACTCTTTTTTTTTCGAAAATTTATTGTAAGTAAAAAGTGATGGAATTTAGATTAAAAAACATTCAGAGTTGATTGTATTTTGTTGGTTGAGCAGTAATCAACGTCTTAAGATCCCTATTCGCAATCTTCCTTAATTCAATCGCTGCATGCTTTAGCTGAATAGCACAATCGGGGCTCGCGTTTTGAGGCAACACCGTAACTTCTCGGTCAAATATGTTAGCCAGTCCTTCCAGAAGCTCAATAAATCCCAACGATAGTGCAGCTCTCCGAATTCGATTCAATTCCTATAGTAAATATTTCATTTAATAAATAAATCGAACTCCATTTCAGTTTTCACATACTTTATAGAAGTGAGGTGTCTTTTCAGGCAATTTCTTAGCGTGTCGAAGAACTTTTTGAATATCAGACTGAAGGCCTGCCTGTTTAATCCAAACAACGCAATTCTGTGAGTAACTCCTCTTTTCTGATTTGACCTAGAGTTAAAAGTTATTAGCGTTGAAATTTCACAATTTGACTACTACCGGGAAGGAGGGAGTTTCGCCTGGTAGAGCCTCGTCTGTTGTACCGAGCAATCGCAAGTCTCCTAGCCAAGGAACGACATTATTTCCTTAAAAAGTAACAATTTAATTGAGGAATCGAATGTAGCGATTATAATAAAGTACCTGGTGGCAGAATATTAAGCATCAAATTTGATTTTTTCTTGCTGTCGGCATATGAGTAAATGAAGCCGTACCAATTGTCGTTTAGTAAAACTAATGCCGCCATGTTCTCTACCTATAAAAAACACTTTATCAAACCTAAATAACAATATCGGATTGGTAATACCTTTAGAGCACCGTGTAAAAGTACACAGACTGACTCTCTGTTGGCCTCACTTAGCACAGCACTTTTTCCTTCTTCGTCATCGGAATTATTCCCTTCAGTTTTCGCATAAAACGTGCGTATATCATTTTCAAGTTTTTCGTATTCACTTACCGCCGCATCGGTTTTTGCAGGTTTGATTTTGTCCTGCTTTTTAACGCATTTCTCTTGCTCCATTTTCGGCACAATAAGGTGACGACTAATGGAAACAGGAGATCCAATATCCGAAAGGCCCAAAAATCCACAGATTTCGAACCTCCGGGATATAACCCGAATGGCATCTCTGCCGAATTCATCTCTACATTTATGTGGCTGAAAATGAAGAGAATTGTATAAAAACTAATATTTTCATAGATAGTAGTAAATTTTTCATTAAGAGGCGAAATATCGGTTATGTTATTTTTACCAGAAATATGTACTTCGAGCAGATATATGCAATACATATTTTAAAATGATAGTAGTTAATGAAAAACAAATAAAGGGATATTAAATGAAATAAATATATGCATAACGCATTATATTCTTAATAATGCCTAACGTACATATATCAAATTAATATTCTTAAGAATTACACTGGGCTTTTTATTTATTTCCATTTCTTTATTTTTCATGATTATCGCTCACCCTGAAAAGATAGATTTTTTTTAAAGATGTCGAATCCGAAAAGTAAAGTTGAGAGAGCTCGATACATAATTCAAAAGAAAGATTAAATACTTAACTATATACAGGGTGTGTGAAAACTAATAAGTCACTATTTTTTAACAAATGAAGAGACCGGGAAAATGTAAATGTCCAAATCTATTTAATACAAACCATTAATTTAAAAATATAGTGAAGAACATTAGTTATTATTACTAATGATATACAGTTTGGTGCAAAAGTGAGGCAATGATTTTTTTCCTTATAAAATTGTTCTCTTCACCAACGAACTAAGATGCTTAAATGTGTACTGTTCCCAAATTATTTTTATACTTTATATACGTACTTGTCCTTCACTCATGATGGAACATTTTCCAAGTTTTCTCTCCCTGTTCAGTGTACAACAACAACTGAGATGAAAAGTGCATTACCCCAGTTTTGCACCATTTTTGTTTTTCAGAAAAAACGGCACTTAGTTTCTTTGTTTTGATCAAGAGACGAAATTTGGTTAGTATTTTACTTCGCGTGAAGGAGAATAGACCTGAACCGTAGAACAGCGAACGATGAAGCCAATAAGTGTTTCGGTGAAGAAGGAAGTAGTTTCGCGTGCCAAGGAAGGCAAGTCAAGCAGACAAATAGCACAGATTCTGCGAATAAGTCAACGATCTGCGTTAAGAATTTTAAATAATTGTAAGCCTGAGGAAAAGCAACAAATTCCTGGTAGAAAGAATAGAAGACCAAGGAAAATAAGTGAATAAGAGGCAAGGGCTATAGGACGGCTTTTAGTTGCAGAAAAAATAAAAAGCAGTAAACATGCAACTGCTCAGTAGAAGTGTAAGGCGGTGGACTGTTTAAAGAGCGCTAAGACGTGTTGGGTTGAGGGCTTGTGTGAAGAAAAAAAAAAAGCAAAAACTTTCTCGAAAAAACATTAAATCGAAAAAGGATTTAAAATGCGAGTCATGGATAACAGAAGTTTGGTGATCGGTAAACCATTTATTAATTGTTTATAATTTGGTACTTTTTATTATTTCATAGATTATTTGGTCTGATGAGACCAAAATCAATCGATTCCAATCTAATGGTCGAAGCTGGTATTGGGCCAAATGCTCTGATTCCTCACATAATGGCGGATCGTTTATGGTTTGGGGTTGCATCACTCCCAACGGAGTCGGACCTCTTGCCAGAATTAAAGGAATTATGCGAAAAGAACAATATCTTCGCATTTTGCAAGAGAATTTGCCAAAAGCATTGGGTCAAATGCAAATGTCACCAAGAAAAGTAATTTTCCAACATGACTACGACCCTAAACATACTGCTAAACTGGTTCAGGAGTGGCTTAAGGGGTTAGGTGGGTTTCAGACGTTAAAAAAATGGGGATTTTTACAATTTTTTTTCTAATATATAGAATCATATATTTTATTTAAACAATTCAGCATATCAAAGATACATATTTAAACAGTATTTTGTGAAATTTTTATTTAAAAATTCCGAAAACTCAGCCGTTGGTACCTCATCTCCCTTGACGACTAAAAAAAAAATGCTTTTGCCGTGGACAGCATAACTCATTATTGGTTCATCTAAAATCAAAAAACCAAAAATATTTCGATGGTACATGGATAAATCTCGTTAATGAACGAAGCAAAAAAAAAAAATTTTGAATTTTTGACAGACTTTGAACAAAAAAACACATTTTTTGGTCAAATTTTCGCCTTATATTGGCTCGAAAAAATTAGTTGGAATAAAAAAAAAAAAAAATCCTTCGTTCATTAACTAGATAATGTTATTTCAAAGATGTGTGCAAAATTTGAACAAAATCGCTTCATAACTTTTCGAGAAATCATGTCCACCGACTTAAAAAATTGAGTTTTGAGATAAACGCGTTTAAAGTTTAAAGCGCTGCACTGACGTGGCCTGATGGGCGGAACTTCCGAAGGGTCTATCTCTTAGAATTTTACTCGGATCGATTTGAAATTTTAGGAGAATATTTTAAACATATTGTACTATTTAATAAGACAAAAAAACAAAAATCGATTTTTTGAAATTTTCAAACCCACCTAACCCCTTAATTCACAGCCATTTCAAGTTATGAACTGACCAGCCCAAAGTCCGGATGTAAATCCGATTGAAAATCTTTGGGCTTATTTAAAGAAGCAGTTGGCAAATTATGCTGAACCGCCCAATGGTATCAACATAATTGGAACGTATCCAATCAGAATGGCAGAGCATTTCCAAGGACTATGTACTAAAATTATATAATTCCATGCCCTACTGGATGAAAAAATTGAAAAAGGCCAGAGGATATTGGATAAATTATTAATAATTAACCCTAACCAAGAGGTTTATACGTTTCGAGTTATAATTGGATTTCAAGATTTAAACGAGACAACAATTTGAGAATAGCAGAATAATATTTTTTAATTTTATTTAGAGATTAATTTAATTGCATTATAGCAGGGAGTCGCGCTAGTTTTTGTTCCAATGATAGTACTCTGCTCGCTGGCCAATTAAAAATAAGCACCTCTGAAGATAACTTTATACCGATTTACACTGGAAGCCCTTGCATTATTATGGAACTTGACATAACAGATGGACATGAACGAGTGATCTTATAAGGGTTCCGTTTTTTTCCTTAGGAGTTACGGAACCCTAAAAAAGGGGTAATTTTTATAAAATCAACATAGAAAAATTACATACCATAGGAGGAGGCCAGATCATAATTGCACACTCAAGTTTAAAGTATCCACCGCACTTGAGAATCGCTTCAAACTGCCTATAATTAACGTCGCACATCCTGTCGACCATCGATATGACCGCAGCTTTAGTTATTTCTCCCTTATTTTCCTCAGGAAGAAACAGGCTTCCCTTGAGCCCACTAATGTCCAGGAATTGCTGATAGAGCTGAGTGGCTTGGCCAAAATACGAATCATGCATTGTTCCGAGGCACATAAAACTTATTCTGGTCGATTGGAGGAAAATGAGCCACGTGAATTCGGGGTCGTTCCTCTTCACAGTGAGGTTCGTTATAGTCTTCTTCAAAGATGTATTACAAAAGCCAATGCCGACGTCCGTGAACGAAATAACTTGGCAGAAATTCTGCGTTCCCCAATTAGATGCAAGAATATTACTCACAAACTGGAGCATGCCTTCTAAGCTGGTCTTGTCGTAGTGCTCCACCTTTTTAAGTGCTTGCCTAATAGTATCATAATCCCTTGTGAAGTCAACGACAACTTCTGAAAGCATGGAATAAACTACCTGAAATGGGAAGAAAATTAAATTACTTCATCCAATGGAACATGTAGATCTTATTGAATTATTAAATTTGAATACATATTTTGAATTTGAATACGTATTTTAACACACTATCTGCGAGAAGGGTATTAATACCTTTCTCGGGGGTGGCTAAAATATGGTTATCATTTTTTAACCCTATTTTTCTCTCGAATACTTAACGTGATGGAAAAAAAAACCGTTTTTACATTACTGATTAGTTTCCATTAAAGAAAGGAAAAAAATTACATTTCGTATGTAGGGTAAGGAAAAAGTTAAAAGTTGTAAACTAGTGCTATTATTGCTATTGTCGTAAGTAAGTAGATTGATAATAGTTGAAAACAAATATCAGTCAACTTTGTTGAAGGTTAAAGCTATTTGGAACTCTATCAAACGACTTCAAAATTCGATACGATTGAAAGGTGCTGATACTCCAAAAATCATGCAGGTGATTTTCTAATCTCGGTGTGTAGGCGTCCACCAACAATTTATAATAAACAGTCTCAAAAAAACTAAACCAAATTAAACTCGATCGAAAAACAAGTTTTGAAAATAAGTCAATTCGTCAAAAATTAAGAACAGTCACACTGGGTAAAATACACCCCAGCGTTTTTTTGAGCGCCAAAACGACCCAGTAAACCAATGGATATGGGATCAAATACCGCCATCTACAGTTGGTTAGCGTTACAAACATTCATTCCCCGCCGGAAAAAAAATTTGTGACCGTTAGTTTCTATCTGGCAGTCGCTCAAAGTATACCCTCTCGTATTTTGGAGTGTCTCACACTCAGTGTGACCAATACGTGATTTTTCAATTTTTTTGGAATTTTTTTTTTTTTTTTTACTTCTACTTCTTTAATTTGAAGTAGTAAGTATATTTTAACAGTTTTTCTTTGTTAGAAGTTTTTGAAAAAATTTTAACGTGTATTTTCGCCATAAGTTGCATTTACACTTGGTGAAAGCGCACTTACAAGAACGCTATACTATCGCATCTATACGTAAGGACTTAAAAGCTGAAATTGCAAATATTTTGCATTTGCAGGACCGTCTTCCCACCCAAAATGAGCGTCGAAAGCTAGACAAACAAAAAAGATGCGCAACTTGTCCAAGAGGAAGTGATAAGAAGACTAATTCAATGTGTCCATCGTGCCTTCAATCGATGTGTGATACGCATAGAGCGTACATGTGCATTGAATGTGCTTTTGACATAGAATAATTAATAAATAATGAATAAATTTTTTTTTGTTTTTTTAATATGCATTAAATACTACATGAAAATTTTTTTTTGGATTTTTAAATCAATTTTTTAATTAATAAATTGCTATTTTTGTGAGTTGTTCATTTTTTTCATAAAAGTGGTACCTTCAGTCTTTAAAATAAATATAATTTTGGAAACGGCCAAAAAATAGAACATACCAGCTGAATGGGCATCATTTCAGGATTACAAAACCGCTTGGCAAATTGAAATATCTTAAAAATTAAAAAAGCTACAGCAGTTTTAGTGAAAAAAGTCAGTTTTTCGATTTTTTTTTTCAAGAATTTTTTTAACTATCTTAAATTTAATTTTCACATATCTAACCCATACAGTCTTTTAGAGGAAGACTTAAACTTTAACAGGACATACTTTTTTTTTATGCTACCTACAATTTTTTATAAGCCTCTAAACACGCTGGGGTGTGATACACCCAGAATGACCGGCGCGGGATTTTACTGAGGTGTGACTGATAAGGGTTAACCATAACTGCATTCTTATGCTTTAAGGTGTTAGGGGTAGTCAGGAATTTCAAAAAACCCTTTTTTTTTTTGTATTTTCTTAAAGTATGTTTCGAAAATATTATCTGAAAATTGCAAGTAAATGCAATAAATAGTTTTCGAGATATCCTACAATTACTGAAGGGTCTCCGAGACTTTAAATTAGTTTTTCTCCAAACTAAGTTTTCAAAGTCGGTAACCACTGTAATTGAAAAACCACTCAACGGATTTGAATGAAATTTATACGGCTTATTGAAAGCAGAAAAATATAGTGCTTAAGTGTTTAATCATTTCAACATAACATCGATCTTTAGCGGCACCCCAAAAAAAAAAATCAAGTCTAACGACGTCAAATCGCACATCTCCGATCAAAATTCATACTGTTTCGGCAACACAGCATTCACTTTGGAAAGAAATTTTCAATATTTCCCAACGTTGCTCAAGCATAAATCTATTCATTTCGTACCACGGAGATATGATACTGAGATTTTGTCCAAAGAGATGGCAACTCCCGAAGGACTTATAAAGTATATACAAAGACGCTTGACTCATAGAACTTTTAATTCGAATTAAAGTTAGTATCAAAAATAATACAATATGCATTTAAATGTTAAATAGCGACAAATATGTACACAGAAATTGCATGTAAAAAAAAAAAAACAGCGTCCACAAAACACGAATGTCCTTCATGAAAATATTTTAATTTTTAAAATCTCATTCAATACATTCAATTAGGTAAATATAAATAAAATTTTCTAAGTAACATATCAGAACAAGATATCAGTGAATAGTTTTGCCTTATGATAAAGGGGAGTCATTTAACCGCTTGCTGGGCCTCTTTTTTCGCATTAACCCGGTCAACCAGCTCCTTGACACGACGAAGGCAATCTTTTTTCGTCCTATTTGGTATGCATTCGGCTATCCTATCCCAGCGGTCCGGTGTAGAAATAGGATATGTTTTTATGGCTTGTTCTAACAACGCTTGCTCTTCTTTCGTCCAAGGCTTAGATGCGTCGGCTTGTTGTTTTGACTTAGGTTCTGGTACAGTCGAATTTTGAGGAGCGGTTCCGTTCTGTTTAATTGCTGATTTCTTTGTATCTTGCTGAGCAGGCGCTATTTCATCGGTTTTAACACTTATTTCAGCTCTATCAATTTTTTTGAGATCTCTCTTATTCTTTTCGAATGAAACGAATGCTGCTTCATTTGCTTGCGATTTGAGTTCGTTCTTTGAAAAGTTACTACTTTGCATATCTTTCGCCTTATTGAGCACGTCCCTAGCCTGAAATTTCCTATCTACCATATTGGTTGAATGCTGATTCATAAAAGATGCTATTACATCCCAGCGTTGGGCCGTGCCAGCTGGAAAAAGATTCACAGCCTTTATCAGGAGCTGCACATTCTCTGCCGTCCACATTGAGTTCTTATCCACCACTTTAACGCTTGCCGAGCTGCTTGAGTTATTACTGCTTATATTTTTTAGCATCGCCTGTCTTTCTTCTTCTAGCTTCTTCTCTGTCTCATTCAGCACACGAAGAAAACAGTCTCGCCCGCCTGTTTCTAGGTCTTTATTAAAAGTCTGCAGTTCCATTACTTTAAGCATTTCGCATATCTTTTCCACACCTTCCATGTGCTTTATCTTCTCCTTATCACTTGTTGAGTAATAATTATTTTCCTTCGCTCGATCCCTTAAACATTTTCGCTCCTTCTTAAGCGCCTTCTTTTGCTGTTCGCGTTCCAATCGAATCTGCTCGATTCGCTTCTGTTCAGCCTGCTCGGCCTTCTCCTTAGCGAGTTGCGCTTCCCGAAGCATTCTTTCCTCTTCCGCTTTTTGTGCTTGAGCCGCATCCATTTTTGCACGTTTGGCGGCAAGTTTTCGCTGCTTCTCCTCATTTTTAAATTTTTGTATTCTAGGATCATTGCTATACGCTAAATCAACTAAAGCTCTGATTCGGGACATCTCCTCCTTTTTCCGCTTAATCCTAATCACTTTATTTTGTTTCTCAATCCACCGCCTCTCTTCACGATCTTGACCCTTCTCCTTGTCCTCTTCATCTAGGTAGCTGTACTCACGCCAGGATTCAAAATCATACCAAAAGTTATAAAAGTGTTCCACATGATCCCTGGTCGACTCATAATCTCCTATGCAAGGAACATTTCTTTTTTCACTCCATCTCGCGTTTAATTTGAAATACTTGTCGAAAGCCTTAAAGAAGTCCTTCTCAATTTCGGAAGTTGTTGGCAAGGAGTCATCAAATTCTGGATCCACGGAATCGTAGGATCGCCGAGATTTTGGAGTACCTAAAATTAAGAATTAGTTTAAAATTCTCAACAAAAGTAATCGGTATTAAAAGTAACCAACCTAAAATTTCGTATGCTCGTGTTATGCAAGTGAAGTAATCGTCCTCAGTGTTCACCTCTTCACCCTTTGCTTTTCGTTTGTCGGGGTGATGTTTTAGAACCATTTTTCTGTATGCCCGCCTAATATCATCTTCGGTTGCATTATACCTAGAATTAAAGCGTTTTGATTACAATTCTTAATAAGATCATTATAAAAGTATATTTCAATAGCGCTAGCAAATGAATTATTTCCGCAAAAAAGTACTAGTACAAGTTATTTCTTACTTAGGGGTTTTGAGGTGTGCTGACTTCAAGGTTGAAGCAATTTCTAGGACATACCAAGCTAGAGCATTTGAGAATTGTTTTATTAAAAACTAGCTGGGTTACCCGATTTCACCCGGCGTTGGGTAAATACTTACTAATTAAACACTTCTCAAATGTTCTAGTTTGTTATATCATAGAAATTGTTTCAACCTGAAAACCTCTTTATGGATCCGCCCTCTTGATTCGCTGAAATCGAGAAATTTTGGTCGCCATATTGGATCCGCCATCTTGAATTTGGAAATTTTTCTAATATTCGAAATTTGTACTAATTTTCATTAAGATCCGTTGAAATCGAAAAATTTTGGTCGCCATCTTGGATTTGGAAATTTTGATAACATTCAAAATCATTGACCTTAATATAATTATTGTACTAATTTTCATTAAAATCCGTTGGAATCGAGAAGTATTGGTCTCCATATTAGGTCCGCCATCTTGGATTTGTAAATTTTGTTAATATTCAAAATCAGTGACCTCAAAACAATCATTGTACTAATTTTCATCAAAATCCGTTGAAATCGAAAAATCTTGGTCGCCATATTGGATCCGCCATCTTGAATTTCGAAATTTGGACAGCGGATTTGAAATCAGCATTCCGCAAAACCCCTATGTACCAATTTTCATGAAAATCGCTTCAAATTTAAAATTTTCAGTCGCCATCTTGGATCCGCCATTTTGAAACCCTATGTATTATCCGAAAAAAAATTAGCCTATATGTTAAGTCGGAATATGTACTACCTTTGGACAAAAAATGAAAAATATCGATGCAAGCGTTTAGGCGTGATTGAGCAACAAACAAACAAACAAACAAACAAACTTTCATTTTTATATATATACATAGGGATTATTTACGCAACGCAACAGGTAACTCAGCTAGTAAAAGTATATTATAATAATATTAAATACGGGACACGATACCTCCAAAGGAAAAAACGGAACCCTTATAAGATCACTCTAGTGTCCGTCTGTTACAGTCGATTTTCTCAAAATCAATGCGACGTAGAAACTTGAAATTTGGCATAGTGATACATCTTATTAACCTACATATTTTATACTAGTTAACACTTTAAAATATTCGTATAAATAAGAATTAAAGAGGTAAGGTTACTCAAAAAAAAATTTTTTTTTTTTTTAATTTTATATAGGGTAAATGCTCCTGGTATTGGCACCTGTTCCACATTATTGGCACCCCTGAATTCTTTTCACGAAATAAGTTTCAAATGCAACGCAGGTCTACGTCATCAGTTTGGGAGGGGATGTAGAATAATGTAGCCTTACTTGAAATTTACAGGAAAATTGCAACGAAATTCGTAGGTCTTAAAGATTACTAGAAATTCTTAAAAATATGGTACGGAACCTTCTACGCGCGAGCCGAATTCGGAATTGACTGATTTTTTTTTTTTTTGTAATTTTTAGGGTTCCGTACCTCGAAAGGAAAAAACGGAACCCTTATAAGATCACTCTAGTGTCCGTCTGTTACAGTCGATTTTCTCAAAATCAATGCGACGTAGAAACTTGAAATTTGGCATAGTGATACATCTTATTAACCTACATATTTTATACTAGTTAACACTTTAAAATATTCGTATAAATAAGAATTAAAGAGGTAAGGTTACTCAAAAAAAAAATTTTTTTTTTTTAATTTTATATAGGGTAAATGCTCCTGGTATTGGCACCTGTTCCACATTATTGGCACCCCTGAATTCTTTTCACGAAATAAGTTTCAAATGCAACGCAGGTCTACGTCATCAGTTTGGGAGGGGATGTAGAATAATGTAGCCTTACTTGAAATTTACAGGAAAATTGCAACGAAATTCGTAGGTCTTAAAGATTACTAGAAATTCTTAAAAATATGGTACGGAACCTTCTACGCGCGAGCCGAATTCGGAATTGACTGAGTTTTTTTTTGTTAGTAATTTTTAGGGTTCCGTACCTCGAAAGGAAAAAACGGAACCCTTATAGGATCACTTTGTTGTCCATCCGTCCGTCCGTCTGTCTGTCTGTCAAGACCCTTTTTCTCAGGAAATCAAATACTCAGGTCTACTGTCCCTTGGAGCTGTGAAAAAACCAAACTTCTAAGCCAACGCAATCAAAAGGTACAGCCGTTTATGCCGCAAATTTTCGACACTCGCAAGGGAATCAAGACCTACACAGGGTACTTCCCGTGAACTCAGAATCTTGAAATTTGGTACGAAGCAATGTCTTATAGCACAGATAAAAGAAAAATTGCGAAAAACGTAAATTTTTAGTTACATCATATAATAAAAATATTTTACGGAACCCTCGGTGCACGAATCCGACTCGCACTTGGCCGGTTTTTTTTCAACTTCGATAGAGTATAAAAGAAAATGTTTCATCGTAATTTCTTTCCAGTATTGCGACTTATTTATAGACTCTTGAAACGATAGTACTCTCAAGGTGCGCAGAGGTGCCGAAATATTTTAAACAATTTTTCCAACAAGTTTCACACCACGAGAATGCCTGAACAAATTGTTTAACCCTTTCGGTCCTACCGCCGCTTATAGTCATCGCTTATAATTGGCATTCACGGAAAGCTTTGTGGGTACGACCGCCGGCTCTAATCGTCATTGAGGGCGGCAGTGAAAGCTTTCCATGGATGCCACCAACCAAAGGTTATAGCTTTCTATGAATGTCCCTTATAAGCGGTAGAACTTGGAATGCTATGTTTGCAGTAAAATATATTTTTATGCGGCCTACTCTGCCGTTCAGTGCAATCACTCTCGCGGAAAACTGTACTGTATCGAAAGGGTTAAACTCCTGTTTAACAACCAATTTCTTAGTCGAGCAGAAGCAAAGATAAAGTGAACTACTCTATCTCTTTTCTTTTTTTTAACTTTCGTCGCACTAGAAGACAAAGGCTGAAATAAGAAAAAGAATAAGCTAGTCTAATCGGCGTACGGTGGTTCCCCGAAGTACAGCACGATTAAGGTTGCCCTGACAACTTTTCAATTTTTTTTTACATACACCATACGAAATAATTATAGAAACAAGAACGAAAACTGCAATATTTGGGTTTATTTTAGTTATAACAAGTAAATATTTGGAAATTCGATTTGCCAACACTGCGCGTAGGTTGTTGCTATTAAAAAATAATAGTACATTCAAAAGATTTCACTTAATTTTTTATTAACCGAAAAAAATAGCGCATTACACAAAAATGTAGGAACGAAATAATTATAGAAACATAATGTTAATTTCGTCAAAGAATTGAATGTATCACATATAAAATTATATAATAATTATATCAGAAACATTTAATAGGTCGTGTTGCCACCTGAGTTCAAAATTACTTGTTGCAGTCTCATGGGCATAGAATTAATTAAATTTTGCAGATGCCATTGGTCAATTTTGTTCCATTCGTTAACTACGGCATCTCTAAGATGTTTCACAGATTCAGATTGACGTTCATTCTTGTAAACATTATTGGCCAGTAGTCCCCAAACATTTTCAATCGGATTGAGATCCGGACTACAGGCTGGCCAATCCAAAAACGAAATGTAATCACCCAAAAGTCTTTCGCTAGTCTATCAGAATGAATTGCTGCCAATAGTTTTGTCAGCCCGTCTGATATAAAGCGGCAATTGAAATTAGATGTTTCCGTGCGTCGAATACAGCATAGTAAACATGACGACAAAAACTTATCCTATGAAAAAATGAAATCGAAACTCCAACTTTTGTCTCGTCATAAAACAGCTCGATTTAAGGTTTGCTGAGAAATATCAGTTTTGGGATAAGGAGTAGAACAAAGTCGTATTTAGCAACGAAAAAAAATTGAATTTAGACGGGGCTGGTGGTCTCCAAAAATATTGGCGTGATGTTCGACAAAAAAACAAGGTGGTTATATTTCTCAGCAAACCTTAAATCGAGCTGTTTTATGACGAGACAAAAGTTGAGGTTTCGATTTCATTTTTTCATAGGATAAGTTTTTGTCGTCATGTTTACTTTGCTGTATTCGACGCACGGAAACATCTAATTTCAATTGCCGCTTTATATCAGACGGGCTGACAAAACTATTGGCAGCAATTCATTCTGATAGACTAACGAAAGACTTTTGGGTGATTACAACATTTCGTTTTTGGATTGGCCAGCCTGTAGTCCGGATCTCAATCCGATTGAAAATGTTTGGGGACTACTGGCCAATAATGTTTACAAGAATGAACGTCAATCTGAATCTGTGAAACATCTTAGAGATGCCGTAGTTAACGAATGGAACAAAATTGACCAATGGCATCTGCAAAATTTAATTAATACTATGCCTATGAGACTCCAACAAGTAATTTTGAACTCAGGTGGCAACACGACCTATTAAATGTTTCTGATATAATTATTATATAATTTTATATGTGATACATTCAATTCTTTGACGAAATTAACATTATGTTTCTATAATTATTTCGTTCCTACATTTTTGTGTAATGCGCTATTTTTTTCGGTTAATAAAAAATTAAGTGAAATCTTTTGAATGTACTATTATTTTTTAATAGCAACAACCTACGCGCAGTGTTGGCAAATCGAATTTCCAAATATTTACTTGTTATAACTAAAATAAACCCAAATATTGCAGTTTTCGTTTTTGTTTCTATAATTATTTCGTATGGTGTACTAAAGGAATTAGCTCATTATTTTCAATGAATAATTATTATTTATCATTTGGTCTGCAGAGCTATTTTCGTAACATTTTCGGCTTTTATAAATAGTTTGTTAAGTAAAGCTAATGAAAGGATAATAATGGTTCTTTGATATAGTATAGAATAGCTTGTTTTATAGCTTAGGTGCAATACTAGTCCACCTTAAAGAAACCGAGATTTAAAATCAAGTTCTTTTGAAATTTGAATGGATTAGAAAAACATTTCATTTGCTAGCTTTACCTGATTTGAAGTTGTCTGCACAAAGGTGCCAAATTACCTTAACGTTTTAAGACCCAGAACAGCGTAGTGGTCTTGATCCTTCCATTCCTTCGGGTCCAAACTCTTCAGGTAGTTGATGTCCCCCTCGAAGTCCACATCCGTGTCGGAGACTTTGTCAATCGAGCTGGACTTTGACAAGTTGCCGTCCTGGTGTCCATAGTGGAGACTCCGCACATAGTTGCAGAAACGTGGTCCCACCCGCTGCAGCTGCAGCTGTCGCAGGGGAACCTTTATCAGCGCCTTTGATTGATTCTCCGGTTCTGACATCGCAAATTTAGGTGAACAAATCGAGCCTGCTCTGGACGCAAAATTTGGGGAAACCTCGCTGACAGATAACCTCAAACACGCTGAACAATTTTCAAATCGATCCTGTGACCGCACTTCAAACTAAATTAAAGTTTTTTCACGTTCACTTTGCTTTAACAAACAGCGAATTAATGGTGAACGTTGTGTAGGGTGTACTCCTGCTACCAGCAATATGTGAAATCCATATTTTCACAATTTCCTCGACGAAAACCTACACAAAACACAACACACGCATGGGAGCAGGCCGAGCGAAGTAGCACCGATTGCCGACCACCATCGTGTTGCCGCGCAAAACTACGACACCGAGCTCTCTTCTAGTACGTTCGAAAGCCCCGAGTCAGCTGTGTAAACTCCGCGAATCTTTTGACAGCTGTCAATGCCAAAATGCAAGCGATTCCGACGCTTTTTTTTGCTATTTTCAATAAAAACGCTACGAAATTTCAAGCAAGTACTTACCAGAGATACAAATTCTAATTTCGAGTTATTTGCGAGGTGGTCCAAGAACTGATTTATGCCCGCCACCGCCAGTTGATGGTAAGTCAAGTTTTCTTCATTCTTGCCAGGTACGATCCTTGTCATGGACAAGGAGACATCCAAAGCAATAATTGTTGGCATTTTCACTTAATTACTCAATTACATCTAACTAAAACCGCCTATTTCCGATTATTTCGACTCAGGCCCCTGCACTGTTTACACCAAACGGCATCTGACAGCATAATAGCGCTTGTTTGAAAATGCAAGTGACTAGTACTGCACGCTCGTGAAGACATCGCAAAAGCTTTTATTCAAAAACGAAACTGACGTCCAAATGCTGCTCTTTCACTGACTTTTGCATATTTTGGCGGGAAATGAGGAGTTTGCGGTTGAAGTAAATAATTAAAAAGTTAAAATGAAGTGTACAATCCCGGAAATCTCCTGGCATAATCGAGATCCAGTTCTTAGTGTTGACATTCAACCCAAACACGATGAAAAAACCGACTTTTATCGGTTGGCTTCAGGAGGAACTGATTCTCATGTTTTGGTATGTTGAGCATTGGATTTGAAACTTTTATAGTAAAACTACAATTTGTTGACAGTCTCCTTTTACAATGATTGTACAATATCTAATTAGCGGACTAAAAATTCCTAATAATTAATCAATCTAATAATTCATTTAGAAGTTAAGTTCATTGTTTTATTCACACTGTCTTTAGTGCTCCTTATTCCCGGACGACACAGCAGGAGTTTTCCTAAAAATGTTCCGAACCTGGCCTGTTTCATTAATTTGCCAAGCGACCGAAGGGGTAAAATGTTAAAGCCATGAAGCATAAATTGTTTAAAAATTCAACGTGCTGATCCATTGCTGGTTGTTTTTTACAGCGAAATATATCCTTGTATATTTCGAAGCAAACCAAACCATTTTAACATATTGTTCACCCGGAATTTTATGCAAGCCCTGTACCCTGTGCCACCGGCTATTTTTCCATAACTGAATATTAAAGTCCATAAAGGTAATCATCATTAACTTTACTAATGCATTGTGTAATTAAATTAAAGTTAGTAAATGTCTACATTTTAATTCTTTTTCTTGGTATGATTGGCTGTATAATATTCACCTAAGTACAATGGCACACAACAGATCTTACAAATAGTTTCGGTGCGATTTGCAAACACGAGTTAACTAGTGAACGGTCAACAACGTCTGGGCATGAAGACACGAGTTGACTCGTGACCAGTTACGGTAGCCCTAAGTACAGGATAGCTATAAGAAGATATTTATGGATTCTTGTCAGTCGGTCTAAATCAGAGCCGAGCAAAATTCCCCTCTAAGGTAGCCGTATATCTGCCTTATTTCGGGTCGCTCCATAAGCCCCTTTAGTGCGAGTGAAAGAAATTATCTACCCATATTCTTCTCTATGGAATAGAGGAGACTTTGGATTGGAAAGGAGGAGAAAAGGATAGCACCTGCAGGAGCAATGAGGAGCTCCTAGAATGGACCTTGGGAGCTCTCGGAAGTCAAAGAGCCGAGTTTTCCCTCTCTTTGGCTCTGGTCTAAATTCGAGCAACTGTAATAAAATTAGTGAGGAAAGGTAAGGAGAAGGTCAGCCTTGTCCTTTAAAACAATAAAACCTTCGTCTTAAGCAATAAAATTCCCAGGAAGGAGGCTTGAATGTTCAACCTTTTCCGGCTTGGTGCAAGCCGCGTCGTACAAAATCAGCCTCTTCTGGTAACCAGATACATTTTCTTTCCCGAAAACTCCCAACCAAACTTACCAATCTCTCTCAGCATAGCTATTAATCCTCATTGTCTTGTTTGTCCTTTGATGAAAGTTACGTATTCGACTGTTTGCTTAGTTTGGACTGAAAAACCTCAACTGATCCTAATGGCATATACCCAACCACTTCATTAAGGAGCTTGGCTATTATCTTTTTTCGCCCCTTGACATTAATATTTAATTCATCATTAACTGAAAGAACCCTCCCTGAAACAAGCGAATGTAGTTCCGCTATCTAAAGATAAATCTGCTGTAAAAAATCATCGCCTCATTAGCATAATGTGCTGTTTCAGTAAAATCTTCGAAAGTGTGGTACATAACCGCTTGTCCATTTTTTTCCATCCTATAATTTCTAACAAATAGCATGGCTTTATTAAGGGATATCTTGAGCAATTTGCTTGAATTCCATCACTTCAGCAGGGGCAAAGGGTGGCTGAAGCTCAGCAAGACTGCTATTTGTGACCATTGTTAGTTGCATTGTGGAGTACTTTTCGTACTTGTGTGGTCAACTTACCATAAGACCAAAATTGACACGATCGAATGTGTGCAGAGAAAATTCACTAAAAGCCTCGTTTACAAGCTTAGCTACACTTCTTATCCTGCCAGACTATTGTTCCTTAATTTATCTCCTATGGTTGATAGAAGGCTTTATCTCATCGAATGCGTTCTTTATCACATACATAACGTGGATACTGGGTTCTGGAATCATCTCTAGTGAAATTAAACTTAGAATTCTAATTTTAATGTTTATATTTGGGCTCTAAATTTTTTTGTAATTTTGATAGTAAATAAAATTTCAATACATTCATAATGACAACTGTGGCAACTGTGCTTTGGTAGAAAATTCAGGATTCTTATTCCTGAACGTATAAACTGGAATGGTTTCGGTCCCAGACTGGACCCCAGAAGCCTTAATCGGTTGTTTGTTTGAACTCGGCTGACGTTCGTTTCTCTTCTGTTAAAGACCTCCCCTTTTCATCTAAAAAATTTTAGAGGTAAAGTTAATTTCAAGTGAAAATATCATAGGTTAGACTTTTACTGTTTTTGAATTCGCAATCATATTTTTATTTTTTCTATTTTCGTATTTGTTTTCTGAAACCGAAAATGTTACTGGCTGAATAAATATGAAATTCCTAGCTTTTTTTCTATACTACATAATAATAACCGAATTCTTTGCATTCATTCCAATTTATTAACGAATTAGAAGTCAATAAAGTAGATAAATCTCATTGTATATTTTTATTCTATCACTAGATATGGTACATGACTTTGAAGGAGTCTGGTGCAGTTAACTTGGATCTCGCGGCTGATTTGACTAGACATCAGAGAGCTGTAAATTCCGTAAAGTGGTCCCCGAACGGTGAGCTTCTTGCATCTGCCGATGATGAGAGCGTTATTTTTCTATGGAAGCTGAAGAGTGAAACCGAGCCATTGAATATTTTGGACACTGCCAATGATCAAGACAAAGAAATATGGATAACACTAAAAATCCTCAGAGGACATATGGAGGATGTCTATGATCTCAGCTGGAGTCCAAATTCCCAATTTCTTGTTAGTGGATCTGTCGATAACACAGCAATGATTTGGGATGTCCACAAAGGGAAGTCAACAGCGATACTTGGTGATCACAAGGGATTCGTCCAGGGTGTGGCATGGGATCCACAAAATCAATATATAGCTACTTTAAGTACAGACAGGTAACAAACAAGCCGAACTAAGCCTAGTTATTTTAGATCTTTACTCGCAATTATTAGCTGAATTTTTACACAGCTACTCTACTGAATGTACTGAACAATATGTCGAAAGTCCCCTGTTTCTGTCCACTTTTCGAATTCCAGATCTTGAAAGCATTAATCTAGCATTTAGTTTTCAAAGCGAAATCGTAATACGCGTAAAATATTATAAAAAAAAAAAAATTTCGGAAAGATTTCCGAACTGAAATTATCGGAATTGTCTAAAGTAAAAAGTAAAAATCAGGAAGGTAATGGTTAGTTTTTCAATATGGGCTTTATTAATGTTATATTTTTATATAAAATTTAGTAACATCAATAGCGTATTGGTTGCTGGAACAGGGATAAGTATTTTTCTAGATTATTATTTTAAAAAGTCTAGAATTTCTCAGTTCGAACGCCATTACCAATATTTTTCGTTAGTTGGGGCCCGACCCACTGGTCGGAGTCCAATTAGCGCTAAGGTGTGCCGTTTTGATACCACGAGGTCCGCTATCCTACCCCTACGAAAATAAAATGTAGGGCGTCCGTCAACCCTTATTCCCCGAAAAATTTGTCCGCCAGTACTAAAAAAAAATTTATTTTTATTTGTTTAACCAGTTCTCAAAAGATGAGCTGTGTGGAGTGACGGTCACGCCTACTGACCCAAAACAATTGTCCGCCTTATGTTTGTTAGGCTTTTTATAAACAAATATTTTTCAATTAAATCAAAAGTAATACTACGGTCAAAAATTTTATGCTTGCACCAAATCGATGACTTTGGAACAATCTCAAAGGAAAACGCCCCGTTTTCCAGAATTTTCGCAAATAAAAAATGTATCCGACTCAAGAAAATTACGCGATATACGAAATCTCAAGAGAACGGTTGTCGTGGAACCCGCTAAGGCCTGGGTCGGAGGACTATTTGAAAAACAATACCAAGCGTGTGCTTAGTATGTCAATTGTAGTTTTTTAAACATTCATTCAGTATATAAGAGGTAAAACCTAGAATTTCAGGAAACTTTTGATACAGCCGTTTATTACATCCAATAAAATTATTGTGCATTTCATTTTTAAAATCAGTAGTTTGAGTACGACCGTTTTTTTTTAAATATTTTTTTTTCTTTTTAGATATCTGCGAATATTTGATATTCAGACAAAAAAAATCGTAAGTCGTAGCAGTAAATGTACCTTACCAGTTCCAGAAGGCTCCGAATTCTTTAGTAAAATCATAAGAATTTTCCATGATGATACACTGCAAACATTCTTCCGAAGATTGTGTTTTACACCAGATGGAAAAATGATAATTGTGCCTGCAGGTGTAGCCGACACCGATGGGACAAGTAAGCCCCTGCACACAACTTACATTTACAGTCGCTACTCACTCAAACAGTACTTAATTCAAGATTTTATATTCGTATTGCTTCAACAAAACCTAATAATTTCAGGCCCGCAATTGTCTTACCATCTCCGGACCAGTACACGATAGCAGTTAAATGTTGTCCAAGATTATTTAAATTACGACCTCAGAAAGAGAATGTTGGTCCCGCCATACCCCTCCCCTACAGGATGATATTTGCCGTGGCTACGAAAAGCTCAGTGTATTTGTACGACACTCAGCAGAAAATGCCATTTGGGGTAATTTCAAACATCCATTACACGCGACTTACAGATCTCACCTGGTCGAGCGATGCGAGAATTTTGATTGTTTCCAGCACGGACGGTTTCTGTTCACTAATCACTTTCGCTGAAGATGAACTCGGTGAAATTTATGTGGAAGAAAGTAGTGATGATACAACTCCTGTAAGTGTGGCAGACAAGACTAGCTCTACACCTGTGGTTAATGAGGAATCTATTGCTGACAAAATGGAAACAGAGACTACCATCGAAGTTTCATGATTTTGGCCTTTCTTTAAATTCATAATCCATATAGTCTTTTACTATTTTATTTTTAAGAATAACAAAGTAAAGATAACTGCGTCATATGTATATTAAAATTTCAATATTTTTAAAGTGCTTTTCATTGTTTCGTTGTAGTGGACATGAATTCGGGCTTGTGTGAACATATACCCAAAAAAATGTCATTAGTTCTGTGGGAAAAAACTACTGCACCAGCCTAAATTTAGAGCAAAAAAAAAATTGTTTGGCGATTTGGTACACGTTTGGAAATTGGTCGTCCAATTTTTTGGCGTACTTTTTATTAAAAAATTATTTTCCCAAATCGCCAAAAAAATGTTTTTTGCTCTAAATTTAGGCCGGTGCAGTAGTACACAGAAATAATGAAATTTGTCTTTCCACATTATATTCAATTCCCACTTCTGTAATATTACTTATTGGCCAATGAGATAAATGTATTACTATTTATGTATCTCTTTCTATATATCTATGTATATAAAACGAATCTGTTTTCCGAGATTCCGAAACGCAAGTTACACAATATAAAAGCATAAATAAATTTTCCTTAAATTTATATAGTTTCATGATACAATGTAAAGTGTTATAAGGGAAAAAAAAACCTCAAGTATTGTCGGGAAAGCCGAAAAATTCGGGGAAATTTAGTCTTGAGAAAAAGTCGCCTCTGTGGGGAAAACACATTGATTTCTAGATCGCTGATTCGAATTTCGTATATTAATATTTTCCAAATCACGATGGAGGAATTCCATATAACAAATTTTAAAATTCTTGATAAGCGACCTCGACTTCATGTTATGGAAATCTCATAAACTTTTTTAAATATTTCGTAAGCCATCTTAAAGTCTAAAATGTTTATAAAATATTGAGAATTAGTGATCCTAAAAATAGTTAACTACAAAGAGCTATTGTTTTATTGTCGAAATAATTCTAACGCGAATTTCCGAGTTCTTCATATTGTAAATTTTTGAAAAAGTTTTCAAATATGCGCCATATGTTTTTGCACTTTTAACCAAAGAGTCCGTGTAAAAGCCAAAATAGTGTAAAAAAGTAACTTTTTAAATAATTCGATAGTTACTTACTCTTATAAGAAATTTTGAGTTTAATTCCCCCACTCAATCAGTAATTGACATCATATTATTCAGATCAAGAGAAAATTCTCCCTTGAATTGAAATTTATAAATTTTATTAAAATTATTAAATTATTTTGCTTTAAATTATAAATTTTCCAATATTAACATCATTTTTTATAGGGTATGTAATCCCTTAAACACGTCATCTTCATGATCTTGATGGATATTCTAAAAATCGGAAGAGTCGACTCTGAAAACTTTAAAATAATAATCCTCATTTATATTTATAAAAAAAATCCTTTAATAGCAATACAAAAAAAAATCTCAAAAAACTTTCCACTCTCTAAAACTACTGTGTTGCAGAAAATTGCATCGATATGGGTTTTTTGTAATAATATACTACAAAAAAATGAACAAATGTATATATCACACTTAAGAGCTAATCACCTGGATCTTATGAGTCTATAATACTGTCTGGCAACGTTTGCGGCTTGTTCTTTACATGAGTAAATGGCGACTGGATGCTTATGGCATTTATGGTTTCAACAAGTATATTCTTCCTGGGAAGATGAGCACTGGGACCGGTCATATTTATGTAGAAATTATCTGTAGCACCATCTTCTTCTAGGTTGTCCTCTTTGTCAGCCTTGTCTGACCATCGGACACACTTTTTAGATGTTTCAGTCATTGGAAGTGATATTTGATCCGATAATTTTCCGTCTTCCGTAACAACTGATCCAATATCGGTTCCATTTACATATAAATCTGTAAGGGAATTGGACATTGTGTTCACGTAAAAGCTGCTGTTTTGAACAGTGGAATTATCATGCATATTTGTATCGATGTCCTGCAAATAATTCCTCCAATGCTTAAGTCTGTTTTGTCTGCTAACATTTGCGAAGCACATGTTCTCATAGTCCCTGATATTTACCATTTCGGTGGATGGAAGATTTTTGACTTCTTCTAAATATTTGGATAGAAGCTGATCCTGCAGCTTTAGATTTTGTATAGTGAGTTTGTTCTTCCTTATTCTTTCTTGAAATATTATCTGATTTTCGTAAATAGCTGCATCAACTGTTTCCATTAGTTTCTCATCAATAACTTCTGGGAATTGTTCCAAAAGCTTTGAGCTATCGGCATTATCAGATTCTGTTTTCAAACTTTCTTCGCCGCCCATTTCAACGAGACTCTTTGCTAGAATATCAACTTGCTCTGGCGAGATGTCGTTCATTATATCGACTAAATGCAACATTTCTTGTGATGAGCAGATTCCTTTCCGTTTCAATGCTTTACACTCGAGTGGACCTTCTGGGTTCTCTTCTTTAATTTTTAGATCAAATTCAGTGTCCCGAGATCTTTGTGTTGACCCATTTGCAATGGCCAAATTAACATTGTTCTCATTATTAAATTCTTCTGTCTTAGCGCTAAGAATAGAAGTGTTTAGCTTAGCAGCAGAGCTGTCACTTTCATTTATTTCAAAAAATACTGTTGATATATTGTTGTAGTCATAAAGGTCAAATTCCTCTGTTTCATACATCGTTTTTCTCTTATTAAATCCAAATATTTTGCTCTTTTCAACGTTTTTTAGAGGCTGTTTCTTAGATACAAGATTCTTATCGTCGGTTTTATACATGGGCTTTTCAAATATTTTAATATTTTCTGTAAGGTTTGTGGTTTCGAAGTGTTTAAGAGAATCTTCTTGGCTTGTATTGGCTTCTCCAGTACGTTGTGATGAACTCAAATTGTCAATTATTTGAGAGTCGTCGTGAGAATTAGCAATTTTTGTTTTAAAACATTGAATACAGTAATAACAATGGATAAAAATGTGCCAGAGAAATGAAAATCCCGCTAATCCGGCTGAGATACCTGGAAGTAAAATTAGATATTTTCAAAATTAAATTAATCTTTGAAACTATGGACTGTTTTATTTCAAATCGATTTAGAAGAAAATAAATTTGGCTTTTAATTCATTCTAGGATTTAATAATCCAAATAGTTTGAAAATACAAAGTAAAATTAGTTGTAAACCCGCTCGCAAGACAGGAATGTTCGAGAAGAAAAACCGATTTGTATAATAATATTTTATTGGAGTATTTTATAGCTTTAAGAAACCCAAAACATACTAAGTAAAATTTGTAACTCAGTAACTAATTATAATTATTTTACCCATTTGAGCCTTTCAAATATACGAAAAATAAATAAGTAACACTGGCTCCTAAAATTAAGGGATCACACGAAAACTTTCCTAATTTTTAAACTGCTGTATCTCCGCAAAAAATGAAGGGATTTAGATGAATAAAAGCTCATTTTAAAGTTTGCACTTCCTACTTTGAAACCTATGTATCGAAAAATTTTGTCCATTCCCTACCGCTCAGCTAGAGTTAAAAAATAAAAGAAAGAAATTATCTCTTCATTTTTTGTGTTTCTACAGGCTTGAAAAAAAAATGTGCGAGTAAATCAAAGTAAAACTCTTTAAAATGTTCCTGTGATTTTGTTGAACGGAGCTATGAGCTCTCCAAGCAAAAAAGTCATTTTCATGTTTGAGATTCCATAACTCGTAAACTAATGACCGTACACTAATCTGGCAGACGTCATTGGAAAGCTGAAAATATCTTCTTCAAAATGCTTTCACTTGCTTTTTCAAGAATGTATATTTTTTTGTACTGTATACAGGGTGTCCAGGAAATAGTGCGCCAAAATTAAGGGGATGGTAGCTTGGGTCCTGACCTACCAGAATATCAAAATATGACCTTAGTGAAAACCTCACCGTTTTCGAGATATTTGGGTTTTTATGAAAAATTTATTTTCAGTTTATTGACTAGTTGGTGCACATAAAAAGACATGTTCTCATTTTTTTTTTTTTTTTTGCTAAAATATTCTAGATAGGTTGCCCTACCTGGTAAGCATGTCATTTTTTATTACTAACACAAGACCGTCGAGAAAAAAAAATAATCAAATTTTTTTTTTGCGGTTCAAAATTATTTGGCTCTACTTTGACCTTAACTGGTGAAAAAAAATGTACTAGACAGTGATGGGAAAGCAATTCAAAAAATTGCTTAATTAATGCAGATTTCAGAACCACCCATTTTATTCATGAATAACAAGATATTGCCATGTTCATTTTAAATCAAATTTAATTTTTCATAAAAACCCAAATATCTCAAAAACGGTGAGGTTTTCACTAAGGTCATATTTTGATATTCTGGTAGGTCAGGGCCCAAGCTGCCATCCCCTTAATTTTGGCGCACTACTTCCCGGACACCCTGTATAATCATCTGCGAAAAATGAGCAGATTTGATTTGCTCAAGCAGTGAGTCTACTCAATGAGCGACCGTTCAAATGTTGAGCGAACTCAATAGTGAGTTGATATTGACAAACTAGTCTGCTGTTTTACAATCCTGAAGGCGGCTAAAGTCAACCTAATCTTCAGAGCTCGATTTGTAGGGTGAAAAATTGGATGTGCCTTCCAAACGACACAGTTTATCAGATGCTATCGA
Organism: Dysmachus trigonus; assembly: GCA_949715965.1. Taxonomy (NCBI): domain Eukaryota; kingdom Metazoa; phylum Arthropoda; class Insecta; order Diptera; family Asilidae; genus Dysmachus; species Dysmachus trigonus. Next base: position 51,354,888 of record OX454322.1, read on the forward strand.
GTGCTTGTAGTGTAATTGGTTTTGCATTAGCAGCTATGACGGTGGTGATATTAGTACTACAGTTTCGTTCCTTCACCTGCTATATTCCATGATTTGAGGCAACCTGACGAGAAATTGGACCAACCGTGCTATACACGACCCAAAATGTGGGGTCCCTATAAATCGGGCCCTGCAGATTGGGTCGACTGTAGCCGCCTTAACCTTTAACTACTGAGGTGGGGGCCTCTCAGGCCTTGAGAAAGTAAAATTGTTTGAATTACTCGCACACGACACACGCGTACCTTCTATTACCTTCGAGTTTAGTTGCGCCGAAAACAAATAAATTATATAAAAATAATTTTATTTTATTTAAATATATCCACTAAAGCTAGGCCCCCACGTCAGTGTTTACGTGAAATTAAATCCACCTCAGTAGTTAAAGGTTAAAAAAAAAAAAAAAATGCCCTGCTGCGCTGATTTGTCGTTGAGTAATCGTCTTTTAAATTTGAGCAATTTTTTTTAAAAACCTCGTTTGTTAGTTAAAATTAATCAGTCGCGTAGTTCGTTTTTTTTCTTCAAAAGACAGTATTTTTTCAAACAAATCTCATTATCAAGTTTTGAGAAAATATTTTTTCATGAGTAGTGAAAATCGGTTTTTACGACTTCGATTATAAGACATACCGGATATAATGACTAAATCTTTACTTTACTTTCGACCGAAACACTTTTCACTACATTTCTTTATTAAAATTAACTAGGTTATAAAATAATGTGATCTTAAAGTCAAATTACAAAGCACGACGTAGGATCTTTGTCTTTTTCTTACCTGTAATCACGCATTTGTACTTTTTATAGACAATCAAGTAGGCTTGAAAGGCAAATTGGGGACAATACTGGAAGACGGCGTTGACCGACTGGACATTGTTAACTTCACTGATCATCTGCTTGATGCTCTCCAGCTCCTGATTGCTCATTTTGTCCTTATCCACCTTTCGCAAAATACTGTGGTACCTGCAAGCGGCTCGATGGTGAAACTTCATCAAAATTATAAAAAACCCTCGTACCTGTAAGGAATTCCCATTAGAGCGAGGTGCACCAGCAGAACCGATATTTCCACATTTTTCTGTGTCCGCAGCAATAGAAGCGAGTAAAGTTGACACAGCATCAGGGAGAGTATTATAATCGCAAATGTGATCAGACCCCATTTAACTTCCTGCTGGTGGATGTAGTAAGCGACCAGGCAAAAGTCTGCAAATTAAATCAACAAGTGTCTCAATGTAAACAAAGAGGTTGATGCCGATCGAAGCTAGTTCGACCGCAACGCCGGTACCTGTTATTAGCTCGGTGATGAAAATCAATGCGCTGAACCACACGAAATATGTTTCCATAGAGAAATTGTCACCGAGCACGGTATTTACAGTGTTTCTGAGGTAATTTTGGCAGCCTACATTACGCCTATTCGAATTCCCAACGTCCATATTGTATTTGGTCTTGTAATCAAAATTGACAGCGGTGGTGCTGCCATACCGAGTGGAATTAGACCAGTTTTTAGACTAAACTATTGTCTTTCAAATCGATTCGATTTATTTTCGGCTCTTTAGTTCAGTTATTTAGAAGTGTGTTTTTTAGTGATCTTTATCTGTATCTGGAATTTTGTTTTGTGGGCCTTTGTCGACAGGACGACTGATGAAAATTCAGGCAGAGAGAAGAGGAATCTTCACACGATCGTGGTGAGTATGTCAGAGTTTTACCTAGCTCCAGGGGTAAAATTATGACGGCTGTAACGAATCGCCAATTGCCGCGATTTTTTGAATGGTGGTTGAGGAAAAAAAATCTCTTTGAGAAAAATGGTCCACATATCCGAATGGCAAAATGGTGGAAAATGCTTTCCCCTTAGTCATATCTTGTGTTCTCTATATCGTGTCATTTCACGAGCTGTCACTGCTATAGTGTGAAAGAGAGAGAGAGAGCAAGAAAAACGCACCGTCCGATTCTGTAGGAAATCCTATAGGAAAGCAGTCTATTATATTATACATCAGTGATTGTCAATCACTTCCACTTCCTGAATGTTTTTTCTGAACATTCGGAACACTAGAAACGATTATTTTTATTCTTTCGGATTATTCCGTTTATTCCATTCAGACCAAATAAAATACCTAGTAATTAATCTAGACAAAAACACTGACCTTTTCTAGACATATTATAACTTCAACCTTAGACAATATAAACTTGCTGATTAAAATCAAGTCCCATATATAAATAGACGATTGACCTTAGTACGGATAATAAAATCCTCATTTACAAAATTATATTTCAAACAATCATGCACTATGGTGCTCTCCTCTGGTTTCAATGTACCCAAACCCGTGTAAACAAATTGCAAATCGCTCAAAATAAAGTCTTAGAAATGATTTTTAGGCTGAGTTCGCTATTGCGAACTATGCTCTGAGTACTTGCGCAAGATACTATAATTGTGCGAGCGAAAAGAAGATGAATAAATTTATATAAATGTTTATACTGCCACTTAGTTTGAAATCTTACCTTCTTCTGCACTCATTTTGACTTTCCCGAAGTCAATTATTATGCACACTTGGAATTTAACAGCTAGTTTAACAAAGAATGACAACTAAGTTTTAGGTTAGATCTGTTTAATCGGTCTTTACCCGCAAAACACACAGAACGTGCTCGAAATAATCTAGACGGACACAAATCAGATTATTTTGAACACTTAAATCGTAATAATAGACACAAGTGGGGTGCTCGGATCAATTTGATCGTAATTGTGAACTCGGCCTGCCAACTTTGATTCGTTGACCCAAAAACCTGTGGCACCTCAGGGTGCTCTGAGAATTGTCGCCCAGTGCTTGTCAGTTCAACGAACAGCTTATTACAAAGGAGAATTGTAATCTGACCTTTTGCACAAAAATTCTAAATTAAACCACTGCTTTTTGATAATTTCCACACCGAGAGTTAATTCCACTTTAAATACCGCGTCTGTTAACAATTAAACTGATATTCGTCTTTAGCCCTGAGTTTACACCGGATTTTAGCCAACGGGTTGTCAACGAACAGAACTTTTAATAATATTAAATTTTTAAGAAAAATGCAAAATAGCGAAAAAATCATTGATCAATCAAGTTCAATTTTAAAAATTTGGAAGTAAACTTCGAAAACGTCAAATTCTATTTTTTCTCAATTTTTTTTCCATTTCAGTTAACGATTTTCTGCATATTTTCCACAAATTGTGGAACATTAGTAAATTAAAAATGTTTACAATCTTTTTACTGTTAATAATTTGTCTGCAAAATTCTTTAGGAGAATTCAAAACTCAAATTTGCTCCAAAAGTTTGAATAAGAATGTATTTTTAGTGAATATTCCGGTTCAATATGCAATCGATGACATCATAACCGGGGAGTCTGGTTCGAGCAGCTCTTGAGGACGGACGTATTGGCAGCTGGTGAGAGCAACTCTAGTCTGGTGATTTAAAGCTAACGGTTTTTATACCGCTAAGCTTTGCTTGGCCTGGAAATAACTTTTAAGTGTGACAAACTTTAATATAAAGTGCGAAAAACCCGAAAAAAAGTATACAGCGCTTATGCGCGACAATTCTTCTAACCGCAAGACGTCAGGAGAAAAAATTAAATCAAGCTCTACTGGGAAAAGAAGGCATATAAGCAGAGGAGGCCTGCAAACTGCAATTAAATTTGGGGAGAGGAGCGTGAAGCCTGGCACATCCTCCCCCAGGATCACAAGTAAGTCAATTGATATGAAATCACAGACTGGAGACCCAGCTAAACAGGCACTTGGAGTTGAGTCAAAGCCAGAAGCAGTCTCGCCACAAAACCGATCTGGCGAAGCATTTGGCATCAGAATACTCGAGAAGAGCACTGGAAAGGCGGCTAGTTGCATAGCAGAGCTGAGGACTGGACAACTGGGACCACGTGAGCTACATGAAGGTACCGTTACGGACGCTAGCCTCAAGAATAAAAGAAGAAGCCCTAACCGACTGGATGTGAAAGTTAGGGACTCGATGGACCTAGAGGAGGAAGATGACTACGCGTTGCAGCCAGGAAATAAAGAAGCTGACGACTGGCAGCAAGCTGAAGGAAGACATTTGACGAAAAGGAGGAACGTGTCTGGACAGGATGAACTTATGATGTTTCCAACCACGCAAAATAGGTACAACGAACTTGAGACCGAGGATCTTGACGGTATCCAGCTATCAGTAAGTGAACAGAAAATGCTTTTAGATTTAAGTAGGAATAAGAAAAGTTGTAGTAATGTACCATCTAACGCGGGGGGAGAAATGGGAGAGGGTACCCTGCCTAGCGGTAAATTTTCTAGAGTACCCCCGATAATTGTCAAGAATTGCAACATCAAAAACCTGAATAAATTGCTTTTGAATAACGGTATAACGGTTAAAATCACTAATCATAGATCGGGTGTGAGTAAAGTATATTGCGGTAATAATGAAGATAAAAAAAAATTAACGGAAGTTTTAAAATATAAATCTGTCGACTTCTACACATATTCTTCGCCTGAAGATAAACCACTAAGTATGCTTCTTAAAGGGCTTTCCAGAACTTATGATGCCGAGGACGTCACTGCTGAATTTGCTAGATTGTTTCCTATAATTAACCCTGTTAAAATAGCCAAATTTACAACAGGGAAACTCAGGAGTGTTGGTTTTGATCCTGGCTACTTTTTGGTCCAGTTTCGACCAGGGGAGGATGTTTCGGATGTTCTTGGGTGTAGGATTTTCTTGCAGCAGCAAGTGTTGTGGGAGAGGGTGATTGGTAGAGGCATTGTCCAGTGCTACAGATGCCAACAGTACGGGCATATTGCATTGAATTGTGGAAGAGAAATGGCGTGCAGAAGGTGTGCCGAAAGGCATTTTACTAGGGATTGTCCTTTGAAGACAGATTGGGAGAAGCAGCGTACCTGCGCTAATTGTGGACAGGATGGACATCCATCGAACTACAAAGGTTGCCCTAGTTATGTTAAATATATAGAAGGTCGTAAAGTAAGGCGGAATATACTTAAACAAAATTCTAATATTTCAACCAACATATCAAAGGTTCATCGGGGTGTTAGCTTTTCTGATGCCGTTACCGGTAAAAATAACTTTAGTAATTCTGAATTCCCGCCTCTTACGAGACAGTCTCCTAAACCAGACTTAACCTCTTCTAATAATGAAAAAATTAACACCACAGATAGACCAAGGCAGAGGGTACCTTTTGAAAAAATTGGAGGATCGGGTGATAAACTGTCGGGATTTTTGAATCTCTCATTGGACTTGTTTGGCTTTCCACTTCAGACTTTGTTCGATAGGATTAGTTCCTTCATGGTTTCTATAGAAAAAATTAAAACATTAGCGGAAAAACGACAAGCATTAATCATTTTTATTATGGAAATCTGCCATGATAAATAAACTTACTTGCTTAGAACTTAACTCCCAGTCTCTGATAAGAAATTGTAGAAGGGTGGAACTGCTAAACATGATTAGGATCCATAAACCGGACATTCTTATGGTTTCGGAGACCAAGCTCAAGACTAATCATAATGTGAATTTCCCTGGGTATATTACCTTACGTAACGACGAAGGGCAAGGGGTTGCCCTTTTTATTAAAAATAATATAAGCTTCACTAGAATTCCAATTCAATCTTCTCCAATTCCCCTCGTATTAGCTAAAATAAGGGTTAAAACGCCTACCGCTGATAAGAATATACTCATAGGTAGTATATACATTCCATCTAACGCTCCCAAGGATAATCTTATTTCTACACTTGACTTGATAAAGACTACTTCTAAGAATTTTGACTCATTAATAATAGGTGGTGATTGGAACGCGAGACATACGGATTGGGGGAACAATCGAAATAACACAACCGGAAACAGACTTAGGGAGTGGCTGGATAGTAATAGGGCCGAAACGGGTTTTGGAATTATAGCTCCTAGTACTCCCACTTTTCCCCAGGGAGCATCCATATTGGATTTTTTTATGACTACTGAGTGTTCTTCAAGGTTATTGTTTTGTGGTTATAAGTGCTATACTACAGAATCTTTTTCCGATCATTATGCGGTTAAACTTATTTTTGATATGGGTAATTGGGAGATTCCATTTAGTGAGCCTAAAAGAGCAGAAGTTTATCAGGGGGTTGATTGGAAAAAATTTAAGGTCGACCTAGAGAAATTGGTTTTGGATATGCCACCAACTGATCGAAATTTGTCCAATAATGAGATTGACATCTGGATTGAAGTGCTTAATGAATATATCAACACTGCTAAGAACAAACATATTAAAAGGAGGCCAATTACATCCAGAAAATATAACGACCTCCCGGCTGAGATCTTAAGCTTGATCGAAGTTAAAAGAAGGTGGAGCAAGGACCTTAAAAATATTTTCCATAGGACGTTGAACAGACATAGTGATGAGTATAGAAGTCTGTCGGCTAGAATAAACTGTTTAAAGAAGATAATAGGGGATAAAGTTTATCTCCATTTGAATAGCAAGTTTCAGGATAGACTTAGGAACATCAGACCGGGACCTAAGGCCTTTAAGGAAATTTTTAGCATTACTGGAAAAAAAAATATTTGTGGCATTCCAGATAAAATTACAGTAGGCCATGCGGAATTTGTTAGCACTGAACATAAACTCAAAGCTTTCGAGATATTTTACGGTTCCCTCTATGAGGAAAAACGACCCCCACATAACCTGGAACTCATTACAGAGGTTGAAAAATGTATTCAGTACTTTATGGACAATAACTCTAGATCAGGGGAATTTATTCCTCTTGTTCAGTTCAGTGTCAGCGAGAATGCCCTGAACCATGAAAACAGATTCTTTGTTACTCAGGGGAGAGTCATGTCCATGATTAAGCATAGAATTAATGGGAAGAAATCCAGTGGTCCGGACGGCATTTCTAATTTTCTAATCAAGAAATTACCCCCCAGAGTGATTGAGTATCTAACAATCATTTTTAATCATTGTATAAATAATGGATACTTTCCTAAAGTGTGGAAAACTGCTAAACTGATCCCTATCTTAAAAAATAACAAGTCTAACAGTGTAACAAATTTTAGGCCTATCCAGATGCTATCGAATATCGGCAAACTCTTGGAAAGAATTGTTGCCGATGAATTTGATTTCTTTAACGATAGCGAAAAAAATATACCAGACCATCAATTTGGATTTAAATTTGCTCATTCCACTAACCATGCCTTATTAAAATTACATAATGATGTAACGGACAATCTAAAGCAGAAAAAATGCACTGTCACCTGTGCTTTAGACATTGAGAAGGCTTTCGATAGAGTGTGGATGAAGGGTCTGATTTATAAAATGATGGCTTACTCAGTTCCAACACCTATCATCAGAATGTTTTCTAGTTTTCTTGCAGATAGATCCTTGGTGGTTTTCTTGGATGGAGAAATGTCTGACCCTGTTAGGATCCTATCTGGTGTACCACAAGGTTCCATTACTGGGCCTAAATTATATAACTTTTACCTCCTAGATTTTCCTCATGTCAAATCGGCTCCTAGTGGAGTGATTCTTTCCAGCACTATCCTGTACGCGGACGATACTCTTGTGTATTCGCATGATAAGAATCCAACTAGGGCTCTGGAACATGTCGCGTCTCACCTTAATGACACAGATGATTACTATAAAACCTGGGGAATTAAAATTAACCCGGCAAAAACTGAGCTAATCTGTTTTAGGAACGCAGCAGGGAAGGGGCCGGCTAATACAGTTGCTAGAAGTAGAAATTTGAAGCTAGTAATGGATGAGGTCGAGATAAAAGCTAGAAGTGGTCTTAAATATCTGGGTCTGAACTTTAATTCTCTCTTGAAGGCTAATGATCAGGGCAGTTATGCTCTGGAGAGAGCAAACAGGGCGGCCAGGATCTTGACCCCACTCTTGAGACACCCTAAAATGTTGCAGAAAACCAAAGTTCTTATGTATAAGCAGTTGATTAGACCGGTGATGTCCTATGGATTTGTTAACTGGTTCGGCATCTCGCCTACCCTTGCCCAAAGGTTTGAAGTCTTTGAGAGAAGGATTTTAAGGATGTGTGTAGGCAGACATTTCCAAACCCGGACTAAAAAATTTTCTAATCGGTATATATATGACAGGGCGGGTGTCACACCTTTTCTTAAGTACATGATAACTTTAAGTCAAAAATTTCTAAACACACTGTCTGACCACCCTAATTCTTTGATTTCTGGTATCCGTGAATCTAATTGTCACGCTGGGCTGGATGATTACTACCTCTCTCCCATTGCTCTTATAAACGATCCCTCTCATGACTTATTGCAAGATGTAAGTAGTGATGTGCATATCCCTAAATTTTACAAAGCAAACGTCTCAAGGTCGCAAAATAGAAGATAAGCACTTGTAATGTAATGTAAAGAAGATAGGCATTTGTAATGTAAATATTTTTTTTTCCTCTTCTTCAAAGTCGGGCACATATTTCCGATATCGAGACTGATAATTGTAATAAAGGTGCAATCAAGGAATTGCGACTTAGGTAGCAGCGAACCTCAGCGCATTCCAAAATGTTCTAGTGACTAATCTTATTAGCTTAATTTGTACTAGGTTAGATATACCTATTGTTATATGATGTAATTTTATTGTTACTCTTTCAGGAGTTAAATAGATAAGGGAAAAGAAAAATAAGAGAAAGGTCTAAATAGTTACGTTTCTCCTGGAGGGCCCGATGAGAGTGAGTCTCTGCTGTGCGGTGAACTCGCTGACATCGGGTCCTCTTGGTAAGAGATATTTTACAAAAATGTAATTTAAAAAAAAAAAAGTAATTAAACAACTTCTGTTTTCTGTTTTTAAATAAGAAATTTCGTTTAAGACTGTACGTCAGCTGCATGTGATAGAATACATTAAGGTACTGTACACACCTATAATTGTTAATGTGTTAGGTACATTCAGGCAAATGTATTCCTTAGGCTTAGTGTAGTTCTTAGAACACTATGATCGTTGAGTCAAAGTACCAGTGTATCTATGCACACCGGTCGCAAGTGTGCGTTCGTATTAATGTAAGTGTCAAGAATATGTCATTTTGTATAAGGCCTCGTATGTATGAAAATACTGCAAATAGCCAGTCGATTGAGCCAAACCTATAGCTCTTTGTATAGTATATATAATAAGTGCTTATATATGTATAAGATTCATCCATGTAAAAGTAGTCGAATAAAGATAATCTGAATCTGAATCTGACATCATAACCGGACTGCGAATAAAAACAAAGCGAAGAACGACTGGAAAGAGGAGAGACCGATGACGGAAGCGATTTGTTAGTGGCTGTCAGCTGTTAAAAGTGGAAAGAATATCGCGATACGGTGTCTATCACACGTGAGATGAAGTGCTGTGAGCGGTCGATTTATTTTTTAGCGCAAAATAAATCGCTGAACTGTATAAAATTCCTCACATATTAATCCAACGGTCCCTCCAGTCATATTTGGCCCCAAAAACCGACAACACCTCCATGAATGCAGTGCCGGAGCGCTAGATAGTTAGTCGATTGCAATCGTCGTCGACTCGGCCACAACTTTACGTGAGAAATTTGTGCACTTTGACTCCGTCGAGCCGACCGAAACTTGCTTTCCAGTGGTTGAACACCTGCTAGACGAGATAATCTGTTAGTCAGCGCCAGCAAGTGCACCGCAGCGGGTGGCTCCTTAAAGTTCGATCCCGGAATATTGTATTATATATATATTAAATCGGTAATATTCACTTTCAACTTGACTAAGAGAAATTAAATAAATTGAGTCGTGATGAGCACTCCATTGAAATTGGAGGGCACTAGTTGTGGAGAAAATAAAATTGGTGACTTGGCAGCAAAACCGAACGAAGCTCAGCCAACCGTTTATTTGGTGGAAACGTTTTATATAACAACTAAAAAGAATAATGTGTTCCAAGTTAAGCTCACCGACAAGGGCCTCTGCCTCCGGAAGGAGAGCAACGGCAGCGCCAAGGAGCAAATCATTCAGCATCAAGACATCATCGGATGCCGGTGCTTGCGGAGCAAACGTAAGGTGCACGGGGGATCGCCTTGCGCCTGTTCATCTCTGCCAAGGCCCACTCATTTGAAAGTCGTCGAGGAGACCTCTCTTGATTTGGATGAAAGTGATGTAAGCGCCTACCTGTACATCTACGCCTATATACTAAAGAAGAGCCGGAGAAGCGGCACCAGACGAGAAAGAACAACCTTGACACTTCGTTTTAGATCGTTCGATCGGTACGATGATAACAATCGAGAGGCGCAAAAGTGGCGCAATGCTATCAAACAGCTGATAAGGGGGGAATCACCGTTTAGTCCACTTCCTCCTGCAGAAACAAGAAAAATGTTAATTATACTTAATCCAAAATCTGGATCTGGAAAGGCCCGGGAGGTCTTTCAGCAGCGTGTTGCTCCTATTTATGTTGAGGCTGAAATATCATATGAGTTGCATGTTACCAAAAAAGCCAATTTTGCCAGGGAATTTGTTCGAATTAAAGATATTTATGCGTGGCGGGGAATTGTCGTCGTCGGAGGTGATGGAATCTACTGGGAAGTGATCAATGGACTTCTGGAACGAGAAGATTGGAAAACTGCTCTAGACACCATCCCAGTTGGCATCATTCCTTGCGGCTCGGGAAATGGATTAGCTAGAACAATCTCACATGTCTTCAAGTAAGTAGCATCTAAAGATAAATTATCTTATCTCTATTATAAATGTTATCTCAAAAACTGAAATAATTAACTAAACTATTTCGAGTGCTTTTGGCGGGGGAAATTCATATTTATTGCTGGCGGAGCGCGACTTTTGGAAGCAAAGGCCAATCTCTAAGCTTGGTATTCTAGTTAATGAGACAATTTTTTGGGCATTATAAACATTTCATTATCTCGAGCATTGTGCAAAAATGATGAATAAATTAGGTGTCTCTAAATTAGAAATTTAGGCCGCAGCTTAATCTACTTTTTAATCGTTCCTGTGTTGCAAAATATTTAAATATTTTTAAAATAACAACTTCTTATCGGCTATAAAAAATATGTTTGTAGCGCGGTCTTAAAATATTTATTAATATGTATGTGGTTAGGGCTGGCAAAATCTACAATTACAAGTCGTGAAGTGGGCTGGGGCACACTCGCAGCGATAGGGCAAAGTGATTTTGATTTGTAAAACATACTAAAAACTTCATGGCTGCTTCCAAATTAAAATTCCTATTTAACGATGCTTTTTACTTACATTTACCCTGGGAAGTTCTCTTTTCAATTCACCAGACCTTTTACCATATTTTTAAACAATATATTTAAAATTTTGAATTTGTATCTAACCTCCGGGGCATTATGTAGTGATTTTATCATTTTCATAGACTTTCAATTTGAAAACGCATTTTATATCAGGAAACAAGAAGCGAATAATGAAATAAATCTACCTCGCATAGTTTCCGAGATATTGACAAAAATCAAATCCGAAGATTTTCTTTATACAAAATGTTTATTGACTAAGCGAAATTTAGATTTCATGCTATCCAGCTAAAGTAAATAACGGGTAATTTCTTTAAGGTTTTAAAACATAAAAAACGTTAATTCTATATATAAGAATTTATTTAATAAAGTTATATCTGCATTTCAAAGTTCATAGAAAAAAATATTACAAGAGTAGATACTCAAAAGTTATAAGATGAATTAAGAACACTTAGTCCTTTACAATATAAATTATACATTTCATATCATATTTACTTGTTTTGCACATTTATTTTGCCATTATTAACAAGATGTAGTTGCAGTAGTGGGCTAATCTCAATACTTTTTATATAATATAAATTGAAGAAATTACCTGCACGAAAAGTAATGTGGGTCAATTTTAAGAACCCTCATAGGCCTACAAAGGACAAAAATATGTTTTTGCTGTAAGGTCCCTCAAAGTAATTCATTCCTAATTGGAAGCAATTTGTTTCTTGTTATTTTTTCGTACTTATTTCAACCGCTGATATTCTTTAATTCATGCATAACTAACAAACAAAACAAACGGCCTTTTACTTGATTTTGGTAGAAATGTATTAAAATCAACTCCGATATTTTTTAACAACAGGAACTACCCGTAATTTTCTTTCTTAATAAATTTCCTAGCTGAATTTCCGTGGGAGTTTGATACACCTGCCATAATGTAAATTTCTCGAACTGCCAGACCACCTACGCATACGTACAAAAAGCCAGTTCACGGTTTGAAATTGTAGGTTTTGGGGCTAGTCATGAAAAAAAAAAGTAGATTTTTGTATTTTCTGTAAGAATGAAGACCTAAAAATATCAGGAACGGGTGAAATTCGCACTTTGCTTAATTTACTTTAATGTTAAAGTTACTTTCCTTGTTCCAAACTTTAATTTTTAATTTGGTCACAGGGTTTATCATAAATTCCTTTAGCTATCATACCCAATTCATAGCAATTGTTATTCTCATGGCAACAAATAGTATTTTATTAACTTATAGGCTCTGTAATTCAACAAAAAATCAAATGTATGCCATCATTTTTGGATATTCCTATAATTGTATATATCTAATTTGGTTTTTGTTTTGTTTTAATTTATCGAGTTGCTCAGTCACATTCTGCAATTTAATTAATCCATATAAATCAAAATACGTCTTTTAACAAAATCTCTTTTTCTACATTTTATGAAAGTCTACATCTCCATGTTATGTAAATATGGAAATTTGAAAGAGCTTAGTGATTCAATAGAAATGCCATAACGTTAACAGCACACTCATATCGAAAACAATTACATCTAATTTATGAGATTATATCTGCGAACAAATTACTAGTTCCGAAAATAGGTATGTTACCTACCTGTTTTTGCTTCAAATCATTTCTAGCATCGTGACCTCTAACTGCCCTCTGATGTGATGACTATCATTAGAAATTTAATTGACCAAGTGCTTCTGTGGAATCTATGAGACAAAATTAAAAATCTAACGTCTTGAATTTTTTTTAGATAATTGTATTTAATGATTCGTAGAACTTTTCAAATTAAGTAATCGATATTTTAAAAGTGATACTTTCCTTAAAAAAATCTTGTCTAATCTGTTTTATTGAAAAATATGCTTATATTTTGATTTATATGGAAAGATATGTCCAGAACAGATTATTTCTATAAATTTTTGGGTATTATACTCTTATCATATCATGTTACCGAATCTTAAATCTAATTTAAAAAATTTCGAGAAATTGTATTGTGCCGTTGCCGTTGGAATGGATATCAACGTCTATATCTACGTACTTAACAATTTCAATAATTGTTTTTTAACAATATCTGAATAGGCAAAAGCTTAATTTTTTAATTGCTATCGTTCCATGAAATTTATTACTCAACATCTAAATAGTATCTTAATGTTGCAATCCATACGTATTATTGTACCACAATGTGGTTATTTTATTTGATTTGATTTGATATAGAAACACAAATACCTCGGATTCTTTTTATCAGTCCCTACCGCCTACATATGAGAATGTCAAAAACGGACGTTTACCAGGGAACGGAAACACGTATGTACCTACATGTAAAAATGTCTTCATTATTGGAAGTAAACTCCTATACTATAAAGACTATAAAGACGGGATTTATAAATGAAATTTCCACCACTCCAACGAATTCAATTTCCTTTTAAAGTCTCTTAAAGAGAAATTGTGGATTATTTTTAGATTTTTACGTAGTCCCATATAACAAAAATATATTGTAGGTTTCCCGATTAAAATGTGCATTAGAAGCCCTTATATATTAATATGTAGTAAATACGTATGTAAACCCAAAAACTATAATTTGTGTTATAGTTTCGCAGAAAAGGTTATGTAAAAAGGATTAAGATATAGGATTGCATTTATTGTTAGAGAAAATTTAAAAAAATCATTGTGATGAAAGCCTTAAAATAAGTGCTACACACCTCTAATAAATTCTCATTATAGTCATACACTACTAAATAAATATTCAAGATGAGAAGAAGTATATTTGCTTAATAATACAAAGAGAGTCTTAAAATATGATTAAAGATAGAGCCTATCTCAAAAGCAAGCATTCAAATGATAAAAGTTCGTTTAATTTCAGGAAATGAGATTAAGTTTGTTTGTAGAAAAATTAATTCGCTTTGATATGATTTAACCCATTAAAATTCAATTCATTTATTTAGCAGGGCTTACAATATTTCAAGGTCTCGCTAATACTAATATGTATGATACACCTAATTCTTTTTTTACACGATAGATACGTTCCTGAGAAATACGTGTTAAAAAATACATTGTTTTTATGCAAAAACAGAAAATTGGTTCCGGACCTTTAGTAATCAGTAAAAACAATACGAATAAACCATATGGAAACTTTTTTATGAGCCTTATATTTTTTACGTTTTTTATGAGCGTTATATTTTTTACTGCATATTTTATTTTATAAAGATAGCACATAAAATAAAAATTTATTATATGAAGCAATTTTTGATTTGTAAAGGCAAAATGTCACTAATTCATCAATACCAAGTGGTGATAAGGTAAAAGCTCTACGACTTGTGAAGTAGTTTTGGAGTTATTAGAGAAGTAAAATGAACAAAACGATTTCTTAAAATGGGGAGTAATCGTGTGATTTTGTATTTGTATAATCGTGCAATAATTTTTTTGAACAGTACAAAGGAAGTGACATTTCCATTTTGAACATTTTATCTTCCATTTGTAGCTTCTTTTTGTTTGTTTAAATGTAAAATGTAAACAGGAGAGACATATGTAAGAATGGGTTGGAAAATCATTTGGTGTATTAAAATGTTATTGCTAGTATCCAAAGGAGAATGACATTTTATGAGGATATAGCGCTTTTATTAATTTATTTGTTTTTTAATGGTTTTGTTGACATGGAGAATCTAGGTCAGTGTTTTGTCCAAATAGACTTCGAGGTATTTTATGTCGTTTCATCAGATGTCTTGTGTATTACACTTTAGTGGCCTAACTATGGATGATTTGATTGCGTCGTAGATTCAATGTCGGAATGGTATAGGTCGGGTTTTTAATCGTGCAATTCAAGTATCGTGCTGTTCGAGGAATGCTTGTATATAGTTGTCAGGAAATGTTGAACAACTTTCACTATATGGGCAGGGAAGTTCCGCTTTTTCAATGTCGAGAAATACCAGTCCTGTTAGGATTATAACTCCAATTTTTCTTTAATGTGGCGTGCAGTTCTTCTGGGATGGTGTGAAGAAGTATACTAGGGTCTAAAGCCTAAACATCGGGGTAGCAGTTTTCTGGCGTGAGTTTGATGTGAGTGCGTTGAGTAGATCAAAAGATAAATATAAAATAATGATGTGCATACCATGCAAATTTGAATTTATAAATCACTCTGCAACTTCCAAACAGTTGAGATTGTTTATTTTTTTGTCTATGTGATATATTTCACTCCACTTATTTTGGCTCAAAACATATCTAAAAGATAATGTGGTTATTATAATGTGTAGAATCTTCTATCACTAAATAGTACTACCCTGTCTTCAGCTTTTTAGCCTTGAAACATTTCATGCTCATAGAATTTACTTTACATGGTCGTTAAAAGAAAGTTTATAAAATATATCATTTTATATTATCTAATAACCATCTACACTTTAATGATATCAACATATTCATGTGTGAAGTCGCAATTTAAGGTAAGAAAACAAATGTTGCTTTAATTAAATTTATTCATTTTAAACAGCAAGTGAAAATGGCATGTTTTAGTCACGCAATGCATTAAGAACGACTCACTCATTAGTGAATAACTTGACAAAAGGTAGAAAACCCGTAATTAAACGCACGCTGAACGGAATGGAACTAGCAATTTTAATTAAGATCTGTACATTTTCTACTTTATGCAAAAAGTACTTTGTGAGGTTTGATTATGGCAACTAACTCTTCAAAAAATTAACAGCTTCTTAATACTCATTATCACGTAATTATAATTGTAGATGCGGAGACGGATTACTTTATTATTTTTGAAAGCCGAAAATTTTCGCTTCGTTTTCTCAGCGGTTCCAGAAATCTGTTCCAAGTAGTAGACCATTAATAAATTAAGTCTTTAATTGACTCAATGGTAAGCTATTTAGGAATGATTTGCCTTAATAATGCTAGGATTAACAACCAAAAATAAGGTGGTAAAATCCAAGAGAAAACAAATTTTCTTTTCCTTCTAAGATTAAAATAACTTTTTGGGTAGACAAAAATTGTCTCAATTGGCACACTTTACAATTTTAATAGTTTACACTTACCACGAAAAGATTGGCTCTTTACTTTTACGTTCTTAACATTCTAGAATGTTCTTACTCTTTTTTGTAATAATAGTAAATTTATTGACAGTTTAGAAGTAATGAATTTTTAGTGCATTGCACTGAGAAAAATACCACATAAAATTTCAATAGGAAATTAAACATTTTTATACAGTTTTCTTATTGAATAATTTTTAACCCCTTAAGTGAAAATGACAAGTCTCGCCTGCAAAGATGTTCTGTGTCAAATCTGACTTTGACGGGGCACACCCGCCGCATATTTAAAGATTTAAAAACCAGATAAATTTTTTCTAATTTGTAATAAAACATTATTATGATATTTACTATTACTATGAATTTATAACTCCACGCATAGATTTGCGCTAAATTTAATTGTGTGCACGAGCACGATTCTTCCAAAATAAATCGTAAGGCAAAAGGTTAATATATTGAAATGTTATTAGAAAATAAATAGACCTTGTCTGATTCTAACGTGGAAATTCATCTTAAAATTTAGTTTACCGAAAGAAAGAGAAGAACCGGATTTAGTAATAGTTATAGACACTACCGCTACGGAAAATTCTATAATAATAAATAAGTATCATTCATAACCTTGTTTCTGAAAACTCGGGGACAGTGTAATATTCTTAGTATTGTATTATTTATATGCAAATTCTCAATACTTAAAGTGTTACAACATTATTGAACAACTGAGCTAAATGTGTAAATCTGTTAATTATTACTTTATTATAAAAATTTTAATTGATTTTTTAAGTCGGGTAAACTCTTAACGCAACCTATTTTCATTTAAAATTTTCTGATTGCAAATACCTAGTAAAAACTATAAAAATCAACGAGTTCGCTATTTTTAAATGCATGAGAACTATCTGCAGTTGATTAATATGACTAAAAAGCAAACTTATCGCATAACTCGTTGTGCATTTTAAGCAGTCACATTTTATTATGAGTGTACACGCGCTATTGCATAACGCAATCACTCTTGATATGTTTGTGGTCTGGTAAGAAAAATAATAAACAGGCAATTTTCAACGCTTCACCTAATGTGACTTCTTTGTGGCTGAGTAGCTTTGTTGTGTCGTTAAATGCAACCCTGAGTGACATTTTATGCGATAATTGCCACAAAAAGTTTTATTAAATAATTTTGAATGGCACACATTTACAGATAGTTTAGTTCAGATGGATGGTTCAGTTAGTCGGATAAATTGAGATTAATTGCTTCTTATATTTTTTTATAATAGCCATATACTCAATGAAGTAAAATACCTTCCACAAATTTAAGGGTTTATTATACATTTATTATAGTACATATATCACTTAATTTAAAAAACCTGTATCTGAAATGACTGCAATTAAAAATTATTTAACTCGTGAGTAAATTGAATGAGGTGCGATAATTTTAAAAGCTTTTATCTAATTAATGGTACAATCGTGTTACAATAGCTGCTGTATTTGCTGGTTTTTTGTACGAATACTATAAATGCTTGTAGTATATTTATTGTTTGCAATTCTTTAGTACTTTTACGCTTCAGATTCATAGAAAACTACTTATACCATGAGTACAGACTTTTAATTTTATGCAATACAGACTATTAATTACTGAAGCCCGCATTTGTTTGATGAAAAGTTGTTCTAGTTTTAATTCATATAACAATTGATATGTCGCTCGTTCGTGAATAAATAAAAGTAAAATAAAAAAGTTAAGTCAAGTTTTTATGTACTACATATATATGTTATATATGGTATGTGTAATAAGTATAGTATGTATAGCTAAGATGTAATGACTAGTTATACCTAACGTAATGGCACCGAATACCGGCCGGCTACCTAAATCCGGCCACTTGGTTATTTGATAAAGATCTATGCGAAAACTAAATATAAATTCATTTTTACTAGTCAAATATATAAATTAATTACTGTACTTGTAATTAGTTAAAAAAATAATAATAAAATTATTTATTGTTAAGCGAAAAAAATTTATTAATGTGGTCGAAGGTTAGATTTTGCTTCAATAGATCGATGAAATCCTAAAAATCGATACTTGAAAAATGAGAAATGTTTTTGTATCATCTCAATAATTAATTATGATTTTGATAATTATTCTAGACTCATATATTCTTTAGTTATGTAATAATCTCAAAGTACGATCAGTACGAGATAGTGGCCGGAGTTAGGGTCCTAGTCCAACAATGGCAAGCTTTTTATTAAAAATTAATTTTAAATATACCAACGACAACATAAACGAACGGGAATAATTTATTATCGTTCAGAATCGTTTTCTCATATTGAAACCACTAACACAATTGAAATAAATGTTCCTATTAATTCAATAACAATAAATAAATGTAGTCAATCCTTAAATGGCCGGTATTCGGTGCCATTACGTTACTATATAAATTATACATATACAGGGTGTCCCAATTCAACGTATACCAATTGAAACCCCTCCTCCCTTAAAGTGTATCCTTCGCCCTCAAACTCGCCGTTGAAGGTTTTTTAGAGGTTCGCTCACTTCAGTCCTTATAGGTCCTTGTAAAGACATCGCAGGATATCGAGCAAGGACTCATTCAAAAGAGGAGGAGAGCACCTTTCCAATGATATCATATTTGTGTTGAATATGTCTCAGAACAAACGTTAATCAGGACACTCCAAGGAATCCATTGGTATAGCGTTTCCTACGTTAAATCAGGACACCCTGTATATAAAAGCTTGATTTAAATTTTTCGTTTTTTTGCTTTTATTTATTTTATACATCTTTGGTTTAGAATGATCATCAAACCCTGTCATTTGATACCCATATTGTGTTGGGGTTGTGAAAAAAAGTAATTCGCGACTAACGAAAGTCTGTCAAAGGACCTCGCACATTTCTTATGGAAATTGGGTTTTGGCGGAAATTGAGGAATTGAAGAAATTGAGACTTTTGTTCAGCGTAAAAAAAGGATCATTTTCCGACCCTTTTGGAGAGAATTCGCCGAATCCCAATTTCCATAAGAAATGTGCGAGCTTCTTTCATCAAAATCGGATAATAGGAAGTGAGTTAAAATTAGAGTACAACTTTTGAAGCGGAAAGACATACATACGAACAACTCAAGTTAAATAAAATTTTGTAAAAATATACTCTTTCAAATATCTTATTGAGGGTTAGAAGTATATTACATTTTATATTTGAAGCTTGCAGGGGATAAAGAGCTAATTCAATGTTTGCACAAAATGAATGAATAATATAAAAATAAATAAAGAATGAAATAAAGTGCTTCTTATGGTATATTCGTACAGGGGATAAATGGCTTAATGTGGTAAAAACAAGCATGACATTTTTGCAGTACGGGGAATAAGCAGGCTAAGCCACTATAGCTTTAAAACATTTTTGCCAAAAGTTCAAAAAATTGACTTACCTCGTTTATCCTCTTCATTTATATGTAGTTTAAGACTATAGACTCAAGCTTTGATTTTAGTTACGCTCTGCGGTACTGCGATGTTCCGTTCGTTTTTTACAAATTTTCAAAAATTACTTAGATATTCACCTGTGTTATTAAACGATTCATACATTTGATCGTGACGCATCTTGCCAATTGAGCGCTCTCTTTTGATTACATAAAGTAGATTTGGAAATTGCTTTAATTAATACGTTTTGAGGAATTGAACAGGGAAACACCACACTGCAGTGATTCATTGACAAAATTTACGGAAACGAATAGTATGATTTCATACTGTTAAATTTCCAATAGATTGATTTTTATCTGTATTTTCGATACATTTGATTTTTCTTCTTTTTCTTATAGTCTCGTATTGCTGCAGCTAAAACTTAGTGACTTTTAGTAGAGCGACTCTTTGTCGTGTGCAGCTTTTTATTTTCATTTTATACATGAACTGAGACATGTGTTCGGTTCGTAATCCTAGAACACTATACACCGAATTAATGAGACGTTGCAATTATAGTTTCATAATTAATAAAAGAATATTTGCCGTACTTTTTGTTAATACTTCTTTTCTAATTCAACTGAAAAAAATACATATGCGTATGTTATTTATTATTATTTTTTTGTAGAAATTGCATTAACGCAATGTCTAATGAACTAATTATAGTACCCTCAGTATCTCGGTCCATATTACGTGTATGACTAAAAAACGTGTGCGTTATGCGTATCATATAACAAAATAATGTGAAAGATCTGTTTGTTTATTGCTTTCTCGGTTTCAATGGAAGAGTCTTATCATTCCTCATTCATTTGCGTCTCTAGTATTTGCATATCGTCGTACAATTATTGGTAGTGCTTTGTTCTTTATTTATTATTACGTCGGTTTAATAATATGTTTCGGACAATGGTTTAATAATACGTTTAAATCGGCGTCATTCAGTCTGAGTCGTATTGGCACTAGTCATTTGTTTGTTTATTCTTGTTTCTTATATTGCATATGCCTCGCATCGTATAGATAAAATTAAACCAAACCAGTTGGACTAAGTGTGTGTTGCGAGTGTTGAACGAAAATTGTTTATATTGACATCCATGATACATTTTACAATATCGTTGAATTGAATGACGCTAATAGAGAAATAAATATTGTAAAATCTAGTTTTCTAATTTTCTTCAAATTCTATTGTAAATTGGCGAATGTACTCTCTATCTTTTGTATCACATATTAAAAAAAACATATTAACTGCGAGTAGCACGAAAGGTTTTGTGTTAATGTATTATTAATATATGTATTCTTAAAAAAAACAGTTAGTCGTAGCATAAATTTATAAAATTATTATAGTACGAAAGTTGAAGGAGACAATAAAGAAAACAAATTGTGATAGTGGAATGGACGAAGTTGGATTGGTATCAGAAACTATCTTAATAAATTAATAAACTCTGATATCTCTGATTTTTATTTTTAAATGTTTATGCGTTGTTACCTTCTTACTTTCACAATAGGATCATACATAGAGCGCAAAATGTGGAAAACCGTACCTATTTGGTTTTTCCCCATCCAAGGTCACAAAATAGAATGATTCAAGTTCAGCCAGAATGATGATATTATAAAATGGCACATTATTGACCCGACGTTTTTTGTAGCTACTTACACGTATGGTCAATTTTCACACAGGTGAATATTAAACACCAAAGCAATTATTAATTATTATATGTGTTAATGAATTTTTGGTACGATGTTCCATTTTACTCGTATATGTATATTTTTTTAATAAAAAAAATTCTGTAACAAGCCCTCGAAGTAGAGTCAAATTATATATTTAATTTTTAAATATTTCACAAGTGAAAAACGAATTATATCAAATTAACAATAATATAACACATCTCTCGTATGCCACGACAGTTTCACTGTGATTGTTATTACTCAGCTCGTTTAAAAGCTGGCATGATGCTGCATAATCAGAAACCTGCTTGACAAACTTCTTTACTCACTTAAGAAAACTGCATTCAGTTTGGTCCAATCGTTTTCGTTTATCGAAACCATTAACACACAGACGGGTCAAGCGCATAACGCCTCTCTTTTTTGTCGCGTGAGGCTCTTGGCCGTCCGCTAATGAAGGTCAACATCAGACAAACAAAACAGAAAATAGCATTTTTTTGTCTGTTACATTTATTTGTATTCTACATATATAGTGAGGAATTCCGCACTGTGGGATTCAAACGAAAACAAAATACAAAAATTAAAATAAATACTGTTTTGTTGTATTATGTTGATAAAAAAAAAAAATTAAAAAATCTTAAAATCCGACTGCTTAAAAAGACAAGGAAAAAGATGGAAACAAGGTGGAATAGAAAATCCTTTACCCTCTACTGAAAATGGTCACGGCTCTCAGTCTTAAGAAGCAGTTGGAAGATAATAGAAAATGTCGTTGATACTCTAAAACTCATGCCCAAAAATGATAAAAGGCCATCAGAGGCATACTTTTCTTAGACATTTCTGCTCAATCTGCGAATTTAATATGTATACCTCCTACTAATTGATCCCAGATTGATCTCTTTAGTGTTGGAATTGTAATATTACTTGGAGATTGGAGAGATTACTTGGAAATTATGTGAGATATGTTGTAAAGTTTTTTAATAATTAGTATTGTAAAATGAAAATACAAAATATGTCTTTTCGACCTAGGAATTTGATTTTGTTAGTCTCAACTATCACGCAACCGTTGGACATTGATCAAGATTATCATAAATAACACATTTAAAAAAGGTAAAACAAACTTTTAAGGTTAAAAGGTTTCATTGTACAATCATTGATCTACTAAAAGCTAGAATTATGTTATTATGTTATGTTGTAATATGAAATTTGATTATAATATTAACCTTTTTCATTCCACTGATTTTATTAGAGTGTTGGTAGCCAGGTCCAAGTTAATTTTAAGAACGAAATAAGTGAATTTGAATATATGGAAAAGAAACACAATTGTAGTGAATATATGTATTTGCGTATGAAAACAAATTATAATTTGAAATTAGTTAACGTCTAGTATCTTTAAAAACAGTTGCTTACGAGAATTGCAAGTTTCGTTAAATCGAAATGCAATATCCAGTACAACTGAACGGTGGACCGCAAAGGGTTAAAGTCGAAGAAGACAGTCGAAAGCCAAATTGGATTTCTAAGATCCAACAAAAGATATTTTTTGTACTAAATGCGCCCCACGATTTCATGTGATCTCATCAAAGTCCCAGAGTGGTGATCCGTAATTATTTTCTAGCTTTTAGTACATTATCGATTGTAAAATAAAATCGTTTAACTTCAAATGTTTTTGAAGTGAAACTTCATTTATCGCGGTAGAGTAACTTGTCGTGCTGAGAAATGGAAACTTCACGAAAAGTGAAACGAATCGGGAAGAATTACCAGAGAGGCGGGCAGAGAAGAAGAGTAATTTCGAACGTTCCACTCTTTATGCGCGCTCTCTCCCATGCTTCTTGCTTGTGCAGCACGGTTTATTATAGAATAGAAAGTGGTCAAACAATTTTTGCTGTTGCTGTCTACATATGACCAAATAACAGACTTAGTAGTATAATAGATTTAATACACGAAATATTACTGCCATATACACCATAGGGTGCACTTTTATTAAACAAAAATTGGGGTGAAATGCCAATGATATTGAGTGGTGATTTTATTGTAAACTTCGCCAAGCCAGAAGCACAATCATTGTTCGATTTCTTACATAATACATTCAAATTGAAGCTGAATAATGATAAAACATTAGAAACGACAAGATCTAGAACAACGATGGACGCAGTATTTTGTAGGTACGGTACTTAGATAAGCTTAAATCTCGAACTTTTACATCCTATTTTATTATAGATTTTAGTGAAGACATGGATACAAGTGAATAAAAATATATTTTCATGAATGAATGAATATAGTTATTCGTTTACTCTGCAAATTTCCCATTCCTTTAACTTTGAAGTTCCACTTCAAACGCCCGTGGTGACCACGCACTTTTTCGCCAAAACGATTGCTCCATCTTAAGTAAAGTGGGCACACTCTATCGATTGACACTATTTTCAGCCTCCAGGCTCGACCGGAAGTACGTTATTTAGAACGGAAGTACATTTATTAAAATCGGATTCCACGATGAAAAATACACAACTTTTATTTGAAACGTTTTTTAAAAAAAATAAGATTTTCTCTCCCTAAATGACTTTTGAAGTTGTGTAAACCGGAAGTATACCTTTTAGCAGCGGATTTCCAATTTAAATTAAAGAAAGATTTTGAGCTTCAAAAAAGGTACTTCCGTTCTAAGTAACTTACCTCCGGTCGAGACCGGAAGCTGAAAATAGCGCCAATCGATTTAGTTAAGATGGAACAATCGCTTTGGCGAAAAAAAACTTTTAGCCGATTTAGAAGCAATGGATTATAGGCTAGATTATAAAAACAAAATTGAGACCGTTAAATGCAGAATGACGGTATAGAAGAGAAAAAAAATTAAGTATAATATTGAGTGGCATATCACTGAATAGATCTTTCAAAATCAAGATGATGTTTCCTAGATTATTTTACAGCCATATTCCGTTTAAGAATTACATAGCCTGAAAGTTGTTTTGGTCGATAGGGTACATATTTTTTTTAATTAATGAATCTGTTGTATTTCCTAAAGTACTCGTCAAAACAGTGTTTATAGACAGGAACTAACAATAAACTGATAAAAGAAAACTAAAAGGTCGCCAATAAAAAAGTAAATTAAAAAAATCGAAAAACCCAACTACTTAAAAGCGAATTAAAAAGATGGAAACAAGATGACGTAGGAACATTGTAGAATGTATAATGGAAATCCTTTTTCTTTAAATTAAAATAGTCATTATTATTATTCGTCTTGAGCCTGCCAATTAAAAGGTGATAGATAAAGTCGTGGAATCTGTAAAACATCATCCAATCAAATGTAATAAATTATTGCAATCGGAGGCATACATGTCGCAGCAAATAAAACGTGAACCTGATGCTTACATATGTAGTGCTTGAGACTTAAAGTACTAATTTAAAATTGAGATGGAAAATGGATGGATTTGAAAAAAGCATCGATGTTTTTTTTCGATATAATGCATCGCGCTAAGGCATCGATATTTTATAATGCATCGAAAAGCAAAAACGATATTTTTCGATACATCGTTTCATTAACAAATGAACAGCGGAACAACTTAGCCGTACCAATAAGTCTAGACTAAAGTTGCTACTTAAAGAATTTCTGACACTAGTGACATAGTAGTATTATTCATCAGTTTTAATGAATGGATAACTTTAGTTAAAGTTTCGTAGAATATTAACCTTATTAAATTTTAATAACTACTTTCTTTAATAAAAAAAAAAAGAAGTGAAAGAAAATTGTTATTGGTAAGGCTTCGCGAGTTCTTATGTTTCTTGAGTTCACTACATTCGTTTCGTAGTTTACAGTAGTAACACATTACAGCAGTGCATATTGGTTTATGTATTCAAGATCAGTCAATTGTCTGTCACTATTAGCCATAATAGTTTATTTTTTCTTACTTTATTGCAGCCAGTTCAAGTGCAAACTTTTAAGTCCCGGTACAATGCACAATTATATTTTCAATGCATCGGATGAAAAACATAGATATATTGAATATATTAAAGGTATATTTAAAACCAGCAGGTCTTCAAGTTTCACTATTTATGCAGGTTGTACCTCTGCAGCATCAGAATTGGAAGATCAAAGGTTGAAATTATAATAAAGTTGTATTATCAAGGGAACTGAATTCGTGTGCGTTTCATGAGAATTGTTTAAGGAGAAGTAGTTTAAAAATCGACCAAAGATACAAATGTGTGGAACACGAAAAATAAAATTTCTTAAACGCATCTTTAAGATTAAGTAAAGCTGATTCGATGCGACGCAATATGCATTGTCGTTGTATAATTCGCAACGTGAAAATCAGGTCATCAAATTGCTTCACGAAAACTCAGTGATGTTGGTTGCATCGAGACACATAACCATTTTCCTTACAAAATGACCACCTCTGATACGTTTTAAATGCCGGAGGTATGAAATTAACCAGTTCCAAACTGGCCGCTATTACAAACAAGATCATACAATAACTCTGCGAAACTTGAAATATATTCCACTTTCATTCTCGACACAGTCATGTCAGGCAAGTCATGCAATGGTCAAATAAAACTAAATAATATTCTTATTTATGCATAAATTAAAAAAACGCATTTTAGAGATCCAGATTCTTTTGTCGTCGATTAAATTAAATATACAGAAATATTCCCGTCTTTATAATTGTTAGCAGCTGTGCGTAATGTACATATTTGAAAAGTGAAAGTATTGTCGATTATAAATATATCCAAAGTGATTAAAGAAAGTGACTAAATTAATTCTATCTCCGCAGTAGATATTTCTTAGGATAATGAAATTTCGCTTCCATAATAAAATCCAAGGATTTAGCAATTTTATAACCAATCATTTATTGTTCTGGGATAATAACCTTTTCCAGATGTTAACAAAAGCTGTTTGCATTGAAATATCTTAACATTTAATAATATTGACTTACAGCATTCTAACTTAAACAGTAAAAAACAATTTTTTGCTTGTGGATAAATATTTGAAATATTTTGCAGAATGTTGTAATTAAGAAATTATTAACTTATTACTTAAAAATATATTTATTTTTTGGAACTAAAAATTGGGCTTTTGCAGACTATAATTAATAATAATAATCTTATTTTTAACTGACTTGAAAAAGGCGGTTCCCAGTTTTTCGCGCATAAATTGTCTATATATATTAGGGTGGGTCGAAAAAAAGTTACCCCCCTGGAAAGTTTCGTCATGTGACGTAGATCAACAGAAAAATACGTAAAAAATTCATACTCGAAGTTTGGCGATCGCAATATTGACATTTGTGCTGGTCGATATGGGGAAAACGGATAATGACCCCAACCCGTTTTCCCTATATCGACCAGCACGAATGTTAAGATTGCGATCGCTAAACTTCGAGTATGAATTTTTTACGTATTTTTCTGTTGATCTACGTCACATGACGAAACTTTTCAGGGGGGTAACTTTTTTTCGAACCACCCTAATATATATAGAAATCACAAATTGCATTGGGCTTGGTATTAATTGTCTTCTCAGCAAACCAAACGATTCGTAAATGAATCGAAAAATAATTATTTTAAGCGAATATATAGCTCGTTAACGATATCGAAAATGAATCGAATTATTTAGGGTTTGGCTAGTGAATCGTTTTAAACGATTCTTTAGTAAATCGTGAAACTCTTTGGAAAAACGAAATAAATTCTGCTGATTTACTCGCGAAATCTAAATCATAAATGAATTACTTACGGACGAAAATTTAACTCCCTTATAATTTAGTTTACACGAGTACTTAAGAAGAATTAAATTTGTTTTTATCGAAAGGTTCATGATTAAGTAAAGAGTCGTTTAGAACGATTCACTTACGAAAGTCCAAATAGTCCACTTTTTACCAACTTCACTTTTTCTAATAATTGGCTCATCATCAATGTATTAAATTTGCCTCAGTGTCAATTGAGAATATTTTTGGTATCCTTAGTCATTTAGATTGCAATAAAAATGTAGGTCCTGATGGAATACCTAATTTATTGCTCAAAAACTGTGCGCAAACTTTCGCTGCACCAATGTAAGAACAGTTTAGCTTATCCATTTCCACTGATACTTTTCTTTAAAACACTGGCTCGTTATACCGATTTATAAATCCGGGAATCCTTCATACATTATAAATTACCGCCCAATATCTATCTCCAATAATATGTCCATGATTTTCGAAAGAATTTTTCATAACAAAGTATTTCCGCAAGTTAAGTCATTTCCGAACTGACACTGTTTTTTAAAGCGTTCGACAAAATTAATGACAAAATAAAATTTTAACAAAAATGGCTCTACTAGGTTTTCATGGTAATGTTATTTCCTGGTTTTATTCTTTTCTTACTAATGGGCGTAGTACTGTGGTTTTTATTAGTTCTCAATCACGACCCTATAAACAGCCTTTTGGTGTTCCTCAAGGAACAATATTTGGCCCCCTCATTTTTTAAATCTATATTAACGATTTACATTGAATGCTTATGTCTACTTTACGCCGATCATGCAAAGATATCGAGACGCTTGAATCTTGATGTTCGGAAACTCGACATGATATTAACATAAGCAAATGTATAATAATAACATTAATATCATCATTATGATCAATGTTGAATATAAAATTAGTAACGCATCGTTCTCCCGCGTTTCTGATGTTAAGAACCTTGGCTATATCTTTGATTTCAAACTTATATTTTCCTTGCAAATGCCAATCATTGTTAACTAGAGCTGTAAATCTTTTAAAATTCTTCTTCGTATATCATACTTTACAATTCATTAATAAGAAACTCTTTGGAATATGTTTGTCAAGTGTGCAACCCTTTTTATACTAAATCGATACAACTGAAATTGTACTGAGAAAATTTACCTCCTTATTATTGTATTAATTAAATAACACCTCTAAATACGCTGAAAGGTTAAACCATTTTAATTTACCATATCTAGTACATAGTAGAGTATTCTTTGACATAATTTTCCTGTTTAAATAGTTAATACGTTAATAGTTATTCCTCCTCGAATATCCAGAAGTGCTGTTTAGATTACCTAGTTACAGAACAAACTTAAAAGAAAAATGTCTTATTTTTCGGATACAAACATTTTATAACACTGACTTCGCCGCAATAGATATTTTCAGCAACAGGTTCAAAACTTAAACTTTTAATGCATGAGATCAGCCATTCCCGCACTTAACCTATTTTCTTATGACCTTCTGTTTCGTTTTTCTTTTAATGTATACTTGTTTTTTATTTTTATTTCATTGCTCTTTTCTCTCACATTTATATCAGCCTATGAATTCTTGAATTCTTAATGTGATCTTGAATTTGTATGTGCCTATGTACGTACATACATAGTATTTCTTCTTTAACACGTTAACACTGGCAGTGTGTACCACCGGCGGCTCACACGAGAGTGGTTTATCTGGCAGCATGTACCACAGGTGGCTCACATCAGCTATAGTTTTGTTAGATGAAAAAACGTTATGTAGTTAAAAATAATTGTTTTATTGAGAAATTGAAGAGCTTATTTTTACAACTAGGCTATTATAGACTTAATGCATTTACATATTTATTTGTTTTTTTGGGTTTATTTAAAACATTTTGTGCAAGGCGCCGCCAGATAAAGCAAAATACGATTTTTACTTCCGCCTGATGAAGTAAAATACAGAAAACTGCGCCGGCGTCAACATGTTAATAATATTTTGATTAATATTCTAATAATGTTTAAGCTTTAACGGTAGTAGATAATAGGATTTTGTCAGTAATTGGATGTTGTTCCGATGTTTTTAATAATGTGAAATTATTAATTTTTTTTTCTTGTAGAATTGTTTTCAATTCAGGTATTTGATATGAAATAGCGGAAATAAGATACGCAATTAATAGTAGCTCGTATTCGATACTTAAACTGGAAAATATCCCACAGATAAAAAGATAAGATGCATAAGTGCATAATGCATATTATTAAAATAATAAAGTAAATCAAGAATAGTTTAACAGTTATTTCATATATTTAAAAAAAAAAAGTAAATTAAAAAATCCTAATGCCTAATAATTGTTTTAAATGTCTCTTATCAAGTAAATCACAATATTTGTTTACAAATTACTTGTACTTAACTCCTCCAAAGCTACAACGAAATGGATTCTGCTGTGTATTCTTTAAGCACGTGTATCTGGCTTGTACTTTACACAAAACAAGAGTCCATTCTCTCTATGTCTAACTAATTCATAATTCTCAGGGACACCATTTTCCATATGTTTGTAAAAAGTGAACAGTTCTCCGATTCGTAATTTTGCTCCGTATAAACTCTTTAAAAATGTTTTCTTTCATTCGAAATTTACGAACTCCCTGTGGGTTAGAGTACAACACAAACACTTTCAAATCGGTTGAAAAGTTTTGGAGTTATTTAAAAAAAAAAACTTTATTTAGACCATTTGAAATTTGTAATTTTCTCGGGAACTACCAAAAGGATTTGAATAACATTTTCAATAAGTTTATTCTGTAGGTTCCGATCAGATTCATAGTGTATAAACAATTAGTTTAAAGTAGTGAATCAAATGTTCGCAGTTTTGCAAATATTTAAGTATATTAGATTGTAATACCAAGTAGTCAGCCCAGTCCTCAAAATTTGAGAGAATTCCAACATGCCCTAAGTTATTTTTCTTTTTTATGTGCAGCCACTGATATTTATTTATAAAGATGTCATTGACTGGATTCCCAAAAATGTATCCACGGCTTTTGAGAGAAGATCGTTTAAACATAGGAAAAACACTGCACAAAAAAAAAAAAAAAAATCATATATAATTATAACTTAGAGCCTCTTGCAATAAAAATACGAAGAGAATTTCTAGCTATGAAAATAGGCATTGGCAAGAAGAAACCTGAGTCATATGGCCCATACGTTTTAATTCATAGCTATTAAGACAACTCGTTCTCTGTAATTTATACAAATCTACTGAAAAGTCGAATAAACTTGAGTTAAGTTGAGAATTTCTGGCTGAATGTTTTTTTACGTAGCTTAGAGATACTGTTTAAGGAATTGATCGTAGTACAAACATGTTAAAAAATAAATTAGGGGACTAATAATAAGAAACGAAAAGAATCAATGTGTTACAGCTAAATTTCATACGTAAATCCTTATAAGAATTTACAGAACTAAAGATGAAGCGAAGTGATTCGTTATGTTTCTCATAATAAGAACTCTTCTGATGTTATTGTATCGATAAATTCACCTCTGACAAATCAGTATAGACATAAAACCGTCAATATTTCCTAATAACTAATCGAATTTATAATTTCGCTCACACACAATAAGAAAATGTTTGCAAAAACGACTATCTATTTAATAAATATCAATCTGTGACTAGTTTGCAAAAACAAACATAATTATTTTTACGTCCTTGGGATATTTTGAATATACAGCTAAAAAGAAAAAAATATAGTTAGAACATAAAGTGCGCACTATCGAAAATTCAACCAAAAAAAATTGTTGTTGTTTTTTTTTTTTTTTTTGCTAAGTAGGGAAAAAATTGTGAATTCCCATATTTAATAACGAATATGTAGTATGAAAGAGTTGAATAAACTGCAATACGGGGTCAAATCGATAACCTGTGTATAAATTCCATTAATTGAAGAGGTGGGTGGCGGATGATCTAAGCTTAGTTTTACTGATTGAGAAGACAACAATATGAGTCATCTTCAAGATAATCCGGTGAAGACATCCAAGTAATTACAACGCTACATCCAAACAATTTTTATTAGCTGTATTGCCTTCTGAACTTCGAAGGCTAACGCACTGAACAGCCTCACAGTCCCATTACAGATAACACTTTAAGTAATAATTCCTCCTTACTTTTCAATATCAGTTCTGGTATTTTAGAAAACAATTTTTTATTATTCGCGAAATTTAATCAAAATCGATATTTTTAATTATGTGGGTTATCGCTTTAGTGCGTGAGCACTCAATTCTACATTAACATTCAAATTCATCACAAAGGTACGTTTTATCAATAGAGAAATGATTCAATTATTGTTGCTTAATGATTTCCATAAATGAAATAAGAATGATTTCTGTAATATAAAAATAAGTATGGATGGTGAACAATTTGGTTTGAAAAATCCCTTAAGGGGAGATCCTACTTTAGAGAACCAATCAATATAAAATTTTAACTTTAAATTTAGACATTGTTATGGTATAAAATTTAACTAATATCAAGTCAAAATGCAGTAATAAAATCCGATAGTCAGTTAATTTTTTTAGAAAAACCAAATAACTTTTAACAGTGATTTTTTCTGCATACATTTATGAGGTCACTATAAAAGAGACGTTATCATTAAAATTCCCCTATTAAACGTAAAAGATATATAGTATAAGCTGAGGTGAAATTTCATCCAAGATACCCATAATCTGATTTATTTTGATGATATCTTTTAAGGATTAAACTTGGGTCTGCAGTTCTTGCCAAAAACTCTGGTGAAACGTTTAGAACCTAAAAAGATTGTATATAAAGAAATATAACTAATTTTTTTGTCCACCAAAATCTTATTTATGTGCTAGCTACTCCTATAATATCAACATATCTAAATTTACGTAATAATAATAATATAATAGCATAACGTTCTTTATTGAAACATTTTTATATCTTATTGTACATCATTCACTTTTTGGTTGTAAAAACATACTTAGAACATTTTGCAATTAATAGTGGTCACATTGAAACGAATCACTATAAGATTGTACACAACTGTGGAAAAAAGGAGAATACACATAATTTAAATACTTAACCTAGATATTGTTCTATTGCTTCTTTAAATATATAATAATTAACCCTGCTACCAGAACACTTTGAAGAAGTATATGGCCCTCCATTAGGAATGCTTGTTGCCTGCAAATAATTCAAATTAGTTGTATGCTTAAATAGTTGACATTAAAATTACCTTATAAAGTCCAAAATATTTTTTAGGAATGAATTTTTAATAGTTTGTGGTTTTGCCTTTCCGGTTATTTTTAAAGTTGCTAAATAAGCTTGTAATGTTGGATTGTCGATGGAAAAGGCGGGAAAATATTCTCTCATAACTCTACGATTCCAAAGGTTGTCTCCACTGTCAAATAAAATTATTACAAATTATGTAAAGTAGCAGAATAGCAGAGAATTTACAATTCATTAAGTGGTGTGTATTTAAATTTGTTCAAAATTCCTCGGACATATTTAGGAGTCGGTTCCAGAGAATTTTCGATTCCAAATAATTTTAAAACTGTTGGTTCATTTTGTAAGATCCTGTAGACAAGAGCGAGTATCCAAGAATGCTCTCGATAGTTTCCAATGGCAGTTTCGTAAAATTTCATATCAAGTCGTGGTAAATATGGACCTGGTGTAAATTAAATCATTCAATTTATTGCTATTGAATAGAAATATAATTATAAGTACCTGCAAACGGAGGATATTGGCTAACACTCCATGGTTTGAAGATAAATTTCAACTCGTTCCAAGATTCGTTTACATCCTGAGTATACTCTAAAGTTACTTCATATCGTTCTGTTCGCATTTTGCGTAAGTGTCGCCCATATTCATTCACTATATGATATTTGTTCACTGCGTGATAGTATTTCCCAAGCTGAAAAAGAATCGAATTATTATAGTCCTCTAATTAAAATAAGAATGTACCTGAGTATTGGTTATGTTCATGGCAGAGTCTAAGTTGTTATGCGGTACCTGTGAAATAGAAACGGAGATTGTTTAAATGCAAATTAAATAGCAAGGTTTTGCAATTGAAAAAATTACTTTAAAACTATTCAGTCGGACCAGAAAGGATTTGACTTCATTCCTATTAGCGCGTGAAGAAGTATAATATAACAAATTCACATTTTTTCATAGAAAAAAATTTTTCTTTCAATTAATGTTGCTAATTTACAATATCACAAAGAATTTCTTTGATAATGTTAACAAAAAAGATCACAATTTAGATTATAATAAGTATTAGATACAATTTGATTTTAAATTTGTGTAAGAAAATTGTGGCGATAATCGAAACAATAAATTATTACGAGCCTATTACCTTGTTAAAAAATAGCCGAAACAGAGCATTCACCCAATTTTTTCGTATTTGGTTTTACGAAACCCGATATTTTTTTATTTCAGGGTCAAATATATTAATTTTGAAAATTTATTATTCATCAATCGTCTCGTTTGAAAGTGATTTTCGAAAAGAGTACTGATTTATGTAGGGTTACTAATACTAACTTAGTATAATAAAGAAACTTTTCTACTATCTCGAAATTCTAAATTCTACTGGGATGACCGTCGTCGTGTGACTGATTTTTCTGCAAGTTATTTTATTCGATGTCTTGTTAAGGATAAAAAACTCTTTCGTTAACTTATAACTTTTAAATGAAAATGATACTTACCACCGAAATACCAACTAAAGCCAAAGAACATAGTGTAAACGCGAGAAGAGCATTTATATCCGAAATTTTTCTCAAAAATCCCCTCTGTAAGAAAATACAATTTACATCGTTTTAAAAAACAATAAAAATGAAATAACATACCGGCAGAGTTATTGATGGATGAGAAACTAAATTTGTCAAGAATGTTGCAATTACAGCAACCAATGGTACCAGTGGTGATAGTTTTGTTAAAGAACGCAAAATAGCTACATGTTCTTGTTCAAATACAACTAAAAATTATAAATTAAATAAAAATGTATATTTAAATAAAAGGGAATAATTACTCTTTTCAATATAACTCGGGAACATCACAGTTGCACCAAAGAGAAGCATTGTGAACGCAAAACTGGCTATTAAGATGTCTAGTAAAAGTCTAAATATTTTAATAAGTTAATTAAAATAAAATTCCAATTGTAAATTCATCATCAAACCTTATTAATGATCGATTTTCGAGGTATTCATCATCAAGCAGAGATAAAAGTAGAGTGGAAATAAGAAAATTTAAAAATCCATAGTTTCCAGAGAAAATAATAGCTAGCTGTAAGTAGAATACCCAATGGAACAGTAATATTCGAACAGCTCTGCTTGGAAAATAGAAAAACCAGGGACACACTAATTCGGTTAAATTAGTGTAAATATTCGTAACTTTCATAAAATTCGATGGAAGGTAATAGCAATACCAACTGAATGCTGTTGGCAATGGTAACGTTTCAAAGTGAAATGAAAGCCCTAAAAAAAGTAAATAATTAATATGATTGTAACAATTTATAAAAATTATATCAACCTGAAAACCTCCACCATTGTGGACATCCACTAAAAAATTTCACTGCTCCTGAGTCGAACATAAATCGAAACAGACACCATTTAATCATAACAATTCCTATTTTATCAGAAACGCTTGATTTGTGTGATGAATTAAGTGGTGCTAGCATAAGACAAATAAATCCAGCCTCTAGTAATAGTAAATCAGACTGATTCCCAAAAACTTGCATTACTTGCACCAGAGAATAATACAGAGACCACAATGCTGCAAATGTGGGCAACAAGCAAAATGTTTGTGAGATGAAGCTAAAAATATTTATAAATTTTTATAAAATGTAATATTGTATATATAAAATTAAAAACCTTGTAAATGATATTAATATTCCAAGGAGTGCTAAAATATCCATCATGTAATCAACGTCGAGACCAATGTAGGATGCAAAATGCAGTAATGTTGGATTTCTATGAATAGCAGATATAGATCCTTTGTTTGAGTTAAATTGAAGGTATGCTGGTACAATTCCATTTTTACCGAAAAGACCTAGAATGAAAAATGTTATGTTAATTTCGGTATACATTTTAGAGACCTAGTGACTATCATATGGGTACATAAGAAGTTGAAATGTAAGACAATTTTCAAATATCAAAGCAATTAAGTATGGTACGATACGAATTCAAAATATACGTGTACCATATCCGAAGGAAGCATTGAGGATTTGTGATTTTGGTACTCTAAAATGTATGTTACATAGATATGGTGGTATCTATCTAATTAAATTATGGTTTGAAATAAATGTAGCCTTTCTTGTTATTGTGTTCCGAAGATCGAGCAATCCCAGATGCTGAAAAGCTTAAATAGTACTTATGAAAAAACTGGTCCAAATTGATTTGCATGGAACATGCATAGAAGATATTTTATTTAATTTTTTATTTCAATTCTACCTTGGAAGTAAATACAATAGAGTTCATAAAATTTAGTATTAGAATTCAAAGTTCATTCTACTATATTATTATTATTATTTTTGCAAAAGCGAATAGGTTTTTAAATATTTAATAAAATTTGAATTTAATAAAATTCAAGGAAAATAATTTACTGAAAGAAAACCCAAAGATAAAAACTAAAGCTATTCTTACATACTACTGGAGCTGCAGATAAATAAGTATCTGTGTCAATTCTAATTTTATTAGCATCTAAATAATTCCTTACTTAGTATGTTTTCACACCAAGAACATCTTGAGAAAAATTTGTCACGAAGTGCGCATGATTAACTAGTTTTAAATCTGCTGATGCGTATGTATTTAAAATAAGACCAAATGGCTTAATTTTCTGGATCAGTGTGTCTCTGGAATGAAGATCTTAATGCGTATTGTTAATTTGTGCGCACTACATAAATAATTTCCTATTTCAAATGCACCTCACCGATGGCGGCTTAAAAAATCGTTCAAATGTCATTCACATCAATCAATTTCATTGACAGTAACGTAGTCTTTTAGTTTATTGTAATTATAATTTCAAATTCGTTGACGGCATGCAAATTTTTTCAAAGTGCCAAGAATTCACTCATTTTAATCGCTTATGCAATTCGCTAATCGTCACAGTTGTAATTTACACTTATTTACAAGGATAAGCTTTACTTTTCATTGAATGATCCATCAGGTATCAATTTTCTGGAGTCGTATTACTTTGTAGAAAAACGGGCTCCAAGCAATAAATCATAACCACATTACGTTGCATTTACAGGTGAGTCGCTCTCGATTCAATCAGATGGATCTTTTATTAGACACGAAAAGTTTTACCTTTTGAGTAGTTTTTAGATTTTATAAATTACTTTCAAACAATTATTTATTATAGAACTGAATTTAGCCTTAACTTTTACATAGGAAATAGTTATGGGGGTCTTTAAAACTCAGTGTATCAGAAGACCTCATGGATTTATTTTAGAAATTACTACTACACTGTATCTTAATTTAAAACGGAATTACTTTTTCTGTTAAAAACAAAAAGTAACTTTAGTTTACGAATGTCGGAGGACATTATCAGGGAATAGTCTGAAATTATTGAAATGTATCCTTTGTATTTTGAGAAGTTTTTAACATTTTGGTAGTCCTTTTGAAAAGGGTTTGCTGTGGCATAAAATGACCTAGTGGGTGTTGCCTGATTAGAATAATCTCGCCGACAAGTCGTTAATTTTTGTTTAGGTTTGAAAAAGTCATAGGCGAAGTTGTGGCGGGAATTATCGCTCGTCTGCACTGAGCAGGTTTTTCCCAAAATAAGTCTACTTTCTTCACAAGTTAGCTTCTTTCATAAAACTTACTATAGCAGATTGAGTCAAAGCGATCACAGAAATTTTTTAACTCGCTATAACTTTCATGCCATTGAATTTAGAAAAAAATTGTGTATAGTAAATTTTTTGAGTTTTGTATACAGGGTGTTCAGAGGTGGGTGGTCAATACTGCAGGGGGTGAAAGGTCAGACTGAGACAAGCAAAAAATCGTATGGGTGGGGGGGGGGGGCATCTCGCACCGTTTGGCAGTTACAGGGTGATTCGTAAATCAGGATTTTGCCTTATATGGGAACCGCTCTTGTATTTTTATCTTTTTTTCTACGCATCGCAGCGGCCCCAAACTGATTTCAAAAAATCACTATTTGGAAGCCCTTTCCAAAAAAGTTTACACCACCCCCCTATCCCCAACCCCTTGGCCACAATCCCACCTGGAAGTTGAAAAAATTAAGTTTTATTTCACGATTTTTCACCTTTCGCCCCACTTTTCTCCGAAATTCATGTTATTAACATACCTACTTTTTATTTTTTTTAAGTTGCCTATCTAATTACCTTTCCAAAAAGGTGCAACATGCCCAGATAGGAAAAGGATACGAAAATTTATTTACAAAAATCCTTTTACAGAAAATCATGATAATTTGAATTTTTAAGAAATTATACTGAAGTTAACTACAAAATACATTTTGTTTGCTTAAAAACTAATTACAATTAAAACGTTTGTCCTTTAAAAGCTGTTCAAAATGTTCTCCGCCAGTTTCGATGCATGCAAGTAGCCTTGGTCTTATTTCACGTTTCAGGTCTATGGTAACCAGTCTCTCCCGGATTTTCGTGGCTGCAGTCCCAATCCTGGTAACTAATTCTTCTCTAGTGTTGATTAGTCTTGAGTAAACTTCATCTTTCATCATTCCCCATAAGAAAAAGTCCAGTGGAGTAAGGTTCGGTGACCTAGCAGGCCAAGGAATCGGTCCACCTCGTCCAATCCAGCGCTCTGGGTAATTTTCATTTAACCTTGCCCTAACAATGTTCCCAGTATGCGCAGGTGCTCCGTCGAGCTGTAAATAAATTGCGCTTCTGGTGGCCAGGGGGATGTCCTCCAACAGATCCGGAAGGGTATTCTCCAAAAAGTCCGAGTATAGCTGACTATTCAGCACTTGGGGCAAGATGAAGGGTCCTATCAACTGGTTGCCGATGATGCCAGCCCAGACATTGACACTAAATCTTTGCTGGAAGGACCGACACCTGGTCCTATGTGGGTTCACATCTAACCAGGTGTGGAGGTTGTGCAAGTTTGTGATGCCATCCCGGGTGAATTGCGATTCATCCGTCCACAGAATTCGGTCTAGAAACCTTCTGTTTTCGATGTCAGACTCGAACAGCCAAGTGCAAATTGCAATCGTCTTTCGGAATCTCCTTCCTGTAGTGCTTGGACCAGGATATGGTGGTATGGATGTAGTCCCTCTCGGTTCACAACGGTCCAAACTCTCCCTGAAGACAATCCTGACCTTCGTGCGACCTGCCTGATGCTTATTACAGGGGTGTTCCTGACGATGTTGAGGATTTGTTGGTCGGGGTCCGCTGAATCGGCCGATTTTCCTGCTCGCGTTTCTGCTCTGGGGGCGGTTACACTTCCGGTTTCTTTTAACCTTCTGAAAGTCCTTGAAAATACCCTTCTGTTGGGTACCCGCCGATTCGGGAATCTCCTTTGGTATTCTCGTACGGCCTCATTATCATTTCCTTCTACTAAACCGTACACGTAAATTATATCGGCATACTCGTCAACACTGAATTCTGCCATTTTATCTTAATTTTTTCTATTAAACACCCGGTTTTATCGCTTGCTTCTTCAACTGTGGTCAATGTCCTTTCAAACTTACCCATTTTTCTACCATAATTCATACGAAGTATTAGAAACGGAGCGTCAGGATACTTAGGAGTCAATACTGGATATAATAAACTAATAACGCTATTTAACGAGATTACATTTATTATTTTATTACTGTTTTGCTGAAATAATAA
Source organism: Dysmachus trigonus (assembly GCA_949715965.1). Taxonomy (NCBI): domain Eukaryota; kingdom Metazoa; phylum Arthropoda; class Insecta; order Diptera; family Asilidae; genus Dysmachus; species Dysmachus trigonus. The sequence continues at coordinate 51,393,702 of OX454322.1, forward strand.
AAATGTACTACCTCTGTTTCCTAAACAAACATTTCCGAACTTGCTGTCATAAAAATTGTTTACTTAACGACTTTTTCCATTATGGTGCAATAAAGTAAGTAGGTACCTGTGAGGATGTTTTAATTTCAGGACTTTTGCAACCCTTTTCTACCTGGGCATGTTGCACCTTTTTGGAAAGGTAATTAGATAGGCAACTTAAAAAAAATAAAAAGTGGGTATGTTAATAACATGAATTTCGGAGAAAAGTGGGGCGAAAGGTGAAAAATCGTGAAATAAAAGTTAATTTTTTCAACTTCCAGGGGGGATTGTGGCCAAGGGGTTGGGGATAGAGGGGTGGTGTAAACTTTTTTGGAAAGGGCTTCCAAATAGTGATTTTTTGAAATCAGTTTGGGGCCGCTGCGATGCGTAGAAAAAAAGATAAAAATACAAGAGCTGTTCCCATATAAGGCAAAATCCTGATTTACGAATCACCCTGTAACTGCCAAACGGTGCGAGATGCCCCCCCCCCCCACCCATACGATTTTTTGCTTGTCTCGGTCTGACCTTTCACCCCCTGCAGTATTGACCTCCCACCTCTGAACACCCTGTATATAAAGATCCAAAACAAAATTTTACCATAGCAAAAATGCATTGGTGAAGACTATGTCAAAAACACTCCTTTCAATGAAAAATGCACACAATCGCCAATTATTAATATTAAGAAAAGATGTAGGGTTTTACAGAAGAGAATATAGAAAGTGAGCTCCGTATGGTAGTTATTTTTTTTAATTTCAAAAACTAGGTACTTATTGTGGGAAATGAAGTTGATAGTTTTACGGTAAACGTCCTCTTCTATCTGTGTAAGAAGGTCCGAAGTTTCTATTTGGAGCATCCGTTACGTTCCGAACTGCATCGGTCTCGTTCCGATCAGACGGACATATGAGTATAATATTCCGTTCCGCTCCAATCTGTCGTTTGACAGCTGTCTGGATTAGTTGTGTGATTTCAAAGTTAGTTAAAAAAATGGAAGAATTGCGGATGCTACGTACACGAGCTTTTATTTCTAATTTCCTCAATAAAATTCTCTTCATCCATTAATTCACTGAATTATGAAATTAAGTGTTCCGGCAAAGTTAAAAGTTGCCCATCTGTTTCCGATAGAACTTTAAATTTAAACAAATAATATAGAGTTAATTTTTGATGACAATCTTCTTTTCTTCGAAAGGCATATATGGCGTATATGGCGACTGTTCTTGACGAATTGCTTTCTGTCAGTAAAATTTTAGGTCAATGTTTCGAGCAATGTTGGCCGTATGTCACGAATAACATGAACAATGTTGGCTTTCACGTAGTCAATTGTTGCTGGTTTATGAGCATAAACCACTGGCTTCACGTAACGCCATAGGAAACAGTCGAATGGTCTAAGATCACAAGACCTTGGGGGCCAATTTACGGCGCCATTTCTCAAATCACTTAGCTACAAATGGTGATTTTAATAAATTGATAATTTTTGCCGCTGTATGACACATAGCGCCATCCTGTTGAAACTACATTTCGCTAGGATTAATGTCATCCATATTTTCGAAGAAGTATTCATTGATCATGGTCCGGTACCGATCTCCATTAATGGTAATGCGAGCCCCTTCCTCATTTTTAAAGAAAAGATTAAAGGACCAATAATGCCGCCAACGTGTAAACTGTGCATTTTTCTGACTGTAATGGGGTCTTTAGAGTCGATTATGGATTGGTCTCACTCTAAAAGCGATAATTTTGCTTATTAACAAACCCCTTAAGCTGAAAATGAACCTCGTCACTGAAGACAATTTTGCAATATAACCGCGAATCGACAGCCGATTTCCAAAGTAAATTTGGATAATTCTTAACCGCTCCTTAAGCATGCAATATCACATAGAGCTGGGAGAATGACAGTTATCCTTGTAGGAAATTCTATCTAAGCTAAAAAATAAAGGGTGTTTCTGAAATAGCAATGGATATGTGTATGATTATATATTTGAATTTAGGTTTATTAAATATACATGTTAAACATCACTCTGAACACATTCAAAAACAATCTTACACTAAATTAAAAGAAAGCAATGTTTTAACGTTTGTTCATTTTTAGGGAAATTTCCTGATAGCTGAAATTGATAGACGTGATGTGCACTCACTATAGAGAAGGAATTTCTCATTAATTTCAACCGCGAAAATTGAATACATCGAAAAAGTAATACCAAAGATAAACCTTTTAAGCGATTTAAGTTTTTAGAATGTGCTTGTTCGAAATACGCGTTATAAAAATGCCGTGTTATCGAAGGGTTGACTGTACTAAAATTTAAATAAGGTTATCATGTGGTAAAGGCCTTAATTGAATGTACACCTTGAACTACACACTTCCAGAAGATTCATCTTCACATGAGTTAAAGAACAATTAAGATTTGAATCTTTGTGCCATCAAGTGAGCCGTAGGCCGGAAGCTGAAAAGCAACATCTTGATAGCATTATACAATTTATATTTATTGTTATTTATCGTATGCAGGATACTAGTTGTTTTGTTCGTAATATTTAACATCTCTGTAAAGATGATTGAGATCAAAGAAGAAATCAGCAAACAGGGCAAGATGCTGATTCAAAACTCTATGTTAATGACCTCGTTTATGCCGACAGTGCTTACTTGAGATTATTTAACATTAGTCTTTGGTTTTCGTTTAAAAATAGGATCACTTTGTGAAAGTAAAAATATTGTGGGAAGATAGCCGGTGCTGGGTGGGCTAATGAACCAAGTCTAGCCGTGTTCGAAAAACATAATTCCGATGGCCGAGGACAGAGAAGTACACTTGGAGTATTAAATAAATCAATAAGATGGAAATCTGTTCGGTTGCGTGCACTTGACGGGGGGTTTGGTGCAACCTAGGCTTTTGAAAGTGATTTTGATAGTGTGATAGGGGCCAAGTGGTCGTAGACTTTAAAACCTTTTATCTATCTACCTGGGCTCTGATAGTAGAACGTCAGGAATGCACAAAGATAGACGGCACTCATTCCTCGCAGGATGAGGTTCCTTGTGTAGAGCACACCGTCGTTCCAGTTGTTGAAGCTTGGCCTGCTCCTTCCCATTTTCACGAGATATCTTTTCCAGTATTCTCAAGAAAACCTCTGCAGATTTGCACTATCACTGGTAATCACTTCGGAGGAGACCACGACTGGTTGCAACTGCATCCGGTTTTGACAGAACACCGAATGAAAATATTCCGGCGGCGATTCGCACCAACTGCACGAGTTCACAGCAAAACAACAATCGAATCGATGAGCCCAACTCTCGCACGATGAGAAGACGAGAAATGCTCCTCTCTTTGTTTACTCGGTCGAATGCTCTTTTTCTCACTCTGTACGGCGAGTTTCTCGATGTGCAGCGTTACCATTTACCTAAATATCCCAATTCGCTGCAGGTTGAATTCGTCCTATGTCCACCGATAGGGAAATCTGAAAGTGAGACGCTTGCCTAGCAACGAACGTAGGGAACGAATCAGAAGGTGTGCAACTTTATTTTTGCTTTTCAAACAGAAACTGAAAACAATCCATTCATCCGTAAGCATTGGTTGCATAAAATCAAGCAGGTGTTTTCCTAAAAATGTTCCGAACATGATCTGGAGCCTATTCACGAATTCAGTAATCCCTAAATCATTGCTCTTGTTCAAACTTCTATTAATAAATTAAACAATGAAGGTATTCAAATTACACCTGGTTGGTATGTTAGACTAAAGCTGATTAAAAATATAATAAGGGGCTCTCATAGGAAGGGATGAAATAACAAATAATTGCTTATTAGCTTGTATATTTGATATTTATTATCAAATTCATGCCTTAAACTGCAACCTCAACAATCGGTCTTAGGTCCAATTCTATACAACATCTATACAACTGATTTTGAACTGAAATGTCCGAAATTTTCCTCTGGCCTTTACTCATTTTTGACAAGAATTATTTAGTTATTTTACTAAGAGCCAATTTACCCAAAAATACCGGTTCGGGAAGCACTTTTTGAGAAAATAAATTTTTAAATTATTGCAGAGAAGTTGGTTTAAGGAACATACAGATAGATAAGGTGATAAGATCGTAAAGGTGAATAATTTCAATAAGGAGTTTTTTAATTAAATACCAAATTATAACAATAAGCACAATTGTTAAATTGATTTTGTTTTAAATTTACAGCGAGCCTTATGAGCCCAAACCAATTTTGGCCGCTACTCTTGCCACAGTAAGGGGAAAGACTGCCTCAATGGATCTAGTCCGCGTTGAAACACGATCACAGGTATTTCTAGAGACTTTAACTCAAAACATTAATTTTATGACTTTTATAATTCCAGATAATGTTTTCCTTCCTATCGGTCGGATGGGGATTTATTTCTGATATTGATATTGAAAGTGAACGACTTCGATCGATTGGCTACCAGAGATTCGCCCTTTGGTCGGTGCGGCGACTAATTAGCTTGCGCACATACCGGGGTAAAGTATCTTACCTAAAAACTAGCTACGATGTTGTAGACACACCGTACGAAGGCCAGTACAAGCCGACGACCCTAAAGCATAGTATCAGCTGCAATGCAGTTTTAGATTGTCCTGAATGCCATGGTGAGGGCGATTGTGAGACATGTGACACTGGCTTTGGAGATGTCCTCTCCTTGGAGACATCGACTGGATTGCCCCATTTTCGGAATCGTATGGATAGTTGGTATTCGGCAACTTCTAGGAAAAGTGCATATTACTCTACAGCGGAGAGTGTATACCAGAGCATAGGTGAAAAGGAGACTGACGGCGACAGTGTGCAAAATAATTCTAATACAAGTGTCCAGGTATTTGGGCCAGCATCGAACATTCCCGCTTTAACTACTCCTGTACCTGAAAGTTGGACAACTGAAGAAGGTGAATTTATAATGGTGCATGCCGCCTATCAAACTCATTTAGGAGTTGACTGTTACTTTGCACCTTCTTCTCGACTAAATGATGGTATAATTTGGCTACTTATTATTCGTGGTGGAGTCACTCGATCACAGCTATTGAGCTTCCTCCTTGGATTAAGTTCTGGAACTCATGTCCCGACGGAACCAAACCAGTACATCGAACTTATCCCAGTAACAGCATTTCGAATAGAACCTTGCCCTGGCCAAGGAAACATGACAGTAGATGGAGAGTTAGTCGAATATGGTCCCATCCAAGCAGAAATGTTTCCCGGTCTAGCAAAAGTTATGATTCCGTAGATTTTTATTATGCCCGGAATAGAATTTGGCAATAATAATATTCCATTTTTGTACAACGTACACGACTCTTTTGAGGAACAGATTTGGCTGGATCGGGCCAAAGACGTGATGTGTGAATACGTATAATACGTATAAGACGACGTACATGCATTTACACGCTTCTGAATTTTATATTTTTTTATATCGATTAACAACTCCAGAACAGTGTGTTATTAACGTTATTTATATAAATAGCCTTAGGGTATGTTAAGTGTACGCTGCTGCGTGTTACGTCGGGTTAGGTTAATTTTATACGACTCGTTCTTGAGGTGATTGTGTATCATGAAACCAAATCTATGTAAAATTGTATATAATGTTGTTTTGTACATAAATATAAATTTTATGATTATTTAAATAAATTATATTCTGGCTAAAATATCTGAGCTCATTTACTAGGCTGTGACAGAGCTCCATTTTCTCGATTTTACTAATCTATATTATAAGAAATGAACATTTTAACAAAAGTATTTTGCACTCAACTCACACTTATGATAATCATGCTATCCCACATATTTATATAACTGAAGAATAACACAACTTGCTACTCCAAGATGTATCAATATACAAATTTGTGTTGATAATGAATATTGCATCAACATCTGTGTAGTTTGTTCTCATTAGTTTAACCTCAATTGCCAATTATAATTTGCTAATTATATCTACAGCTTAGGGCCTATTCGTAATTGCAGCCTTGAGTACGAAATTTCGCAGAGTACGTATTAACCCTTTGCGGTCGTATTGTTTGTAACATTATTACTTGAACAAACAATAATACGTAATATTATATATATTATAAAGGAAAAACAAAATTTATCAATTGCACTGCACTTAACCTCTTCAGAGACGAATTTCCAGAATTCGTAAGGGTAGTTATTAGTTTTTTTAATGTACGAAAATAACTACATTAAAGAAACCAATGATTTTCTTCCGAATTTTGGAAGCCCGTGTCCTGAAGAAGTTAATACATAAGAAATACTTGAACAAATAGAATTTAGTTTATCTTTGCATGACTGACTATCAAAAAAAACCAAACGTACACATATGTGGCCAAGTTAGTGAAAAGGTTAAAGACATTTTGTAAAATATTATTTCGAATTCTATGTATCTCCGAAGCTTGCCGACTTACAATTAGTATAATATTAGATCAGTATGTTTCTTTGCTATGGTGGCTGAGAGCAGACTATACGACCGCAAAGATTTAAGTATATAATAAATTATAAATTCTGCTTAAACTAAAAGGCCTGTTCTGATTTTTGTAATCATAAGAAATGTATTTTTGCATAAACATTTAATATTTAAATAAACGAGTGTTTTTAACTTTCTTAAAGAAGATAAGGTCCGAAATTTGCAAATTACGATTTTTATGAAATTCAGGACATGTGAAGATGAATTACTTTCGTATGAAAGTCAAAACAGGTATAACTAGATTTGCAATACATTGCTAATTTTGAATAGGCCCTTTCTTTAGATTTGATTATTATTTTAATAACAACGTACTATTCAAACTTCACATAATTTTAACGTAAAAGAGGCCCTATACAGCAACACGAAACAATTGGGAATCGATTACAAAAATTAAAATAAGAAAATATGGTTTCATTTTAGTTGCTACATTTTCAATAAAAAATAAAGAATATGGCGAAGAAAAAAGTAAAAAAGTTCTTAAGCTGACGCTATTAAATGCTTTGTTTTTTAAATATTTTGGTACATATTCACATACTAGCGTCGATAACCACACTTGCGCTTCTATGCATAAAATGTAAATTTTTTAAATAAAGCAGCTGTCGGAATTGGCCCTATATAAGAAATAATTTCAACATGAATTTTATCGTTTGGTATTTTAAATTACTTTAAAACGATGAGTTTCCACAATACGGACTTTGTAGTATGCACATCACATATCAATAATAATAATTTGTATCGAAAGAATAATATTCAGCAATTTATGTATTTTAATTTATGTATGGTCAGATTAACTGCTACCTTTAGTATTTTTTGCATGAACAGGAGAGTTAAGGCAGTTAACAATGTTTATATTCAGGCTCTTAAAATGTTATATATAATTAAAGTTTTAGTTTTTTAATAGTAGTAGGTTGTTAATCCTTTGAAGAACCTATTTTTCTACTCATCGAATTTTTATGAAGATTGTTATACAGGGGTTGTTGAGGTCGCTGATTAAATTTAGACTCTTAAAATTCGAAATGGCGGATCCTATAGGGCGTGGACAACAAATGTTGAAATTTTCGTTATTTTTTTAATTTTATTATTTTTGTCCGCCATATTGGATCCTCCATTTTGAATTTTGAAAATCTGAAAACCCTTCCATACAAGTTTCTACATATCTTCCATCTTGTCATGAATTTATTCTAAAAAAGATTTATGTTTTTTGTTATTTATTTATTATTAATTAGGAAACCCACATTGGAGGCCAATTTATTTTCTTTTTTTTACAGGGAAGAATTCAATTGAATGTTTTTAAATGTCGAGGATAAGTTATTAATATTTTCATGTACAAGTCATTAAATCATTTCAGCCAAAAATTGCTGATTTATTACCAGTTTTCCACAGCAGGTCTTCATCCGACTTTCTAGCTTGCGTGCATCTTCGAGGTCGTAATTTTTATTTGAAATCTAAAACAAAATTACATTATTAACATGTTTTCCAAGAATATGAATTAATCCAGTCAAAAACGTTGCAAATTGACTGTTTTATGACTGTTTAAAGGAAAAGGTATCAATTCTCACCCTTTTTTTGGCAATTTATGCAGAAAAAAAACTTTAAACAATGATTCATCCCAAATGTTAGTTCATATTCTTGGTAATTTAATTAAATAAACGTAAAAAATGTTTTAAAACGATCGGTCAATTATTTGTTGAATAATCATGCACCCAAAATGAAAAAATGTCGTTTTGAGAATAACGCGTTTAAAGTTTTAAATACGCGAGTAGTGAATAGCGATTAGCTTTGGAAAGACTAAGAATTTCGTTCTAAAACTTTCAGGGCACATTCTTCAGATGTTTTGCTGACGATTTATGTATGAATATTAAAAAAACGATGTTTTGAACTGTCTTATTTCAACACTTCATAAATAATTATTTTATGATTATTGGGATTTTAGGAATCTAGAAAATAAAAAAATTTTACGAAATCGACTATCAAAGAGGTGGGTCTCTGGGTGACTCACTATGCTTCGAAAGCTTTATTTTTGTATTATTTATTCTTTTTTAAATAGAGATTTACAGAAATATTTCATGTTTTAAATAGAAGAAGACAAATTGTGGAAACTCTTGCCGCAACTAAAATTAGTCAATCTGCTTATTTTTATGCGTTGTTTCTTAAACGGATTTGTCATTATTGGTTATAATTCTCATCTTATCATTGCTTTCCTTAAAAGATTTATATATTTACTATTCACCTTAAATCTTCGAAGTTTCATAACTTTGAAAATATCGTCATATAATCAGTCAACTCTTTTTGAGGCACAATTCCGGCAGCAATATGAAAATTAAAAATTCCGAAACTGAATAATTCAGGTATCGCCTATTTAATATCTGCAATACAACAAAATTTTTCAATTCCGTGTAATTTTTAAAAATCCTCTTACACCAGCTTAAACATATTTGACAATCCACACACATCTAATCCCAATCGATTTAATTACAAAAATATCAATGAGCTTTCTAAGGCGAGAAACACAATCTAAAACAACAAAATCAAAATATACCACAATATGTACGCCCCACTATGTTCCATAAAGAGTAAAAAATCACTTTGATTTGATCCTATGCGTACCTTAATCAAATTTTTATTACTTACAATTAGTTGTCCAGTAAAAGAATATTATGTATTATGAAAAAAATATTGACTGAAAACATCCACTGATAGCTGTACAAGAAAAAAAAAATTGTTTACTTATATTATCAAGACTAACATCCCACAGTGGTCCTAAGGGAAAATAAACATATTTAAAGACATTGCCTAAAACTCATTCTAAACATTAGCTCGTTCAATTAATAATTTAGATTAAAAGCCTTTCCATTAGCGACTAGCTAATTTAAGAACTTCCTGCAGCATAATGTTCATTTAACAATTAAGCATACTCTGCATAATACAATACGAAATGATAATGTGTGGAAACTGTTTCGCATTCAAAACATACACATGGTTATACGCAATATTTAAGTAGTCTATTAAAGCAGTTGAAATTTTTAAGCATTGTTAAGTATTCGCATGTAAACAAACATTAACAATTATATGAAAACGTGTAGGCAAGTTGACAAGTTTTTTGACTGATAGAATAAAATCAAAAATAAATAGAATCAAAATAGATGGCTAAAAAACACTGTATCCGATTAAAGTTTTAAGGTCCTGCAGTGCAATTTGTTTTATCATTGGTATCATTGGTTATAAGAGTTGTCAGTTAATGTACGAGTACTATCTATTGACGTTATTCTAATATTTGTGCAATTACTCAAGTGTGTCTATTAGGTTTTCTGAAACATATCTTCAGATCGGAAAAAAAGGCAATAATTGATCAAGAGCAATTACGGAAGATTTAAAGTTTTCCTGCAAAGCACGCTTTAATCTTGTATACTTAGTGGGGAATGGTCTGGTTCTAATTTTTTGAAAAATTTAAACATGTTTATTGAATATAATGTTAAATATAAAAGTATTGTTGTTTTATTGCTTTAATTTTCTTCTTTACACAATATTTTATACCTCTGATGGAATCGACAACAGAATGCCTGTAGTGTAGGTATATAATACAAATCAAAAAGTAAGATTAACATCAAAAATTGTGTTATACGCTTATAAATTGCCGATGAAATGAAAAATAGGGGTGGACTACTGAGAGATTGGAGATGTTAAATTTGAGGAAATAGTGTAAAACAGCAAGTTGCATATCGAATATCATTCCATATCCAGTAATAGCTTAATGAAAGCCGGAACATAGTTTTCACGACGTAAGCCAAAAGCGTAATGTACTGCAGAGTTAAAAGCAGTATTAACCCTTTCGGTACGGCACAGTTGACCGCGGTTATAAATTTCCAATACGAGAAAGTTTCCCACGAGAGTGGTTGCACAGAGCTTCCATGAATCCGAACTTTCAATCATTTGAATCGGACTATGGGCAGTGGTCATACCCATTTCCACCCGCTTTCCGTGAATTTTGATTTTAGGCGGCGATCGTACCCAGAGAATGTTTCGTGGATACCGACTATAGGCGGCGATAGGGCCGAAAAGGTTAAGTTTGCGCAAGGAGGCATAATCTAGCTGACAAAATACTTCACAGCCATTAATCAACAGAAGCATAAGCATGTGACTAATCCAGTGGCGGTTCGTGGTCGCCAGGCCCGAGGAGGCAGAAAATCTACAAATTTAGTTTGTGGCGCCACGCTCGCCACAAATAATGAAAACCACGTATACTACTGTTATCTCTATATTTCAAAGTAAAAAAAAACTCTTCAATATTTAAATTGCTACTTAAAAGTAATAAAATTAATTTACATTTCATGCATTTCTACATATTTATTTATAAATCAAATCTACTCTACGTTTTTTCATAGATGCAAAGTAATTTATAATGTTGTCATACCAATATGGTTCATTCTCGATATTTTTAAAGTTTTTTCGGTACTTAAAAGTGCCAATTCTGATAAACGATGTTGGCCCATTTTATTTCTTTGATAATATTTTATTCTAATTGATGTAGCAGGAATCGTTAAAATTAATTCTAATGATTTGGTTAGCTTATATCACTTTCTAATAAATTATTTAATAAAGATGATGCAGTGTCAGTATCCTTCCACAAATTTGTATCACCACAAAAAACAAGCAACTCACTTTTCAGCTTGGAAGAGTCGATAAATTTGCCGTAAAGATTTATAAATTATTTAAACATGTTTTGAGGGAACATGGTTTTAAAGGATGGAAATTGTCCAACATTGACAAGGTTTTAAAATTAAATTTTCTAAAAATCCATAAAACGATTTAATGGACAATATTATCAATTACTTCAAATTAAAGCATACGATATTGCGTTTCTACAGAAGGTATATCTTCATCAATCCTTTTTTTATTACGATTTTTTTAAATGTTTTTAAACGATCCCAGACTTCTTAATTGTTTTAAATTTTGTTCCGTAATTCTAATTTTGGGCAAACAAAACTGAATCTCATCCAATTTTGACTGAAGAATATCCCATAGAAGCGAAGTAAGACGAAAAATTGATTGATAAGTAAAAAGCAGGAAAGTAAAATCGAAATTCCTGCGAACAAAACCCAAGGCTTCACAAAGCGAGTCAAAATCAAAAGTCGGATCATTAATAATTTATTCAAAAACTTCTAAAATATCTACTAATCGCAATTGAAAATCCCAGCGCATTTGAAGGAAGATGCGGAGTTTTAAGCGTATTCAATACATACGTTCGTTTTGTGGATTTTGAAAAAAATGTAGGAAAATCAGAAATATTGCGCCTTTGGTATATTATTTGCACCCACCAAATTTAAAACATGCGCATAACAATGAATAGACAATGAGGAGGAATTCCATTTATTTTCGCTTGCAAACCATTTAATTTGGAAGCCATTTACTAAAAATCTCAAAATGATCGATAATTGTGATTTGCATGATATATCAGTTGTTTCGTATATTTCCCAAGCAAAAAATCGAGTAGCTGATATATCCTTGGCAATTTCATAACGAACCACGTAGGCAACTGAATTTATTAATTCATTCTAAATTGTTTTGGACAACCCGGTAAAAATTGTTGTTATCCAGAGTGGATTTTAAAACTGAATAATATAGGCTCCATGTTTCGAAAATTTCTTTATAATTTCCCTTATTGCTTGAATTATCCAATTTATCATGACCTCTGAAAGCTAAGTCTTGTCGCGATAAAAGTAGTTGTAGTAGGTCTGCCTTGTGATTTAATTTTGATTTTCTCTTGAAAATTGAGCCGAGAGGAACAAAATTCCATTTACTAAATCCATAACTGTTATAAAAATAAATATTATTCAAAACCAATCGTAAGTGTAGAAATATTACTCAAAAGTGACGAAATAATTTTACCAAAATGCTATCCAGATTGAAGAGGAAATCACTTTTACACACTTTTCAGCAGAAAATCACAAAATCAAGTCATGCACTATAAACTAAATATTTAATTACCCCAAAATAGTAGCAAAAATTTATTATTTATTATACAAATAAATTACCTAATTATTTTACAATAAAATAAACCAGCCAAATGAAACAATGAAGCAAATGATTGTTTTCTTTTTTACTAGTCAAAAAGTTCGTTATATCTACAACATTTATCATCATATACGCATACACTTTAGCACGATATTTTTTTTATGAGTTTGGATAAGGAGAGGTGTTGGGTCAAAAACTTACAGCTTGAAACACGCTTATTTAAATCAATATATTATTTATTATTAATATTTTCTTCCATAAACTTAACAACAAATTCAGTCTTTTAAAATTAACGAATTAACAAAAAATAAAACTCAGTAATTCTATAAAAAAAAAAATTATTTTGTCTTAATTTATCGTCTTTTTCGTTTACCTGAAAGTGAAAAGAAAGTCTCCTTTTATTTCAATGTTTTATGTGATCAGCGTATTCGGATCTTTATGGGTACGCGACCTGGTACAACATTACTAAAGTTTTATTTATTTTAACATAAACCTATGACTGTTTGTTCGTTTTTGGGGTATTTTTATTTTCACGAAGTATATTGAGCAATATTGTCAGCGTATACCTAACAATATTACTGAATTTTTATTTAAGGGAAAAAATGATTGTCCGTTTGTTCTGTTAAATATTTATTTCGTTTTGTTAAATATTTATATCACCTTCAAAATTATAGAAATTCATATCGGAAATGTCATTAAAGTCATCTAACATTTCGCAATAAATCGAAATATTATTCATTTCCTTAAAAAATATTGCGTTAGATTTTTCCAAGAAAAGGCAATAGTTTATTTTAAGGCGTCTGCGCACTTCTCTATTTATCGAAGCATAATTTTGTTTTCCCAGAGAGAAATTAGTTAGAAATTATTAAAATCATTATCGCGTTTCTCTAGAATATCCTAAACATTAACAATTGCACGATCCAAAATCTAGAATCCATAGAATTCTGGGTCCCTGTAGAAATCGAAGTGAATCGCAGTGTAGCGAGAAAAGAAAAAACAAACTTTGTGACAAAAAAGTGTTTAATAAATTTTAAAAACTTAATATAATAATCTAACCGAATATTATCCGAAGACCTATTATAAACATATCACAAGAAAAATTGGTGTGAGAAATTTATAACACGTTCATTCGTTCGTTGTTAAAGTGTTGCGGCATATATGTACCTGCTTAATGAATCTATCTCGGCGAAATATTGAGCTGGAATGAAAACCTCACGCACCACAGCTTGCTTATATAGCCAAAATTTACTGTACGAGTAAATATAACTGTACTGCGATGTGTGTGCTTGAGAGGGATCGAACAAATCCTTTCTGCAATGAACCTTAATTCTTTACATTTCTTTACGAGATCGCAGATGGTGCTCGGAAAGCAAATGCTTTTTAGTATTAGGACCTTAAATAAGTTCTCGCTGTTCCCTAACAGGTAGCATTACCAGGACTACGTGCATGTAATTCCAGACGGTAATGCATCTACAAGAAAGTACTGTCGATAAGCTTGAACTTCAGTGTATGTCGTCACAGTGTAAACAAGGTTTTTTTCCTGAGTTCTGAAAATGTCGAGTTTTGTACTTAGTAAAGAGTATTTGCGGGAAATTTTATTGTTTTATTCAAAAGGAATCTGCAAAATTCTGGTTGAGTCTTACGATGAGTATGCGCTGTCAGAAAATACATGCAGAGACTGGTTTCGTCGCTTCAAAAGTAATGAATTTGAGGGAGGTTTGCTTCCTCTGCCTCACATTCGCCATGCCTCAATATATCCAATAAGAACGAATTTCTCACGGTCACGCACATACAGAATTCCTCGGCCGCAGTTTTTCTAGCCTGTTGCTGCTGAAAACCTCTATGTTGTTGTTGCGCTGGACCTTCCTGCTGTTGTTGTTCACCACGTTGCTGCTGTTGTTATTCACCACGTTGCTGCTGCTGCTGCTGTGGTCTTTGTTGGGCCTCAACGGGCTGCTGCCCCTGTTGTTGTTGAAGATATTCCTGTTTTTGAAGCTACGCTTCTTATCGGAGGTTGGGCGGGCTGGACTCGCTGTAAAAAAGCGAAGACGTAACCGTTAATTCCCTCTCCTTGCGGCACACAACTGGCGAGAGTGGCGAGTAGACCGCGTCAGTATAAGAAAGAGAGAAAGAGAGAGAGAGAGAATCGGTCGACTGCTGCAGGCGTGTGCGATTTCCTGTGCCAAAACCGCCCGGGAAACATATACATGTTTACATGTATTCCCGGGGGTTTTGCCTGTGCGTATAGAGTATTTTCACACTTTATATATATAGCGAGAGTGGTGAGGTTACGTAAAAAGTTGAAGCGTAGCTTCTGTTGGCCAGTCCCGTGACTGCCACGTTTTTTTTTTGCTAAGAATCTCCTCCAAGTCCTTTTTGAAATAAATTTCATTTCCTCTAAATTTTCTCACAGATTTTTATTACGTGCAGGCTGTCTTTGTTCCGGCTGAAAAGGTCCTGCCCCTTGGGCTTGATCGGGCTGTTTTATCCTTCCATCCTGGTCTCCAACTCTCGCAGAAATGCAGAGTTGAAAGATCTAGTCGAAATTGGGTTGAGTTCTCGATCTGCGTATATGAGCCGCCAGAGTTCAGTGGTCGAGTCGAAACGTATGTTCCTGCAATGATATATAGCAGACTTTCCCAAAGTGGGCGATAACGCCCCCTTGTGGGCGCTGCAGGCCTAAAGGGGGGCGGTAAGAGACCCAGAAAAAAAATGGGGGTGTTGTGTAGAGGCTTGGGGGGCGATTTGTAATTTCATCTAGCTAGGAGGACTGAGCTCTCGACTCTCGACTACAACTTGTGAACATCAACTAATATTAATTAAGAGATTGCTCAAACTGAATACTATAAAGTTGCGTTTGAATAATCATTCTCATTGGCAGGTGTAGCCCGTAAAAGTTAACTTGAGACCTGAGCGCCGTTGTGTACTACCTACTACGCGCAGCTGTTTGTTTCTGTAACTTTTAATGTAGGAATGTTTCCCGAGAACAATCCTTGAGGGCGCCAGCTTACATCAATAGACAGTGCAAGTGTGGCAGTACCTTTTCTAAGGTTGGCGGCGGCCATTTTAATTTATAGGGAAGTCTCTCACGAACTTCGTTTTCTCTTGCTCGTGCTCTGGGTGGCGCGGTTGTTTTTAAGTCGGGTGAATTTTAAGAGTTTATTTTGCTGTTTTATATGAGGTTTATAAGAAAATATAGAAATACAAAGGAGAGTGAATGGAATTTTATTGAATACTTAATTGTCAAGTATCCCTCTGCAATATTAATCTAATAGGTTAAGGGCTCCAGCATTTGGTGGACCAGGAGAGTTTCCTTTAAGGGGGGGGTATGGTATTTTTAGTGTTTTTTTAGCAACAATTTAAGAATTTTTTTCTGAAATATAGTAAAGAACAGTTTATTTTATAAATGGACATTTAAGATGTACAATATAAAAACAATATTTTCTGAAATTTTGAAGTAAAAATATTGAAAAACAAGCCATCGACAGTGATTTGAAAAAACCGCCGCTAAAAAACCGGTGTTCATCATATCTAATGACTGGATCATCTGTAACCAAAAAACCAAAAAGAATCTGTTAGATAATTAGTTTCTTCAGGTAGTGACGTTGAGTTTTTTCGTTTATTTTGATTTTTGAATTTTTGGCATAAGTTTAAAGTCAAAAAAACAAAATTTTTCTTTCAAAATTCGATCTTTTACTAAAAAAATTCTTATAAAAAAAAAAAAAAAAATCTTAAATAAAAAAGCTCTTCGTCAGTACCTGAAGAAACTAATTAACTAACAGATTCTTTTTGGTTTTTTGGTTACAGATGATCCAGTCATTAGATATGATGAACACCGGTTTTTTAGCGGCGGTTTTTTCAAATCACTGTCGATGGCTTGTTTTTCAATATTTTTACTTCAAAATTTCAGAAAATATTGTTTTTATATTGTACATCTTAAATGTCCATTTATAAAATAAACTGTTCTTTACTATATTTCAGAAAAAAATTCTTAAATTGTTGCTAAAAAAACACTAAAAATACCATACCCCCCCCTTAAAAATATAGTAAGATTGACACCATTAAAGAGTAAGTACCTAAAAATAATAATGAAGAATATGTCACCGCGAACGCGTTATTTTCAATATTTCTCAACGAATAAATAGCATTATAAATTTCGTGTTGTTATAACGCAAAAATGCATCTAAAAGAGCCATATTTTTTTTTCAACATGAGCTTTTTCTTCTACAATTTAAAAATCGAAACGAATATGAGAACTGTGGAAAAAGATTATCAAAGGAGAGTTCTTGGAATCACGAACAGGACAAAGTCGGTTTCGCGCGTGTCGAGACAAGCGCACGCATAGTTTACGCGACCAGACGCACATGGTTTTTCATGTAAGTGTGTGTGTGTGTGTAAACATAGTTTCGGTGGGTGTTGTTCGTCGTTCTTTAATTACACGTGCAGCCCGCGGCGTTGATTTCTTGCGCAGCCACTCTTGATCATTGGGGACGCCATGATGGAATAGAAGTTTATGTATGCAGTGCATACATATTAGTAGGCATGTGCGGAAATTAAGCCCTGCGCGGATGTGTTCGATGGGGCATGCAGACACCTAATATAAACCACTATGTTGAAATATCTTAAAAAAAAAAAAAATATATATATATATATATATATATATATATTTCTGCAAGAATGGCGCATGCAAGAATTTTTTTTAAATTTTGTCAATTCAAAAAAAACAATAAATAATAAATAAGGGTATACACTGAAAATTAAATACTGAGATAAAGCAGTGCATATCATTGGTGTTTTTTTTGTGTATTTTCTTTATTATTGCAGTTTAAGAATATATGTTGCATGAATCTTAGATTAGTTTCAATTTGTATGTGCGATCGCCTCACCCCAAAAGTAACGTATAACACGCCGTGCGGGTTGACGGATTGGGAGGGAGCATACGAATGTGTTTCTTTTTTTTTTGATGATAATTGCCACATACTTACCTTCAAAATATGCTTTTAGAATGTTTGGTAACCTCTTTTTTTTTTAATAACCTTTTATTCTTTTTACATTTTAGCAATAAAAATATGGCAGACAATAATAAGAACATAGAGAATAATGAGAAAGAGAACCATCAAGATGAATCTGCGATTTCAAATCTTGAACCAAAGAGTAATGAGAATGATTTCTCAATCAACACTGTTAGAAAAATAATACATGTTGATGATGAATATTGGCAAGAAGGTAAGACGTCGTTTTAAAGATTAGTAAACAAATTGAAATGAGTAAGGGATCCAAATTTTTCAAATTTTCAAGAATATTTTCTGGAAGAAAAAAAAAAAAAAACCAAACATAGACGAATTTTGTTTACAAAATATAAGCCAATACTTATTTTTCAGTTTCTTTAATGTTTTTTTTCTTAAAAAAAAAAAAAAAAAAAAAAAAAAAATCCCCTTTTTAACAAAAATCAATTAAAAATATTAAACCCACAATCTCATAAAATATCAAACTATTTGTTTAAACATGCTACATAATATCTAATACACCGTAGATTCTGATGACGAGTCAATTTTGGTGGAAGATAAAATCATTCAATGTGATATCTCTCCCAACTTTAAGAGCCATGTAGAAGAGATGACTAAATTTATGCAAGCCTGCAAAGAATCTATTACAACATTAAAAGACTCCTTTCAAACTCAACAAGCGGTCTTGCTCTCAGCCCAGAAGGAGGATCGTGTCCTAATTCATGAAATGGGTACACAAGTTAAAAGACTGGCCGTCGTTTCAAAGGAACTAATGAAAGCAGTCCAGATAAATTTGGCGGAAGAAACAGAAGACCTCGATGAAGGAGCTGCAGCGGCTGCGACACCAGGCATCCAATTCTCAACTCCCAAACCGCAACAAATAAACACACAGAATACACTTACAAGAGTAAATGAGTCAAGTATTTCAAAAGAGGTATTAAATTTAAACGATTCAATGCTAAGATTAAATAATACGATTCAGGACAAATTCACTCAAAAAATTAATGTAGAAAGAAAATATAAACTAACGAAAAATTCTGACTATGATCTATGGTATGATAATCTCAAATCTGAATTAACTTCTTACGAATTACAAAAATATTTATATGAAAAAATACCTCGGGATGCAAGTAATGTCGATAAATTACTTAAGCAAAGAAATCAAACGAGACAAATACTAGTAAGTAGAGTTGAAGAATATTATCATAAGAGATTTATAAATTTGCAAGATCCGGTAGATATTATAGAAAAGATTAAAGAAACGAGAAAACTTGATTTGAATCAAACGAGTACTTCCGTAAGAGCAAAAATTTATAATATTAAGAGAAATAACAAAGAAAATATTCTTGCTTTCAGGGAAAGATTTGAGAGTATCATAAAGCAATACGAAAATTGCTCAAATGCGGAACCTATTTCAGAGTCAGAAAAGCAATCGACTTTTCATCTAGCCATAGTTCATACGAGTCCTGAACTTCGTACATATGTAATAAATAGGAGACAAGAAGGTAAACCAGAGCTCAGTATTGAGGAAATGACGAATTATTTGTTGCAGCACGAAGCAGAAAAGAATGCCACAGGTGGAGGTCTGCCACCGAAGGCCCAACAAATAAGAGATAGACAACAAGAGGTAAGAGACAGGAAAACTAATTCTAACGAGAGAAGAATAGACAATAAAAGATACGATGTCCAAAATAAGATTACAGAAAAAAATCACTGTCATCGCTGCAACAAATACAACGCTGGGCATTGGGCAAACGAGTGTCCCTGGATAGATGTAGGTCTCTGGTTTTGCTACGCATGTCAAGCGATTGTCAGACACAAACCCAGATCCAGTGAATGCCCAAACGTCGACAAACCGAGAAATACAATGTACTCTAATAACAATACACAAAGAAAACAAACAAAAAAGAAATATCGTACAGCCCCATACCCCCAACAAAAACCAGCTGCGTCAACAAGCGCTAAAAGAACAGGTAAGAGTTTATCCAACATTAATAATTTTGACGACAACATTTTATTAGTAGCTGATTCCGGTGCCACTGAGCACGTAGTAAATACAGCTTTTATTTTAAAAGAATTTGTAAAAATCAAAAACGGTATAATTAAGAGCGCTAATAAAAACAAAAAGGCTGACATTAAGATTGACGGTAAAGGAAATTTATATTTAATATCTAATGAAATAAACAAGACTGTCAAACTTACGAATGTTATAGCGGCAAAAGACGCAGCAGATAACCTCTTATCCCTACGTAAATTTGCGGATCAGGGTTTCGGAATTTATATGGATAATAAGAGCGTACGAATATATGATCAAAATACAAATGAAGATTATATAGTAGGGACATATCAAAAACCGAACTGGGTAATATCATTAAGAGCAACAGATGCATCTCAAGAGTCTGGTTCATATGAGAATTACGAATATAAAGCATGCATGATTGATCTGGTTGACCTCGAGTCACAAGCACGGTCGGATGATCGGCCTCCATCCGTTCTAGAGACCGATGGTCCGATCGGGCTTGGGAGGGAGAACAAGCTCGAGGACATCCCAGTTACAACCGAGTTTAATTTAAATACCCAGATACTAAATCGAAAGATATTAGATCTTAACGAATTATGCCCTACGGAAGAGCTTGAAAACTTAATAGGAAAAGAGATCTTAAATATTGAGTTGAATGAGTTGAGCACCAAAAGCTTAGGAATGGTGTGGCACATAAGATTAGGTCATGCGTCAATTAACTACTTAAGAGAACTTAAGAAAGTTATACCAGAATTAAAAAAGGTTACTTTTGATTCATCTATTTTAGATTGCGAGACGTGCGTGTTAGCTAAAATGGAGAAACTACCCTTCAAAGAGAATAGAACAAGAGCGACGCGACCTCTCCAAACGATACACACAGATATTATGGGTCCCATAACCCCTCTGTCCTTTCCTGGGCAAAACAAATTTATTCAAGTATTCGTTGATGATTACTCAAAATATGCAAAAACTTATTGTATTAAACAAAAGAGCGAAGCAGGAAACTGCTTAGATAACTTTATAAAACATACGAGAAATATGATAGGCAAAGACGAAAAGGTCTGTTTCTTAAAGGCGGATAGAGCAGCTGAATTTATAGGAGGTGAATTTAATAAGATTCTAGAAAAAGAGGCCATTAGTTCTAATCTATCACCACCTCATACTCCAGAATTGAATGGTGTCGCCGAAAGATACAATAAGACAATTGCTAACAAAATAAGAGCTCTAATGTTGGACTCAGGATTACCTGAATCGATGTGGGTTTTCGCCGTAGATACCGCGACTCATATATATAACCGGACTCCCCATAAATCGAATAACTTTAAAATTCCGATTCATTTAATTAATGAAAATCAGAAATTTCACATTGATAAATTAAAGAGATTTGGATGCATAGCATATGTTAAAATTTTAACGCCAACGAAAAAATTCGGACCAAAAGCGATAAAAGCAATTCTAGTAGGTTATTCTGCTACGGGATATATTCTATGGCATCCAACAACAAACAGATTTATTGATTCAAGGCATGTAAGATTTAATGAGAAAATAACATATAAGAATATAAAAATTCAAAAGGTTAAAGGAGATTCAAGAGAAAAGGAGACTGTCACAGAAAACACAACTACTAAAGAATCTGTTGTCGCTAAAGAAAATAAACAAGAGCTTACAGGAAAGAGTGTACTCCAAAAGAGAAAGAGGAAAGCGGAAAAGACTTCTGATGATACAGTAGCCAGAAAACAGCCAAAAAGAATTGCCAAAACTAATCATAAAGTAATAACTGTAGCCCAGTCTAAAATTAAGACAGTATCAGATGGTCGTAGTCATGACAAGATAGATGAAGAGATTTATGTCAATCTAGCGAGAATTAACAAAGACCCTATAAGCTATAAAGAGGCTTTAGAAACAAAAGAGAATGAGAAATGGAAAGAGGCAATTGACAACGAAAGAAAATGTATGGAAAATAATGATGTGTGGGAACTGGTAGATAGACCCACAATAGATAGCAAAGGTGACAAGATAAAAGTAATTAAGTCCAGATGGGTTTTTAAGACTAAAATAGATGAGAAAGGAGAAAAACTTTATAAAGCAAGATTGGTCGTAAGAGGAGATCTAGATAAAAAGATTTATAAGTTACAAGAGACGTATGCTCCGGTATCAAGTTTGCCATTAATAAGATCTGCTTTGGCTATAATCAATAAATACGATTTGGACGTTTATCAGCTTGATGTAAAAGCAGCATTCTTGAATGGTATGCTAGAGGACGATGTTTACATGGAAATACCTGATGGAATTGTCATAAACGAGGAAACTAAGAGGACCAAAGTCTGTAAACTAAAACGAGCACTTTATGGTTTAAGAATAAGTCCAAAAAGATGGAGTAAGAGATTTACCGAAGAGGCTAAACAAATGGGATTAGAAAATGATTTAAACGAGCCATGCCTCTTCACGTGGCGCAAAAGAGGAAAAGTTGTCATTCTAGTGTTGTACGTAGATGACATACTCTTAGCTGGAAATGACCCAGATAAGTTGAAAGAGATCAAAGATAAATTACATAAATGCTTTGACATGAAAGATCTGGATGAGCCAAAAATATATTTAAGTATGAATATTGTAAGAGATAGAACCAACAAGATTATGAGGATTACCCAAACTGACTATATTGATAAGATTATTGAAACATTTAACATGAAAGATTGTAATGCAAAAGATTCCCCAATGGTAACGAGACAGGTGAAGAAAAGAGAAGAAAGGAGTAAAGAAAGCTTGAGACTAGGAAAGAATATACCATATAGACAAGCGATAGGGAGCCTCCTCTACTTGGCTGGCACAACGAGGCCAGATATTGCATATTCAGTGAACTATCTGGCTCGCAAACAAATTAATCCCTCTGAAACCAATTGGGAAGACGTTAAGAGAATTTTCCGTTATTTAAAAGGAACAAGAAAGCTAGGTTTAACTTAACGTACAATGTTACCTGCAACTATCTGGTGCGACAATCAGTCTGCTGGAAATTGCACGAAGATGGAAGGTAATCATAAATTAAAGAATTTTGACTACGATATTCAGACCATCAAATCAAGATTGGAAGAAAGAGAGAAAACTGGGCATAAGAGTAAAATGGCAGATACTCATGGAGACTATGTTAAGAGTTGCGTAGTGGAAGGGTTAGCGATGGTTAAATGGGTAGAATCTAAAGAAAACATTGCGGACGTATTTACCAAATCCCTCCCCTCGCCTGCGCATAAATGTTTAAGAGATAAAATTATGAATAATCTTTAATTGATTCAAATAAGACAAGATTAAAATATAACTATTATTATTCAATCATTCATTTATATATTTTTTTGTTTATAGATCTACGAGGAGGGAAAAATAAGAGTTGCATTACACAGTCCTCGGCAAAGGAGGGAGTGTAGGAATGTTTCCCGAGAACAATCCTTGAGGGCGCCAGCTTACATCAATAGACAGTGCAAGTGTGGCAGTACCTTTTCTAAGGTTGGCGGCGGCCATTTTAATTTATAGGGAAGTCTCTCACGAACTTCGTTTTCTCTTGCTCGTGCTCTGGGTGGCGCGGTTGTTTTTAAGTCGGGTGAATTTTAAGAGTTTATTTTGCTGTTTTATATGAGGTTTATAAGAAAATATAGAAATACAAAGGAGAGTGAATGGAATTTTATTGAATACTTAATTGTCAAGTATCCCTCTGCAATATTAATCTAATATTTAACTCTATTAAAATTCTCTATTTGACGTCACTTTGACGTCATTCTCTATCACTGGGTTTTTATATTCTACTCTATTGAGATTATGTTTCAAATTCGAAAATTAATTTTCACCTCATTCAATTCACGATGCCTTTCTTCACTGGTACATCAGAAAAGAAATCAACTTAGCTCAGTCGATTTAAAGACGACCAATACTTTTGACGTCATTTAATAGAGAATATTCTCAATCGAAATTACAGAAACGAGCTGCAGGTCTCACGTTAACTCTTGCGGGTTATAGTAAAAGTCTCGTTTAGAATGAATGTTTAATCTCCGCTAATATAGCTCACAATAATTAATTAATTTAATTTGAAGTTATAGTGGTTTTTAAGTAGGTTAAAAAATGGGGGCGCTAAAAAATAATTTATTCTCAAAGTGGGCAGTAGACAAAATAAGTTTGGGAACCCCTGATATATAGCATGTCTTTAGTTTCCTCATGCTTCCAAACGTTTCTCCTAGTCATTTTAATAACTCAAACTGCACTATTCAAACTAAAACAAAACACAAATTACCACGGGAATGAAGAACTCTCAGCTCAACTATTCAACCTGCGCATTTACATGGCATCGTAGTTGAAATTTCAACTCAACCCAGCTTGCAAAGCTGAGTCGCGTCGATTCAACCCAGTTTCAACTTAACCTACGTTTACATATACCGTGTTTCCATGCAGGGTTCAACTCGAGTTGAACTCGAGTTAGTGTTCATGCAAACTCAGGTTGAGTTGAGTTTCGTTAAATCCAAGTTAACTCCACGAAACTAGTCGGGTTGAGTTGGGGTTAGCTTCAAATGTCATTCCAGTTTATTTTCTCAACTCAACTCCAAGTTGCTCATGGAAACAGTTCATGTAATATATACCATGCACTGACATATAAGAACTGGACTGCTGATCCCGTACAAAAACTCACATCAAAAGCAAGACCAAATTTTGACCGAATTCTAACTATCTCGCTCTTTCTTAAGCCCGCAGGCAGACAAATTTACAAAAAAAAAATGGCCAATAGCCAAATGAAGGTGGCGCCATGTATGTGCACTTCTTTTGGTTTTTTCTAGTATCTTCGCGTGTGATACATCTTTTTGATACTCCCAATAGATAAATAAAAGTAAACACAAGCTTTTTGCACATCACTTTTACCCACGACAGCCTTTACAAGTTGCCCGCCAACTCATCATTTTCCGTTGCAATCAGCTGTTAGAATAGTTTAACGATGTCCAACAGATGGCTACTTCATTTTGTGATACAACTTTTAGCTTGGGTTGGTATAAATGAGAAATGTGAAGGTTAGACAAAGGCAGAAAAATAATTTGTAAAGCTATCTTTGTCTTTCTTAAGACCGCAGCTGATTGCCGCGAGGAACATTTTTGTGAAAAAACTTAAAATTAACCGTGATATAAAAGAAATCGGTTCATGACAGCTTAATTATTTTTTATTTGCTTCATTTTAAACATAATTGTGCGGTATTTTAGGGAATTTTTAATAGCATGATTTGCGCCATGTGGTTTGAGCCTGCGCTAAAAATGGTCTCGTTTTTCAGACGGCGGTTAGCAGTCCAGTTCCTCTATGTCAGTGATACCATGTTTCCATGCACAGGGTTGAGTTGGAGGTGAGTTTTCGTTGAGTTAAGAAAATGTCCGCTAAACCTGAACTGTTTCCATGAGCAACTTGGAGTTGAGTTGACAAAATAAACTGGAATGACATTTGAAGCTAACCCCAACTC
Source organism: Dysmachus trigonus (assembly GCA_949715965.1). Taxonomy (NCBI): domain Eukaryota; kingdom Metazoa; phylum Arthropoda; class Insecta; order Diptera; family Asilidae; genus Dysmachus; species Dysmachus trigonus. The sequence continues at coordinate 51,418,671 of OX454322.1, forward strand.
AACCCGACTAGTTTCGTGGAGTTGACTTGGATTTAACGAAATTCAACTCAACCCTTGTTTCCATGAACACTAATTCGAGTTCAACTCGAGTTGAACCCTGCATGGAAACACAGTAATATAGTTGACGTCGGGTTCAACCCAAGTTCAACCCTGTATGTAAATGAGGTAACTGTCATCGAAACACACGATGACCGCACTTATATAGCTCACCACCGTACAGTCCGGCTCATAAATACATATACCCGAGACAATTATTCTTGATAACCTCTTATTCTCTAGATTTTAAGGGGATTTCCCGGATTTTTCATGGTTACTCATGGAAACAGTTCAGGTTTAGCGGCCACTTTCTTAACTCAACGAAAACTCAACTCAAACTATAACTGCAAATGTAATATGGAAACATATACTACCATGCCCCGGGGTTGAGTTGGAGTTGAGTTTTCGTCGAGTTAAGAAAATAGCCGCTAAACCGGAACTGTTTCCATGAGCAACTTCGGAGTTGAGTTGACAAAATAAACAGGAATGACATTTGAGTAATAGTATATTATTGTGTTTCCATGCAGGGTTCAGCTCGAGTTGAACTCTAATTATTGTTCATGGGAACTCGGGTTGGGTTGAATTTCGTGAAACCCAAGTTGACTCATAAATAAATAAATAAACATTCTTTGAAACACCTGAATCGCTGGTGATACATGATAATGAAAAGATGGCAAATACAAGTAGTTCTAGTTCTTCTATACAACCTAAAGCATCAACAAGTACATCTGAAGAAAATGGCCCTAAAACTGAGGTAGACGGTGAAGAAGTTTTTATAAATACCAACTATTCTAATTAAAAAACAACGTATTACATTTTGAATGAGATATTTTGCCACAGTAAAAAGTAGCTTGTGTCCTTCACCAGGATACTATTATATCTTCTTGCCATATTTTATAGAAATCCGTTCAGCCGTTTAAGCGGGAAAAGGTAACAGATAGCCAGACAGAGTAACTTTCGCATTTATAATATTAGTATGGAAGTATGGGTGTAGCTGCACCATTAGACTTTCAACTTTACTAAGGAGTTCAGGAAGACGCCACGTGGTGATAAGGAGAGTGAATGAACTGCATTAAGTATTATTTATCACTAGGCGTAATTTATGATTTCTCATTAAATGATTGTGATTAGTTCAGCCGGTTCAGCAATTCAATGGTGATCAGAATTATGTCGCGACGTTCCATGCGAGGCTCCAAAACTCTTGTGTACATACCTAGGCTTTAAAAATTAGCTAACAATAAAAATGAATCAAATCAAAGTCATAGTTTTCGCAGTAATTTGTGAATTTTTAGCACCATCACAGTAGGTTAACGCCTTAAATAATTAAGTTATAATATTTAGACTTTACCGGATTTCCCCCAAAGGTTAACATTTCCCTAAATAAATAAATGTTTGGCACATTACATCGTACAAAACCTCTGTCCTTTTTTAATTCTAAAATTAAATGAGAAATTTAACTACCGTCGGATTCGTGCTAATTAATATTCGTATTTTCTAATGTCCAAAATCGAACATTCGTTACATCAGTTTTCAGTTTCAGTTTCATTTATTCGACTTCATATACAATCATGGGTACAATATAAACTGAAGGCACTCATTAGTATTGTGCTAGCTTTGAGCTATCGCGTTTGGCTCAATTTGACATTGATACATTTACAATTTCATACAGTCGAGATATGAATGTAGATTATTCAAGTTACATTTGTATAGTGACTAATACACACTTGCGACCGGTGTGTTTGAGCTTGGTACATAGACTCCAGGTCTTGGATAAACTTAAAAGCTACTCTTACACCTAAAGGAGTACAGTTACGATTCATTTTGCCAAACCACATTTACAAACCATAAACCGATGTGGTTTGCGGAGTGTACTCTATCACATCAGCTGAAGTACAGTCATGTACAAGAAAAGCTTATTTATGCTATAACCTATCTTTTAACATAGATGGCGTTGAGAGTATTAACATACAACATTTTGTTTTTAATTCACTTAATTTAAAGAAAGAAAAAAAAAAAAAATCTTTTTTCTTTTTTCTACCTCCTTCTGGCTTCTTAAAACTGTAACTAAGCCTAGCTATTGGATATAGAGCATCTTTTTTTAGTATATAAAAAAACAGAAAGAAAAAGAAAAATCTTTCCCTAGAAAAAGTCGACTTACGCCTAGGCTCGCTGATAGCTATAGCGTATTATCTAATATCACATTTGATTGAGTTATTACGATTGTACTTTTATACATTTAGATTGCTTAGATAACAATATCACAATTTTCAGACTTACAGTACTTAAATAATTTTGAAATTTCGTAATTTTAAGAATCTGATATAAGACTTGGTCATCTTCTGTTTTGAGAATTGATATAGTCTGATTTATAAAATTTTGGAGTTTGGATGGATTCGCTTACATTTCCAAGGAGCTCCTGAGCGTCACCACTCATAATGGCTATGGGTGAGGGATAATAGTCATCAATTTTTGCATTGATATTGTTCCGGTAAGTATTTTTCACCAAAGAGTTGGGGTGTTCTGGAAGAGTGTCTAAAAATCTTTTACTGAGCATGATCATATAACTTAGTAAAGGCATTATATCGGAATTTTCATATATGTACTTATTCGAGTATTTTTTAGTCCTGGTTTGAAATTTTTTATTAATACATAGTCTTAGGATTCTTCTTTCAAATACTTCCATTTGATAGGCCAAAGATGGGGAGATTGAAAACCAATTTACGAAGCCATAGGACAAAACTGGTCTAATAAGTTGCTTATAGATAAGCAGTTTAGTGTTAGGTAGCATCATCGGGTGTCTCAAGAGAGGCATCACTATACCCGAGGCTTTAATCGCCTTATTTAGTGCATATTTGCCATGAGTATTTGCTTTGAAGAGAGGGTCAAAATTGAGGCCTAGATATCTCAGATTGTTTTTAGCTTTAACGATTGTATTATCAAATTGAAGTTGTAGGTTTCTAGTCCTCGCCACTGCGCCAGCCAGGCCCCTCCCAGCCGCATTTCTAAAGCAGATTAAATCAGTTTTTGCATCGTTGATTTTGATTCCCCAGGTTTGATAGTATTCCCTAATTTCTCCCAGGTGTGACTCCACATTTTGCAGCGCTATTGCCGGGTTTTTATCGTGAGCGTACACTAACGTGTCGTCGGCGTATAATAATGAGTTAGAGAGCACAGTACCACTGTTATCTGTTTTGAGATGCGGAAAATCCAACAAAAAAAAGTTATAGAGTTTCGGCCCCGTGATTGAGCCCTGAGGGACGCCCGACAGTACTTTAACTGGGTCTGAGAGCTTATTGTTTAGAGACACAACAAGATTTCTCTCAGTTAGAAAGCTGTAAAAAATCCTAACCAGGGGAAGCGGTATTGAGTAGGCAAGCATTTTGTAGATAAGACCCTTCGTCCAAACCCTGTCGAAGGCCTTCTCTATGTCCAGAGAACAGGTGACCGTGCATTTTTTGTTTTGAAGATTTTCCGTTATGTCTCCATGCAGTTTGAGTATTGCATGATTTGTGGAGTGTTGTTCCTTGAATCCAAACTGATGGTCAGGAATTAGTCTTTCTCTACCAACAAAAAAGTCCAATTCTTCAGCCAGGATTCTTTCCAGAAGTTTTCCTAGATTTGAGAGAAGTTGTATTGGTCTGAAATTAGAGATGTCCAGGGATTTCTTATTTTTTAGAATTGGTATAAGTTTAGCCTTCTTCCATGCTAAAGGAAAGTAGCTGTTATTGAGGCAGTGGTTGAAAAGGATTGTTAAAAACATTACAGCCCTCTCGGGTAGCTTTTTAATAAGAAAGTTTGATATCCCGTCTGGGCCACTGGACCTTTTACTATTGATTCGGTGTTTAATCATTGATGTTATTCTACCGGGCCTTACGAACAAATCATGGGTGTGGTTGAGTGCATTCTCGGTAGGGTTGAACGTAACCAGGGGTGTGACCTTGCCATTCTGGGAGTTAGTATTTAAGAAGTGTAAAATGGATTTATCTATTTCTGTTTTGAGTTCCGGGTGAAAGTCAGGTGATTTCTCCGCATAGAGTGTGGAGTAAAAGATCTCAAAGGCCTTAAGTTTTTCTTCAGTCTTAGAAAGTTCCAGACGACCTACCTTGATTGTTTCTGGTATCTCAAGATTATTTTTCCCCGTAATTCTGAAGATTTCCTTAAATGCCTTTGGTCCAGGAATAATTTTGACAAGTCTATTTTGAAATTTTTTATTAAAATGGAGGGTAGTTTTATCTTTAATTATTTTTTGTAGGCAGTTTATTTGTGCTGATAAGCATTTATATTCAGGACTACTCCTATTAAGATATTTATGAAAAATTTTTTTTAGGTTCTTGCACCAGATTCTTTTAATTTTAATTAAGTTAGTAATGTCTTCTGGTATATCCTGGTATTTTGGGTTTTTGGGTCGTCTTTTTTTTATGAGGTTGTCTTTAACTGAGATTATTGTGTTAGAGAATTTGATAATATAGTCGTCTATTTCTTTGTTGGATATATTTCTGTTCACCGGCGGTAGTTCGCCGAGCGCCCAACCAATCGTCGACCGGAACACTTTCCAGTCGATACTTTTATAGTCCTCTATTTCCTTTGGGGGAGAGAGTGCCAATTCAAAATCTACAAGACTGATCACCAGCTTAACTGCGTAGTGGTCTGAGAAGGATTCCAGTGTAGAACATTTGTGGCCGGTTAGTAAGGCTCTTGAGTGTCCTTCTGTGGACAAGAAAAAGTCCAGGACAGATGCACCGGGAGGAAAGGTAGGGGTTCTCGGCGAGATTATACCGATACCAGTTGCGGGTTTATTATTCACGACCCATTCCCAAAGCCTTTTGCCTGTTGTGTTTGTTTTGCTATCGCCCCATTCTATGTTCCTGGCGTTCCAGTCACCTCCGATAAATATAGAATCAAAATTGTTACCGGTATCCTTGATAAGGTTAAGGACAGAGTCAAGAACAGTTCCCGGCGTGTTAGAGGGAATGTATATGCTCCCAACAAGTATTTTTTTGGTTGAGCGTGACGATTTAATAATGACGCTTGCAAGAGTAAGGGGTACTAAAGTGCTCTGCATAGATATTCTTGTGAATTTGATGTTATCTTTTATGAAAAGAGCCACACCTTGGCCATCATCATTACGAATTGTCGCATAGCCGGGGAAATTTACTATATGTTTGTTTTTAATTTTGGTTTCAGAGACCATTACGAACTCTGGTTTGTTATACCGGATCATATTATAAAGTTCAAGTCTTCTATGATTACTTATTAAAGACTGTGTATTAAGTTCGAGAAATGTAATCTTTTTATTTACCATTGCAAAGATCCAAGATAAATAAAATTAAGGCTTGTTTTTTTTCAAAGTCGGATTGCATTCCGTTAATGGTTTTCATGAAGGTATTAATTTTATGGAACAGATCCTGCAGAGGGAAACCAAATAGGCTCGTGGAAAGATTAAGAAAAGCCGACATCGAGTCACTTGGGGAGCTGTAATTATCGACCCTTTTACCCAGTGTGGGAAAATGTTCATTGTCCCTCGTGATTCCCTGAGATACTACCCTACTGAAGCTGACACCTCTTTGAATTTTACTTGGGTCTTGTTTTGAGGGGGAAATGATAGGATTATGGCGTTTAGATACGTTGTGTTTTTCTTTTATTTTTTCTATGTATCGAGTGTACATTGAGCAACCTTTATAGTTAGCAGGGTGACCCTCCTGTCCGCAGTTAGCGCAGATCCTGTTAGACTCTGGTTTATCCTTAAGGGGACATTCTCTTGAGTAGTGCGGCTCAGCGCATCTCCTGCAAGCTATCACTCTGCTGCAATTAAAGGAAAGGTGACCAAACCGCTGGCACCTGTAGCATTGGACGGTGCCCCTACTTTTGACCCTCTCCCAAACAATCTTTTGACCCAGGAATATTTTAGAATTAATTACGCTCGTGATATCCTCATCAGGCTTGAACTGGATGATGAAAACATCAAGAACATAACCCTCTCTTCTGGATTTGTCGGTAGCAAACCTGCTAACTTTAATCGGTTTTACGTTTGGGAAGCGGTAACTAAATTCATCCAAAATGTCCTCGGCCTCGTAGGTTTTATGCACTCCTTTAAGGAGTACACTTATTGGTTTCTCATCCTTCGCCGTGTAAGTGTAACATTCTATGGAGTTCCGTTCAAATATTTTGATTAATGCCCTACGTGAATTGTTGTCACAGTAAATTTTACTAATTCCCGATTTATAATTTATGATTTTGGCTTGAGTATTGTTTTCTTTAAGTAATATTGAGAGTTTCTTAATATTGCAGTCTTTTGCTATAATGGGCGGAACCTTAGGAATTTTGTCTTTGTTTTTTGAATCAGAGCTGGTAGGATTAGAGAATCCCTCACTCATAGCCTTGACATTTTTATTTGGACTGTATTGCTTAGACTTACTGCTACTTATTTTTGAGTCTAATTTAAGACCGTTACTACTACAGTTATTATCAGCAAATTCATTTACCTTAGTTCTTACATCTACATAGTTGTCTGCTACATGGTCATCGACTGGAAGAACCTTGAAGCGGTTGTCGTCTGTTGTACGTCTCTTCTGTTGCATATTCGTAGATTCCGGCGAATCGAAGCAGTTCGATGAGTTCTTTCTTTTGATATGTTGCCAATCTAGGGATGAGCTCTGTTCATCGCAGCACATGCGGTCGTCAAACGAGTGATCTCCAAGTGGGTCTGGTGTGTGAGAGGCGCTGCTCGAGGCAGCCCTGTCTTCTACTTCTGGTATTAAACTGTATTCCACGTGTATGTTTCCCTCCTTAGAGAAGTCGGCTTTTGGGGCTATGACCAAGTCCACATCGCAAGCGCTCTGCGCGCTTTCGGTCTGGTTAAGTTCCTTTTGCAGCTGTAACTGTTTCTGTCCGCTTTTTGAGGCGGTGTTCCCTGGAACGGCTCTCTTTTCAGAGCACCTAGGTGCTCCGGCCAGCTTCCCCCTCATGATGATGGAAATTGGGGAGGGCGCTTCAGGACTCGCGCCCTCCTTCCTTAGTACATCGGCAACTTGCACGCCGGAGTAAATTATTTTCGGGGCTAGTTTCCCCTTTAATTTTGAAACGCCGCCGCTGGAATTCCTTGAGACGGAATTCCCCGCGCGCATAGGCGAGGATTCGGTTTCTGATTTAGCCAAATATAGCCGCAAACTTTTATTTTAACTATTTGTTAGCCTGTACTAGGCACTGTACACTTTTTTTTTTATCACGGCGGGGTACCGTTAGGTACCGTTAGGTCAGCTTGAAAATACTTGCACAGCACAACTCCAAAAGTACGTCCGGCTCCTACGGTGGTCACAGCCAAACTCCATTCGTTACATCATCAATAACAACAATTAATATTTTATGAAAAATTGCGCGCCAAAAATAAAACGAAATTGGAAAGTTCCGGCATTCCAATTCGCCGTAATTGTTTCGTTAAATTAACCTGTGTCGTTCCTATTGGAATTGGAAATTTCAAGTTTGACGTGCTCTAAACTTTTGAGTTTGACGTGTGTTTTGATATTTCGTCGGCAAAACTAGTTTAAAATAGTGCATAAGTGTAGAAAACCATCTCTGACTAGTGAAAATTTCGCAAAATAATGGATGCGCCACCCTATTTAATGGTTTGTGTCGAATTTAGTGTGTCTGCAAATTATAAACGCAATTCCGCGCACCAAAAACTGACCTAACCTATAATTATCAAGCGATGACTTTGTGAAAGCATCAAGGTTTAAAAATAAAACCTGCGGCCAATAATGCGTATATTTAGTTTGTTAAAAAATGCTTCGGTTTCGTGTAGAGTACGTGTAATTTTTGGTAATGAGTGCACCCAAAAAATTGTGCACCCGGCAAAAGTGCATCGGTGGTGACAGATCTTCAACGTCAAAATCAAATGGATCTTTCTCGGGGGGAAAAGATTTTGCATTTCTTCTTGGGAGCTTGGGGCTAATTTTGCCAGGACATTGAAATGGAACGCATTAGAGCGGTCTCTTCTATGCGATGCGACTTCCTCTGTGCTCGATTTGCCAACGTAACAACTCTTCGGGGAGCATTCCACGATCTGGAAACTTAGCGCTCAATTAAGCGCTGGGCACATACATACATTACCCCAAAATGGGTCCCACTTTCCCCAGTGGATTATGGTCTAACATATTTACCGTCTTCCTTCTAATTGCGTTTGTTATTCTAGGGATTTCGCATTGCTTAGGAGGTTTTAACAAGTTGTTGGTTTTATTAAACATACAAGAGCAAGCTATAATTCCACAGAAACTAGGAAATATCATCATTCAGTTAGTGTTGTCTAGCTGCTAGCAACCACTTTTTGAAACAGATTTTCAAATCTGTTCTATCATCTTGACATGAGTTGGCTTCGTATCTTTTGTCTGAACATGGATACAATTCGGCTACTTGCCGGCGTTAATTAGACTATTCTAAATTACAGATAGTAATATTAGCGTCCAAAATAATTTTAAAGGGTATACTAGCGACAATGCTACATTAAATTCAAACTATTTGTAAAACAGCAAATGTAATTTACAAATCGCATTCTAGTTCTTTATCGCACTATTCCTGACTCAAAATATTTAATATATATTTTTAAGTACGTTTTGCAGCCGGTGTAGGAGAGGGGATCTATTCGTTTTAAGCAAAACAGCGCGATCAGTTCTTTAACATGTGATTTCAAGTCTATCAAATGCGTCGTTATCTCTGCTGATAACATCCGTGATACAAGCTAGTAGTTGTCTTAAGAGCGAGTATAATTTTATTTAGTTGCTAATAGAAGATATTCAATAAAATCTCACTCATTTTTTAAATTAGATTAGCAAATATTAATTTAATTAATCAATTAAAGGCAAGGAGGTATAGAAACAAAGGTGGCAATCTCAATTTTTTGACATATTAAAATAAATTTAGTTTTGATTGTTGAAAGCTTCAATATTTGTTAAAGTAACAATTTCAATATATCCTTTTTCCGTAGATTTTATGTAAATCCGTAGTTTGATTTAAATTAAGTAGCATTTACTAGTATCTGTAACGAGTTTCAACCTTCTCTAGTATTCTGCTATGTTTCCACAATATTTTAAGTATTTACTCAACAATGCTAGCAATGTTTTGATTTCGTTTAATATTCTTTAGTTTCTGAAAATAAGGAGAACACGTATTCACCAGCAGGGTATACATAATTTAGTCTTGATAGAAAAATACCATAAAGATCATGGAATAAAATCGTTAAGATTAAAAAAAAAAATTATATAACGTGAGTATCATTAATTTATAAAATCCGAAATTATATGTAAAGATAAAATTTTAGAAAAAATTAGACGGGGGGAAAACTGCTCATAAAAAAATTCTACAACAAGACAAAAGTTACTAGCTTGTCAAAAATATTATTGGATGGTCGGCGAAAATGATTACCAACTTCAAAAACTAGACAGAAAATAGGGAAACACAAGGACATAAGCGAAAATTTGGGGAACGTAACTTAAGAAAAACACAATCTATTTATCATTTCATTCAAAATAATACAATAGCTTCATCTCAATATTTAAAAAAAGGCTGGTTGAAGAAGAGTGCCACTTTTACAATAAATTGGCCAGTAAGCAAATGGCGCAATATACTGTGGTCCGATGAGTCCAAAATAGGATATCCAAAGGACGCAGGTAATGCGTTGGAAAGACAAGTATGTTTCCAGAACTTTAAAACATGGTAGTTGAATTAAAACTATAATGGATGCGATGCCTTACGCAGAGGAATATGCCAATAAAATGTGTTTATTATCAAAACAACGATCAAAAGCATACTAGTGCTCTTGCATAAAATTGGTTTTCTAAAAATAGGACTGAGGTCATGAGTTGGCCATTCCAGTCTCCTGACCTCAATTCCATTGAAAGTCTTTGGGCTTAAAAAATAATCCAAAAACCGTTGATGAATTATTGCGCATAGTGCAGAACGCATGGAAAGTAGTCCCGGAAGAAAAGTGCAGGACTCTATGCGACGAATGTGCGCAGCTATTCTAGAAAACAACGGACATTCAACAAAATATGATTATTATTTATTATTTTGAATTCATTCAATTCAGTGAAATACTGCTATTATTTTGCACAAGTGAATTTTATTATTTATTTATCTTTAGAATAAATAATATTGTAAAACTGAAATGTTTACTTTTTTAATCAAATTCAATATTTTTAATTTTTTGAACGCATTTATCTATTTTCGGAGATTAATATTTCAATGATGGTAAAATTTACAAAAGTGGGAATTGCCGTTTTTGCTTTTATATCACTCAGTCTTGGCAGCGTGAAGAGGTTATACAAAATGTTTGGAATGTTTCGAAGATAAGCTTCTTTAGCTCATCGAACGTAGATCTCCCTATAGAACTTACTAGTGCAGATGGAGTCAAAATTACCCCGTACACTTTTCAAACATCTTCGACTTTGAAACTACGTAATAAACTTACTAAAACTTAATATTAAATAGCGATATTATAGGGTTTTTGCAAGGAACTTCGAATGGACTTTTTTTTTATATAATAATTAAAATTAAAATCTTCATCCCTAGTAAGGCTGCATTTGCAAGTTTCACTGTTTATCACTTTTACATTGATGACTACTTATTTTGACATTATTCAACGAATTATGTGCTTCAACAATTATTTTTTAAGATTTTAGTCTACTAGAGATCGTCACAATGCCACGCAAAAATCTTCTTCAGAGATTTTACACTATTCTGGGCACTCCCAGGCGTTTTGTAATTGAAGAAAACATTATTAACTTTAACCCTTTTTTACACATTTCGAAAACTGAATGGAAATAAGCGCTATTTGGCAGAATTTTATACAGGAATTTCTTACTGATATGAAATATTTATGTCCAAGCAATAGTTTCAAAGCCAAAAATGAGACAAATCGGAAAATTATTTAGATTTGAGCCTCTTGGAGTTAAAACCTGAAGCATTAAGAACACGAAGATTTAAATTCTGTATTAACAAAAAAAGCTTGATTAATATTTATAACGAATTATAGGAAGTGGTTGAGGACTCACGGACATATATAGAAAAACTGTATGAGAATGATTATGACCAGTGCCAAGACGCGTTGATTTCACTTAAAAATGCAGTAATTGGGAGCAATCGACAGAAGGCCTACGTGATCAATCAAGGCGTAGTTCCAAGATTAATTGCGCTTATAACAAATAAGGACATCCCCCTAAATGTGCGCATGGACGCAATTATAGTAATCGGTATGTATTTATTAAATTTGGATTAAAACTATGTAGTAACTCTATATGATATTTCATTTCTCAGGTTCTCTAGCCAAAGGAACAGAAGAACAAGTTCGATCATTAATTGATTATGACATAGTTAGGATATTTCTTGAGATAATCTCAATGCAAAATGCTGACAAACAATTAATCGAATTTTGTTTATGTGTTCTCAAATCAATTTTCCAGTATTCCTTTGCCCCCGTAGGACTTTTATATTCCAACATTGGATCAATCACTCATTTAATAAGTAAGTTTCTTTAGGCCAGTCTCTAGATCTTAATAAAAATGCATTAACACGTTCGTCGACATGTCACTCACATGTGGGTGATACGTAATAGCTGAATAAGTAACTGAATAACATTGGGCGACAAACATGTTAATTTATAACGAGCTGAAGGCTTTTGGAAAACTACAAATATATGGGATCTTTACGTTTTGCTTTGTTGAAAAACACAATTGAACGAGTTGTAATAAGCTTTTTTCTGCAATTTTATACAGACAAAAATGTCAAAGTTTTGTTTGATTTTGTGCTAGGGTCCTTCAGCCTTCAGCTTCATATCAAAGGTGAAACAATCGTATACTTCCAGTTTAGACAACGATTGTGGTATAAATTAATCGATTTATGAATAAATTGAATGTTCATGAAAATACTGGAAAAATAGATGAGTTTCAGAAACTTTGTTGCTGATAATCAAAAATATAATCTAGGGGGTCTTTGTTTTACAGCGTTTTTAGTATTATTTTAGCTAAATTTATCAAATTTTCATTACAAATTATTAATAAGCACCGCAGGTAGAGAAGTACAGAGAAGACCCTCCAACAATTTTGGTTGTTAGTGCTTCATATTTTCGATGATAACTTTTCTACTTTCTTTCTATTCAGAAAAATTGTAGTTATCGCTCAAACTACATAATTATGTAGCAGTAAATTAAATTAAAGTAAGTAAATTAATTTCTTAAATAATAAATTGTTGTAATGGTTTTTTCTTATTATGAAGAGAAAATATTCGAGTATTATCAATTCTAATTCGAGCAAAAGTCATTAAAATATAAACCTAAACGCATCCAAATCGGTTGATTAGTTTTTGAATTATCGTGGGGAATGCTTGGGGAAAGGCAACTTTACAGGAAGCTCTTTTGATGTTTCACTTGAGCGTTTGAATATAAAACTTCATAACTTAGTGAATTTTCGAGATTTCAAGAAATATTTTGTAGAGGCTTATTGAGGAAGGATAGTAGGTAAAAAAAAATTATAATACGGAAAATCGATTTATTTGACCCGATTCGTGAGAATACCCCTGGGTCTGGGACTGGCCTACTGCATATAACTAAAAAAAATGTTACTCTAAATTCTTTTCTCCTTAGATTTAGCATCTTCAGACAGTTCGATTCGAACGCAAGAATGTGTCACAAGCATTCTGGTACCTCTCTGTTGCTCGTATAATGAGCAGATGATACTTTGCCAAGCGGGAACGATTCCATTTTTGGCTAGAATGATGAGCACACAATATGCCTGCTTGCAGATCCCAGCATTGAAATGTTTAGCGGCGATGTGCTTTACTAATCGGGCTGTGTCTGACATAGTTTGTGTAACAAAGTAATACTATTTAAAATCGTATCACTTATTTATAAAATTAATATTTTTTCGGATTTTTTAGTTATGAAGGAAAATCATTGCCAGATATCCTAACAGCTCTATTATCTCGTGTCCGTGATCCAAAAATTCAGCTTGGAGCTGCTCGATGTTTAACATATATTCACCGATCTGGTACGCTGCCGTCATCTGATAATAGAATTGTATATAAAACCTTACCTTGCCTGGCCCGCCTCTGCACAGATGAGTTTAATGAAGATATTCGGGCAATATCTGCAGAAACCCTTGCCTATTTGGCTGAAGTAAGTACTGTTTCAATTAGATATGTAAAAAATATAATTTATATAAAATTCACTTTCGAATTATTCCAGATTGATTCACGTTTACAACGACTGGCTGCAATAAGTAACCATTTAATAACTTCGCTCTCTCAACTCCTACAAAGCTCCTCACCACTTCCGAGGCGAGGTGCCTTTAGATGTCTCGCTTCATTAGGTGCAAATGATGAGGATATTAGGAAACGGATAATAGAAATGAAAGGATTAATGGATAAAGTTCTTGAAGGACTTGGTGATCCTAGTTCTGATGTATGTAGTAATCTTCTGTTGGAAATTTTAATCATAAATATCTCTTACTTTAGGTCCGTTTGGCGGCTGTGAGGTGTCTCCATTCTCTTTCCAGATCCGTTCAGCAATTGAGAACAACTTTTCAGGTAAGTTATTTATTACATTTTGAAACATTAAAATCCAGAGGTGAAATAAGAAATTTGAGTTCAAAAACAATAAACCGAGATTTCTTCTTGGGGCATAAATATCAAAAATATTTGGAATAGGGAAGTTAACATCAGGTGGACGAATGTACCATATGCTGCGTGAAGATAAGTGGATTTTAAAGATTATAACCTTAAAAAAAAATTAAAACAAAGAAATATTTGTATACTTTTACTCAACGAAGTAAAAAATCCTTCTAAGATAAAAAATTCGCAATATGCTTATTGTGCTGAGATTCAGTATGGTTAAAAGAAACAATGCATATTAAGATAACTTTATTAACTGAAAAGGTCGAATGCAGTGGATTTTGTACATCTGCTGTTTATCAATGTTTATCAGAAATTTGATCTCACATCGCAACTGATTTCCACTGAGGCATGCATTTTATGAAAAATGATCCCGCTAAACCAAACATATTTGCACGAAAACTTTTTGAGTACTGTTTATTATTCTCCTCTTATCATTAGTTCACACTGATTAAAACTAATGAAATTTATCGGAAACACTGATCAACTAATTAGTTTATTAGTATTTTCATTAGTGTTTTTCCATAAGAGTTCCGCTAACAATCAAACGATAAAATAAAATACGTTTAGTGCTTGTCTGAAAAATAAAATGCAAATACTCAAACCAACGACCTTGCTAAGAATTATCCGCTAACAAATCGCTTGTAAAACGGTCTAAATGAAAACCACGTTGATATAATCATTGTACTGAAAACCTTTAAAAGAATGGTTGTATAAATGCAATATAATTAAAGCGATGAAAATTTAATTCGCTCATATTTATAAAAAAAAATTTTCCAGTGAATAAAATAGATGAAGTAGTTTATGCAAAAGTTTGGCGTATGAGTGCACCTTTAAGAGGGTATTCCGCAGAGACGGCCGTTTTTGGATAGTCATTTGAGACATTTGTTTCCTTGGGATCAGTAAGAGATTTTTGAGTTAAAAATAAAGAAACTACTGATCCTAGGGTGTGTAAAATTTGAATTGTTCGCTTCGCAGTTCTAAACGGTGCCCACGATTGCAACCCTCTGCGGAGTCTGACACACAAATTTCCTAATTGTTAACCTGTTGGCTATCGTCTGAACCGCAGAGAAGTTAAAATGTTGAGAGTTACTAAAATTATGCCAATATAAAGAGAAACGTGCGATTTTTGGGGAGCTTTTTCGGAGAAAATTTTTGCTTAAAAAAAAACTAAAAAATAAATAATCGCGGTTCCTACGATAGCGCCAAGTGTACTGAAAGTGCTGTAAAAGTTTCAAGTGAATCGATTCAGTACAACTTGAGATATCGGGCACCGATTTGAAAAACGTGGTGTCGAGAAAAACGCGTTTAAAATTTTCGATTTCAATAGCCTGGCTCTATGCGTGTAGAATTTCTAAGCTCTATATAACCCTTAATTTAACCAAGTTTCAAAAACTATTTTGAGGGATATTAGATTTAAAAAATGCAAATAAAAAGAAAATCGATTTTTTTAAACCGTCACTGCGGAATACCCCCTTATGTAATCAGGTGTGAAGTAACATACCGCACCGGCAAACTTTAAGAATTTGCAAGGACGGAGGTGAGTATGAGTAACCATTGGCAGCAGAATAATACAAATATCACCGTTGAAATCGAATAACCATTAATATTCAATGTTTAAGTGAAGAACCAGAATTTCACACTACTATTTTGACTAGCGCATTCCCTCTACCTGATATTTAAATCTAACTATCTTACCTCGTACTAGATTTACAGGTGTTTAATCTAATTCCAATTTAAATGATTTTCGTTAATGTTATCTGCTATTGTAAATTCAAAATAGTTGATTCAAAATTACATACTTCATTAAAATCTCACAAAAATTGGACTTTTATAGTTGCTATTTAAAGGAATCTGCCAAAATTTGCGTATGTGATTTATAATGCTTCAACTTTAAAATGAATTCTTCCAACTTTAAGTGGAGATTTGATTCAATTTTCACAAGATTTTCCATATAAACATTTTTGGAACCGCTAATTTGTTATCAATGCTGGGAAACATCCCATTAATTCAAGTAATAATAAAACTAAAAAAAATTAAATTATTTTTTTTTTTATATGGAACCGTTTTCTATTAAGCTCCAACTTAAGATTCGCTCCTAGCTACAATATGTATAACATCTAGATTTTACTAGATATCATAGTATATAGCAAGGTAAGGAATTTAAGTTAAAATTATTTCAGACTTTTAGGACTTGGAACATTTTGTAGGCGGTTCGGTATTTTTGCTAAAATGTTTCATCTTATTCATTCGTACGGCAGTGCTAGCCTGCTTATAAATTAATTGTGTAATGCTTAAATAAATGTTTAGTAAAATGAATTTTGCCTTCTTTTTTGTTATTCAGTGTGTCTTCTGTTAATCCGTGGCAAGACGAGAATTTAACTTAATTTTAGTTTAAAGTCCACACTATTAAATCAGATCTTTAGTTCAATTGTATATAAGACAGATTTTCTATAAATTACTATTTGATTGCCTCTTATTTTTAATGAAAATCGCACCGAAATATACTTATATTTAATTTACGCTATGACACTTTATTACACGTGGAAAGAGCTTCGATTATATGTATCGAAAAGTGAATCTTTGATTCGTGATTGAATGGAGTGTTAATTTATGTACTTGATTTGAAAACTAATTATTAGGAGCACTCTTTTGTATTACATTTAATTAAACCCACTAACTGACCCGCATACGTTTATTGCAATTGCAGCGTAGAACACTGCGAAGAAGAAAGAAGAGGCGAAGACTCAACACTGTATGACATTTCCTAATGCTTTAATGCAAATTATTAGTTATAATAAGTTACCACTTTTCAATTTGCAGTTGTATAGAAGAGGGGCTCTCAAGGTTATTTGGATATTTTTTTTTTTGTTATGGAGAATTGATTTGTCCATTTCTAGAGGCTGAGTTCAACACTTGTTAGGCTAAGGGCTGCATGTGTGAACTCAATCAAGAATTCCTTTATAAGTTGTTTAATGAAAATCATTAAAAATTTTATTTGGTAGTTATACTTGAGACCCCTTGTTATGGAGTGTTTTGCATAGTTTTATTTAGTTATTTGCTTACTGTATTTGTATAGTCGTCTTTGCTTCTTTAATTTGATGTATTAACATTGTTCTCTATTATTTGTGATAAATTTATACTTTTAAAAGTGGCAGTTTCTTTTTTTCCTAAATCCTTTTGTTATTGTTTCTTTATTTAAACCTAATCCCATTTTTTAAATAAGTAAACCATCACTCAATTATCCAAGAATATCACTCCTTACCTGTAGATACATATGTGAGATTTTCTGTGTCTCATTTTTTTATTTAGTAAAAATATAGAAGAATTATCTGTTAAATCAATACCATTCCTCAATATTCCTTCAAAAATATATTATAATTCTACAAATCGAAGCTGTGGGCTAAGATAGGGATTAGATATCATAGTTATGTTTGGCTGTTAGTGCTGTGGCTTTTTATTTTAAAATATTTCTTTCTTATATATGACCGTAAAAAGAACAGAAGAGGAATGATTAAAAAAATAATGGTAGAGATTTTTTGGTTCGTTAATAAAAAGAATTCAACGATCATCAATTTAGAGAAATTATATATGTTTAGCAAAGCTTTTGTAACAATATTGCGTAAGATGTTTACATTAACCCTCAAGAATTTTGCAACTTGTAAGTTCAATAGATTTCGTCATGATTTGCATTTGTATCTTTGTGTAAACTTTGTGTCGAATTCATTTTTTGAAATTCATTTCGGCTTTACGCATGCGCATTAATATGTTGGGTCTGGTTCAAATCATTTAATCGAAACCTCGATACATTTGTGGCAAACACGTCAATAAGTAAAGCCTGAAAATACGGACGGATCGAAAGAACTTTCTCAATTGATATAAAATTTAACAAGGTTCGAATTTACCACAAAGTAAAATAATTGTTTTTTAAGTAAAAACATATTTCAAAAATATTGCAGCTCATAACCATTGAAATTTTGTTATGTGGATTAACAAAGGCGAAATATTCTTTGAATTAGGATAGGCGAAAAAATTTAGCTTGCATTTTTTCCATTCTATAAGCTATAATTTTTCAGAGAAAGAAAAGATGTGTTTTTTTAATATAAATTAAATTAAATTAAAGAACTGACCCAATAAAAATGAGATTTTTAAAGAAAACGCTGCGATCGAAACGCACAGTGTAAGTATGATACACTTAAATGCGTAAGGGCGTCAAATTGTAAATAAAACCGAAAGCATTATTTTATAATAGCTGCGTTTTTTCGCCTATTCAGAACAATAAATAGGGAGGAGTACGAATTCTAAATTTTTTAAATCTCGACATGACAAAAATCTGAATCTTTAAAATCTCGACATGAAGGAAATCGATATCTTTAAAATCTCGACATGTTAAAAATCGAAATTTTTAAAAAATATTATAATAATAATAAAAGCATAAAGTGTTGAAGTGTTTTGGCAGAAAACTCGACCGGGTACAATTTTGATTAGAAATATCTCGATTAATCTCAGCACATCCTGGTACAACTTGTCTATGGACTGGAGATTTTCCTTGTATTAAGATTTTCTTTATACAAAATGTTTATCGACAATATTAATATTACTTATATGGTCGAGATTTTGGAAAACAATGCGAGATTTCGATAAGCAAGATTGTTGAGTTCAGTATTTTAAAACTCGCGATATCGAACCCAATCCCAGGAAACAATTTATAATACTAAACTTACTAACAGTTACCCAGAATAAAGATTTGATATTTTTGGATCATGAGTGCATCAAATTGCCATGATTCAGAGGATAATTTCCTTTTGATCTGGATAGACGCAACAAAAACACATGTAATATAGTTCTGTCAGCTAAAAACAATACCACATGTATACCAGTATTGGCTAAAATAGTTTCTTACTTGGGAACGATAACGTTCAATGGGGTTCATTTAATTCGTTGATTGGCAGCTACGAGATAACTCGTTGATGGGTATAGCTGAATATGATCGTGACAATATGTTAACACATGTTCCGTGTTAAAGTTCTCAAGCAAAGCTTCTATGAGTGATTTTTCATAATTGGGTTGTTTTCGGTACTCAAAGTACGCAAGGAACGTGTTAAAGCTGACAACAGTTTGGACCTTGAGTTAAATTTTCAAGATAATTTGATGGTCACCAGTTTTTTGAGGAGTCATACTTAAAAAAAGATGCAACATTTGTTTTAAAAAACAACAAGGTTTAAGATCTAATCTTCCGAACCTTGGAACTTTAGCTTGGACGATTTTTCGCTCTTTCGTTCGATCTTGCTCCCTTGGCGACTATATGCCTAGAGTCATTAAAATGGAACAATCGGTACATTACTTTATCTTTGTGCAGACAAGAGTATCAAAATGTGTACAAAAAAGCTAGGCTTTTTAAAGGCAATCCTCTAACGAAAGTTTATTATGAACATTTTGATCGAATACGTACAACTAGTAGAAAGGGTTAATATATTCCAATTCATAGAAATCTTTACATATTTTAAAAACTATAAATAATATAAAAGTATCTAGTTTGGGTTGACATTATTCTCGATTAGAAAGAACAAGAAATTGGCTTTGGAATTTAAGATAATTTCTTATATTCTACAGGATCATTCAGTATGGCGGCCACTGATGTCTCTGCTCTCTGGACAACCATCTAACGAATTGCTGACCGTAGTTACTTCAACGATATGCAATCTTTTACTGGAATTTTCTCCAGCTAAAGAACCCATGCTCGATTCTGGTGTTGTTGAAATGTTATGCCGGCTAACTGAAAATCCGAATCCTGCACTAAGACTAAACGGAAGTTGGGCCCTCATGAATATGGCGTTCCAGGCTGAGCAACATGTAAAAACGAAAATAATAAACACGCTTGGAACAGATCGAATATTACAGCTTTTAAACGATTCCGATACAAGGGTTATAATGAAGACGTTAGGTCTTTTAAGAAATTTGCTTAGTAAATCATTGCACATCGATGATATAATGTCGGAACACTCAGCAGAAGTAATGCAAGCTGTAAACATGGTGCTAGATTCTCCCCATCCTGCTGAAGTTAAAGAACAAGCCTTGTGCATTATTGGAAACATTGCGGCCGGGGCGCAGGTTAAAGATTATGTTATAGAGGATGATCGCATAATAAAACGCCTTGGTGACTTTCTGGTAAGTTATGGAAAAGTGAAACAGGATGTAGGAACTTGCTTTAATTTTTCACTTGCCAAGATGCATCGAGACTCAAAGCTACAAGCTGGAGCTCTATTCGCCATCGGAAATCTAGTACATAGGAACGACTCTAGCATCCACGAAAGGCATATGAAACTAAAAGACCTTGGGATAGTTAGCAAATTAGAAGAACTTTTAAATACGACTTCCAAAGAAAGCGATTTTTACGAAGAGTAAGTATTCCTGATCATAATCTTAAATACATACTGTGTTGAAACAATTTATTTACTAATGTCATTACAGAATTCGGGCCGTGATGAAACAACTGAGATATTCTTAAGTTGATGTTATTTATTAAATTAAAATAAAATTTGTTATTACAGTTCTAGTTATTAACAAAAATGTATATTTTTAAACAGTTGAGCGAATTATTAAATTCCTATTATTTAAAATCAAAACTCTGACTAATTTGTAACTTTCTAGACGCATAGAAAACTCTCATTATGTGTAAGCAGCATACTAGGTCCCATAAAGTTTCGTTCATTTATTCTACTTTGTCATCCACAAAACCATAATAAAATGTATCATCTTCTAAATAAGCGTTTTATTTATCGTTGGAAGTAGAATATTTTTTCTGAATTTAATTTTGTTAAATAAATGTGACGATTTGTGTTAGTATCTCACAAACTTTTTTAAATCAGAAAGACAATCCTAACAAAATAATTCTGATGAGATCTCGTACAGATCCAAGTCTACATTTCACAGTAAGATATGTATTGTTTTTTTAAGGGGTAAGAATCACTCCCGAAATAGATACCTCATAAGAGTGGTTTTCAGGTTACACATATTTCTAGTCGGTGTTTTCAAAAAAGGAACTTGATGGGTTGAAAACAATATGAAAAACGATATAAAATACCTTTATTTACACAATTAAAAAAACTTAAGGAGATGAAATTTTCAAGGGTTGGAAATGAAAAGAAATCGATAATGGAAAAACTATGAATTATTGTTTAGTGAAACAAATTTTAATCGAAACCTTGTGAGGTATCAATTTCGGAAGTTCATCCGCAAACAGAAAAAATACGTATCTCATCATTTTTGATGTAGATTAACATATTTAGCCGCTACTGAATCGGCGGCATGCACCTCGGAATGTGTCCTTGTTAGACATGTTTTATTGAACATTATTTTTCGAACACCAATAGCAATAGCAGAAAGAGTGAAGGTGACTACCTTAAGGAACACCTGAAGACATTTGAATTTACCTAGATGTGAGGATATCTAATCTCTAAAAATATCTTAACCCCCCGCCGTTTTCCGCGAGAGTGGCTGTGCTGCACGGCAGTGTGGGCTGTAAAAAAATATAGTATACTGCAAACAAAGCATTCCAAGCTGCACCCCTTATAACTTACATTCGTAGACATTTCTAGCCACTGGTTGGCTGCATCCATGGAAAGCTTTCACTGCCGCCCTCAATGATGATTAGAGCCGGCGATCGTACGCACAGAGCTTTCTGTGAATACCGACTTAAGGAGCCAGTCGTACTAAATGAATGTTGCGCGGATGCCGACTTTAGGTGGCGGTCGTACCCAGAGAATATTTCGTGGACGCAGACTATAGGCGGCAGTAGGACTGAATGAAAACCTAGATCTTATAATTGTCGAAAGCTTTTGAGAAATCGGTATAAATTGTATAAACTTGTGCACCATCTTCAACGCAGTCAATAGTATAATTTGAAAATATCGTCATATTCCAAACACAACCCGCCAGAGTCGAAATCTCGGCAAGACGATACAACACCGTACACGCATTGAAAGCAGTATTGGTGCACGCTTGGGACGAAATTACAATGGAACAGTGCGCGACCATCATTGCAAAATTTTCCAAAACGCCTTCAGAAATGTATTGAGTTCCCTAAGTGAATTTGATTAACTGACTCGTTTTATAGTTTCGTTCTTTCCAAGTACTTTAAAAAATGCCCAGAACTTATGGGACACCCCGTAAAAAGGAAGTAGTCCGCTTCTCCTTTATTGTAAAATCAAGTTCAGAGTTATAGGGGTTTAAAATGTATGTTCTTTCTCTTGAGCGGCAAACTAGTTTTGAGACTTAAACAGTTCTCTCGGAACCCTGCTTTCGAAGTCGGTGGTGGTTTTTATAACAAAATAAGCTGAAAAGTATTTAAACGACGATCTTACTTTTTTTAATTGATTGTGTCTTAGTAATTGCTTCAAAGTTGCGGATATTTCACATAGATTTTTTTCCATTTTTGTATTTAAATTCAACGCTATTTTCAACAGCTGGCTGACGTACTTTTTTTTTATAAATATTTTTTGTGTATTTGAAAGACCAGGGTTTGGAAAAAAATCATTTTGATCGTTTAAATTCATTCGCGAATAAATATTTGAGTAGAAGAATAAGAAAGGATGAAAACCAATCATTGGGTGTGAAAGAAAGTATTCTTATCTTTCACTATTTTACTGTCGGTCGAAACAAGGAAAAGTTGAAAAGTTTTGTGTATTTTAATACTTTACTAATATATAATTATGGGTCGCAAATTTTATATAGACAAAAATAAATTCGTGTCTTATGATAAGAACACTGATTTTTCAGAGTGCTTGTTATGTGACGCTCATTCAGTGCACAATTGACGATGTTGACGAAACAAAAATCTAGATTAAGTAGTGAAACTACTAATAATTTACTATTAATCGAACTTAATTATAATTAGATAAATTTAATATTTTGAAGAAAACGATATAATTTAAAATAAAAATTTTAACTTTAATTATTGTTTTACTTTTCCCATCAAAAGGGGATTTTTAAGAATGTGGAAAATAAACAGTGAATAAATCATCATAATCAGCCTGTTGCTAAAAGAATGAGCAAGCATAGTGCGATTTATTCATTCGCGGTAAAATAAAACCTAAAATTCTCCTAAGAATATTATTTTAAACAATAAATGAATTTCTATCATTCTTCTCACTCTTCTTTCAATAGATCAACCTTACAATAGAAAAATCCTATTTCATTTTCCTCAATAGTTTTTAATCGCAAAAATAAAACAATCTAATATTTAGGATATAAATAAAAAGCTTATTGAGAGCTTTCATAAATATATTTGTAATGTTCATAATAATTGTTCACATTAATAGCTGCATACAAACTGGTATTTTACTGGAAAATGGAACATACAAGGTTCGATTAAAAATAAAAAGATACACGATGTATTAAGTACAATTCCCCGATTAACCACATTATAAATCTTTGGTTGATAGCTTTGGTATTTTTTTCATTTTCTTTTTATCATATCTAAAAATAATGGAATGTGTCTAAATATTTAGGCAGCTTGACTGTTTCCCTTGCCACCTTCAATTTTACTCGCCATTGTATCTGGATTAGCTAAGGGGTCCAGTTCAGAAAATAGATGAAACCATGCCGACATATCCTTTCTGGGCGTTTTTTCTCTAAGCTTTGCTGGCACTGTATTATTTTCCTTATCCTGATTTCGTTCCGATGTCTTACTTATTTGTGTGAGATTTAGGAAATCAAGAATAGAATTCTTGCTTTTTGAGGCCTCTTCCTTAACATCACTTATATTTGCGATAGCTTTATCGACGTTACTTGCTTCATTAGAAAAAATCTGCGCAGACGACGATTCATCGAGAAGTAGTTGAGAAGGCATAAAATGCGGTGGTGTTTCTAAACCACCCGTTACAAAGTCATCGAAAACGTTTGAAAAATCAGTTTTTGTCGGATCTCTCCCATTAGAAATACTGGAATGTGTTTGATTCACATCAATGTCTATTAGTTGTTCAAGAATGTCATTTGTGCTCTCGTCCTGATTTTCCTTGTCATTAATTGAGTTGGATAATTCCACAAGATTAGATGTTTCTTGTTTTTCAATTGCAGCACCATCAGTTGTTTCGGGCGATTGTGGTACGGTCTTATCACCTTTTTGATCATCACTATATTCATCCTATGGAAAATAAAATTATATATCAAGGAGGCTGCGGGAGTTTCCGAAAACTAATATTCATAATACCATGAAGCAAAAAACCAATAGAGAACTCAAATAAGGAGAAATCCTATTCAAAGAACGAAAGTTACATGATTGATGAAGAACAGGCAAACATCACTGGTAGGGAAGAGATCAGGTCAAAAGAATTTCAATATATTCCTTTGTTTTGTAAACAATTTTCAAAAATAATTAAAATAAAATTTGTTTTTTTTTTCCAAAAATTTTTATTAACACTAGAACTACGGGCGTGGAAGTTTGTTAATTTAACAATTATTCTTCACCTTTAATGTAATGTGCTTACAATTTTGAATTCGTACTCATAAATGTAAAAGTTTTTTAATTTTTCTTAATTTTGAACCTTAATAAGTTTTGGCATAAATCTTAAGAGATAACTTTGAAATATATAATTAATTCAAGGAAGGAATTGAATAGCCTTCAATTTGACGGTTCGTGCTAGTTCTAGTGTTAAAATAATTGGACTGCGTTATGTAATATCGAATTAAGCGACAAAATCTAAAAAAAAAGTTATGAATGCAGATCGATTCCAGGTATTGATAAATTATGTATTCTGCCAATTTTGTGTTCAATAATGACTCCTAGTACCTTATAATAAGGGGTTGAATCAAGCGACAAATCTAAATTTGTTAGAACCTGTGCATACATTCGTTACGAATTAAAGAATTATGCGCCAAAATTACTGTTACAAAATACACAAACAAGATTCCAAATTGCATTAATGAATTAATGTTGCAAGCAAGTTATAGATAATCTTAATTATTTCTTGTTTCGCCAAAAATGGCGTTTAATTCATTAATACTTTTCATCACACGTTCGAAATAGAAGATAAAGAGTAGAAAAGTAATAATTTGGTATATTAATAATTTTAATAAAAAAAAAATTTAGGATTTTAATTTTTGGAACGTGTTTTTTCAATCTGATTTTGAAGTATGTACTTTGTATTGTAATAATATGAATAGTATATTTTATTATTTGAATAAGAGAAGTTTTAGTTTTGGAAGGTGTTTTTTTCAGTTGAGTTCTTTGTATTGAAATATATGGATTTAATCTTATTATGTAATTTATTTCACCCGAACCACATCGCATTAAAGTATCAAACGTCATAATCATCGCATAGTACGTTATTGACAAATGAAATTAGTTTGAATATAGCTTTATACATAAAATTTCAGAAGTTTATTATGCATCGTAATATTTTCTTAACTAGTCTAAACTATACACACATGTATACCTTCAGGGTAAAAATTATTCTCTAAACATAAGAAATGTGCGTACAGCGACAATTTTAACTTTGGAATCTTTTAAGCTCATTATCTCAGTTTACCCTAAGTGGCGCTTAATCTGTTGGTACATAATGAAGTCCAATTAATCATTTTTGTTTTTAGATTCGTAGACTAGACTAAATGAGTATTTCGATCGAAGCTTTAAATTTTCTTTTAAACAAGAATTTTCTTTTAGTCTACTTAATAAATGTTTACAATTTATTTAAGATAAAATTGCACGGTTTAATTTTAAATGCCATCGTAGCAGTTGTTTTTGATAAGATTCTGGGAAGTTCTTAATTTTAATCGTTTTCAAGGGACACACTGTAAAGATGCATTCAAATATGTGTAAAAAAATACCCAAAATACTTTCTAACGGTGTCCCTTTTCTATGTTCTATTAAAAATATGTAGACAAAAGGTACATACCGAACTAAAATATTCAAAATGTAACAATATGTTGTGCAACCCGAAACCCTAACGACCGGCAAAGCTCGTTAATGCCCACACGGGCGACGGCTCCGGTGTCATTTGAGGCGGAGCCGAACGTACAAAAATTTGCTGAGCGAGCGGCGTCACCGCTTATCGGTGTGGAAAGTGCGCCCTCAGCACAACCCACGAGCAGCTCACGGGCAGTTGTTAGCAAAACTTTAAACGCGACGGGTGTTGAAAAAAAGCCAACGAACCCCAACGCTTTAGGGTAAACAACTATAGTTGCCTCTGCTCCAGGTGAGCAAGCAATTACCTGTTTTACAAGGGAGAAGAACTTTGGTCGCCTTTGTTCCAGACGAAAAAGCAATCTCCCGCGAAATTTTTCGTGCAAGCCAACTTGACAAACTGAGCGAATGTCAGGCGAGGAACCACCCGTCTGCACCCCATAAGAGAAGATTTCTCAACCGGCGTGGGACAGCCCAGCGATCTCCGAGGATTCCAACGTCCCAACGACTTATCCGCCTGTGAGCACCCCAGCGACTCATCAGGGACACCCACGGAGGCCTCAAAACCACCGGCACCACCTTCACATCACCCAGGACAACTTAGGAGCGGTACAGCAATACCCCCGTTCATTACAGGTAAGTTTAGATAATTATTTCAAATTTTATTTTACTTTAGAAAGGGTTCGAGCGTCGGAAGCCGGAATAACTAATATTCATTTGCATTCGAAATTATAAATAAAAAATTAGAAGAAA
The DNA here is from genome assembly GCA_949715965.1 of Dysmachus trigonus. NCBI lineage: Eukaryota > Metazoa > Arthropoda > Insecta > Diptera > Asilidae > Dysmachus > Dysmachus trigonus. The sequence goes on from OX454322.1 coordinate 51,445,015, forward strand.
CAAGCAAGGAAAGGGAAGTTCGAATTTTGAAAGACAACAAAGACTCGAAAGAATTCTGGGAACGCTCGCAACCTTTCTTCTTAGCAAATAAGATCAGTGCTTTAGATTTAAGTGATAGAAGTGAAAGTGCCCGTGAAAACGAATAGACGATTTACGGTTTGTGGAATTGCCTCTTTTTCGTATTCTCTATTTAAAATTTCCGAGCGGATTTTTAACGAAAAAAATTACGCCAACTAGAACCATTTTTTTGGATATCTATGTCATTTCGACTGATTAAAAAAAAAAGTTGTTATCCCATATTGCTAAAAGATTAACAAAAATAATTATTCTAACGCTTCAAACCAAAAAATAATTACGGGAAAAAAACAATGATTATCTAAAAACATTCGAAGTTGAATTTCAAAAATTCATATCTTTTTGAAGAATTAATATGTCTAGACAATGTTTTAGTTTTAAGTGTTTTTTTTAGGGATATCGGATACTGAACAACTTTCGTACTTTTTTCTTCTTCTCGTTTTTTGTAAATAGTGAACAATTTCTACTACTTTCAATGAAGTTCAATAAACAAATTATTTTTGATCATACGGTTGCCAGAGATTTCCCTCATATTTAAGTTCTCTATTTATTTTTAGCTTAGTAATAGATAGCTAGAATGTAATTGTATAAAAAAATTTCAAAGAGCAAATACTCACTAAGAAAAACAACATTTGATCTGAGTCGATGGGTTTGACTGCGTCTGAATCCTTATCCTGTTCGTTAGCCTCGTTAGTCTTGCACTCAGATAGGTCTTTAAGGATGCAAAAATTATACTGTGGATTAGCTGAAAGCGCTTGTGCCGTTGCCTTGAATGTTTCAGACGATTTCGTAGCAAATTGCAATAAGGCAGACATGTATGCTACCAGAGCGTGCGAAAACATATTGCATCGTGCCGCGGCGAGAAGATCGATCTGAAATTAGTTTGATTTGTAAAAGTTTTAACTAACGTTTTCTAATTCCCTACCTTTTGAAGGCAATCAAGAGAAAGTCTATCAAATTTAACTTTTGAAAGGCGGACATGAGTCTGAGATTTTCGGAATTTCTCAAGACCTTTTCCCGTGTCCGGATCGAGCTGATTGCTGGCTGATTTCATCCAACTGAGGGAGGCTCTGTATTCAGTTCGTTCCTTCTCCATGGCTATTATTGTCGCTTGGGTGTCCGCGATGGCCCTGCCCCTGAACACTTCGACCTCATGGAAGAGTCTCAGGAGCGGTGGCCGCATCATCATTCGTTGTTGGCCGCAATACGAAATCGACTTCCCGGCAGTCAGCATTACTTTTCCAGTTGTATTGCTGCTCTTGCCCATCTCCTTCAGAAATTTACCAAGTGAATTCTCCTCCTGAGCAAGTATACACAATCTTTCCTGGTAGTGATCTATTATTCTATAGAGCTGGCCACAGCTCTCAGATATCGATTTGAATAACTCGATTTTTGCATCCAACTCTGCGTCCGATGCAACAATGCATTCGTCCTCCTTCGTTCCCAGCTTTCTTTGGACCGCCTTCTTTGTCACCCAAAACTGGTGCTGCATTTCCGATTTCAACATCCCGCATTAAATTTCCCCGAGCACTTTATATTTTAAAAGGAAAAAATACTTTCTTCTAATCTCTAGCCGAGCGAGAAGTTCTGGTTGCTGAACAGATGTCACAGAGAACTGTCATAACAGGTGTACCAATCTGATGGTGAAAAATAAAAATATTTAGCGAAACATTTTTGATCAAAATTTATTAAGGGGCACCACTAGTGTGAATTTTTTTGAAAAAATAAATATTATGTATATATATAATCATATTTCGATAATCTATACCTTTAAAAATAACATACTAAAATTTCAAGTGCATACCTCAAATAGTTTTTGAGTTACAGCCATCTGAAGAGCAGCCGCTCATGGTATCGAGGTATCGAGCTTATGAATTAAATTTTAATCGCGTTTTTCTCGAAACAATATTTTTCAAATTTGCTGCAGTTACAACTCTAAGACAAATCATCCGATCGATTTGATTCTTATTGCAGCTTCTTTTATACATTTTTCTTCATGCCATGAACCTCCAGTTTTCCGATCGAATAAAAAATGTAATTTTGGCAGGCCAAAAGTCATCAAATTTTCGCGCAAAATTTGAATTTTTTTTTAAAACTCTGCCATTTTGTTAAATTTCAATATATTTTTTTTCGATCGACGTTCATGGTACGGGCAATACCTCCTAGTTTATTAAACTTTTTGGTTTTTTTGATTTCACGCACTGTGAAGGTCGCTATCACGGCAGCAGTAAGGAGACTTTTTTTTTTGGAGCCTTGCGAACTTGCGCATAACTCGGTGAATTTTCAATTTGTTGGTCCAAACATTTTTTATTTATGTATTTACTATATATCCACAAATATATCCTTAAAATATTCCATGCAGTAGTTGATTTTAAAAAAATTCCCAAAAATCACCCTTTTTCCAAGCGGTCACACTATTGGTGCCCCTTAACAAAATACTATATACTAGCGACCTGCCTCGGCTTCGCACGGATTGCACCCGTGCACCCGTACATGTGGTGTCATTTGTGTTTAAAAAAGTATTTTTCGATCGATTTAGAGATTATCGCTTTGGTATTGATAATTCATCGTTATAAAAAGTGCGCTTAGCAAGAGATTATTATTTATTTAATTTACGTTTATTTATTATTATATTTATTCGTATGGCATAAATGAGAAACATAAACAATATCGAAATTGGTTAACTTTTATTGGTTTCAGTCCACGGATCTGAAATAAAATAGATCTGCAAAAATTTATGTATATTGTGCATGGTTTAGATTTAGGATGATCACCCATAAGAAGAGAGTGGAGGAAGAATTTCCTGACCAGAGGCCTTTAGATTCAACCTTCCATTCCAAAGCAGAACAATATTCACAGACAACAGACATTGTACCTATTAAAACGACAGGATCATTCTTGTATTCAATAAAAATATCGTAATTCATGGCAGAATTCACTCTATTTTACCACAAAGTAGGAGTCCTTATGGAACTTCACCTTCAAATTTCATCACCACCCCAAGAAAAAGCCCAAAAGAGGTAAAATTTTATTTTCACTAATTTGTTTTCGAGTCAAAAGAGTATCAGAATTAAACTACGATCAACGGTGATCGGAAGTGTCAGAATTTCAGGAGAAAATGTTGTTTCAAACCTTAACTCTATCTAATCTCCCCAAAATGTGGAAATAACGAAAAATTTGTTAAAACTACGCGATTTTTTTACTCAAAAAGGATCAGCATTACAACAAAAATTTATATAACAAAAAATACTTAGAATTAGTTTTTTTTCCAGTTTTTTGAAAGCCATTTTTGGTTTTTTGGATCTGACCATTTTTTGCAAAATCAAAAAATTTCCCCAAAAATTCACACGTATTGTTTGGCCAATTATAAGCATTTCTAACTAAATTAGTCACAAAAATGGAATTCGGATATTGATAGTACACACCAGAAAATAGTTACTTACTTGAGATGCGGAGTGTGGCTGTGTGTGTGTGATTTATTTAACTGCGAGTTCGCAACCTCTACTTGCCCCCTCCTTATACGCACGGTATCTCGCACGGCACTGTGCAGTCTGAAGTGTCATATGGCAGGCCTAAAGTTCTACGTTTTGGCATAGACGGTAGATGCCAGTGCTCTGCAATCGTACACAGTAGTTCCGTGGTTTTAACTTAGCATTTTAATTATGGGCAAGGAATAGTTAAAAGTTAGTGAGAATAACTGAGAAGAACCGTCATAGAAAAGACCCGACTCTTGCAAATTCGAGTGTTCGCCCTCGGAGCCGCAAAGTGCAATGGATCAATGATATTAAAGGTTGTGTTCGTGTTGACTTACAGAAGTGGGAAGGTAGTTTTTTAGTTTTTGACAGGGTGCGCGTCCGAGTTAAATTTCTCTCATAAAATGTCTCAAAAACATCCGAAGTTTACATACTGAACGTGAGTTTATGTTTACATGTATCAAAAATCGGTATTTTTATTTTTTTCGTAACTTTTCTTTGAAAATTCGGAGACCATAGATGGCGCAGAGGACGCATTTGCAATAGAACGAGCATTCTGATTGGCTGATAGCTTTATTGGCCCGTTCTGCCAAGTGTGGTACCTTCTGAAAGTGCTTTCGACTAACTCTGTGAAAAATTCATTAATTTATTATTTTATAATTAGAAAAATGAAAATTTTCACTCAACAATTAATCCAGTTGACATCGGTGATTGAATAGAAATTCTAAAAATTCCCAGGTATTAAAGCAATGGCGGTTTTTGCATCAGCCAATCAGCGATCAGCTTCTATTGTGCATTTCCCAAAATCTAGTTCAGTTCTCTTGTTCGCGTCTGAAATTTCTGCGGTGGTGCGTCTTTTTCTTGTGTAGTGATTTTGACAAACGATTTTGCTTCTCACAGAGGCGAAAAAAGAAAACAAACAACCCTTGCATTCACAAAATTTTTATTAAGCCTGACATATGTCAAAAACAGGCAATTTTAATAATTTTCCATCGGGCTGAGTAATCTGAAAAGCCAGCGCCATTATTTCACATTTGTCCGCTCCAAGTAAAATTTTTTTTTCGAGCTAGTTACATTTTGACAGCTTTTTGCAATTTGCAGTTTCTCCCCAAGAGTCAGGTGAAAATATTTTTTTCCGTTTGACAGTAAACACTTTTGCTTTCAGCGAAATCAGCTGAGTTTTAAAGACTAGGAGTAAAAGAAATAAATGGCACACTTGCACAGTTTTCCCCACGTAAAAGCGTAGCGCTTCTTGTGTGTGAATTTCGAAAACTGGACTGGAACTGGGGGGGGAAGATTACTCTTTTGCAATGTTATTGTTTTTGCCTAATTCATAACCTGGGCATTTAGTTTTTGGTGGGAAATTTTCGGGCACTCATAATAATGATAACATTCTCTTTCAGGGTGCCTAGTTTAAGATCTTGCGCTAGAATTATGCCCAGAACCTCCCTATCAACTAAATTGAGCTTCAGAGAGTATTTTGGGTGAATTTATATAGAACGTAAGGGAGAAAAGCGCACGCAGATCCCACAAACATACCTCGGCTTAAGCAATGTCGGGAAGAGGAGCAAGAAAAAGGGGTAGACCCCCCAAGACTACAACTGGTGATAGAACCAGCAAGTTCAACTATCATCTATTGAAAAAGCCCAAGTATTTAACAAAGGGCTCAGACTCTCAATTCAGTACACCATCAGTTTCTCGGGCTTCTTCGCCCCAGGAAAGTGAAGGAAGCAGACGGAGCGCATCTCGACCATCAGCTACAAAATCTGCTGCTCGAGGTAAACAGAAGCGGGGCACCAGCGGCCCATCAAGTGCTTATGGAGCATCGTACTCGAGAAAAGGTCAGTGAAATAATTCTTTTTTTACAAATTTAAAGGGAGACTTGTATTTATTTTATACATAATATAAAAAACAATAATTCTATTTATTTTTCTTGTTAACTTCTTGAGCTGAAAATTGAATTGGCAGGAGTTTATGATTAACTCGTCTTAATCAACTCCACACCAATTTTTTAGTTGGAATAATTTAGATTAAATTTTTAAGTAGATTACAAGCGTTCATTGATGTTATCAAAGAAAACAAGATCCCTCTAATTAATTTATTCTTATTGCTAAAAACATAAAAAACATCGGTCGAAAAGGGGTACTTAAAACCACATGTCGTGGCAAGATTATACATATACACTTGTGGTCATAAAAACCGAACTGCTTGAAATTCATACCATAAATAGTAAGTTTTTTTTTCTAATGGTATTATTCTTTGCCATAATAATAAATAGAAGCTCATAAACAGTTTGGCAGAATTTCGTCTACTGCCTTTGTTTTGGAAGATATGATCAAAAAATACTAAACTATGGATTTATATATTTCATTATCATTTACTTATTTATTAAATTTATTGAGAAAGGGTCTAGCCGGTTAAGAAGGTGAAAAGTGCCCCCAGCGCTTTTGAAAAACAAAAAATATCCTGATATAGTACATGAAAAAGTACATCTTTGCTGAAATTTTCAGACCCATAGACACTCACATAACCTCAAAAAAAATTAAAACGTAATATTCACTGTTTTGGCGATATCTCGCCTTCCTGTGGACGTAGAAAATTCTTTTTTTTCTCAAATTATAGGGTATTTTGTCAGCTACAACATAATATTTTTTTCGAAATTTTTGGCGGGAAATTCAAATTTTTATACAAGTTCGAAATTTTTAAAATTCAATTAAAAAAAAACAAAAAAAATAGAAACGACGAAAAAAAAATATGTTATTCTCTGGATGTCAAGCTATATCCATGAATTATTTCAGATTTTTAGATTTGGTGCAACAGTGTCAAAATATCGAAAAACCGTTTTTTCAGCATTTTTCGGTATTTTTATTTCTTTTTTAAGTCTGAATATTCTTTAAGCATGAACCTTTTTTTAAGTCATTTCCTACCTTGAAATCATCCAAGCAGTTTGGAAATTCACAAAGAGATCATATTATCAACGGTTTTCCACCTAAAGACAAGATTAGTGAGTCGACAAAATGAAACCGAAACGAGTGCCCTCTGCGATTTTTTCAGGATTGGGACTGGCGTGAAATCGTGGCTGCACCCCTCCATTCATCCATATTTGTCATGCACGCTATCCATTCACGCATGTTTGAAACTGGGCGGAGTAATAAAAATTCCAAATAATTTCAATATACTTATAAATATTAATAAAAGACGAGATTACCTCACTTCACACATATTTCTGATTACAATATAAAACAGTTTTATACAAATTAATAAGTATAAAAATAAATATATCACCTGAAAAAGCAGAAAAGTCTGAAAACATAAGACATGTATTATGCCGAACCTGAAAACATAAGACGATAGATAAAGTCCCGTATTTGAGATATGAATAGGACAATTAGTCTGCATCACTATCTTCTTCAATAACACTGGTCAACAAATTCAATGTTTCTTTTTTTCCGGAAGAGTACCAGATCATTTCTATATGATTTTTTCCGCATATTACGAATTCTTAAATGAATATTCTCAATCAGCTCCCGTTTTCGAGAAAAATAGAGTGGAAAATTCAAAATATCGTATTTTTGCAAAATACAAAAATAACAGATGGTCACTGGAACTTGTAACATGGCTCAAATCAAAGCCTGAAACTTATTTAAAAAAAATCAAATACTATTAATTTCTATAGCTTTTCTAAACATTCTCGCGAAAAAGTTTTTCATGAGAGTGTATTTATTATAGTCTTCATTCAGCATCTGTTCTATGAAATAATCGGTTTGGTCAAAAATTTGATTTTCAAGGTATTTTTCGAACATTTTTAAGACCTTTAGTATTTTTCTAACTTTGGTTTTAGCCACGTTACAAGCTTCTATAATAATCCGTTATATTTTAATGATTTTTCAGATAGGGTCAAAATAAGGTCTTTTGACTTTTTCACCCATTTCTTGAAAACGAATTCATAATCTAGGGAAAAAATCGTAATATATTACAGCTGTTAAATACGAACGGGAACCGACTGTTCTTAAGCCATTTGCACATTCCCAATAGTATCTGAGAATATTTTTATAACCTATTGATTCCGGTTTATAATGGCTATAACAATTGTAAGTTTTATTGCTAATTTGCCAGGAACGAACTTGTATTTTACTTATATCTTTTGATTCTTTTAAATACTGTGGATAGACTTCATCATTTTCATCTAGCATTTCTCCTAAATACGAAATCGCCTATTTCACTTGATACGTACCAGTGAGAAATATTTTCAAATCTTTTTCTGTAAACTCTTTAGGTGTAGAATCACAAAATAGCAATTGGAGCAGAAGAAAATCTTTATTCACTCGTTTGACTTCAACAGACGTTTTAGATTTTCCCGAGCTTACAGCAAATGGCTTAAGAACAATCGGTTCGCATGTAGCAGCTGTAATATATTACTTATCTCATGCATGATATTAATCTAAAAAATTGAAATTGAAGAAAATATTTGAAACCGAAGGTGTTAAACCAGTTATTGAAGAAGATAGTGATGCAGACTAATTGTCCTATTCATATCTCAAATACGGGACTTTATCTATCGTCTTATGTTTTCAGGTTCGGCATAATACATGTCTTATGTTTTCAGACTTTTCTGCTTTTTCAGGTGATATATTTATTTTTATACTTATTAATTTGTATAAAACTGTTTTATATTGTAATCAGAAATATGTGTGAAGTGAGGTAATCTCGTCTTTTATTAATATTTATAAGTATATTGAAATTATTTGGAATTTTTATTACTCCGCCCAGTTTCAAACATGCGTGAATGGATAGCGTGCATGACAAATATGGATGAATGGAGGGGTGCAGCCACGATTTCACGCCAGTCCCAATCCTGAAAAAATCGCAGAGGGCACTCGTTTCGGTTTCATTTTGTCGACTCACTAATCTTGTCTTTAGGTGGAAAACCGTTGATAATATGATCTCTTTGTGAATTTCCAAACTGCTTGGATGATTTCAAGGTAGGAAATGACTTAAAAAAAGGTTCATGCTTAAAGAATATTCAGACTTAAAAAAGAAATAAAAATACCGAAAAATGCTGAAAAAACGGTTTTTCGATATTTTGACACTGTTGCACCAAATCTAAAAATCTGAAATAATTCATGGATATAGCTTGACATCCAGAGAATAACATATTTTTTTTTCGTCGTTTCTATTTTTTTTGTTTTTTTTTAATTGAATTTTAAAAATTTCGAACTTGTATAAAAATTTGAATTTCCCGCCAAAAATTTCGAAAAAAATATTATGTTGTAGCTGACAAAATACCCTATAATTTGAGAAAAAAAAGAATTTTCTACGTCCACAGGAAGGCGAGATATCGCCAAAACAGTGAAAATTACGTTTTAATTTTTTTTGAGGTTATGTGAGTGTCTTTGGGTCTGAAAATTTCAGCAAAGATGTGCTTTTTCATGTACTATATCAGGATATTTTTTGTTTTTCAAAAGCGCTGGGGGCACTTTTCACCTTCTTAACCGGCTAGACCCTTTGAGGATAATTTGTATATTTTTATTTAAACATAATTTACTTTTTATACAATAACCACTTTGATCCTAGAAGGCATTGAGTCTATCAATACTTTGATGATGTCATCAGTTGTATCATTCTTCTACACAAGATCCAAAACTGGATTCAGCTTCCTTTTGCTCTCTGATTTATATTCTGCTGCTTTGCATTTCATCGCATGCCATAGATGCTCGATGTGAATTTGCTGGCCAGTCTAGTCTCTGAATTTCGAGTTCAGATAATACATATATTGTGAAGCTGAAAAAAACGGAGGAGGAGGATTAGTTAGTTTTGTATATGTATATTGTTTATAAAATAGATATTTGGCAGTTCATATGCCACACTGTACTTACCGATTTGGCACGATGGCAAGGTGCAGAATCATCTTGGAAAATATCTTCATCAGTGAACGTTCTATCAACGAAATGCAAAGGACCCAGGGTGTAGAAAGAGAAGCAACCCCAGACCATTAGGTTTTGAGGAAATTTCATTTTTTTGGTTGTGTACTCAACTCATCCTTAAATCTTTCTGCTGCCGAACGTGTGGCACGTATAGTAAATTGTGCGAATTTGCTTTCGTCGGATCAAATCACAAGTCGTCGGTCTTCCTTCCAATTTTCGTATTTCTTCGTTCCGCCTTCTTTATTAACATGGGTTTTTTCGGACCCTATTTTAGGTGCTATCTGACGGCACGACAGTCCTTGATCTGCCAAAGTTAAAATTTCAATTTTATTTTGTCCCCAGACAATTGTTTGTATTATCGCTTAACTTAAACTGAATATCCTTTCACCGAAAGGGTTGCTTTCATACCCAATATATGTATATTTATTTTACTATTTTTAAATTGAAATTAGTTCTTGCCATAGGCTTGCTTAACAGTGAATTTAGAAGACGTGCATAGCAGGTCATTCCCACTTTAGGAGTAGATAACAAGCGACGTACGTCTTTCTAGCGCAAGAGGTAAACAAAATAAAAAAATTGTAAAAAAAAAAAAAAAAAAAAAATTACAGTTGATTTAGAAGAATATTTATCTTAAGGAAACCTTTAATCCTTCCAAATGATTTTCAAGAAAATATGATGCAGTTTTAAGCAATTTTGTGTTATGGGTACAAACCTATTTAATATTTTGTGCAAGTACAGTAGTGGTACTAAGTTGTCTGATACCCTACATACAATACTACAATACTACTACTACAATACTACATTACTTTAAATTTATTAGGAGGTTAATATAACCCTATTTCTTGTCGAATGTTGTCTTTCTGGGCTGCGAGAGTCTGTGCCTTGTTCATACATATAAAGCAGTGATATTAAATAACTTGAAAGAAAGATGTTTGGACTGGTCAGATTGGATGATCTTGTGGGTCAAAATAAATCGTCAAAACGGGTAAACCTGGATAAATGTACTTCACAACTTCTCTACGCTCTTGAGGAGTATAGAGTTCCATTTGTTCATCGTCGTGTATTCCGAATATGTTTACTACACAACTGTCAATATCACAATGACAGAGGACGGAATTTGCAAGAACCATTGCGCCACCCTGTGTAATAATTATGTTGATATCGGTACCTTCGATTTTCATGGCATTTATATGAATCCCTTGAATCGCCTAACCCTTGCACTGCCGCCTAAACCCACGTGCCATAATAAGCAAAAAAACAGCTCAATATTTAAATGAAATGTTCTTGGAAGAGAATTACTATATGTAGATAAACAAAAATATATTGCCTTTTATTCATTGATGTTAATGTTTTTCTGATATCAATTTGCCAAAATGATCAAATATCGTGATGTGTAGTCATTTTCTAGTACTTAGAAGATAATAGGTATTAGATTATTGCTTTAATATTTATCTAGTTTCATAAGAGGACTAAACTGCATGGATATTTGATAATTAATCCATTTATTTTGAAAATGGGACAAGTCTAAAATATCATATATAGCATTTCTCTATATTTTTATAAAGTAGTTTTTATGACATTTTGAACTTGCGCCACTTTCAAAATAAACGACTCAATATTCGTTTTATAAATTCAAGGAATGGCAAACCTGTTTTCTTTAGAATGAAACTGTGCGGACAAGTTTCGCTTTTAAAAGTGTTTCATTTTTGAAAATGAGTTAGGTTTTAGTTTATTGAGGTAAGTAGGAAAACTGCAGAGTAATTACTCTCGAAAGCGAAATTAATTATAGTGAATTGGAATCTGGGTTCAGTAGGGATTTTATAAAAAGAAAGAAAATTCTGACACAACCTAATAATACACCCCGATTATGGATAAAAGTTAGGAGCTCTTAACCTCTTAACTGCGATAAAAAATCATTTTAAAGGAATTAATATTCAACCGCATGTTAGAAATACGTTAACTTGTTATAATTTATTAATTGTTCTGCAATTAATTCTAATTCTCCTTTTTCTGAATTAAAGTGATTTTTTGAAACTAAGAGATAGGTTAAAAGCTTTTATCTTTTATATAGAATAGCTTTAGTAGGTTTTCAATAAATTTTACTAATACACCGATTTATCATAGAAGAAATTTCTCTTAAGAAAAAAAAAAAATGGTTTAACATCTTTTCTTATAAACTAGTCTGCTACAATGAATGGAAATTGGTGATAAAATATTTACTGTTCCACTATAAACCGTAGTGTGTTCAGGGGATGTGGTATTCTACGACAAGAATAAGGAGGTTATTTAGAAAACTGTTAGGAATTAACGATATTGGTTATGGCAAAGTAAACTTTTAAGGACTTGTGTAATTTGTGGAAAGAAATTGAAAAGCGGAGTGTTTGAATTTCACAAGTTCTCAAGTACATTAAACATAGATTCAATGTGTAAGGAGCACTTGCCAGCAGTAATTTTGCTTCCTATCTCTATTTCTAATTTGAACATAACATTTCAGCTTATGGATTCCTAATTTAAAATAATTTAATAGAGAGAAATTTTAATGGAAATAAACATCTATAACTTAAATTGTTAATTATTGTATTATATGTACATGTATAAAAAAAATTAAAAAAAAAAAATTATATAACAAGTATAGTGTGAAGATATCATTATGATTAAAAAATAAAATTATTCCTAGGCTATGAATCTGAATATCATTACGGTTCAGATTTTGGTGATTCAACTGATAAAAGTGATGCTGAGGATGATCCTCTACTGATGTCTCCCACCGACGAGGAAAGCATCGATGGTGACCATGACAGTGACAGTGACTTTTCATTAAGTAGCTTTGGTCCAACAAATGGAGTTGGAAGACCTCAGCGTCCTCCTAGCCCAGATCCAATATGGCTACAAGACAGGGAAGTCCCTCCTCTTGAGCTTCCAAGTTCCTCTGAGGATTTATTGATAACGAAAAATCTCTCGCTTAGAGCTGCCACTATCTATGAAGTATTGCGCAGGTTTAGAAATTTGGTGAGATTATCACCTTTTCGATTTGAAGATTTCTGTGCCGCGTTAGTATGTGATGAGCAAAGTGCTTTGCTCGCCGAAATTCACATAGTGCTTTTAAAGGCTATACTTCGTGAAGAAGATATTCAAGCGACGCATTTCGGTCCACTCGATCAAAAGGATAGCATAAATATAAGTCTGTATCTAATGGATACGATAACTTGGCCTGAAATATTGCGTAGTTATGTTGAAAGTGATTCTTCTTTCGATCGCAACGTTTTAAACATTTTAACAAATCGAGAGTATCCGTATAGTGGAGTAGAAGATCGATTAACTGTATTACAATTCTTAACTGATCAATTTTTAATAACGACTTCTGTTCGCGACGATATGCTGCAAGAAGGTCCGATTCACTATGATGATCATTGTAGAATCTGTCACCGCTTGGGAGATTTATTATGTTGTGAAACGTGCCCGGCAGTTTTTCATTTAGAATGCGTAGATCCACCTTTAGTTGATGTCCCCACCGAAGATTGGCAATGCAGTATTTGTAAGGCGCATAAAATATCCGGAGTAATGGATTGCATTTCCTCGCAAGAGAAACAAGGAATTCTCATACGTTATGATACCTTAGGCTACGATAGACATGGTAGGAAATTTTGGTTTATATGTAGACGTATTTTTGTGGAAGATCAAGAGGGAAAGGAGGTTTGGTACTACAGTACTGTTCCCCAATTTGAATTCTTACTTTCAAAGTTAGATGAGAAAGAACTTGAAACACAACTTTGCAGAGATATTAATGAAATCAAGGATGAGATACTCAGGCAGATGAGAATAACAGAAACATTGACAAATGAAAATAAGGGAAATAAAAAATCTTATTTTGAAATAGAAAAGGAAAAAATTCAACGATTAAAGAGCACTGAAAATTCTGAATCAACTAGCGAAAATGAGACACAGGCTAAGACAGATTCAGATGCTGAAAATGTGAACAGTGGAGATTCATCGTGTAGTTCTAACGCACAAAATAAGAAAAATAATGATGATTTAGGAATAAATTCTGATTCTCGAATGACTCGTCAGAAATTGAATCAAATATCCGCTGGGACGTTATACTTCAAATTGGGAATGGAGAATAATTTTAAAACTTATGTCAATCAATATACAACAAATCCAATAGCTTTGAACAAGCCACAGAGGAATGAGGAGCGCGACAAGAAACGTCATCTTTCCCATAAATTTTCTCTGACAACTGCATCTGAGTTCAAATGGACTGGGGCTTCAAATGGGACGGAACAAAGTGTGATAACAACTCTGCGGCAAACTTTGTTATCTCTGGAACAGACCATCGCTTCCCCATTTATGAATCCAAACTGGCAGACCCTGCGGAAAATCTGGATCAATGCTGTAACGAGTTCTACTAAGCCTCGGGATTTCTCCTGCGTTCTGATTGTTTTACAAGCCTGCTTTAAAGGAGTTATTTTTGCAAACGTATGGCATGAACAGCTAGGACACATTAAATTGCAAAGAATAACGTCTGGAGAACGAGAAGAGAAAAAGAAGTTAGAGAAGCGAGAGAAGAGAGAAAAGGATGATGAGGAGGAGAGAAATCGGTTGGCGTTTAATTATGTTAAATACTCCCTTGGATTGAAGCATCAAGTTTGGAAGCAAAAAGGTGAAGAGTACAGAATTCATGGACAGTGGGGATGGATTTGGATGTCTTACACGAGGAGATGCTTAAAGAAATCGGCGGTTGTTAACAAAATGCATCCAACGAAGAATGCCATACTCATTCAAAAGGATGGTGAGAAAAAAGTTGTCTTAGTCGATCCGAAGACAGCAGCATTTTTAAGACAGTGTGATGAGAGAAAGAAGCAAGGTTCACTGGTCCGTTGTTTTGAAGAATACAAGGACGTTGAACTTGTTCCAATTACAAGCACTTTTGATAGCTTAGATGTTTCAAAAGCACTGTCTTCGCAGAATAGGTTGCTTTATCCAAAAATTGCGCGAAAATCCAAATTGGATGATTTATTAGCCAGAAGGGTTCATCTAAAGGAGGCAGAGGAGTATAAGTTCGCTACGTGTGCTAATGCTAAGAAAGAGGAAGATATTGATGTTGTGAATGATGTAGCACCGACAAAGCCTGTACCACCTACACCAATTGGAGAGTTGAAGTTAACTCCCACCGTGCAGAAGAGCTTCTTGGAAAAACATCTTGTTCGCCTTGCTGGGAGCAAAAATGCACCTAGTAGTAATCAAAATCAAAACAATGTGGACTTAGAGCTCTTAAACAGTCTGACGAAGAAAATCCAAACAGTTCGAGCTCAGTTTGCTCAATTGAATCGTTTCGGAAAGCAGCTGCGATGTTATGCCAAAGGGTGCAATACCAATTCAAATGCAGTATCACAAATTAATCAAAATACTTGCTATTCACCTCTTTGCGTTCAAAAGGCAAAAGCAAAGAAGGAACTCTTATTGCTACTGAGAAAAGCACACACTGCCGGAAATGGTTCTAAAGAAACTGTCGCCGCAATATTAGGAGCTGTTAAGAAGCCATCAATTCTAGAGCAGAAATTAATGGAAGGTAAAAAAGATTCCGCTTTTGCTTTGGATGATACTGATGATGGACGTTGTGCAGATGACCTTCAAATCGATATGCAACAAGACTTCAAAAATGCTTTGACCACTTCTCAATCTTACGATGAATCCACCGTTCTAGTCTGTCTTATAACTATTAAAGATGAAGTTAAACAAGAAAAAGAAGCTACGAGTTGTGTAGATGGTGTCGTGAAGAATGAAAATTGTAAAACTGAAAATCAGTTTAGTTTATCAGACAATGCTATGAATTTTGATGCAATTAAAAATGAAGAAAATCCCTGCAAAGTGGGTACAAATGAAGGTCCAAGTGCGAAAAAAATGAAGATGGACGAATCGCATGAGAACTTAGATATAGAAAGTTCCGAGTCACAATCGGATTTCTTAGACGATGACTCGCAAGGTAGACGAACACGTAAATCTCAAAGGAATAGAATGCGGACTAGTCTAGGAGTTGGTTATGCATCTAGGGCTGAATTCCAGGATGGTTTAGGGATATCCTGCAAGAATGGGAAGAAAGATGAAAATGGACAACCTATTCCATTTGTGGCAAAACAAAATAGACGCTTTCCAGTAAATGTTAAAACGGTTAAGAAAGAAGAGGTTAAGGTAGAAAAGGAAATTGGGCCAGATGGTTCAGCACGAGTTTATTCAGTAAGTTCGCCACGAGGACGGCTTTATCTGAATAAATCGCTAAAGACTGAGAAGTCATCCAAAAATGAAAACAAAACATCTCAAATGAAATTTCCTATTGTAGCAAACTTTGCAAAACACAAGTACAAATCAATTATGGTACTTGCAAAATATGAACTAATGAAACTCGCTCGCCATGGAGGGAAGATACCGGTGACGGGATATCATCATTTAGCGAAAAATAATACAGCCGTTTGGCCATATCCTTGCTCTAGACCACTTTTCAAAACGTGCTGGCTATTCAGAACATGGAATGTAAAAACTTTATCGGCTGTAGCTCTTCAATTCCGTATTTTATGGTGTTGCCTGCGCTGGGATGATATGGTAACGAAGCCACCTACTGCTGATGGGAAGCATCAAATCACAACCGAAACGGAAATTGTAACTCTAGAATTGTTAAAGCATAGGCATTTGATGCGTTTTTCTGAAAAAACACAGTATTTAAGGCGAAAGGTTGTTATACCACTCGAACTACCAAAAACCGTCAGGGGTAAGATTAATATTTACATTAAAGGATTTGCTTCGATTATACAATTTTATTTTTTTATTTTTTAGAAGTTACATCCATTCGTTCAGGATTACGGAAACGGAAAAGAGCCGAATCTCCACAGCAGACAGAACCACAAGTCACAGAGGAGTGGGTAGATGAAGAGAAACTTGAATTGTGGGAAATTAAATTGTTTGGTGAAAAACAAGAAAAGGCTGTAACACGAACCGTCACTGGAAAGTTACCTCCTCAGCGACAAATAATAGATCATAGTTCATCTGCAACAAATTCAACAGTGCAGCATAAAATTATTGGCCCGAAAGCTACTCCCGAAGAAATTAAAGAAAAAATGGAACAGCAATTAAGATTGCAAAGAGCTGCACATCAACAGAAGCGTGCATTGGAAGTAAAGCAGCAAACAGGTAGGAATTTACATGTTAATTTTATTTATTTAATGGTGCTTAAAAATATTTAATTTAATAAAAGCGGCAAAACCAGAAGTTAAAGTTGAGGAAGAAGGTATTGCAAGTGTTCTTTTTCGCTTAAAGCTTTTATTATTCAAATTAATAAAGAAAAATGTTTGATTATTTTATCTGTTTTTACTCAGCGACTACACCTAAACCGAATATAATTGGTAACCGCCGTGTCATTGTCAAAAACCCGGATGGAACGACTCGAATTATTCATCAAACTATTGCTGCCCCAGCGCCAAAGACAACTGCAGAACAACAATCGCCAGCTCCATCAACATCGACTGCCACACCTCAGCCAACGCCTAATAAAGTACAAATCATTCGAGGGCCAGACGGAAAAGTAAGCGTACGAGGATTGAATCCTGGACAGCAACTTATACAAATGCCGGACGGCAAATTGCATGTGCTGACAACGACACCAGGTATAATTTATTTATTTGATTAAAAAATCAATACTCATTTGAAATTCTTACAGGAGCTGGTAGTAAAACGGTTGCCTTGAAGCCAACAGGAACAGTGAATCAGACAAAAACGATTGTTGCTGCTAATAAAACGCCATCTTCTCCTCAGGTTATCCCTAAGCAACCCGTTGTGGTTAAACAGGTTACAAAATCAAATCAGACTGTTGCTCTAAAACAGGTTGTTCAGCAGAAGGCTGTTGTTGCACAAAAAGTAAGTTTTAATCGTAAGTTGCATGGGGAAAAAAATTAATAATTTGTCTTCTATCTAAAGGTTGTTGCCAGCACTCCGCAAGTTGTAACGCAAACTAACCCTACAAAAACAGTTCAGTCGTCAGTGGCTCCGCCCTTACAGAAGATTATTACAAGTTCAGGGCAAATTGTTAGTGCTCCAGTAACTACTACAAAAGTTGTCACTACCCCAAGCAACATTCAACAGCTTTTGGTTCAATCAGGTCAAAAACTTATTGTTGGCCAAAATTTACAGGGCCAAAAAGTATTGATTCCAACTTCGACTCATCAAACACAACAGCCGATACAACAACAAATTATTGTTCAAAATCCGCAAACCAGTGTTCAACCACAGCAGCAAATTTTAATAAATCAAGCTGGACAAAGGGTTGTTCAACAAATTTTGAATACTGGGAGTACACAACAACAAATTGTGGTTGGAGGGCAGCGTATTTTACTTAGTCCGGGGCAGACAATTGTCACTCAGCGTACTGTATCTCAAGCAGCTCAGTTGCAACAGCCTGTCCAAGTGGTGCAGCAGCAGATTATTCAATCACCACAAGGACAACAGGTCATCCAGCCACAGCATGTCCTGGTACAACCGGTACAAACACAGTCAATAGTGCAGGCCAAACCGAAAGTGCAAGCTCAACTAGTTGCTTCAACACAGCAGGTTGTGCAGCAACAGCAACAACAGTTGCAACAACAACAACAGCAACAACAGCAGCAGCAACAACAACAGCAGCAGCAGCAACAGCAGCAACAACAACAACAACAACAGCAGCAACAACAACAACAACAACAACAACAGCAGCAACAAGCGCAAATAGCCTCTCAATCACAGCAGCAGCCCACCCAACAACAAGTTGTGGTGCAGAACTCTGCCTTGGCTCAGCAATTGGCACAAGGCAAATTGCAAGTGGCTACCGTGAATGGACAGCAGGTTATAATAAGGCCTTTGGGTAATAACCAGGCTCATATTGTAGCCCATATTAAAACCCAAAGTGATGGTAACGCTCACATTGTGACAAATTCAAATTTCACTGAAACTGAACCCCAGCCGGAAGTGCAATCACCACAAAAAGTAGTAGCTCAAAGGCAGCAAATTCAAACCACTCCTGTTGTCCAAAAAATAACGCAGCCAGCCCAAATTCAGCAACAGCAAGTTATTCAGCAGCCAACTGCTTCAGCAATTGAGCAATCACTTTTGCAAGGTCAACCTCCAGGAACTGTTATTAAGTGTGTTACTGCGCAAGTAATTCAAACGGATCATGGACAAAAGATAGTAGTTCAAGGAATAACTGGAAATGATTTTACTCAGCAACAATTGGCTTTAGTGCAGCAACAAGTAAAACAGCAACTTTTGAAAGGTATTTCAAAGTTTTCTTTTTTATTAGTAATTTTCTAATTATATTATTTATTAGTTCAAGAATCGAACGGCAAACAAGGTGTTCTGGGGCCCACTAAAATATATCTAGCCGTGCAACCCTCTGCTGGCGCAATTCAACAGACATCACAAGCACAACCTCCTCCACTTGCACCAGTACAGGCCAATTCCCAGCAGCAACAAGTGAGTATCTATTAACCTAAGAAAAAGTTCAAATTTTGACTGCTTCATTAAATCAATGTTAAATTGTCTAAGGAAGTTAAATTGAATTATTTAATTATTTTTACAACTACATTGGGCAAGATTCGGTTCCATGAACTGTTTGTATTCAAGTCTTTTATAGACGCTTAGGTTACGGAAGAAAGCAATCAAAGACGTATTTATTTAAGTGTTAGATAAGCAATCAACAGGTAGAGTCGCGGTGTGTAATGCTCAGGAACAATTCTATACGCAGTGGTTTTCATTTTATTACTCTTTTTGCTATTTGTTTGTTAACTAATATCTGTTCGTTTCGGCGATTTAAAGATAAACAACCTTATTTAAAAAATTAAAAATTTCTTAATACTACTATACTAAAGTATATTTTTAATTTTTTATTTTAGAAAGTTTTTATTATTTAGCGTTTAGTTTAAACCTTAAGTTCAAACCATTCGAATTTTGATCTACCTGTTTCGAAAGGTTTTTTAAGCAGTAAGGTTGCTTGTCTTTAAAGTTGTCAGTTTTACGTTTTCATTTATTACTAACCTGTCAAGTCACTATTGCAACGCCACGCTACGGAGACGATAAGTTACTTTATATATATATATTTATTCTTTTCTTTACTTTACTTTTGTATTTCAAAATTGTTTTGCTTTTTGGTACGCGTATTACTACTTAATAATGCTTTGAAAATTACTGTAACTCTGACAAAACCCCGTTAATAATATAGTTAAAATTAATGTAGGGTGGTGGTTTTAGATAATACTTATTAATGAAATGAAGTATGAAACTTAATGTCTGATACATTTTATTCATCGGAAGTAACTCCGCAATCGATTTTTATGAAAGCAAGTTTTTCGATCGAATGTTCTTTTCTTTATAACCACTTCTGAAATATGTTATAAAGAAAATTTAATGCAACTAGAAATTTTTGTATGTATCCAGTTTTGTGATCAGAACCGAAAAATATGATTATTGTCATTACTTTAAACTTTTTTTCAGTCTAAAATATATTAGAGTTGCTTGGGCAGAGTTCAATTATTAAAAAAAAAAAAGGTTTTGCCTCAAAATACTGCTCACAAACTGTGAAAGTCTTTTCTAAGTGTTTGACGAATGGTCTTATAAGCGCTTGCATTCTGTAAAATACTCGTTAGTGTTAAATTATATCTAATTATTAGTATGATTAGAGCATGCCCCATAGAATCAAGTTAATGAGTACCAATGAGTTTCATGACCATAATTGATAATAATGTCATCAATCGGCACATCGAAATACAAAAATTCATACTGCTACCAAGCGAGTCTTTGATGAATTTAACATTGTGGATTTAACTTTATAAAAGCGTTGGTAAATTTTATCTAAAGATAAGATTCTTGGAGTTTAATAGGTTAAAATTTTAGACATGGTCCCAAACTTAAAATGTTTACCCCTTGTTTTTTTAAATAAAATGCTACTTATATTGACGTACAATCAACTTTGCACAATATAACTTCGCCTAGAAGCGTATGTTTTACTTCTTTCCCCTTAGAACTTAAAATGTTTGCATGTGTTCGTTTGTGTCTTCATAAGTTCAAGGTTAGAATTTAGCCAGGCATGCAGAATGTAACAGTATAATGTTTGAAACTTAATGCGCTTAGACAGGTAATACAATATATGGTACTTTATGATCGCAGCAGTTGAGAAATAGCCGAAAAATGGCTACAGGTTTTAGTCTAATAACTATGTATAACTTTAGGCCTTTAAAGCCTGCGACCCTCAAGTACCTGGTATTGATAGCTGAAGAAAATATATGTGCTTATAGATGTATATTTTCAATATAACATCTTTTACATTCCAATATGATTAGGATTTTAATCCATTTATTAATTTGTATGTAAGCCAAAGCCTTTTTTAAATCTATGAATTTGGTTACACTATTTTGGATGACATGGAGTTTAGTTTCTATGTTGATTGTATAAACATAAATAAGTTGCTGTATTAAATTCTTAAAATGACTAAATTGTCACTGCTACTGCAATGTTCAATGAAGAGAAATTTGCTTTTAGAATTGGTTAATTAATTGATTAGATAGATCAATTCACATCACACATAAAAAGGTGAGCAGTACATTACTTTTATCCATTTCTAATGTTTGACATGTTCAACTTAAAACATAAACTGATTTGAAAGTTAGTAAAATTAACAAATAAAGCCAAACTAAGCTAGAAAATTTTAAATTTAGCGCATTAAATCGTAGCTTTATTTGCGCTAAGACCAAAATGGTGTCGAACCGACAAATTTCGCTGTAAAGAACGCCAGTGAAATACAAATTAAAAGTTACAATCTTTCAATCTTGGATCTGTCACTTGTCATTATTATTATAGTAGAAAATTGATAGTGCTTAAAGTGGCTTATGCAACGTTTTTAACTTACAAAGATTCTAGTAAACATATGTGACGAGGAAAAGATGAATGTAAAAATGTATGAACAAATTATGTAGCTGACATTTTTTATATTATATGCCAATGGGTTATTGACATTAAACGACAGCGTTTTTTACAGCAATACTTGTTGATAATGTTATATTTAGCCATTTTGTGTTATATGAATATAAATCTCCTGCGGCGTGGCCTCAGCATGAATTAAGTTAGGAATCATGGAACAATTTAGGACAATTCTTCGTAAAATTTTCGTTAGTTTTACCAATTCACCTTAGCAGAATCTTTAATATTACCTTAGCAAAATTACAGGATTTAAATAATATTAATTGGGCAAGTGTATTTAGACGATTATAACTGATTTTTACAAATAAAAACATAAGCCTCAGTGCTTTACAACATTGTGAACAAAATTACTAATTTATTAGGCGTATTATTATTATTCAAATTTTACATGTCAGTCCTTCCTTGCACTATGTCGTGCACAAATGGTGTCCAAGGAATTGAATTTATTTTCTTTTTTGTTGTAGCATAAAATCTTTAACCTCTTTTTTAAATTATATAATTAATTCTGCTTATATTTTACTGATCATCTTTAATAAAAATCTATCCATGTTTAAAAGCCCAGTTCTAGCAATTTACTGATAATTGTGGTAATCTACTTTTAACAAATTGCAGTAATAATCTACCCAGTTGGACATTTAATGTTCTATGAGTTTTAAGGGTTTTTTTCTGATAATCCTTTTGCATTATATACCACAATCATGGTTAAGGGTAACATAGTCGACAAATTAGAACCTTTAGCTGTCGAATAAAATGCAAAACGACTCAGAACAGGGCCTAAATCCAATCTAATTGTGACGAACGTATTAGTGGTGCAAGTATTGTTGCTCAAAAGTGTTTTTCGTTTCGACTGGTTGAAGGCTAGTGGGTTTTGTAAGAGTTTTAAAATAACACTATATAAAAAGAGTAAATCAAAATGACTGAATAATTTAAATGACGACAACATTCCGAAAAGCAAAAGTACGGAGTGCTGATGATAACCAGTGCGTGTAGAATTCAATGAGGATTCTGAGTAATAAAAAAAATTGTTTATTTATAATTTATTCTTTGTTTTGTTTATATTTATAATTGATTAAGGTTATATTTTATATTCAAATTGGTAACATAACGAATTTGTTTGTTAGGAACTCTTTTTTATGTATAAAATACTAGTAGTCATTTATATAACTGATCAGATTTAGACAAGATTCATTGTAAATGTAAAGCGCTTTTTGCAATAAAATCATTTAACAATTACTAAAAATCGTTTTTACTCATTCATATATATTTTATTTTGATTATGTTGAGCTTGTCACCATGTATACACAAAGGAACGTGTGTTCAGCCCGCATATGATATTGTGTATATTGTGACGATGTCGGTTCTTTGGCCTTTTGTTTTCAAACATTATTTTAATTCGATTCCAAAAGTTCAAGAAATAATACTTCCAACATTTGCTCAACTCGGAATTTTTCAACTTATTGAAATTTTAATGAATGTGAACCAGTTTTTTTGGGCAAAATGGTTTTGCGTAATCTATAGTATGCATAGTATTGTATCTGTAATGTTTATTATGCACATTTGTTTACATATTTAATAAAACATGCTGTATCAGTAGGATGATTATTTGCAATTGGCCTTTGTGTTGACAAAAAGCGCTCTTTTTACATGAGTAATTAACACTAATCGATCTTTTCCTTTGCAATAAATATTGTGGTAAAGCGTTTATGAAATCCAATTTATTGTTACTGTCTTGAATTTGAAATTGTTTTAAATGGTAACGCTGAATAAATTGTTGGAAATTCATGAAGAGATTAGCAAGTAAGTGGTATGAGCAGTAAAAAGCTTATTTGCTGAAGTAAATTCACAATTCGCATTTATACTTGTTTGTCGTTTCGATTTAATAAATAGTAAAGAATAAAACACAAAGGCTTATCCGTTTGTAATCATCTTAACTAATCATAAAGAAAAAGATTTTTTGTAAATTTTCACTGAGACCAACCACCACCCATAACTATGTACCGACCTTTTGTAAGGTTTAATACATATTTAATTTATCTTTTAAAATATAAACTGCTTATACTAGTTCTTACCCTAATCTCTTCATCAAATTCCTTCAAAGGTCTCCTGGAGTAAGTTCATCCACTGATCAAATCTGATGCAGGTAGGTTTTGAATTCATTTCGTCCATTTTAGATTACTTGTAAAATCTATGTTAAGGTATACATGATTTACATGTCATAAATGGAGAGTTGGTACCCCAAAGTACCCCAGTTTCGCTAGCTAAGCAGAAACAATCGAATAAATCAATACCAAATTATACAACTCTCCATTTTAACAATCGTTACAATAACTGATTGGTACTATCGCATAGACGCAAAATGTATTATTGGATCGTATCAACTTTTATCTGTAATTTTTTTTCGGTTTCTTGTAGATCAACACAGCACAGCTTTTATCAGCAAACAGCAAAATAGAAGATGCTCAAAAACAAAAGATAAATGGCGCTCAACTTAATCCCGATGTTAAAAAAGAACTTCTACATAAAGTAATCGCACCAAATATGCAGAAAAAAGCAATGCAACAACAAATCCAACAGCAACAGCAATTTAATGTTCAAGTAAAGCAAGATTCAACCTCTGAAAATCTAGATAGCCTTCGTAACCGTGATAATCCTGATTCTTTTGTGATAACTCCAGATTATATTCAACAAAGTAAGTAAAGTCCTTCTTTTTTTCTTCAATGGATTTAAGTTTAAAGTGCAATTTTGTTTTTATTTCTGTAGCAATTAAAAATGCTCTGAAGCAAGAAAATCTTAATCCTGAAATTGAAGAAAAATTGCTTAACTTACAACGATATCAAGAGCGACAAATGAAAGGTGATGTAGCGGCAGGAACGATAGCTTTTGTTCCAACAAATACAAACATTCCATCACCACCATCTCCAACAAGATCGAATAGTTCTAGAAAACGTTCGAGTAATCGCTCAAATGATGATGAGGATTGGGTTTTAGAAACCCCAAGAAGAAGACCACCAAGATCTTCTTCAAACACTTCGGACAAAAAGGCACCAGGTGGTGAAGTTTCGAATACGTTTTCCAATCGTTTGTCTGTGTCAGAGGATAGCGAAGACCCTAGCCAACAGCCGATCAATAATCGTAGATTAGCGGCTATAAAACGTGAGGGAGAGAAGAAAAAACAAAATTATCAATTGACGGTAAGCGATTGTTTGTTAATTGTTCAAAATAAACTTCACTATTTCGCTCATTCTCCTCTATCCGAAAAATTTATCGAGAATTAAGTTTTCCTTTTCAAATATAATTTTATTTGTGTTTTGAGAAAATATTCCAATGATTGTAATTTATTGTATATGAAATCTATCTGAGGGTTGTTTAAAAAGCAATTAGGTGTTTTTGCTGTCACTGATGAAAATTAATTTCAAATTTTTAAAAGACTTCATTGCTGATTAGAATCTGATTTTAAAAATTAAATTTGTTTTGAATCAAACCAGACTCGGCATTGGGGACTAATAGCTACTAATAAGATAAAGTAGAACATTTTGCAGCATATGCCTTACGAAATCTAAGCTTTTTTCTATCAAAGAAAAGTCGTAGTATATTTAGAATTGTATTAAACTATTTTTGAATAGTTCTTTTACTGAAATTCAGTATTAAAGGATATATTCCTTTCGGTCAGGCCCCCACATTTTCTATTTTTTGTTTTTATAAGAAACAAAATTTTTTTTAAAACACGAATAAAAATAATTTATAGAAAATTCATGTATGAGTAATATATCTAGATTTTTAAATTATTTCGGTTGTTTCTTTAATTGGCTACAAAATTGTTTCAAAAATATTTATTAAACGTCTTATCTTCCCAACACTATTTTATAATCTGTAGTAGCCTTTGTTTCCTCAATAAATAGTTGGGATCATGCATTTAAATAGAAATTTTGTATCTCATAAATTTAAAGCAACGACTTTATCGTCATAAGGAACTATTGAAAAAGGATATACTTAAGAAGCGTGTTCTGCTTGAGAAGGAGCTACAAATCGAAATACAAAAGGAGCTTGCAGCTGAGCTGTCTGTGCGTTCGAAAATTGATAAGATCAAACAAGAGGAAACTAGAAATACTGAAGTGCAACAAGGACAGAAGAAAAAGTATGTTATTAAATACAGACACTTTACAACAAGCATTTTGTCTTTATTGCATTTATATTTCTGATTTATTAGATCATCTCCGGTTAAAGCAGCAAATAATAACAACAATCAAGAAATACAAATTTCTGCAAACAATACCGGTAGAAGCACTTCCGGATCTGGATCCAGCCGCAATAGAAAGAGTTCCTCAAAGACATCGTCATCATCAGGTTCTGCTAAAAAGAGGGAGAAATTGTATTGCATCTGCAGGACTCCTTACGATGATACGAAGTATTTTAACAATTATCCATTTCGAAGTGAAGGAATTCTAATGGAATTAAATTTATTACAGATTTTATGTCGGTTGTGATCTTTGCAATAATTGGTTCCATGGAGATTGTGTTGGGATCACAGAAGAAGCTTCGAAAAAGCTATCCGAGTTTATTTGCAACGAATGCAAGCATGCCAGAGAGACGCAGGAACTGTATTGTTTATGTAGGCAACCTTACGATGAGTCGCAATTCTATATTTGTTGTGATAAGTGCCAGGACTGGTTCCATGGCCGCTGTGTTGGTATTCTACAGAGCGAAGCGGAATACATTGATGAATATATTTGCCCCAATTGTCAAAGGAATAATTCTGTGAATTTTGCCAATATGAAGAATCTTACCCAAACTGAATATGAGGATTTAAAGAAATTAATGAAGCAGATTCAGGTAATTATTTCAATTAAATGAGGGTATTTTTGATTTCCTGATTTTATATTTGTTATTTATAGAGTCATAAAAATGCGTGGCCGTTCATGGAACCAGTTGATCCAGAAGAGGCCCCAGATTATTACAAAGTAATAAAAGAGCCCATGGGTAAGTTTTCACACGTTTTATTCAATTTTGTTTTATATATTCATCGCATGACAGATGCTTTTTTGCATATTTATTTTTTTCGATATATTTATTTTATGCAACCAGCTAAGATATGTTGTACTTTTTTTTAGATCTACAAAAAATTGACGCCAAGATTAATACTCAAGTTTATACAAAGCTTTCCGAATTTATTGGTGATATGACAAAAATATTCGACAATTGCCGCTATTACAACCCGAAGGAGTCTCCGTTCTACAAATGCGCTGAAAGTTTAGAGGCTTATTTTGTGCAGAAAATCAAACACTTCCGGGAGAATTTAGTGGATCAGTCTTAAATAAATAAAAAAGTAATAATTTAATTCTTAAGGTATCGTCCAATTACTTGTAAATAGTTGTCTTTTTACGAATAGAATATTTTTGTAAAATATCAAAAAAAAAAAACAAACAAAAGGTTAAAGCGAGTGGTATTAGGTCAACCCTTGTTTTCGCAATCTATTTGTAACAAATTTTAGTGCTTTTACTTAAGTGAAATAGCTAGACGTAGACTTATAAGATGCATATATTATTTGCCACAGTTTATAATGTATTAGTAATACACATGTATTCTTTTTGTAAATATAGTAAATTCGGTTTTTTATCCTTAATGAACTGTACAATAGCAATTGAAATCAATAAAATAATGGATCGTTTGAAATAGCCTCAATGTTTTCAATTAGAATAATCCTAAGATCTCATGTTTAGTTTTGTGTAATGGAGGAAGTAACAAAAAAAAAAAACCTTTATAATGGCAGGGAAATTCCACACAGGTAGTTTATGACAAAACTATGTTTTTTAACTACCGTTTATATCTTAATTATCTACTATAGTAGTACATACCTGCTCTGCCAAGTTAAATTTCAGGCTACTCCTTCATCAATGGTGAAATCTTGTTTTCCTTTTTCTTAGTTGTCATATTATCTATCATTGGATTGTTAACTTTTTATCTTCTAATGTTCTGTATTAACTATTAGGCCTTAATATACTTAATACTCATACAAACATGATAAATATAAAAATTATTATCATTTAAACTTACAAAGAAGGTATACCAACTTTGTTAGGACTGAAATATGTTATTCTACATTCAATTTTACTGGTATAATTTTATTTGGGGGCAGTTTGCACCTTAAATATATATATACAGTAGAACGCCGATTATACCAATTAATTGGGACCGGGGTCGATTCGGATAATTGAAAATTCGGATAATCGGACATAGACTGGTAATAAAAAAAAACGAACTCTCTGACTACCAATATTGAACACGGCAATTGTCACTCGCATTTTTGTATTCTTGCGTCCCCACAAAACTTGTTTTTATTGAAAAATTACTTGGTTTTAATTTTTTATATTACGCTTAGGACCGATTCGGATAATTGGCGATTCGGTTAATCGGCGTTCGGATAATCGGCGTTCTACTGTATATATTTTTTCAAAACGCAAGAACCCGTATTTACTACTTTTTTTTGCTCTTTTAATTGCAATTGGTCTGGTTAAGGAATAAGCGATAGGTCTTTTTTCATTGAATTTTTATTATTTTCAAGCATTGTAAATAATAATCAATTACAACTTTTTTAGTTTTAAATGGGAATCAAATTCTGAACAAAAACAACAATCGTGTTAAAATTAAAATCCATCAACAAAACAAAAAGTGGATTTTTCGATGCTCAGTAATAAGGCCGAGTAAAATAAAGGGGTCTATTCTGAGATCCGTTTCACGTGAAAAATCGTTCACATTTCTAAAGTCCTATTCTGACATTCGTCTAAGATGAATGTTGCACATGTTCCATGTCTCATGTGAAACTTGCGGACATTTTTAGCTATTCTCGCAATCGTCAGAGGTGAATGCTTTCGGTGTGAGGTGAATAATTCGTTCACTTGATTTTTCCAACTGAAGGCAATCATTAAAGTTTCGGGTACAGGAAGTGTCGGACGAAATGAGAGGAAAAAAGTATGTGATGTTATTTTATATCCAAAATATATTTGTCTGAGCGTTAATTTGAGTTTTTGAGTATATTTTCGTGTTGATTTCTTTGCAGGAAATAGTATTGAATGTAAACAGTCCTAAAACCAGAAATATTTTAGAGTGGCAAAAGGTAAATTTGTTACACGAATGAGTAGCGGATTTAGTATATTTCATATATATGTAGATACATATATGAAAAAGGTAAATTTGTTTCTCTGTAGGTTTGGAACGACTTCAAACTGAAAAAAAAAAATAAAATTGCAGGATAATAAAAAAGAGGTAAACGCAACAGGTGGTGGCCCAAACATACTGCATAATTTCTCCGCACATGAAGAAAGAGCAATTGCTTTATTAAATTTACAAAAGGTGATACAAATATCGGGAAGAGTATTTGGACTACCTCCTCCGGCAGAGCAGAGATCATCTGAATTTTCCCAAGCTGCAGTTTCAGCATTAACCAATCCAGGATCTTCTCGAGAAGGTACCAATCTGCTAGAAGTGTATCCTGAAATGGAAACATATGAATCGAGTTCTACAGAACATGATCCTGCTCTTGAAAATGATACACACTCTTGCAGAAAATGATTTAGCTGAAGAAAATTGTCGCAGTTTCGACAAGCAGGTCTCCACTTTGCCACCACAAAATCAAACATATAAAAGGCAAGGCGGCATCCGAAAAAATAGAAAAGTACTTCTTGAGCGCCAAACGTCTTTATTAGAAAATATCCAGAATTCTATATTTAAAAATCTATAATCTCTAAATTATTAAAATTCCTTTAAACTTTTAAATCACTGTTTAAAAACAAAGTTCTCTCCTTGTTAGAATATTAGAGCCGATGACGTTTGTACTGGGACAGTTCCAATTTCACCTGTTCCAAGCGAAATATTTTTGTTCGATTCATGTGAATCTCGGAATAGGCACATTCACATGAAACGAAAGTTATGTGGAAATTGCTTTTCATATGAAGCGGATCTCAGAATAGACCCCAAAGCCAGAAGTGGGTTTGTTTTATCTTCAAAATGAAATACAGTCGAATTTCTAATATTTTAGCCCAATTTTTGTTGTGCAAACGAAATAAATCTGAAAGTGAAAAAAGACAACAATTTCTTACATTGCACTTTTCAATAAGTTTTAAATTAAGAATTTAATTTTAGCTGCCAATTTATGAGGAATTTCCGGAATTGCAGGAAATTAAACAGCTATGCGAGATCAGGAAATCGTCTATTGCGGGAATTTTTATTTATTTATTAAAGTTTCATCAAATACAGATTACTACAAAAATGTTATAGTCATAAAAAGTAACCCTAATAAAGCTGCCCCCTGAACTGACGCTTTGTAAGATTAAAATAAATTTTAGCGAAGTTACGATTGAAGAGTTGAGACATTAATGAAGCCGGCTCGTTTATAGCATAATTTGTGTGATGTAGCGGAACGTAAAAAGGGACATTTATTTTAAAAGACTCAACTAATTCTGGATAGTTTATTGTGCCTCAAAACCGAAAACAGTCCTGGAAATGTCTCTTCTATCAAGGGAAAGCAAAGAGAGGGACTTTAGTCTGTCTCCAGGGAAGCCCACGTAGAACAAAGCGTATAAATCTCCGTAACGCGATGTGAACCAACCGCGTAAAAAGGTGACTAAACAGGGTTAGCATACTCAAGAATGGGTCAAGCAAAAGTGCAATAAAATAGTCTCGTAATACACGGATCATCAAATTCGTTGGACCATCTCTTAACAAAGCCCAAAGTAGCGTTAGCTTTCGTGACAATGGCGTTAATGTGGTCTTCGAAGGACATGCTGGAATTAAGTAGAACACCTAAATCTTCGGGCATGCCAACTCGGGTAAAAGAGCATCTATTTATTAAGTGAAGTGAAGGAGGATCTTTTTACGGGAAAGATACATTGAAGTACTTTTAGTGATAAGGGAGACGTTATTACCTTTGCTCGTAATTGTGAAATATCTAAAATAATGAACAAATTTTACTCTTTAATGCACCTTCAATTCGAACTAAAGTCGACTGAGAAATCATAACACAAGTGAGTAAAATAGTAAAACATTCCTTAAATACCAGTTATTATATACTTTACCTCTCAACGGTGAACCAGACAATTCATTTTTTGGGTTCATCGTAAATAAACTCTAATACCTTTCGTTGGAAAACCGTTGCAGACAGCCGAAAAAAAAAAAATTTTTGGAAATAAATGTATTTTTTTCAAAAATCTAGCTAAAAAATCGAAAATTGTCGATTCTTTTTGTAATACAGTAATACCCCGAACTTACGCGATAGGTGGGACCGAGCGATAACCGCGTAAGTCAAATTCGCGTAAGTCGGGGTATAATTTCGCATATAAATACATACAAATTATTTTTAATTGGGGCCGGAGACTAAAGAAAATAATAATTTAGAAAAAAAATGTTTAATAAAATCTTAGATAATACGAATACAAAATCGCAAGCCGAAGTTATTGTGATGTAGAAAAATTTCCTCGTAGCATGCTAATAATTTTCTTATTCCCTGCTTTGTAGAAGAAATGCGCTCTTCGTTGGAGTCTATATTGTCTAAAATTTGTAATCCCTTTTCAATTGAACTGAGGCCTTCTGTCAAGTTTCCAACCGTCATTCGATCTTCTGATTGAGCTGGATCTAAAGAATCTTCAATGTCTTGCTCTTGCTCATGGATTTCATGCTTCGATTCTGCGCGACACGTTCGAACATCTACATACATTAGCTGAACAATAGTATGAAGGGAGTGAGTAATCAGGAGTTGTGTGGCGCTCAAACAAAAGACGAATCGACGAGATTTGAAAATCGCGTAACTACGGGTTCGCGTAAGTCGGGGTAGCGTAAGTCGAGGTATTACTGTATCTCGAAGAATAGTTCGTCGATAGCAACAAGTGAAGCACTAAAAGCTTGAAAATCGCTGAGGGGCTATAACTCGTTAGAGAAGGGTTTTAGGGGAGGTACGTGGAACGATTTTCTTATCAGCTCACCTCAAGGAATCATGTGGTATACCCCGCGGCACCTTGATCTAAATCACCCTGTATATGTAAAGTTATAACGTATATGATTAGTTAAGTTCACATTTTTGTATATGTGTCTAATTCAAATTTTTTTAATTTTCATATCATTGCGCAGATGAGCAGGCATTTTAGATCCTTATATATACAGGCGGGCCTCAATTTAGGTCGTTTTTGGGACCGGGAAAACGTGACGTAAACCGAAACGACGTATATCGAATTTGACAAAAATATGTAGCCCATTTGTTTCAATGAAGATCGAAGGAAATTCGCAGAAATGTTCATGCACAAAATAAAAGTTTCCGACGTAAATCGAAACTGGGAATTAAGAAGTAAGACAACGTAAATCGAAACGACTTAAATCGAGGCGACGTATATTGATGACAATATTTTTATATGTTATTGAAAATTTTTTTATTGAATTCTTATGATGTTATTTAATTCATGTTATATTACTCATTATTATATGCATGCGGGTTTTCATAAATAATAGCTCAGAACTCCTTGCAGGAAATTGAAATCAGAAAATTATTTCTTGAAAGTGGAATACCAACACCAATTGTTTGGCAGCCTTGATTAATACTTTCAATTAATTCACAAGATGTTATGTTGATAAGCTTTTTTTTATAATATTATATGTATCTATAATAACTTTTATGCATATGATATTGTATTGTATCCTAACAGCTTAAAATGTCTCAGAAAGTAGTTGCATCCGCCGAAATTTACTTGTAAATGAACATTCCTGGAAATATTCATCAAAATCTGCGAGAAAACAATTTAATTAGAGTATGAATAAAAATTTCTTATAAACAAGTATGTACATATATGTTTATAAAATATGTAATTAAAATCGTCCAAAGTAGAAAAACACAGCGATCTGTACCATTTGGTGATGCCTGGACCAACAGGATTGAATTACCAAAAACGGGGACAACCATGAGACATAGTTTTGATTTTTTCGAATTTACCCAGGCTTTAAACGCATTATTTTTTCAAATCTAATTTACAAATATCGCATAAAAAAATGTATATACTCACTAAATTTTTGTTTCAAATCCCAATTCAATGGTTGTCGCTTCGCTTGGGGGTTCTACTTCTGAGCACGTCCAGATAAAAAAAAGCATAATTTTAACTATATAATCTTAAATAATATACTGATCGTAAAATCTTTACGACCGATAAGTCATAACGTTAAATTACGATTATAATTAATATTATCATTTTAATGCTAAGTGATAACACTCTTGAGCTATTAAAATCTAAAGCAATTTTAAAATGTTAAATAGAGCTTATCATTCGAGTTTATACGAAATGGTAAAAAAATATCCAATGATTTCATAATTTTTATTTATAACTTGTGCAAACAACATTCAAAACTTAGAATTCTTTTGGATTTAATTTCTGCAATTACACGGTCAAATGGAAGACAATCAAGTGGAAGACTATTGCTATCATTTAGGCAAGAGAACAACCATTTCAAATTTAAATTTAACACACATGTTTTAAGCTCATTCAAGTATTATATTTTATCAGCCTAGAGAGCACCGAAACAACGTTTAGGTGAGTGGGGGGACCCTACGAAGTGATTGAGGTTAAATGCCAAGATATGGAATGTGCGGCTTAAGTGACCTATTTCGTCAATTGTGCTTTTCGGCTAGGTAAATGGCTTTACAATTCCTTGAGGACCTGTTTGAATTTGTCTAAAAAGATGTCGGCGTGCTTCTCCTGGAAAATCAATGCAGGTCGGAAACGAATAGCAACATCCCCACATCCACCCGATTGAACACCCTTTTGTTTAAGCTTATGAACGATATCATCACGCAGTTTTCCATTCTTGCAGTTAACAGCTAAGAAGGTACCACGGCCCCTCGTCGAATTGAGTATGTGACTATATTCCTTTTCAATTTGCAAAAGTCCAGATTTAAGTCTAGCTCCAGTCTTTTCTACATTTTTTAGAAGGGCTTCGCGTTTAATAACTTCCAAAATTCTTTCTAAAAGTAAAAGCTTTCCTGGATCACCCATCCATGTATTGAACACTCTGTAAGCCTGATCGGGCTTCAGATCCGTTTTGTGATAGTAGCCACCAAGTTGCATCTTTTTGCTGAATGTTACAATTTCAGGTGGTGATTCTAAGTTAAAATGTTCATGACACCACATTTTTCCAGTCGGTCCGCCACCTGTTTGGACTTCATCTATTAATAGTCCAGCACCATTTGATTTTGCTATTTTCTGTAATTTTTGGAAAAATTCTGGTGAGGCCTCATTATCTCCGCCTTCGCTTTGAATTGGTTCAATTACGATACCCGCGACTGGCACACCCTTTCTTGCGTATTCTTTAATTTTATCTTCTACTTGAGCCAGACATCGTTCATCTTCCGCTTTATTTTCACGAGCATTTTCCTCGAGTGGATATTTATATTTAGGAAAATCTGCAATAGGCCAATCGAAAGAGGGAACATCTATTTTGTGAATATATTTTGAATGCGTTGTCGAAAGAACTCCCAAAGTTCTGCCGTGGAATGCTCCATGAAATGATAGAATACTGAGTTTGGGCGCTCCAGGGGCCTGATTTATCATGCAAGTGTTCATTTCCTCTTCAGTAAACGAAACGTTTTCTCCCCGTTGATTTTTTCTGTACCTAAATATTTAAAAAACATTTTAAAATCTATAAATTATAAATATATTTAAAAACTATCCATACCACATGAACACATTTTTGTATGCATTTTCATTAGAGCACGAACCACACATCATTGTTGTAATTTGATTAAGACCTTTTGGAGCAACGGAAAGGAGGACATTTCTGAGCTTCTTTGGCCAATCCTCCCCGGGGAATACACCAAGTGCTGGTCGATTAATCAAAGCTACACAAATATATATATATATAAATGTTTTTATATTTATAATTATATTTACTGAGAAAAGAAAATACTTTTGAGATTGTGGTCATTTTTAAAAACATCTAAGAGATCCGGATGATTGTATCCCAAGGGAACTGAAGATATTTGTGTATATACGTCCAATAGAATATTTCCGTCAACATCAACTAGGTAATTCCCCAGAGATTTGTCATAGTTGGCAAAAAGTTGCACAGATCCAGCATTCTGCAAAAGAGGAAATGTTAAGTTAATGCGAATGCTAATAAATACATGTTGACGACTGTTACATTATATAATTAATGAAAGCAAAAGTGCCTATTTATCATGCCTATGGTAGTGTTATCTGCAATTTCAATTACTTTAAAGAGGAAATAGAAAGCGATAAGCAAGGGCAAGTTCAGGGTTACGTAATAAGATATACTATATAGTGTTTCATTTTAAGTTCATACAAATAGGTGTCTTCTATTTAGAATAAATATAATTATGTACTTTAAGATTTTTTTAATTACATAAATAAATGCCTCTGCATTCCGCGCTAGGGTCAACTAGTAAGTAGTAATACCCTGAAGAATGATCTTAACAATTGCTGACAAATAAAATACAGCACTGTCAAATTATAAATGTTCAGCAGAATTTTGGTAATTTTTTAAATCGTTATAACAAATAATACAGTACATTATTTCATCCTTCTTGCAGAAAATAGTAACCAAGCAATTTTAGTGCTCAAAATTGACTGTTTATTTAAGGGGATAGAAATTTAACAAGCCTTTAAAAAATTCCAATAAAAATAACAAAAATTCTGTAAAAAAATCTTCAAAATTCACCCATTTTTCCCGAATTCAAACTGAAATCTAATTTTTTCCAGATAAACTGGTCTAACTTTTGCCTTTTTGTATTAACAGATAAATTAAAAAATAATTTATAATCGCAGCCATTTGATTATTGATTTTTATTTTGATTTTATCCAACGCATAAATTTAACTGACTATTGAAAAATTGACTCTAAGAATAGTTGGAATAAATAAATCTGGATGATTATTTGTACTTGTGGTGTGTGTTGGTTTCTTTTTAAATTACATATTATTACATGTTACAACATTGGGACAACAGGATAAGCTACTGCCGAGCCAGCTGAGGCAATTATTTCAATGAAATCATATTCCACTACTAATCGCAAGATTTATTCTTTTCAATAAATCAACAAACTATGAAAAATATTGAACTTAATTTACTTTATAGCATTTTTAAACATAAACCAGCCGATGGCCCGCCCTATAATATACAATTCCATTTTAGGATTCATGAAAGTTTTTGAGCTAAACTTCGAAGATTGTGTGATGAACTCTACACAATAAATAGATTTTATCTTAACACATTCGCATACTTTCTATGTTTGCTCTTTAGATATATAATAAACCACTTGTTACCAGTAATAGAATTTGAAAAAAAACGTGAATTCATATCACCCGTCTTCAATGTGTTAAAAACTGGTATATGTTTTTTGAATCCCATTTTGGCATTTTATAATTTCAAATTAATTCTCTTATTGGTTCTAATTTTAAGCCAGTAAATTTAATATGTTATGAATTACACTTCGTTTCTTACTTAAGATAAAAATTGAAATCGATAAGGTGCACTTTAAAGTACAATTCCATTGAAGAGGACCGATAGACGATAAAAATTCTCATATCATTAAATAAATATTTTTCAGTAAACATTTATAGTAACATTGTTTAAATATTGAATAAATAATTTTGAAAATTTGAAAAAACAAATTTTTTAAGCACCAATATAATAATAATCACAGCCTCTTTTTTACCCTTATTAAATTTATAAAATAATTAAATAATTGCTAGTATGCATAAAATAATTGAATATAAATTTAGTTCAGGGTAATTACAAATAATAAAAAACAATGAACAATGTATAATGCACCCAGGTAAGATTTCTCTCTTAAACCCACAATTATCAAAATTCGTAAACATAAGAGTAGGCAATTGACGTGTTGTGTAATCAGCTGAAACTAAAGCTAATCAGGTTTTATCTACTACAAAGAATTTTTGATTAATTTTTCTATACAAAACTTGATTTCTATCAAATTATCTTAAAGTGAAAGGAGCCAAAGAAAAAAATATTGCCGCAACTGGATCAACAAGTCTTCTAGTGTTTTAATCTATTTAAATATTTTCACTCCCAAAATAGTTTGTTGATAAAGTCCGATAAAATGATGGAGAGTGATAAAAAAAAATATTCATTCTTTAAGTTCTAGAAGGAATTTTTATTAAGATGACTAGTACTTATGTTAGAAAAAGTTGCTCTTACCTGTACTGCATTTAATTCTTTTAGTAGGGCTTTAGATTTGGGTCCTGGAACTTCCGTTTTTACACTTGGACCATTGGGTTCTGCATTCGCACTGAGAGATCTCACCAAAAGAGCACCTTAAATTATTGAAAAAAAATACTTAACACAATTGCTCCCACGTCCATTTACATAATTCCACTAATCGATATTTCACTAAATACTCAGCCTTCATAATGACTAAGTATATACCTTTGCCAATTTGCCGGCTTTTAAGGACATTCAGTAACACAGCTTGCTTAAGCATTTTCAAGATAATCAATTTATATCCTACTATATAAAACTTTCGAAAATACACCCTATAAAAATGAAGCGCGTCCCAGCCCGACCACCGCACGTGGAAGAATAAAACTGTGGCCAAGGTACTACCCAAAAGCTGCGATGCCATCCAAAAATCATGTCATAATCTCCGAACTAGTTTCAGGCTCTCCCGGTTCTTTTCTATCCCGGGCTCCCAACATCTCTTCAATTGTGCTTGAATCTTTCGATTCTTTCTTATCGGAGAGGCGCGTTCGCCGGGAGCAAGCTTGCGCACTTCTGCTGGATGTAGTTTCATTTAAATGAAGTTAAATCGCGCTACCCGCTCTAATCAGAGCCAATCAAGGCAACATGAAGCCGGGCGAATTGCCCTCCGGCTTAGCTTCACACTGAATTTAAACAGTGTCGAGATGTTAACCGATCAAAAAAACACACATAATTTAATTCGAGTCACAAATGTTTACGAGGGAAGTTATACAACTAGTGACGCTTTAGAAGATAGACTGATAACCGGCAATTAAATTAAGCAAAGGCCCCAGCAATAATTCCAACTTAGGGGGGCCCATTCTAGATTGCCTTAAAATATTATTGATAAATCTAAGCTAATTATTAACAGCGAAATGCTACGACTTTAAAAGGAATATAATGGCATTGATAAGGTCAATTGCACCAAAGAGTTGAAAAGTATCGCTTACGTTCAATGGTGCAATAAAATTCGTTAATACTGATTAGCAAGTGGTTGTTTTGAAAAAATAGATTTTGTCGCATTTGAAGCACGCTTCCGTAAGTTATAGCATGCTCATATTATCTCGAGAGATTTGTTAGTGCACTCTTCTATCGCTTTCGACGTAATTTTTTCCAGAGCTCAAGAGTTGAATAACTTTTATCTTTACAGGCGTGTGGTTGATTATATTTTAGATAATTCTAAATTTTTATATTATAACCGATCTTATATGCTTACGAAATATTGTTCCATATTAGGCATTAGCTGCTTTTAATATAAAATTATGTATATATGTATATAGATAAATGTACTCATACAATAATTTCTAAACCTCGAAGGGAATTATCTTTTTTCATGGTGTGAACAGGCCTCTTCATGCTATCCGTTGGTGGTAAATTTCCATCCGATTGAAATATTGATAGCCAACAACCAAATCAGCTTTCTCTGCTACTTAAGTAAAAGTAGCAGAGAATTTTGCTATTCTATGAAACTTGGGAGCCTCTTTTGTATAAGTTTCCAAATGAGAAGTTAAAAAAGTTGGAGGTTCCAATGATAAGTAAGTCCTTGGTAAACAATTCCATTGTGTACTTCTTTACACTTCTCTGGAGAAATGAGCACACATCTAGCAGTAAACGATTTATATAGACTCTTTGGTAACAGCGTATCGATCATAATACAATTATGTGATTTAAAAATTAATAAAATACAGGCATCCCTCGAATAGCACGGTTAGAAATTACGACAATCCTCAAATAACATGGAATTCGAATTACACGAAGCAGAAAATATCACTCATCAGAAAAAAACTGACCAGCTATGAATGATGAAAGCAACAAGAAAAACCTTTTTTTTTTTTTTTTAAATAAAATAATATTGATTATTCTACTACTTAATCATCTACATTATTTACGACCGTAATGCAATAATCACTACGTGCTGTAAAATTGGTAAACTTTTTGCTTTACATTCTTCGTTAAATTGTACAGAGACAGTATCGAACGTATCGGCCTTTTAAAGTGTCCAAGTGAAGGGGGGGGGTTTCTTCGTTTTTTTAGTTTTCTTTTAATATTCGCCCAATATTTTTCGATTGGCCTTAGTTCTGGACAATTTGGTGGATCCGCTTCTTTTGCTACTACGGGTATAGATTGTAGAAATGTCTCGCTTTCCTGCTGTAGTGGTAAGTTGCTGAATACGGCCAAAAGAAAGCTGATGCATCATCCGTGTTGATTGTGCCTGTTGTCACGAAAGGTGATGATTTCTGACCACACGTACATATTGTTTGCCAAACTAAATATTAAACTCGTTAGGAAATTTTCATACAATATCCGGCTCCTGAATTTTGAAACTTGGTTCTTTTCTAATGTTCTGCCCGGTGTTTTCTAAACATGGAAACTTCGTGGACCTTCTGCTCTTTTGATTCGTTGGACCGTAGCTGATGATGTTCCATCCTTATCAGAAACATCTCTCAACGATAGCTTGGAATTCCGTTTAAAGTTAGGCTAGCACTTCTTTGGCCAATTTTTGGTCTGCCAAACCCGATACAAACCCGGGGGTAAGGTAGTCGGTTTTTTTCTGAATCAGTCTTTATATATACATATCGTCGGTCTACAAGGAAAACTGTTTATAGTAGGGGACGTTATCTCCAATATTTCATAATTCGACGGTAAAATTTTCCAGGCTTTCTTTACCGATGATACTGAGTTGAATGAAATAAATGTATTTTTGCTCTGAAGCCTTGCCTTCGTAACAGCCCACACGTTTCCAATTGAATTGGCCTCAGGACTTTGTGAGGGCTACACTATTACATTGATGTCTTCCCTAATTTTCTATTCGGTGTACAAAGAAGCCTTCTATGTTTTGGATCGTTGTCTTCTTGCAATACCCACGATCAATTTCCTGTTCTAAACCATGAACTTGTAGAGTTGGGTAAGCCGCAGTTATATGTATATCCTCAACATCCTTTCTGCATCTACATTCCCAGTAAAAGTCACCAACTTGACGAATTCTAGTGAATAGAAGCATCCTCTACACATGCATTTTTATTGGGTGTTTTATTGTACGTACGATGTATTGCCGTCCTTTTTTTAAAAGGTAAAATCCATCTCTATAATATAATAGAATATAATAATATAAGAATATTGATATATTCAACTAAGTTCTACTTATTTAATTATGCTTATTTATTTCGCATCATTGTACAACATTTAAAGAATGTTTTGTGAATATTTTAGACTAATTCCTACAAATTAGGACTTAACACTCAGGTAGGGCGCGGTATCTTTTCCATAAAGCAGTGAGTCTTACAAACATGAAAAATACAAAAGTATAAGATGTACAAAATTAAAAGTTAATTAACTGAACTTTTTGTTATTAATTTACTTATAAAAAATATCCTATATACATTATTTGAAGACTATGGTAAAAATCCAAATTTATATTGAGTTTTTGAATCTAAACCTGTTAAGGTGTCATAAGGCTTAATAAACATAATAATAAGGATAACAAATTTATTTAAAAAACAATTATTACAAGTATATAAATAAATAGATATAAAAAGCTTCCATGAGAAAACATATACCATAAATAGATTTACTTTCGTTTAACAGGACTTGATTTGACTTTCATATTGTTTAAAGCATTTTCATATATCTTCCCAAGAAATTCCCTTACTTCTCCTGTGGCGATCTTTGTGTGATGTTGAAATATTTTAAAGTATTGCAGTTTTGTTTTTGTGTCGGGTGCATTCTGCAGAAGCAAAGTGCCATATTTTTGCAATATGCTAGTATATGGTCTTGGAGTTCGACGTGTCATCCTATTAAATTTTATGAAAATAATAAACGTATTAATACAATAAAAATGTAATATTACACTTTGAAAAATTTTGAAATCATCATTTGTATATATTGTTTGAGATCAAAGTCCAGCGATTTCCAGAATGTTTTGGTCTCTTCAGTGTACCGTACAATAAGAGCACATAGCACAGAGACAATTTGT
This sequence comes from Dysmachus trigonus, assembly GCA_949715965.1. NCBI lineage: Eukaryota > Metazoa > Arthropoda > Insecta > Diptera > Asilidae > Dysmachus > Dysmachus trigonus. The sequence continues at coordinate 51,485,692 of OX454322.1, forward strand.
TTTTGATCAGGATGATGACAATTCCAGGATTCCCTAAAAAATTATATAATTTATTACTAATTCATGGTTTATATGCTGGTTCGTACTTTTGAATAACATAAATTATAGACTCGAATACCTGAACAGATGGAACTATCATAATTGCTTTTTCTGCAACGATAAGTTCTTTCCCGTCAAATATTTCACTTTTTGATTTTAGGGCTACTCGTTGTATAATTATCTGTGAAGCGTAGTGGGAAAAATAATAAAGAAGTCTTAAATATAATTTTGAACATTTTTAGTTTCATGCTTAACTTTTATTTAATACTATCGAAAGTTTATGTGAAGTTTAGTATAGTTGCCAAAGTGAGTAAAACTACGATTTTTAGGAAATTGAGGAATATGCCAAAAAATGCCATATTATTCAGGTCTTTGTGTTTAAATTTCAAATAGCAAATGGATAGATGTTCACGGCTCCTGCTACAACTTTTTACGCAGAAAGTTTTTAATCAAACATAGGTATATATTTGTACGTTGGGCTGAAATTTAACTCTAATCCCTCCAACCATAGACATTTTTGTCTCTGCAGTTACTACCGATCGGTAGTTAATATGGCACTCTTCAACGCTTTTATAAAACAATAATTTAAACAAATAATTTCTGAAATCTCCGTGGATTATTAAAATTAATAGTTTTTCTCAGCTATAAAAAAGATGATAATGATAAGCTGATAAAATTGGCCCAGGTGATCTTACATTTCGTAATGTGTGATCTAGATTTAGTTTTATAGAAATACTTTAGTTTTTGTTTTAATCTGACAAATAAATTCACAATCCTAATAATCAATGAATATTATTTCTTTCAATTTTTTGGTTGACGGCACCTAATAATCGGAACGAATGAACGGGATGAATATATCGAGAGGAGGCAGAAAGTTAAAAAAAATTAGTTTGCAACCTTAAGTCCGATAGAAATAATGGCAATCATTTAAGCTGCCATTGTGTCCTCTAAATTTCAGTTGCTGCTCTCAAGGAAAAATTTAATAAATTTAACTACTTTTTATAGTAATACATATTTGCCACTTTATAAGAAATTATATAAATAGTTCAATCAATCTACATTTTAGTTGAATTAAAATATTGATTAGTAATACTCGATATTTTTCTTAGCTCGACTATTTAGATTAGCTATATTTAATATTCTAAAAATTATGAAGCCAACTATTTTAGAATAGTAATTTTAACTCTAGAACTGCAGGCGCCGCAAGCTTGTAAATTTAATAATTTTCGGCACCTTTAAAGTTATAGTTATGCTTTGACATTTAAATTAATAATTATGAACGAAAAAAAGTCGTTCATAGGTCGTAATTTTGAAGCTTAATAAGCTTTGGCATAACTCTAGGGAGATAACTTTAAAAAATATAATTATTTATTCAAGGAAGAAATAAAGTACTAGTTAATTTGACTGCTCTTGGTAGTTCTAGTGTTAAAACGTAAGTGGCTAAGTGGACTCGTGAAGAAGACAGCATTGTCACCTTAGACGTAATTATTTAAATATTAAAATAGTACTTTGTAAAATTCTTTTGAATTAAACAATAAAGATCTACTACTACTTATTAAAATAGTAAAATTTATCTTCATAGAATAATTCTCACACTTTGTAATGATATGATTTAATTACCTTGAGCCATATGCCGGCGCATTCGTTCGATGTCTGGGTCATGCTATAATCGCTAAGCCAGAATTCAATAAAGTACTACTGAACTGACGGATGTGTTTGAAATAAGCTCTGGAATTAGTAAATTCTAAATCCTCGCTTATATCAAAATCAACTATTGTTTTCGTTCGGTGTCGTTTAAAATAATTAAATAGCTTTCTAATCCATACATTTTCACATATCGTGGTTGTGCGTGCAATACCACGAAAGAGCAGTAATACCGCGTATCTGCGTTTTCACGATTTTACAGGAGGAAGAAAAAACTTTCCGCCAACTTCAAGCAAGCAACTGTACCGCGGTATTGCTTCTTTGTCAAAAATAAGGTTTCTTATAGGCTAATTTAATTTCTGTGAGATCTATAAGGAGCGACACCATGTTAAGAATCTGTAGGCGCGATATTTCAATTTTGCGCCTTTTGCTGTTACGCGGTATTTACAAATTGCTCTTTCGCAGTATTACACGCGCAACGACGATATCTATTTAAAAATTAATTCTAATATACTTGTATATATTTAAAGGAATTTTTAATACATTGTTTCTTAACCAAGATCTTTTCTGTACACAAAAGGCAACATCTGAGCCCATTTTCTGGCTTTGCTGTTTCCTACTTCTGAATTATCAACTTTCAATTGCAGATCAAAGTCAGATCTTCAAAATATGTTTGTGTTCAGCTGATAAAAGTTCAAAGTTAAAATGACAGACTTTCACAATTTCGGAATCAGCGACCTTGAAAACATAATCGTATTCTTTGTTATGGAAATTTCTTGAGATTGACTCGACTCGACTATTATTCATTTGATGAGAAATTCACATGACAAAAATGACCCTGGTTGAAGTCTTGAAGGTGTGAGGAAAGTCCTAAATCATGACTAATTTGGACAAAAGCGATAAAAAGAAAACCTTACCCTGCACAGTATTTGAAAGTGGTTGAGCTTCAGACTTCGTATGCATTCTTTAGTCATATAACGAACTGGGGCGCTGGTCGTCAACAGAAGCGAGAGGAACTCCTTGAGAACAAGATATACATCAACGCAATGTCCTGCGGAGGCGAGTAGTTGACGAATGCCTACGCTGCTCAGTTGATGAATGCCCTCGGTGGCGTCGTAATCCCTAGTAGGAAGAAAAATTAAGACTGCTGTTGTTTTTAACTCTTCGAATGCAGATCTCCTCATAAAATTTACTAGCACAGATGGGGTCAAAACGATCTCAAAAACTTTTCAAACTCTTATAAGACAGCGAACTAAGGTTGGACAGACGGTTTTATCAGAGATGGACGTGAGGTTAGAAGTACCCCAAGGTTCGGTCTTGAGGACCCTCCTGTTCGTGTTGTACTACATATATATAGATGCTGATCAATGGAGAGGAGGTCATAAGCTTGCTAATTGATGGAGTGTTGGAGTAATAAACATTTAAATTTCCCTCCATATAATATCCTAGTTATCTGGCGCTACTATCGCTGGAGTGAGTCGGCTCTTTGTAAGGTTGTGTGGGTGAGCATCGTGTTTGGTTCTGCCACCTTCCTCGCCTTCTGTTTTCTGTATCCGACGCCATTGTATGGTTTTTCGTTTGTTCCTCAATAAATCATACTGATATTAACAAGTGCTCTTTTATTCTCTGCGCCCTAAATCCTTAAATATCAACATGGTAGCAGAGCGTGGTTCCCAATAAGTGGCGGTGTTTTGTTTTCTTTGATTACATTTAATTCGGGCGAACATTGATCATAAGCGCGGAATCGTGCGCGGTAATTTGGCTTGTTCGCGGGAGTTTGTGTAACGGCAAGAGACATGGAGCTCCACGGAGTTGAAAGGTTAAGAGGCGCTGAGAATTGGAACATTTGGAAGTTCGCGATCAGGAACTTATTGCGCGGAACCGAGGGTGCTTACGAGGTTTGCAGTGGCACCATGGAAAGGCCGACCCCGGTGGCGGTTTCTGCGTCTGCGCAGGAGCAGGATTTGCATGGAGCGCAGTGGAAGGCGTGGGACAGGGCGGATCGCGCCGCGAGTCAGGTTATTGTTAAAACCCTGGAGACTAAGGTAATGGCTTTGTTGTTAACTTGCGAGTCGGCAAGGGAAATGTGGCTTAAATTGCATGCAATCTACGAACAGCAAACTAAACAGGCTGCACACACTGTTCAAGCAGAGTTCTTTAGTTTTAGCAAAAATGCGACCGACGATATCGTGACGCATATAGCCAAGTATGAGGGGCTAATTTTGCGAATGCAGCAGCTCAATGTGAAGCCGGATGAATCGTCCCTCATGGTGAAATTACTGGATTCGCTGCCGGACGATCACGAAAGCCTCTGTCAGGCGTGGTGGGCGAGACCTGAGGAACAACAAACCCTTGATAATTTGGTTGGGGTGTTAACGTCAGATGAAAAACGTCGACACCAGCGGGCTGAAAGGCATGACGAAATGGTGGCATTGTTAGCAAGTAGAGCCAAAATGAAGGAAAAGAGTGATGGCAACATCAGCAACAATAAGAACAAGAAGCAATGGAAAGGGCCAGCGGATCCGACAGGTGTAAATAAGAATAAGGCATCGGCTGACAAATGTTTTCGTTGTGGATGCATCGGACATATCCGTCGGAATTGCAAAAAAGGAAGGCAGGCTGGCTCAAGCGTATTGAGTCGTGAATCCGGGGATGCGGCGTTCATTTGTGGTTGTCTTGCTGCGGAAGGTGAAGATATATGGATTGTCGATACGGGTGCGACGGATCATGTGACGCATCATGTGGATTGGTTTTCTTCATACGAACAGTTTTCGACGCCGATCAAAATTTACATTGGGGACAAGTCAACAATGGATGCTCTCGGTAGGGACACGATTAAATTTGAGGCTCTGGTTGCTGGTAAGTGGTTAACTTGTCATATGGAAGATGTACTTTATGTGCCAAGTGCACGCAGAAATTTGTTTTCGGTAATTTCGGCGGTTGACAAGGGAATGTCGTTTGTGTCTACTAGAAGCGGGTGCGAATTTGTGAGGAACGGAATTGTTAAAGCGTGCGGTGTTAGGGCCGGACAATTATTCAAAATGGTAATTCGCGTTACTATTCCGGAGGCATCATGTGTTCGCGAGGTAAATATTTCTTCGAGAGACACGTTGCAGGTTTGGCATGAGCGACTTGGGCATCAGGACAAACGTCATGTGAAGAGATTGCTCGGTGGTCATGGGATCGGTTTCGTGGAGGACGATCAGTTTTGCGGGGCCTGCGTTGAGGGAAAGCAGCATCGCGGCAGTTTTCGGGAACGTCAACAACGCGCGACGGACCCCGGTGAAATTATGCATGCTGACGTTTGCGGTCCGATGGAATGCGCGTCATTGGGTGGAGCAAGATATTTTCTGTGTATCACATGCGATTTTTCGAAACTGCGTATAGTTTATTTTCTGAAGGAAAAGTCCGAGACTACAAAAAGAATTGCGGAGGTGCTGGAATTTACCAGGAACTGCTGTGGGCGACATGCGGATTTTCCAGTGTGACGGTGGTACGGAGTTCGATAACTCTGCAGTGCGGGAGCTCATGGTTTCAAACGGAATAACGTTGGCCGTCGCGAATCCTTACACTCCGCAGCAGAACGGTTGTGCCGAGCGAACCAACAGGACCGTCGTGGACCTTGCGCGGACGATGCTTTTCGCTAAGAATCTGCCAAAATTTTTGTGGGCTGAGGCGGTAAATGCTGCGGTTTATATTTTGAATCAAAGTGGACCAAGCGGTGTCAACGGAAAGACGCCGTATGAATTGTTTACCGGAAAAAGTATAAACTTGGAAAAGTTCCACGTTTTTGGAACTGTGTGTTACGTATATGTACCAAAGGACAAACGCAGGAAGTGGGACCCGAAGGGAAAGTCTGGAATCCTTGTTGGGTATTCGGAGGATATGGACGGTTTTCGTGTTTGGCACAAGTCAGAGAATCGGGTAGTTCGGAGTAGAAATGTGAGGTTCGAACCGGAAAGACCGCAAAGATTGTTGACTCTGTTTCCCAGTGAGACGATAAGTCAAAATAAATTAACCCAGCAGGCGGAAGTTGATTCCGGAAACTCATTCGATAAATTTTCGAAATTAAATAATCGTCAGGTTGACGCGGCGGAGGATCCTGTAGTGGATTCATTGGAAGAAGAGGCTTCGGAGGCTCCGTCGTCTTCGACGGATCGAAGGTTCCGTGACCGCGATAAGTTTAATGCACCAAGGCGTTTGATTGAGGTGATGATTGCTGAAGTCAACGAGCCAAGAAGTTATCTGGAGGCGGTGAGGTCAACGGAAGAATTGCAATGGAGGGCAGCAATGGCAGAAGAGATTGCTTCATTGAAGGAGAACGCAACGTGGGATCTCGTCAAGTTGCCGGCTGGTCGTAGGGCCATCTCGAATCGCTGGATGTATCGAGTCAAACGTGATGTTGACGGTGAAATTGCTCGTTTTAAGGCGCGTTTAGTTGTCCGGGGTTTTAGTCAGCGTGAAGGAATTGACTACAACGAGATTTTCAGCCCTGTTGCGCGCTTTGCTACAATTCGAGCGATCATAAGTATTGCGGCAAACGAAGGTTTGGAGTTGGCGCAGTTTGACGTGAAGACTGCTTTCTTGTACGGGGTCATTGAGGAAGAAATATACATGAAGCAGCCTGAAGGATACGAGGATGGCAGTCAGCAGGTTTGCAGACTTCGAAAAAGCTTATATGGATTAAAGCAGTCTCCGAGATGCTGGAATAAGCGTTTCAAAGATGTTTTGTTTTCCTTCGGTTTTCAGGAGAGCACAGCTGATCCGTGCCTGTATTATCGTATATCTGACAGGGATAAGATATTCGTGGTTCTCTACGTCGATGACGGGCTTGTGGCTGCAATGAGAAAAATTGAAATTCAAGAATTTCTGAAGGAATTGGAGGCAGAGTTTCGAATAACCGCTGAGCCGATCGGGTGTTTTTTGAACGTATTGATCAAACGTTTTGAAGATGGCTCCATTTTTATTGGACAAGGAAGGTACATAGAGGACATTCTTCACCGGTTCAATATGGAAAACGCTAATTCCGTGTCAACACCAATTGGGAAGTGTCACACTTCAGGGGAAGCTGTGGACGCTGAAGCAACGAGGGCCCCATACCGAGAAGCCGTGGGATGTTTGATATATCTGGCAGTGGCTACGCGACCTGACATTGCCTTCGCTGTTAGTTATGTGTCGCAGTTTCTGGAGAGGCCTGAGGAACGACATTGGAAAATGGTCAAGCGCATCTTTAAGTATCTCAAAGGTTCGAGTACAATGGTGATTAAATATAGTGTTTCCAGTGAGGCTGGTAAAATGGAAGCTTACAGTGATGCGGACTATGCAAGTGACCAAGAGACACGACGTTCAGTTAGCGGTATAGTTTTTAAGTACAGCGGAGGTGCCATTGTTTGGGGGAGCAGACGTCAGCAGAGTGTATCCTTATCGACTACGGAGCCGAATATGTTGCCGCCAGTGAGGCTGTAAAAGATGCTGTGTGGCTAAGTTGTCTGGTCAGCGAGATTTCTCCACTGAAAGATGTTCATTTACTTCTGGTGGACAATGCTAGTGCTATCAGACTGGCTAAAAATCCAAGTTTTCACAGGCGCTCCAAACATATCGATGTGCGTGCTCATTTTGTGCGCGAGCAGGTTCAGCGCGGAAGGTTAAAGATCGAGCACATTTCGGGCAAGGAGCAGGTGGCCGACATCTTGACAAAGCCGGTTCCACGCTTGCAATTTCAAAAGCTGCGAGAGGGATTGGGCATGTTTGAACTTTAATTATTAACTTGAAATTTTAAGTTTGAGGGGAAGTGTTGGAGTAATAAACATTTAAATTTCCCTCCATATAATATCCTAGTTATCTGGCGCTACTATCGCTGGAGTGAGTCGGCTCTTTGTAAGGTTGTGTGGGTGAGCATCGTGTTTGGTCCTGCCACCTTCCTCGCCTTCTGTTTTCTGTATCCGACGCCATTGTATGGTTTTTCGTTTGTTCCTCAATAAATCATATTGATATTAACAAGTGCTCTTTTATTCTCTGCGCCCTAAATCCTTAAATATCAACATGGGGAAAATATAGAAACGTTGAAGGAATTTAAATATCTGTTCTGATCGATAATAGACTAAAAGGAGGAGGGTCAATAAGGCCGGTTTTCGGCCCCTCTCAAATTTGGCAAAAAGAAAACAGAAAATGTTTTTTAACAGTCTAGGGTCAATTTAGAGTCGATTCGACCACAAACGGAATCAACCCCACCCCCCTCTTAGGGTCATTTCAAGGTCAAATTATGAAAAAGCCGTGAAATAAACTCGCCTTTTCGGAATGAGTAGGCTTATTCTGGGACTTCGATTTAATATATATATAGGTTTTTTGGGTCGCTGATTCCGAATCCGAGGTCAGTTTGTCTATATTAAGGTCATTTCAAGGTCAAAATGAAAAGAAACAGAGATACGATGTCCAACTTCCTGAAATATAGGTTTATTGGGTCGCTGATTCCGAATCCGAGGTCAGTTTGTCGATATTAAGGTCATTTCAAGGTCATTTCAAGGTCAAAATGAAAAAAAACAGAGATACGACGTCCAACTTCCTGAAATATAGGTTTTTTGGATCGCTGATTCCGAATCCGAGGTCAGTTTGTCTATATTAAGGTCATTTCAAGGTCAAAATGAAAAAAAACAGAGATACGATGTCCAACTTCCTGAAATATAGGTTTTTTGGGTCGCTGATTCCGAATCCGAGGTCAGTTTGTCTGTATTAAGGTCATTTCAAGGTCATTTGAAGGTCAAAGTGATAACATACCAAGGAACCATTTCCAATCACTTGTTATATGAATTTTTCGGGTCGTTGATTTTGAATGCGAGATCAGTTTGGCGGAGGTGGCTTTCGTAAAAAGTATTTTACCTATACTAACCAATATTGTCAATACCTACGTACATTTCTTTACAAAACTACATATTTCTTTATGCTCACCCATTGTAGCTCATTCCTAGCTCTTCGCATACCATTGCCAATATCATTTCATAAATCAGTATAACTGCATACTAAGAATCCATCTCACATCACACCCATTTCATCCCATAACGACTCGTATTACTGTGTAAAAACTCTTCTACTTCATTTATGTGCACAAAGAAGAGAGCGATATTTTGAGAGTAATACTGCAATCTCGTCATGTTTCATCGAAACAGTACCAACTCTGGATTAAATATTTAAATGATGGATTTGAACCAATTAAAGATTGGTATTGTCAATGTAAAACCGGAGCTCGCACTGTAGGATGCTGTGCACATGTCGCCTCACTTTTATGGTACTTAGGTCATTACAGGCACTTGCAACAGAAGCCACGATTTAGTAGTGATACTTGGATTGAGCACGAGTTAGATGCTATGACTTGGTCTGAGTCAGATGAAGCGTCAAGCGACAGTGATGATGCTGATGGAAGTTAAAAAGAATAACACTCGATTTTGAAATATGAATCCTCAAAAAAAGAAAAAAAGAAAAAAGAAAAAAAAATAGACGTAGACAAACACAGACACATATTAACACTGATTGACGTAGATTGAGTCATATACTGATGAAGACTGCAGAAGATAGACTGAATGGACAGTAATACATACAAACAGCCCTTATCAGGGCCAATGATTTGCAAAGATCTCGGATTCAAAATCAACGACCCGAAAAATTCATATAACAAGTGATTGGAAATGGTTCCTTGGTATGTTATCACTTCGACCTTCAAATGACCTTGAAATGACCTTAATACAGACAAACTGACCTCGGATTCGGAATCAGCGATCCAAAAAACCTATATTTCAGGAAGTTGGACGTCGTATCTCTGTTTTTTTTTCATTTTGACCTTGAAATGACCTTAATATAGACAAACTGACCTCGGATTCGGAATCAGCGACCCAAAAAACCTATATTTCAGGAAGTTGGACATCGTATCTCTGTTTTTTTTCATTTTGACCTTGAAATGACCTTAATATAGACAAACTGACCTCGGATTCGGAATCAGCGACCCAAAAAACCTATAATTCAGGAAGTTGGACATCGTATCTCTGTTTTTTTTTCATTTTGACCTTGAAATGACCTTAATACAGACAAACTGACCTCGGATTCGGAATCAGCGACCCAAAAAACCTATATATATATTAAATCGAAGTCCCAGAATATGCCTACTCATTCCGAAAAGGCGAGTTTATTTCACGGCTTTTTCATAATTTGACCTTGAAATGACCCTAAGAGGGGGGTGGGGTTGATTCCGTTTGTGGTCGAATCGACTCTAAATTGACCCTAGACTGTTAAAAAACATTTTCTGTTTTCTTTTTGCCAAATTTGAGAGGGGCCGAAAACCGGCCTTATTGACCCTCCTCCTTTGCATTGCACATCTCGTATATGTCAGTGTTTGTGAATTATATGACGGATATGCAGCTAACCTGCCTAATTTAAGAAAATTATTTTTTTTACCTATAGAAAATTAGAGCTGAAGAACGCATTTATCCTTTTTTTTTTGCATTTGCTTAAACTACGTTATTATCCGCAAAAGTCTCTATGATGATATTGTTATTTACCAAACATAAATGTCTCGTATTCGTCATATTATTGTCACTTGTTATCAATTAACGAATCGATTGTAATTTGTGTTTTGTTTTTATTAAAAGGGAAAATAAAGAGCTTTTAAAAAAGTATACATTTTAGAATATTCGTTAGGATACGGACAGAAAGTTTTTCAAAACAAAATTAGGAAGTTAGAAAGGGGTTAAGGCTTCAAAAGTATGCATGCACAATTTTTTCGTGAGCTTAAGATATTTTTTGAGGAATGTATTTCTGTGCATTTGAAACGTTTCGTGCAATGTCTTCCGAGTCTTTTGACCAACGAAGAAGTCATCGAGAAATACCAAATTTACCAAAATGAGCTTTGTTTCTTCAAAAAAATTTCATGATAAGGCACTTAAAAAATATAAATTAATTGATCCAACCGAGATGTGGTAGTAAAAAAATTAATATCTCAAGAACTAATAATACAGGCACACAAAAAACAAACATGTCTCCCAGACCAGACCAGGCCCCTATCACTCGTGTTCAAGGACGAATTTTTAATGACCCCATCCGCTACGCGGCGCTGATGGTACTTGTAGGCAAAATATGGCGGGATTTTGAAAATATTTTTTTTTTCCCATATAATATCAGATGGTGGAAAATGTTTTCTACAAATTCTATGATGATCTTTAAGATCTTTTCGATCCAATTCCGAATCCATTTAATAAAATCCAAAAAGTAAAAACTAAATTTGCACAACTTCGAAATCACAATTGCGATGACAACCATTCAAATAACTTGATATTCGCGCTCGTTCATCCTACAAGGACAGTATGCGCCACCTAGCGGAGTAGTTTCCGGTGGCGACACTAAAAGTCCACTTTTTTTTTACAGCTTCATAGAGAGTGATAGGGGGCTGGACCAGACCCATGCAAGTTTCATCTGTCTGTCATTCTGTGACAAGTAACGTAGTTTACCCCCTATCTCAATCTACAAAAATGTTCAGGTCTAAGGCAAAGGAAGGTTAAAGGATCGTTTGGGTTTGGTAGACCCATGTTTGACTATTTCGTTAATTTTCTCGGAAGGTAAGTTAATTTTTTTTCCAATCTTTGTGAACTTAATTTCGTGATTTTTATGTTGATTTAATACATTTTCACATTCATTTTCAGTATTAATCTAAAAAATCGTTTAGATAAGATCGGCGACGGAATACCCAGAGGAAGACGAAACGCATAGTAACATCGACATTGTTTAATTTCATGTTTTTTAGGACTTTTGTACTTTACCGGGATCAACAAAGTTTTGAAAATCGCCCGTATAAATGTTTTTAAATATTCGAATTTATTAATGCAAATGTTTTACTTTAATATACAAGCAATTCTCTTTAAAATGGCGTTAAGATTTTGAAAAAATATTAATTACATGAAAAGTTATGTTTCTATGGTTCTGTCTTTTAAAATTCATACATATTTCGAAATCGACTGGAAATTTTCAAGTTTCTTCAGGGGTTAAAGCTTCGTAGTTCTCCCAGACCCAGTCTCACCACGTAAAGCTCCTCTTTTACCAGTCATTCTATGAAGTGTTAAAACGACGGCAAAAGCAGCAAAGTGAGCACGTCGTCATCGTCCAAAATCGACATTGGTTAAGCATAGACTGCGGCTATTCAAGCATCCTTGTGCCCTGTGGAGTCTATAGAGAAGTTGTGCAGTTCCATGTGTAGCCGAGTTTAAAGTTAATGCATGTTTAAATAAATATTGATTTCAAAATGACCCCATCTGCGTTCGGAAGATCGATCAAGTAAAATTGCTTGCCTACCTGCATATTGTTGCTAGTGATTTGAACATTTCAAGAAACATGCGATTCGTAATTTTCTTATCCAAACAGGGACCAAAGTGGTCAAGACGGAAGAGTTCGTCCTCGACGAATTTCCGCAGCAAATTGTACTTCAACACAAAACTGTCCGTAGTCATTTTCTTCAGGAACTTTGCGACAGACACGTAAAGGTCCTAAGCGCGTGTCATTAGGGAAATGTACGTTATAATTATGAAAATATTACCCGAAAACAGGCAGGATTGGTGTATTTGTGCAAATCGGCAGGAACATTCACAAAATTCCGGCATAATTCCAAAGAAACGCAAGTTGCAAGGAGGGATATCGATGGAGACTCGTGCGCTTCCGCGATTTCATTTATATGAGACCACAGAGCTCTGTATTTGTAGATATCATCGTATTGATAGGAAAATTCTGCGAAATAACTTAAGATTTTCTGTGGGAAACGTTAAGCGTTGTCGGACGCTGCAGAAATAAAAGTGTTTCAATTTACCTTCAGGCCGTCTATAAGTATACTGTCGAGAGAAAATACATCCAGAGGTGGACAGCAAGGCGGATATACTACTTCTTCCATTTTAAACTTTTCTAAATATTGCTGAAAACGGATTTTACGACAACTTTAAATGTTTCAAACTGGTCACAGCGAAATTATCACAGGATGTGGAACTTACAAAATAACCTACAGTCCACTTCGAGACTCGATTTATAAAAGGAAATTTCCCACGAATTTGTTGAGAAAATACTTTTAAAATAAGTTTTTAAGTTGAAATTGTTGATTTTTATCATACTCTACTTCTTATATAGAGCGTTATTAATATAAACAATATTAAATCTTTAAAGATTCTGTCCAAACATAATTCCGACTGAAGAGCCATCTCTTGCGAAGGGATTGACTTATGAAACGACAGTTCTCTGACATTTCTCGCGAGCTTTGTCATTTTTTCACTCGGTAATTTATTTTCCGAACATTTCTTCAATTTCCCTTCAAATAATGGAAAACGAAAAAAGAGCTGTAGTGCAGGGCGAAGCTCCTGAGTCTGACAATGATATCGAGGTATGACAAACAAATTATCATTCCGTTTTTATTCCGAAAATCTCAATTCCAAACAGGAAACGGAAGCCTCAGCTCAAGATTTAACCGATTTAAAACACGGTCAAGTGGTCGATGGGGAAGCCCCGGAATCTGACGAAGGTAAATTTTGGAGGTTCTTACTAAAATATGAGGAATTAAACTATTGTTTGATATAAAGATATTGTGTCGTTTTGCAAAGAAGCCGTGACGGACAATAATAATGGCGAAGGTGTTTTTAAGAAGGAATGGGAAACGTACCATCGGAGGCATGAATCTATTTTGCAAAGGAAATTGGGTAGGCTCTTGAATCATTCACAGGCGAAGGTGTAATCAACTTTTGTTTCTAGGTGAATCAAATGCTTCGTTTTGGAAGGATATGACGCGATTTGTTCAAAATACGGTTTTTTCAAACTCTAAGCAGCTTTTGAACGCTGATCAAATGCTGTTGAGGTCTCAGGTAAGATTTATTTTATATTCTTCGGTTAGTTTTCACTGCAGGGCTTAATTGTAGAGCTATTTATGTGGGGATTGGTGACGGATAAATTTAACTACATACGTGTAGAGTTAGGTCAAGGAAAATATAAACATAAAGAACTTGCACCCAGTACAAGTTCGTGTGTGACGGAATTTTCGCTGTAATGAGCCTTGTGCAGTTAATGCAAGAGGGTTTTTTAAAGAGGCAAGTTTTATGCTGGGCCAAAAGCTCCGGAATGCTATATACAGATGATCAATATGGGATCAACGAATTAGAATCGTATAACATTTTTCGGATTTCATATTACACGTTTTAATTCGCTGCAATTCATATTTCTTTCCCATGGGCGACTACACTTAAAGCTGTTCGCTCTTTCGGACGGGAGATAATTTAAAGCGTAAAACGAAAATTTATTGCAAGGGTAGTCGTTTTCTTGCATTATTCTAATATTATTATTATTGCTGTTATGTGTGAACTGAATGGGCGTGAATCTTCTGTAAATTCTTCTTTTCAACTATATGGCAATTTTTTCTAGTTACGTAACGATCTAGATTTTTGGTGTTACGCATCGCCTGATAGCACAATTAGATGCGAGCCACCGATGGTACGCGCCGCCCGATGAGGAAGTCTTGTGCGAGCTACCGGTGGTACGCGCCGGTATGAACTTGTTAAGTGAAATATCAGAAATCAAAGACGAATGTGTCAGTATTTATTTTATGAAAAGTCCTTTCCCTTTTCCTCCAATTGTCCAAGGAACAATGAGGATTATTATAAGAAAGTTATTCAGAATGTTCTTGTTCCGCATAGGAATTCACGTACTTATCAAACATTCTGGTAGACCATGCATGACAAAGCTTCGTAACATACGGCGAAAGGACTTTTTTTTAGGAAGAAGAGAATTTATATGTTTCCAATGCTCGGCAATTCTTCGGATCTAAATCCCATTAAAAATTACTGGGCCCTACTTAAACGAAAATTTATAGTCTGCAGAACCGAAATATTTCAGAATTGACGCAAAATATTGAGAATGGCGACTAAATGCAAGAAATAGCAAAGGAAGTGAGCCTAAACGAATTAAGTAGGTAATAAATAATCGAGAAGGAGAAGAATTATTTAAGTTTGTCTAATTTGCTAATACATCTATTCTCCATTATAATATAAGAATTTTCATGTTCTAGTTTTTTTTCCTAAAAACTACATACAAATGAAAACCTAAAAAGAAAAAATTTGCATGTGTTTCTAGTTTGTTCATCATCCACTGTTACAAGTCTGATGATTGCCGCGAAATAACATTGCTTCTTATGGCCCATTCATTCCGCTCCACAGGGTGATTCTGCTAACTTAATTATCGGTTTTATGAAAAAGTAATGATCGTTCAAAACTTCTTGCATGGTTAGCAAGTTCTTTATTCTTATACTTTTTTTGATGAGGTATAGGTTTACTTTATTATGCCGAAAAAGGTTTAGTAAATTCAAGTTATGAGTACGCCACAGGCGGCAATTATTTATTTTATTTAATACAAGCTATAAATATAATCAACAAAAAACTTAAACTAAAACTAAAAATAGGAGCAGGACAAAGTCCGGATACAATTTCAATCCAAATTGCGTTCTTTGAATCGTGATTAAGTCATGCACTTCATACAGATGTATCTGTATCGATTGAAATAATTATTTTTTCTTTTTACACAAATACAGAACTGCATTTTAGCTTTGCTTCGCATTTCTTGTCTTTCAACTAAAATTTTCTATGATGACTTCTTCTAACAATTTAAGCAGCTCTAGACCGTCTGATTTGCGCATAGGAACGCCAAACATAAGTTTAAAAAGGTTTGTTTTAGTCGATCTTGACCTATTAGCATTTATTATTTGTTGCACTCGAGGGAATTGATATAGTACTTGAATCATTTTTGAGGATTGAGAATTGATATTTTAGATAATACAGCAATGGTTACTAGATTTATGCGTTCCCCTTGGGCGTTTTTTCGTGGCATTTCCGTTGTTGGAATGTGAAATTCGCCTTTTATTACAATATTGTTTGTTGGTTGGTTGGTTAAAGTGGCGACCCGCCCCTGGGCGTAATCCAATTAGCGCTAAGGCGCGCCGTTTTGATACCACCAAATCCCCCGAAAAGAAAAGAAAGAAAACATTGTAACGACGGAACTAGAAATGCCAAAAGATCAGAGCCAGCCTGTGGAGTTCAAAAAGAGAACAATCTCCCCGATCTTGGCCGTAGATAAAACCCCCACGCCAGCGAAAAAGTGCCTGCCCAGCGCCCGGTACCTTGCTCAAGCTAGCGCCGGGCAGCTGCATAGGAAATGCGAAAGAGTCTCCTTCTCATTGGGATCCTTGCAACTGCGACAGTGGTTATTGAAAGGGATCCCCAGTCTAGCTGCATGCTCCCCTATGGGCCAATGACTCGTAAGTACTGCCACCACCCTGGCAATATCCCCACGAGTTCGCTTGAGAAGCTCCTGCGTTCTACACAGATTGTATGCAGGCCAGGTCGCTCTGGAAACGCGACATGTTTCCAGATTTGCCCACCTATTATTCGCTATTGCTAGAAAGTGCAACTGTATCTTCCTCTTGACGGATCCTAGGGGAGCGTGAACTGTCTCCACACGGGATTCATCGAGGATTGCACCAGCTCTAGCCAGTTCGTCCGCCCGCTCGTTACCCTCTATGTTCCTATGCGCGGGAACCCAGAGTAGAGTGATGCTATGGTGTTGCCCTAGAAAGACTAAGCGCTCCCGACAGCGATTAACCAATTCAGATGAAACGCTAGCCGAGTCGAGAGCCTTGATAGCGGCCAACGAGTCCGTGACGATTGCTAAATTTAGTGTAGGTGCTAGGTTGCTTAAAGCGTCGCAAGCCTTCATGATAGCGAGAACCTCTGCCTGGAAGACGCTAGCATACTCAGGAAGGCGAAACGACTCCTTTACATCGAGTGCCTCGGAAAATATACCGGCTCCGACTCCTTTCGCGGATTTGGAACCGTCTGTGAAGATTGCATGGTGGAAGGTTTGCGTCACATCGCCCTCCCTCCATTCCACTCTAGTGGGGAGCCTCACCTTGAAATTCTTCCTGCCAGGTTGCCTAGGGACGATATATTGTTTAAATATTAAATTATTTCCTTTTTTAAATTTTGTTTATGAGGCCTCATTAGATTCATCGGGCCATTCCATTCAAACCGTTTTGACAACGCACAGTGGTGAGTCAGCGTTTCCACACGAGTATTCCTGCTGCTGATGCACATTGTTGTACGAATAAGAATTAACAATGTGTGTGTGCCGTATTATTTAAAAATCTATCAAATCAATCAATCAAAACAACCCGCCTGCTCGTTTCGTTGTGTTAGTTCATGACAACACGATAAATAGATTCGATTTGTGATGCACATTTACTATCCAAAGTTCAGCGCTTTTGTAGAGATTTCTCCTCGCGTCGCTTACTTCGCCCCTATAAAATCGGTTTGAATACGCTGCGAGAATACACGTGTGGAATGGCCCATCGTCGTGCTTCTTGAACTTTTTATAATGGCAGTCCTGATGAAATGAAAAAATGTAACATATTGCAGCCGAATGCACTTAAATTAAGTTTAATTTAAAAATAATCGTTTTATCAGAATAAAATATCATTTTACCTTAACTTAAGTTCAACATAAAAATTTATAAAATATTTCTTCAATGTATATTTTTAATGAATATACTAAATAAATTATTTTGTTATAACAAATATCGAGAAAAAGGACTTCGTTTGGGTCGAATATGAGAATAAATCTTCTCATTTAATGGTACTTTCAGGTATCTCTTCAGACTGCATCCCATAATCTGAAGGTGGCCAATGCAACATCAAGACAAATGCTGGAGAAAACAAGAGACGTTGTGACTGCTAATTTCATACCTTCCATTAAAATATAGTTATTAAGATCTAATACAATATTTTGTAATGAGAAAAGGTTATTTTAAGAAATTTGAATAAAGTATTAAATTGTCTTTTTAGTTTATATCAAAAACGTTGATAAGGCGGACCCAAAACAAACAAAATTGAAACAAAATAATTTTCGACGAATTTTATTCTTTCTTAAGGGAACAATCTGTTCAACTCTGGCTTCCCAAAAATTTACAAGTTAACTTTCGCTAGTCATTAGTGAGATAACTTAAATAAATAAATAAATAAATAATTTAAGTAATTAACAGCAACAAATTATGGCGATATCAGTCCTTCTTTCCTGCTTTAAGATGTCTATTTAGTCCTAGTGTCTGTCCTATCCTATTGATAAAGCCAGTAGTCTTTTTGGTTTTCTTCTTGTTACCCTTATTTTTAGTTCCTTCACTAGTCACCTGTTCCAAAGCTTCTATCTCGTTATCTTCATCTTCATCATCATCCTCACCCTCACCATCATCATCATCATCCTCTTCATCGGAATCTAGAACAGCCGCAGCATCTAGAGCGCTCTCAGTATCTTTATCGCTATTTTCTTCAATTTTAACGCCATCGTCGTCCTCGTCGTCGTCTATGTCTTCGTCGGATATCAAAGAGTCCACAATTCCTAAGAGACCATATTCTTCCTCATCTTTAGTTTTTGGAGGTTTTATTGTAATGCTTGCTGATGTTGATGATAATTGTTCCGCTACTGCGGAAATTTGTCCTACAATTTCCATGTCTTTATCATTTTGGAAAGACGCAGGCTTGTCTTCTGTGTTTAATGTAGTTTGCTTAATATTAATATTGTTCGGAATAATTGGCGAATTTTCTGGATTTTTATTGTTCTCTGCTAATGTAGCATCTGAGACAACAATCATTCCTTCTTCTTCTAGGCTTTCATCATTTGAATCTTGAGTTCCTTCAGCTTTAATAACTTCAATAGATGTTTCTGCATCGGATTGTGAACTCGATTCAAAATTAGGGACCTTATCAGCAATCAATTGCGTGTTCCCATCTACACTTTGAGAAATTTCATTTTTAATTTGATCTCCATAAATTATGTCGGGTTGAGTAGTTTCAAGCAATTCTGGATTTGAAGCAACATTAAATTCAGGACTTGTTGGTTCTAATGCACTATTAGGTAAACTTGGAACAGATTGAAGAACTGGTTGAGATACTTGAGGCGATAATGAGGGAGGAGCAGCTTGAATTGGTTTATTTTTATTTACCAATGCTGGCGAAGCTTCACCAACACTTTGCTCAACAGGATTTGGTTGAATAGCAGAAGCAGTTACAGCTGCTGGGGAAGGAATTGGATTTGGTTCATCGTCGTCTGTTAAGAAACCAAGGAGTTCATCGCCGAACAGTAGAAACTCTTCACCATCTACGTCATCTTCTTCACTAGCTGTGTCTTTTTCATCTTCATCATCATCATCCAATCCAAGAATATCGTCATCTTCGTCACTATCGACCGCAGCTGGTTTATCAATTTTCTCTGGTTCTTTTTCCTTTTGGTCACTTTCATCATCATCGTCATCGTCGTCATCATCATCATCATCACCTAAATAAAGTGAGTATATTTAAAATATTTATGTTTAACAAATCAACACTAAATATATATTATTTTTGGAATAATGAACTATTTTGAGTTTTTGGAGCTATACAAATTATTGAGGATTTTAAGAACAATTTTTATACTTTTTTTGAAAAATAACATTAAAATTACCTAGACCAAAGATAGGTAGATCGTCATCGTCATCATCTGGGGTAGGAGCAGGTGATTGTGTCGAAACATCTTGCCTCGCTACTACGCCAGATTTGATATATGTTCGCAAACGAGATTCTAAATGAGTCCGACATAAATGTTAGTTTTTATAAAAGAAAAATATTTAATTACCAGGATTTAAAGGCTTTGAAGCTGCAAACGCAATTATAATGAAAATAAATAGTAGTTCTAGTAAAAAACTCAGTTTCATTGTGTCTTTCCTGAAATGAGCAAAGAATCAATTCACATGAAGCAAGTTTTTCATATAAAAAATAAAAATAAAAATTTAACAATATACATATTAAAATTAATCACAACAATCATTACATAACTTAAGTTCGATGCAGACGTATTCCATTTTTGATTTGGGTTTCAAATTAACGAAGTGAAAAAAAAGTAAAAAAAAAATAATTTTCATTTATAATAATCCTAAGAAACATTTTTAATATTGTACGTTTTACTTTAACGCAAAATCTAGCGCGGTTATTGGTGATATTTTTTAAATTATGAAATAGAGATGAAATATAATGATATATTAAAGTTAAATATTTTCAACACGTTTCTTTGGTAAAAGAACAAATGAACGGTACGGTTCAAGTATAAATGAAAAGAACACGTGAAGCGTCACTAAATTGTATTGTATAAACGAATGGATGGGAAAAGTGGATATGAAAAGTTAACGTTATGGTAATCTTCCTATATTTGAAAAGGGCGTTCGAATCAATTGAATATTGCAAATTATCAAAATAGATTTCTAAGCGAAAATAGAGAGGGTGGCACCTTTCCATTTTTTTATGTTTTTGTGTATATAAACGACACTGATAATGCAATCACTTTCCCTGAAAAGCTTTCGTGAACGATTCACTGGTATATATTGGATTGGCAAATATCGATGCTTAAATTTGATTTAAAATGGAGAGATTCATAAAATTGAATGTTAATAAATCGAATTCTATTTCAGTTGTGCGTTTCTTAAAAGACTAACTAGAAGAGAAAAACAAATGTGGATTCAAAAGGGACTGTCGAGAAGAAAGTTGTTAGAAATTTAAACTAATAGATTGTTATTCAGACGAAGAAGATCTTTTACTATTAATAGACAGTGATATTCTGATAAATTTTGAAATTTCAAACACATTGTTCTCAAAACCACATATTTCAATTTCTCAGAAGTGTACGAAGCACAATACGCACATAGTAACCAATTTTGAAATATTTAATCCTATTTAGTCCAAATTTTTGAAATCTTGTTTCCATTTGAAATACATTTTGGATTCATAATTCGTAATTATGCAAATGAATGGACTTATTATTTATAAAATTAGTAGTGATAAATGAAGACTGGGTAATTAAAACTAGGTGGACAATTTTATTTTTCTTGCTTTGTTTACTATTAATAGAATTAGAAGATATTGAACTGATTTGCTCTAAAAACTAAAATCAAGAACTGATGAAATGGTTCTGGTAGAAACGAAACTAATCTGTGCTCTGAATTTGGGTTTCATTTCATCTATGAAAAAAAATCACAAAGATGTTCTGAAAAAGAGTTTTGATGTTGCTTTTAGTTTAGAAGTGAACGTTTTAAGAGGGTAAGTTAATTCTAATTTTCTAAGAACTACCACCCCGATTTCAGGGCTTATTTAATTTGTAATCGGATTCTTTACAGCGTGAACAAAATTAACTATGTTTTAATTTAAGGATTTTCACAATTCACAAAGTAATTATGTATCTAACTGAATGTTCCTACAGCGTTTTCAAAATCGATGTTGTTCAGAAGTTATAGCCAAAAAACATGATAGACAGAATGACAGGCCGAAAAGCGGTTAACAAGAAGGTGGATCAAAATTACTTAATTTTACAATGTTATAAAAATTGGTTTTAGTATTTGCGAAGTCTTAAAAAGAAAAACATTACAAAAAAGGGTTATTAATTGTAAGGTTGGATTTTTGGAGGAAATCATCCTGAAAAATGCTTCAACCAAGGCCCATAACTAATAATACTTTTATTGACTCATAATTTAAGCCCAACTTTTCTATCTTTGGTAACTTGTTACAAATGTGGTTTAACAGAATGATACTTTTATTTTAATAATATACATATAATAGATTTTTGTATCACACTTCTCATTTTCTTCTATGTCTTTTGTCATGTCATGTATCATGTTATGTCACGTTACATGTCGTATCACTTATCTCGCGTTATGTCACTTCCCATGACATGTGTCAAATCATGTTGTTATGTAGCATGCTTACTTTGGCATAAAAGAGCCCACCTAAGCAAAACAAGTAATCCTTCTGTCATAAAAAAGTAGTATAAATTAGTGTAAGAGTGTTTATTAGCTTTAATTTAAAGCCTATATTTACCAGGAAGAAAGAATTCAAATTCAAATCTGTTCAGTAGTTTCTGAGATTACCTCTTACATATACACAAACACTCTGTCTTTATAGTCTTTCTTCTGCCATATATATGAAATAACTGAGCGTTATGTAGGAGTGGAACTTTTAATGAAAATTTGCTCCCTAAACAAACCCTGACAATTGTAATTTACTCATATTTTATAACTATAGTATATAATTTAAACTTTCATTAAAGCTACGTTTCGAGTTCCTACGATATCGAGTTATTTTTAACAAATTTAAATAAATTGCAACACTATTTATTCGAAATTTCGAAAATTGCATAAACATTTTTTCGAAATTTGCTCATAACCTCATAAATTCAAAAAATTATCGAATATGGATATTTAATTGTCTTCTGAGCTATTTCTATCTTCTATATATGTTACAAATATTTGCTGGGATTTTTCTTCATAAGAAATTAGCAGAAAGTATAAGTTTCAGATTTTATTAGATAATGTAATGGAGTACTAACAGAACATTATGTAGAAAATAGTTTCTGCTAACAATTGGAGTGAAGTACCAAAGTAGTAAAGTAGTATGGGTGGCAACTCAATGTGGAATCGTAAAGAATGACTGTGACCTATTCATTATAAATTCAACCGGATTTAAAGCGTATTCAAATAAAAAATGGTAAACAACATTAGCGCATCGAACCCATCTGCTTTTTTGTTGGCATTTACTTTCCTCGGTCCAAGAACTTTCACCATTGTACCAAAACGAAAACATAAAGAAATTCAAAGCGTGTATGGGCAAGGTTAAACTTTCAACCGCGTGAATTCCTCTTACGATCATTTCAAGATCAGCTAGCCAGCTGTAGAGATGAACGAATTCGGATTTGCCCGGCATAATTTAATCTTGATCTCACGTGCCGTACAAGGCCATGTAACGAAATTTAAAATTTCATTTCGCTTTTCTTTTTACATTTTCTTCTATTACCGACCCCCACAAATAAGACGCTAATAATTTCAGGTAATTGGTTCATCCACCGGAAGCAACTTTATTGTGATGTAAAACGTGTAGATACGTAGCACAACGCAAAATTTTATTTCGCACAACTTTTATGGCAAAAAATTGAGGTAATGGGATCTACCGGCTGAATTTTAATATACCCGCTTTCCATTCTAATTCTTTCTATACTTTTTAAATTGCACTATAAAACTTCATGTGTTGCCCACTTTGTTTTCGAGTACTATACTATCACGACACAGAAATGGAAGAATTAAAACCAGATTTTCCAGATACACTGAACATTTCTAACTTCACTTAAATTTTTTTTTATAATATTTAAGATGTAAGGTATTCAGGTCATTAATTACCTGTTCCAAAATACGAAATTCGTAAAAATAATTTTAAAATTTCACTTATAATTTTTTAGTTCACAATTATTTATTGCAGAGCAACTTCGGCTAAATGTGGTCCTCCAGTCTTCAGGTAACTCACGCGGCCGATCTTCGCGTGCTTCTTCTTCGAGGTCTGATTGCGGAATGATTCTCTGAATGACTACCTTGATCTTCGTCTGCTTGGACTTCACCCACTTGCCCACCACAAACCACACAACTGATGTCTACGGTCTAGGCGTCGAAGTCGAACCGCCGAATAGTCTTGGAATGAGTTATACATTAAATAGGACGCTTCAAGATTTTTCTTCGTAATTTCTTTTTATTGTTTCAATAAATATTGCAACTTTCCTGGGCCTTCAGTAAGGTGCATACTCTGATGTGGATTGGTAACATTTTGTCGCATAAACTCTCACCGGTTAATTGCAGTCTTCCGATAGTCTGTATATTGGGCGAAGTTTAGATTTTATGATAAAAACTTTCTTCAATGTTTTCCAATTATCGTTCGAACCAAAATATGTCAGTTTATTATAATGTGTTTACTATATAGAAAAATTGTTGACGCTTAATTTTATTTATTCTATTAAAATAACTATTAACACTTCGTTTACCGAAGGCTCATTTTGACAGTTTATTTTAAATTTATTATCTTTAAGAAAATTCATGCCGTATTTTCTGAAAATATTTGTATTAATCTTCTTTATTTATATACTATATCTTATAAAGATTAATTAAGATATTTTGCGAGAATACGACGTGCATTTTTGTGGAGAAAATAAATTTAAAATAATCTGAAAGGAGTCAAAATTACCTCTTATTAAACGTAGATACGTATAGATTTCAATATATGCCCAACAATTTTCTTTTGTATTTAGATCCGGAGAATGATCAGGCCAAGGAAGAACTTAAAATTCTTCATCATTTAAGAAATCTCTAATTAATTTAGAGGTATGCAAGCTGCTCCGTCTTGTATAAATGGGTAATTTGATCTTGCATACATAAATGAATTTATGTGTGGTTAAAAGTAAGAAGCAAAATATATTGGGCCCGGAGTTTCTCGACTAATGCAGCTCCATATCATAATAACTGAAGAGTGTTTTATTTTCTTTATACAGGGTGTCCAGGAAGTAGTGCGCTAAAATTAAAGGGATGGTAGCTTGGGTCATGACCTACCAGAATATCAAAATATGACCTTAGTGAAAACCTCACCGTTTTCGAGATAGGTATTTGGGTTTTTATGAAAAATTAAATTTGATTTAAAATGAACATGGCAATATCTTGTTATTCATGAATAAAATGGGTGATTCTGAAATCTGCATTAATTAAGCCATTTTTTGAATTGCTTTTCCATCACTGTCTAGTACATTTTTTTTTCACCAGTGAAGGTCAAAGTAGAGTCAAATAATTTAGAACAGCAAAAAAAAATTTGATTATTTTTTTTTCGCGACGGTCTTGTGTTAGTAATAACAAATGACATGCTTACCAGGTAGGGCAATTTATCTAGAATATTTTAGCAAAAAAAAAAATGGGAACAAAAGACATGTTCCCATGTGCACCAACTAGTCAATAATCTGAAATTTAATTTTTCATAAAAACCCAAATATCTCGAAAACGGTGAGGTTTTCACTGAGGTCATATTTTGATATTCTGGTAGGTCATGGCCCAAGCTACCATCCCCTTAATTTTGGCGCACTATTTCCTGGACACCCTGTATGTAGTTCTCATTGTAACGTTCCCCTGTACGTCTCCATATGAAATTAAACGCTTCCAAACGACATTCGTTGCTAAATATAACCTGGAAATTTTAAAATGTAGAGTAATTCTGTGTATATTATAAACTATAATAAAATAAAAATTATCGAATATATTTTAACTTACTTAAATTTTTCCAGTATTCAAGTTTGAAGTGTTCATGTAATCTAGCCTATTTTAACCTTCTTGCCCTTATATTTTCTGTTAACTCTGGCTTCTTTGCTGGTCGTCTTCATTTGGCTCATAAAATTGTTTGTGAAGAGTCAACTTAGAAATATCCACCTTGCTCTCTAAGTTGCTTATGTAAGGTCCAAATGGGTGCTCGACGTTCTTGTAGTGCCATATGCACAAATTTTTTGTCATTTCTCTTGGTTGTTTTCCTATTTCTTCCACGATTTGTCCGCTTACTTTCTGAGTTTCAGAGGGTGAAAGATTCAGAGTTTGTGCTATCTTATCCACTTAGATGCAGAAGTCTTTTCCTGGAGCGCGATTTCTTGGTTGGAAGCTTCAATAAACATACTAAATAATTATTGAAAAAAATTTTATTAAAGCACATAAATAAAATAATGTAATTATTAAGAAAAAAGGTCTGTGATAAATCTTACAGAACGAGTTACTGGAACTGCTAGACGTATCTTTGGAATTGAGGCTGTTTTTGTGGCTTCAGCAGGATGGCACATCGTGTAAGACAAGTGTCAAGATTGGCCAACTCGATCTCCTGAACTCAATCCTTTAGATTATTTTATTTAGGGATATTTTAAAGAAATAGTCTACACTAGGGAAGCGAGATAAGGAATTGAACCTATGTAGAAGATAAATTGCTGTGGATATCCGTCCTATTCAGAGAACGGCGTTCCGACGCTTAAAATGTTTAAATTAAATTGTTTAAAGAAAATGCAGATTTTGTGTTAGTGTAGGTGTTTATGCGCACAAATTTGGCAGAGCTATAGTAACAGGCTGTGCTAAATTTGTACACATGAACTCTGGTTGAAGTAGCAATTTTGGCTACTTTAGCTGAAAAATGTAAATTTAGCAAGCACATAAAGTATAAACAAAAGCCAGACTTCAAATATTCGGAAAAAATGATTATTATTCCCAATTGCTCCAAATAGGGTTTGGAAGTGCGGGGGGGTAGGATATTTTTTTTGCATGAACAAAACTACCGGAGATACAGTGCCTCGACTTATAGTGGGTGGTAACGAACAACTCAATGTTCTATTAAAACTTTAAACGCGTTTTTCTACCACTTCAAAGTCGATGGGCACTGTAACTCAAAATCTACTTGACCGATCTTCTTCAAATTTAACACACGCTTTAAGAACATAAAATATGAGGTAGTGACGTCAAGATAATTTTTTTTTTGCATTTTAATTAGTTTTACTATGACAAATAGGCTGATTTTTACAGGTTTTTCTTTTAAAATTCGTTTTTTTTTACTTTAAAATTGAAAAATTGTCTTTACCTCGAGAAACTCATAAACTAACCAAATATATTCGATTTTTTGATTTGAGATAATCCAGCAATGAGTTCTGATGTCCACCGCAAACTGCCTTTTTTTTTTTTAAATATCCGAAGATTTGCTTTCAACGGCTTATTTCTTAATATTTTAGGCTAAAAATTTAATTGAATATTCTTGAAATGATACATTATTATGTATAAAATTTACAAATAAATACACTTTAATATCTGCTAAAAAAAAATTATCAAAGATATGCTTAAAATGAAACGAATTAACCCTACTTAAGTAATATGATTGCACACAGTTGCACAGAAATGCTTAAAATGCAGAAAAACCAATGCTAATTCGGCAGAGTTGTTACGTAGCATCAACAGGGCCATTGTTTTACTACATAGTATTGCATACACGTTCTTTTCAAATTTGATATATAAGGAAAACAGGATACATTTCGCGGGAGGATAAAATTGAAATTTTTTTTTATCATTACTTTTTGATCACTTTAATATTTTGAAGGAGTTTTAACTCCGCATGACTTCAGTTTGTTTTTTTATAATACACCTGGAGTATAGAGAAAAAAAACTATAGTGAAATCGTTAAAATTTGCGAACTTTAAAGGGTTATCATACTTACATATATAATAAAAAACATACACAACATTCTATAGAAAGTGAAATATTTCAATATCTATGAAACATAAAAAAAAAACTCATCAGAAATTCGAATTAAATCTTACTTAATAGTACACCAAATAGATCTGTCAGTCCTATAAACAATAAAATTAAAACTTTAATATTTTCGAAAAAAAATTTGCTCCGGCAAATTTACATAATTAATTCTTGTAGTGTCACCAGCCAAAGAAACTGTCTCCGTTCCATCTCCAATTCCAGTTCACATTTTGTCTGGCCACGAAAGCTTCGAAATCAAAAGTCTTTGGAGAAAGTTATACGTGGAGCTCCCGAAGAAAATAGCGTAGGCCTTGCTGAAGAAAGGTATTCGTTATGGATCGTTAATGGTAAAGCGTCACTCAAATTTCTTGGGTCAACATTTTTATTTTGCTTAGCCCAGGAAGTGCATGCTTTACCGATGAGTGTATCGTGCTTCTGCTAGCTACCTTGTAATAGGTTTTAAATACTATTCATTCAGTTAGTTCTCCATTCACAAAAATTACTTACATTCGTTGTGTCGCCTCCCACATTAATTATATTTATTGAATTTCGATTTATTCAGGCAGATCATGTAATACATTTATTTTGCAATAACACAATTCATCTTCTTATCTTTCTTTTTCTCTTTTATTTAACTATTGAATGTTTGAATTTTGTGAAATTACACACTTTCAGAAGAACGTGTACAAATATTGAAGACCAAATTTGCAAAAATTGCAAAGTTATGTCCTTTTAAGTGATAAGAGGTAGTACTGTCGTGCATGCAAAATTTAACTTTCAATTACGTTTTTTCTCGAAACGAATTTTCAAACTCGCATATGTGAACTACTAGGAGTCCGATTTTCATCTTTGTTTAATGAAACTTTTCGTAATAGCAGTGGCTGTTTGTGGGTACCAGTTTTCTAAGAATTCGAAAATGACTATTTTTTAATTAATTTCTTTATTTTTGAATGAACAATCGCCTCACAACGATAGCAAACATCCATACAGATTACAGATAAAGGTTTTAAAATAGCAATCAATTTTTTTTTCATATGAACTACTCCTGCAAGTATATGTGACTACATCATCATTCTGTTAGGAATCACATACAACAAGCAGAATAGTCAGAATCATGCAGTCAAGACACTTATACGACAGTAGCTGACTGTTGAAATTACATTAACGTATAATAAAATGTTCACAACCAGTTAAAACAACAAGATATGACTGGTGAGCGCGGACTTTTTCAAAGCATTTTTATTAATAGTAACATCAAATTGATCAGCATTAGATAAGTTAGTAAAGTAACGATTTTTGTAAAATGCGCATATTCCGATAGTACAATTTCTTGAGAATAATACTTAAACTTTTATTTTTAAATTCGTTAAAAGCATCGGGAGTTACACTTTTGCTATTTGGGATATTAATCTCTTTTTCCCGAAATAATGTTTTTATAATCGGCATCAAAAAAAATCTTAAAGATTATTGGACCGGTTAAAATAAAATTGTACACACATATGCTTTATACGAAGTGGTATATAGTACCTAAGGGAGATTTCTACATTTAGGCCCTAAAATTGAGCACTCTTTTGATATTTAAAATACTAACTTTATTTTAATTAATATTAATTCTTTAGTTATAAGCAAAAAAAACAAAACACAGAAGCTAAAACGCAGAAACGGATCGTGTATAATTTCGATTATAAAGAATCTTGAAAACATTTAAAAGAATATTGTCGCCTTAGAATTGAATTTCAACGCCTTAAATTGAGTTCAAACAAATGTTCAATTGGGGTAAAAATTGACGAATATACATATGCAAATATTCATCACACAAATGTACATTCATAAGTTTCATCAAAATCTGTGAGGAGATCTCAAACTCAATTTTCTCTAAAAGCACTTTGTGAAATCAGACTTTTACAGATATCTATGATCATAATTAATCTAAGACATCATAAACGAATGTGAAGTATTTCACTTTTAGTATTGGAATTTTATTCAAAATGTCTACGTGTCGGAAAAAATTATTTGCAAACAAAGTCCGGAAAAGACCAAATTCTACCCTTATCTTATACAAAAGTCTTCCTGAAAAAGTGTGATACAAAAAAAAAAAAAAATAAAAGAAATTTTAATTTGTGTTTTATATTTTACCTTTCTAATAGATAAAAGATGCTAGTGCTATATGTGATTCTAAACCGCCTAAATTTAAATATCACGCTTTTTTAAAAGCTCACGAAGTAAAGAATGATTTTAAAAGATGTAAAGAGATTGTGAACGAGAATGTAAAGCTTATAGCAAATATCAACACGATTCAACGAACTCATGTAAAATCGTAAACAATTTTTGAGTATTTTGATGGCATTCTTTTAATTTAAGGGCTTCACTGATAATTATAACGAGAAATTGGACGGTGTCAGAATGTCAAGACATGGGATAACTTGGTTACGTATTGATAAATATGAAAAGGAAAATATCGAATTAGCTAAGCGATGTTTATGCGTGGTGAGTGAGAATCAAAGATTCACTATTGAATTAAGTCGATTAGAATTTGCACTGTATAAAAATGTATAATGAAACAAGCAATGTTTATACATTTTTTGAGATGTCTTTTGTGCTTTGAGTTTTTGCGTAAGCTAGAGAAATTAGACAGAACTGCAAGGGTTTGACTGTTACCCATTTTAAAGTTGTAGAAAAGAGCATTTCAAAGGGAATTTTATAAATCAGCCCCTCTTTTTGTTCCTGCAATTTTAACTACTATGGGTAAATGAAATGTTTTAGCAAGGGAAGTTGCCAACTAGAGACCAACTTTTGAAAGAGTGGAGCGAGACTGTAAAAGCAATCAAGAGGAGAACAACCAAACCTATAGTTTTAAAAGGATTAATGCAGCAAGATATAATTAAGGAATTATCCACAAATCCATTAAGGCCGCTGTAAGTAAATGAATATCTTCATTATATTTCAGTTTGTAAGAATAATGATTTTTCCAGAGTATATTTTAATTTGATTCAGAAAGATAATAGGAGACCTTTGGGTAGACTGATAATTGTACTGTTTTATGATATTGTCCCAAAAATCGTGTTGAATTTCATTGCTCTCTGTGAGAATTCCAAATTCCAAATATCCGATGACAAAAAAAAAGTTATAGCTCAGCCTTGCTTTTTAGGATCTTCTTTTTACAGGTATGCATATACATAATTGGTATGGTAAGTAGTTATCATATTAATACTTCCAATAAGAGAATAAGTTAACAAAATTTGTCCTCTAGATATTTCTCCCTTCGATCTACATTATTGTATACTATATATACGTATTTTTTCATCTTTTGCATGTTGTTTCTTTATAAAGGTGCTCTAGGGAGTACCCATATTATATAGTAAATCCACCTATAAAGTGTTGATCGAAATCGAATCTCACGTTAGGCGCGAAAAATACTAGTTATTTTACTTTATTTCCATAAAAAGTTTATATTGAACCGGTCATCTTAAATTTCAAAATGAACAGACCTGAAATGAGTGAATTGTAAAACTCCTATGAAACTAATTTATGACGAAAGTTCATGAATTTATTTTAAAGAGGATTCGTAACAATTTTTTTATATATCTTTGCCGATGTAAATGTCCATTTTTCTGTTCCAAAATATTTATCCGACTTAGACTTTTCTTGTTAGAAAAGGAAAATCCATTTATAACCGGAAGTGTGTGTCTATCGACTCTAATAAGACCGTATTTGAAAATTGCTTAACAAAATGGCAAAATAAAATGATTTTTTTCTTTTTTTAACACTAATTAATAAGTAAAAATTGTATTTTAAATTTTTAATTTTGAAAGCTAATATGTTCTTAATATTTCAATTCAATTCATTAGTTTGTAACATAGAAATCAATATCCCCAATCAGAAAAAGTTAAATTTAACAGAAAATTTGAAATTAAGGGCACCTGGTTGTCAAGCGGCCAAAATGTTGAGGTATTTTTAGAATTTTTTTAAGTTTAAAATAATGAACAACGATATTCAAACTCTTTAGGTATATTATAGTACTTATGATGCATACAAAAATATAATTTTTTTTTAATTAAAAATAAAAATTTAATTATGTTAAAAATGCCGCCAAATAAGACCCCATCAAAAAAATGGACCTGGGTGGTATGGTAGATTTTGATCCTTCTATTTATCTGAAAAGTAAAAAACCAAGAAAATTATTAATCAGTATGAGTGCAGTTATAGTCGGAACTAGAACAAATTTTAAAATTGAGAGAATGACGCGCTTTTGAAATTGAAACTCTGAAAACAGGCGATTATCAGTAATCACGATGAAAACGTTATTTAATTTTTCTTAATTATTTTGCAATTGCGACTGCTGTAACTCTCATAAATGCAAAGATGTACCAACAAATTTTGTCCCGCTCATTGTTGCCTTCAATTTATATTATACCCTACAATCCGCTGAGGGTGAACATTTGTCCCAGCAGGATTGAGACCCTTTCCAAACAACTTGTTTCCCCATAAAGTCTATTAATGGGATTAAATGAAGAATAAATTGAGACAAAATCTTTCAAGGAGCCTATGAGAACTAAAAGACTAAATAGGGGACATTTGGTTTTTGGTTCAGTCTTCAAAGCTAAAGGAGATGCCACATAATATTTTGTATTTCCCTCAATGGACATAAAAATATTCGTTGTTTTTATATTGGACAAACTTTTTATTGGTGACGACTGTTTCCCTGTTTTTAACAATGACATAACTTTTTCTCATTTCATTTACCTCTGTAATAATTATCAGAACATTCCAGAGAAATAAAAGGTATCATTCATTTTCATCATGCGTGGAAATTTTAAAAAGAAACTGTTTTTGAAATAGTATTACAATTTTTTAACTAACTACTATTGGTTTGGGTAGCATATAATCGATTTTTACCCTTTTAAGAAATTCAAATACTATTTAAATATAGAACGATTAATTTTTTTATAATATATCTCTTATTTTAGAATTTTTGCTGGATTGTATCTAGAAGGTGGTGATATGCTGTACGAAAACGGATGCGGAGGTATGGCTGCTGATGGTATTGATTTTCTTCCAGATAATTTCAATGTTAGCCACAATTGTCGAGGTACGAACATAATCATACTATGAATTTTTAATTAACTTAATAATTTTTAGGTATTCTCGCCATGATTCCAAATAGAGAGGGAAAGATAAATTCTCGCTTCACAATTAGTTTTAAAACTCTGGACGCCTTGAATGGAAAACGTGCTGCATTTGGCAGAGTTATTCAAGGGTTATCCGTTTTGTCTGCTATTCAAATGAATGGCACAAAGAATGGAAAACCGAAAACAACAATAGTTATAAGCAGCTGTGGGCTTCTAAATAAGTCTTAATAAATTTGTTGAAATTTTCTTTCTTTTTAAAACATAAAATATTTTAGTCTTTAAGTAAAACAAAAGGTTATAGACTAGTACTTTAAATCGTCCTTAAAATAAATTTTAAGTTTTTATTCCTTAAAAAAAAAGCGATGCCACTAGTAAAAGCAAAAAGCACTTTGCGATATCAGATTTTTACAGTTTACTATGATAAACATTAATCAAAGATATCATAAAAATTAATGTAAAATATTTGACACAGTATTAGTATATTATTCAAAATGGGAACGTGTCACACTCCTTTTGGGAAAAAATTGAATTTCAAATTGAATCACCCGCATAGAAAAATAGGGGTCCATTGGATGTACAAGAGTCTTCATGAAAAAGTGTGATCAAAATAATAGAAATATTGTGTTTTATATTTTATTCACTTTTTTAATAGATAAAAAATGCTAGTTCTAAACATCATTCCGATCCACCTAAGTTTCCAGTTCAAACTTATTTGAAATCTAGGCAAGTAAGGGAAGACTTTATAAGATGTAAAGAGATTGTGGCCGAGAATTTGAAACTTATAGGAAAAATCAACACGATTCAACGAACTCATGTAAAATCGTTAACAATTTTTGAGTATTTTGATGGCATTCTTTAAATTTAAGGGCTTCACTGATAATTACAACGAGGAATGGGACGGTGTCAGAATGTCAAGACATGGAGTAACTTGGGCGCGTATTGATCAATACGAAAAGGATAATTACGAATTAGCTAAGCTTTGTCTTTGCACGGTGAGTAGGAACCAAAGTTGAATTCTCGAACTTAAGTACAATAGAATTTGTCGTTAACGTTTAACGCCTTACGATTTGAAATTTGAAGAATCGGGCGCGTTTGATTATAAAGTAATGATAATAATAAATATCATAATAATATTTTTTTTTCTACAGGGCTTTCTGTAAATAACGATTTTAGGCGGCGATCGTACTCTGAGAATGTTTCGTGGATGCCGACTATAGACGGTGATAGGACCGAAAGGGTTAAATATGCAGCGGATCTCACCCGTCAAAGTCGAATTTGGCACAGAAAATCTGTGCGGGTGAGATCTGTCATTTCCACTCAAAGGGTTAACATATATGCCAATAGTTTGAAATAATTTATAATAAAACAAAAAGGAATCGACATATTTTCTGAAAAATTAACAATCAAACTCCTAACTCTGTTAGCATATAGATACGAGTACACGTTTTTCTGATTTTTAATTATATTCAAAACTAGCACCATATTCTGGACCGATTAGTCGGTATCGAATTGAATTTCGACTCCACTGTCTTCTCGACTTGGGGAAAACGATCGAGTCGACGACCGCAGAATTTTGCCACATGATGTAATGGAAAATATGAGATTTCAAATTGAACTGTTTGCCTTCCGCTTGCTGTATAGCCAAAATGAAAATATTACAAAGTAAAAAAAAAGTATTATATTCGGTTTTTATCTTTGGCAATAGAGATGTGAAAAAGTACTTTTTGGTAGATGGTCTCTGGAGATTCAAATTAGTTGCTAATTATTTCCATAACTTAACTGCGGTTATTTTGGCTTCTACAGGTAAATGCAGATTTTTGGAAAAATGTTGGTTCCTTTCCATAAAAGAACCCTTATGCCTGTGTTTATATTTGGAAGTTATCTAACTAAAACAAGCTCAATCTAATAACAAAAAGCTATTTTACTTACATTTTCTGTTGTTTTATTTCAAATAAACTTCATATTCGATGACAGCAACCTTGTTGTGTGAAGACTCGATGCAAACGAGTGTTCGGTTTCGAAATCGTTTTGCCAAATACGACTGTTTCGATATCGATTCAAATCGTAACCGAGTTCCCAAATATGAGCCCTGCATTTAAATTTTTGTGATTTTTAAAAATGAAATTAGATGTTCCAATCAATATATGGGCGGCCAAGTGAATTACTTACTGAAAGTAAATGATTTCAGTAAAAGCATTTTCTTAAAATAAAAGCAATCTTCACTACTATAATGATGTGAGTAACCTTTTACGTATCAATATTTGCTAGGAGAATAGGTATTTACTGGTTGCAGAAAAAAGTAATTGCTACCCAGTTTTTGGAAAACATGTAAGCAAAGACTGAGTTAACCTGCCAGATTTTTAGGGTTTCGTAAGCTCTTATCTTATTCCTTATATTTCTCTCTGTCTGTTTTCACTACTTTTCTAAGAGACTCTTTGGCGCAGAAACTTAAAATTCGGCATAGCAATAAAGCTTGCTTATCAGAATCCCTATAGCCAAAACTTAAAAAAAAATTTTTTTGAAATCTTTTTTTTTGTTTCCCTTTTATGGGGTCTGATATGAACGTTATAAGATTTATAATTAATTAATATATCTTTAACCATATGGTATTATCAAAATTTCGTATAAAATAATTCTAGAGATATTGCTTTACTGAAAAGTGCATGAAAAATGAGTCCTTTTCCCTTCCTACTGCTTATATTACACAGAAAAAAATTCCAAAATTTCCAAACATATTCGTCATGTTGGCCCCAAATGAATGTGAGAAGACCTCAAACTCAATTTAAGTCTCACACAACCAATTTGAGGTTTTTCAAATGTAACTTGGAGAAATTGCAAGCAAATGCTTGTTGTCATAAATAAAAGCCATGGTTTATTCACTGAAATCCAAGTATTTACTGCAAATTTTAGTATTTGCTAGGAAAACTAGTAAATGTTTACTAGTTACATTTGCTGGCTTGTATTCACTGGGCTCATGGAATGTGATTTAAAACTGTTGAAAATAAAAATTGTTGTTATCTTTAAAATACTGAAACCATAAAAAGAGAGGACCTGATGGTATTTCGCCTGCCATTCTTAAGGCATATTCCAATGAGCTAGTCACACCTCTCACATTAATCTTCCAAAAATTGCTAAAGACTGGGAAATTCCCTGTTCTCTGGAAGAATTTTTTCATCACTCCAGTTCATAAAAAAGGCAGTAAAAGTGAGGTATGCAACTATAGGCCCATTGCGAAACTTTCGTGTATTCCAAAACTTCTTGAATCAATTGTATACTCACAATTTTCTACTGTTTGCAAGCGGCTTGTCTCAACAAACCAGCACGGCTTTCTTCAGCGTCGCTCTACTTCTACGAATTTCCTTGAATTTGTTACCTTTGTTACTGAAGGTTTCCAAAAGGGTCTGCAAACAGATTGCATCTACATATACTGATTTCAGCAAGGCTTTTGATAAGCTTTCTCATTCTATATTAATCCTTAAATTAGTATCTTTAGGCTTTCCCTCTCTGTTTATTAACTGGATACGGTCGTATTAGCTCAACTGGACATGCCAGGTTTCTTTTCGTCGTACCACCTCGAAGAAGATATTAGCTACATCAGGAGTCCCGCAGAGTAGTTAGTAGTACTTCTTTTTATTTTATTTATTGATGACAACTCACAACTTCTTAAAATCTGTAAAATCTTAATTTACGCAGATGATGTGAAAATATTCGTTTGTACCAAAAATATTAACGACTGCCACGTGGTTCAAAAGAACTTAGACATATTCCACTTGTGGTGTACACACAACAATTTGGAACTGAATATTAGTAAATGTGAAATTATGACTTTCTGTAGAGGCCGCAACCCCCTGCGTTTCGACTATACCTTATCAAATTATGCTCTACGACGTGTTCATTCTGTCCGTGATATGGGGGTTATCCTGGATTGCAAATTGGACTTCATTGAGCATATTAACTCTATGGTGCCTAAAGCCAACTCTATGTTGGGTTTCATCAAAAGATGGTCCCATGAATTTTCCAATAGGGCTGTGTTAAAACAGCTTTATTTTTCTTTTGTTAGACCAATTCTTGAATATGCGAGTCAAGTTTGGTCGCCCTATTATCAAGTTCATATTGATTGTATCGAATCTGTGCAAAGGAAATTTGTCAGATTCGCTCTTAAGGATTTACCTTGGAGCAATCCAGTTCTTCTTTCCCCTTTATAATGATCGTCTGAGGCTCCTTGATACAAACGTCGGGAGATTGCAGATATTGTATTTGTTCACCAATTAATAATTGGTAATATTGACTCAGCTTCTCTTAAAGGCGAATTCACTTTCAGATTGAACGAGCGTAATCTTAGGGTACCGCTTCTACAAACTAGTTTATGTAAAAATAACTATAGTTTTTTCCAACCTATTAATCGCATGAGGTTAAATGTGAATGGAAATGCTGATTTGTTTGATGTGCGTGTCAGTAAGCGTGCACTAAAGAATAGTCTGTTTGGTGGTGGTGGTCGAATGTCTACTAACATCGGACCAAATGATGAATAATCAATCATATGCTATAGATTAATTCTGATAATTTTACAAGGGTTTGACTAAGCTGATGGTTCGTTAAAAAAAAAAAATAATTTAATTATTTCGCAACTAACACTTGGAAGTTGAATTTTAAAAATTAGAAAACCATCGAATTGAGGAGCATGCAGTTTCAATTCGAGTGAAATTGTAAATCGATATTAATTTCATTTCGAACGAAATATGGAACGTTAGCGTAAATATAGCTTATTTCAAATAAGAGAAAGCTGATATTTTGTTTATGAAAGTTGTTCCTATGAACATATTATAGTATGTTATTAAAATGTTTTAGCAAGGAAGGTTGCCAACTAGAAACCAACTTTTGGAAGAGTGGAACAAAACTTTAAAAGTAATTCAGAAGACAGTTAACCAACCTATAGTTTTAAAAGAATTAATGGAACAAAACTTAATTAAGGAAATATCCACAAATCCACTAAGGCCTCTGTGAGTAAATGAATATCTTTTCATCATAACACAGTTTGTAAGAATAATGATTTTTCCAGTGTATATTTTAATTTGATTCGGAAAGATGATGGAAGACCCTTGGGTAGGTTGGAAATTGTACTGTTTTATGATATTGTCCCAAAAATCGTGTTGAATTTCATTGCTCTTTGTGAAAATTCGATATTCCATAAATTAGACGAGAAGAAAAATGTAAGAACACTGCCTTCCTTTCTGGGATGTTCTTTTTATAGGTATGTAGTGTGACATCAGTTGGTAAAGTAAGTTATTTCGTTATCATTTTAATATATTTAAAAGGAGACGATGAAATAATTTTATCCATTTTCCGCTATGCACTAGAGAAGTCTTCAATCTGTATTCTTACATTTTCATAAAGAATTGATCAAGGAAGTACCTGCTTTACTTACCCGCATACTCAAGCACGCACACATTGTATTAAGTCCCAGATTTACATGAAAATTTAAAATTTGAAGTGTTTTCGTCATATTGAATCAGCCGCATAAACTCCTATAAAACTATTTTTGATTTCATGAAAAGTTCGAACATGCCTTAAACAGATCAAAACCTTTTACAATTACAAGCCGTGAATTGGCCTTTGGGATGTGTGCGTAAGTGATATAGCATAATTACTAATTCATTATAAATAATAATAATACGTACTTATGTGGCTGAATATTTCCTCGTCGTTCTGTAATACTTGATTAGTATTAATGAATTCGGTTACTTCTTTAAAATATTTCTCTTATTTTAGAATCTTCCCTGGATTGTATCTGGAATGTGGTGATATTCTGTATGAAAATGGATGTGGAGGTGTGGCTGCTGATGGTACTGATTTTCTTCCAGATAATTTCAGTGTAACCCACGATTGTGGAGGTATGAAAAGAATCTATACGATTATAATCATATGTAATCAATTTAATAATTTTCAAGGTACTCTTGCTATGATTCCAAATGCAGACGGAAAGATAAATTCTTGCTTCACAATTAGTTTCAAACCCTTAAGCGTCTTGAATGGAAAACGTGCTGCATTTGGAAGAGTTCTTAAGGGTTTAGGTTTTTTGAAAGCTATTCAAAGTAATGGCACAAAGAATGGAAAGCCGAAGAAAAATATTATTGTAAGTGGCTGCGGGCTTCTAAATATGCCTCAATAAATAAGATTTATCAAAACTTTATTCTTCTTCATAATAAATAATAGCTTAGTCTTCAGTATCTGAGTTTCTGGCTAGAATCTCATTGGTGTTCGGTGTCACAGTTGGATTAAATGTCGCTTCAAAGCATCGCTTAAAAACTCTTCGCGCTTTGGTCCGTCTTACAGCAGTAGGCGATTTGGGTACGGATTCATCGAGTGAGGGATCTGTTTCGCCTGTGTCTTTGAAAGTAACATTAATACCGCTGCAATCTTCATTTGTCCTGTTGATTTCATTTTCTCTCGAGCTAAGGATTCGGTTCACAGGAGGGCCTCTAGATGGAGCTGAATTCTCTGAAGACTCGACAGAATCGAGATGGGGTCTTAATGAGAATACCGATTGGGGGTTTGTACATTTTTGCTGCGCTCTGACTATATCAACTGAGTCGGCAACATTTCCGTTTTCGAGTGTGAAAAGTTGATCTGAACTCGTCCCACTGTCTGTGGAACCCAATCTTGTTTTCTTTTTAGTAGATTGCTCATTTCTGCTAGTACTAGCACGTTTTTGGCTAATGATAGTATTCCTTATATCAAGGATCGATCTATTTTGGGAGACATCCCATTCGAACATTGTAACATCTTCTGGATTTAAAGTCGATATTACAAGGTTTGCTTCGAGCTTCTGCAAGTTTTCCACAACGAACACTGCTGGCCTGGAAAAAATATATAAATGCAATGTATAAATTAAGGTTCTAAATAAAATAAGAAATTAGATTTCTAAGTCTTATGGAAAGTTTTAAGCTATAGTTAATCCAACAGCAAATAAGCATGTGTTAATTAAAATACTTAAAACACTTAATAAAAAGTCGTATAAAGGTTCCCCCACACCGGCGCGAAATATTCGTTCGAGCTGCGGAAATTTCGCAGCGAAGTATTCGCAGTAGTTTGTTTACATAGCGTCTAATGTGCTTATTCCCACCGGCACGTCGCGAATCCGCTGTGCTAGCGATTTTGCAGCGAATAATTCGCCGCGAATAAGTTTCGCTGCAGTCAGCGTTTTTATCGCCATCGGTGAGTATTTCGTTCAAGTGTTGACTGTGTATTTATTAAAACCGGTGTGTAAAAGATGGCAAAGACTTAAAAATTACTAGAAATTGTTAAAAAACATCGTATTTTATACGATTTATCACACGAGGATTATAAAAATATGCGGAAGAAAGACAAAATATGGGATGAAATTGGAAGGGAATTGAATGAAACCAGTAAGTATAAATTTGCTCTTTTATTACTAACTTGGGAAGGAATTGAATGAAACCAGTAAGTATAAATTTTAAATTCCTTAAAAAGTAATATCCAAGGCCCAATTTCAAGTTAAATTTAACATTTTGGCTCGCATTTACGAATTAAAATAATTGACAAACTTTTCTTTTGTATCAAATGCTAATCTTGATGCGCGTCTTGGGTCGTTATTATAATTAGTAAAAGCGTTTAATCCAGGCTCTGGAGGCTACAAATATTCCCAAAAGTCAAACTTCCGAATATCACCTTTAATAAGGTTTAATATTTCATCAAAACATACAGTAGTCATCCTAAAATAAATATAAAAACGCTTATTATCCTTTCGAAGTTGTGGCATTAAGGTATGAAATTCTCCATATTGACGTCTTTCTTGATTTATAGGATGGATCCAATTCTTGGTTTTTCTGAAAAGAGTTTTATAAAACATATCTGTTGATAATTTGTTAAAAATATAGTTTTCATGTGGCAAAGTACTAACCTTGATTTTCCTCTTCTTCCAACATTATAAACAAAAGGGCTTCTTTTTCATCTGATGACGAACACATTTTGAAAAAAAAAACTCCACAAATATCGACTGTACAGGTCAAGTTCGCGAATTCCAGTAGTGCGAGAGACGCTTTGGTGTGCGAATGCACGCGAATTTCGCTACCGCGACAAGCGCGAAATTTTCGTCGCCGCTATCATTGCGAATATTTCGCGCCGGTGTGTGGGGACCTTAAGAAAGAATTTATTTGTTCTTGCAAAGTTCATCAGGGATGAGGGTTTCGTTAGTTTACAAATGTAAAGATCCTTAAATGTATATTTTCGCTTGTAGAGGGAAAACACGCAAATTCTTATTTATACTATTGAATATCAAATTCTATCAAATAATTAAACTTTTCTTACTCCTTTTCTTATAAATTAAAATTTTTAAAAACACTGACGACAAACTAATCTATACAAATAAATAAAATTGAAATGTCTATCTGTGATTTCAAAATACCAATATCTAAGTGGGATATGTTATTTACACGATATAAGCATATTTATAAGCATAACATTTTTCAGAATTTTTGTCTGTCTGGATAGATGTTTGTCCAGAATACACTCCGAAACGGCTGGATTCATTTCCAAGTGACTTTCAGCGATAATAGTGGGTATTTATATTTGTAACCTGCTCTTTGTTTTATCTCGATATCTTAAAAGGTTTAGAATATACATACAGATAAAATCAAAAGTTGTTTGTTTCTTGCTCAATCACGCTTAAACGCAGATAAGATATTTTCATTTTTTGTCTGAAGGCAGGACATATTCCAACTTAAATATAGGGAACTTTTTATTTGGATAAAATGTAGAATTTCAAAATGACGGCGAAAATTTTAAAATGTGATATGAAAAGGTTGCACCCAGTACAAATCGATTCTTTACGAAATTCCCACTGCAAGGAGCCTTAAGCTGTTGAAGCAAGGGGATTTGTAAAGGAGAAATCTTGTGCTAAGCTGAATATTGCTATTATGCGGACTACGATACAGCGATTACTGAGAAACTCCTGTAAAAAGCACAGAGTAAATAAAAATGCTTCTTAGCAAGTCGAAAGACAAATTTATGTTCTGGCTGCTGTGAACCGCTTGCCGCACACATACCGTCTGCGTTCATGGAATATTCAGTCTCACTGTGTGAACTAAAATTTAAGAAAACTCAAAAAGAGCCAAGATTCTTATATACATATATTTTTTGTGTACATTGCAAGTTCTTAATGGTTATACTTTCTTGGGTTTACATCATTATTCATCAGTCTCGCGATATAAAACTGCTATTTATGGGATTTCTGGTCGATTATTTCGGATCTGCTATTGGGATTGTACTTCGAGTACAATATAATGCATTCAATGTAGCAACCATAATTTCCTAATTTTAATAGATTCTATGAAAATTAGCAAAAGGGGATTCCAATCCTATTTCTAGGATATAATAAACTAGAGGATTAGAGAAGTGTTTAATTAATAAGCATTTACGCTACGTCGGATGAAATCGGTTAACTCGGCTAGTTCTGAATATAATTCGAGGAAGTTACAAAAAATTTAAAATTCGCGCTAGTTTAGTGTTTAAGGATCGAGTTCTTGATTTTGTGTTGCTAAAGATAAAAGCCCGGGTGCACATCGTCGTTGTCTCGTAATGAAACAGTTTTTGGAAAATTATATCTGGCTAAAGTTTTCAAAAAAAAAAAACCTCGCAAATAATGTATTTTCCTCGCGTTCTTCACTATTCTTCAATATCAATTACAATATACTATAAGGCTTAGATATTTTGTTATATATTAAGAACGTACCTTCCGCCGGTTTCAAAGTTAACAGACATATCTAAATTACAAGCTTCAGCAAAACTTAAGAAGGCACGAAATTCCCTCAGACAGAAAGTGATTGAAGTCTCCTGCTTCACCGAATACTTTTCAAATTCATCTGCTCTAAAAGGAAAACGTATATTAGAATAATATCGTTTGGATACGACTTAATCAAACGAATTACTTTAAGGTGAGCTGGGACCTCATAAACCTTTTGTCGATTTCCGAGCCTTCTACATAATTTTTGATCGTAACACTATCCCCGCCAGCTTCAAGAGTTACCTCCTCTTCGTTGGCCTGAAAATTGCTTGAAATTTCAGTGAATAGCTTGCAGGAGGCGCACATTCTGGGGATATGAAATGATAAGAATTCTGCCTTAATATCAACCAATTTTCTTACTTGTTGGGCACATCCTCCGTCGTATAAACCGCCTGCAGAGTTTCTGTGTCAATTATTGAAATGTAGTTCGTCTTCACGGTGTCCAGCCTGCACTTTAGCTGCACCATTAGCTTAGAGTTCTGGGTGTCGATGGCAATGTCGCAGTACTCGACCTGCTTCATGTTTTTGAATATTCCCAGACAGGCCTTCATCGACACCTTGCATTTGTTCTCGAATTCATTGTTGACAACATCTTCTACTTCGTAGTCAAGAAAGAATTCGGGCAGGAACTTAAAGAGGGCGAAGGCCGACTTTGTGTTGTTCACTGTTCTCAGCGAAAGGCCCGCCGGGGTACCTTCCACGAATAATTCGGCGCCAATTCTTGAAAGTGATTGCACCGCTTTGGCAAACACTGAAAACAGATTATGCATTGATTATTTATTACTTTAAATTTTTAAAACACAAATTACATTTGGCATTAAAGCCAGATAAAACACATTTCATCCTGACTTCCTTGCCTTAAAACTCTCAGATGTAAACAGATACTTGAACTGTCACTGTCACATTAGTCTTGACAGTTTGGAGTGTAGCTAAAATCGCTTTAAGGTAGTAGTTCCCTGTAGAATAGGGAAAAATAGACGTTTAAACTTTATTTATTTTCTCAGCTCCTTTTTTATAAATCTAACTACATCTTTTTTTATTTGGATACTTAAGTCTTGAAGTTGACGAAAAAAATTGTTTTTCTTTTTTTAGTA
This sequence comes from Dysmachus trigonus, assembly GCA_949715965.1. Classification (NCBI taxonomy): domain Eukaryota; kingdom Metazoa; phylum Arthropoda; class Insecta; order Diptera; family Asilidae; genus Dysmachus; species Dysmachus trigonus. Next base: position 51,528,591 of record OX454322.1, read on the forward strand.
CTTTATTATATATACAGAGGGCTTTCAAAAATGAGCAGTTAAAAAAAAGATGGTTCCATGGCGGACACTCAATCTCAGAAACGGAAAGTCTGAAACAAAAAAACCAAAAAGAATGTTAAAAAGGAAGATGGTTTATAGGGCAATTCACCACAATTAGAAAAAAATCATAAAAAAAAAAAAATGGCGGATGTTTGAAAAAAAATTTCGAAAAAATCGCATTTTTTTCGCTTTGTTCGGCTTGTAAATATATTTTTTAATCAACTTTTTCAGAATTTTCTGGTGAATTGCCCTACAATAGACCTTAACCAACAAAACGCTATAAGGTTTATTCAAATCGGTTCAGCCAATCCGGAGATTGACTGTCCGCCGTTTTGATAAATGTAGTTTCGAGAAAAACGCGTTTAAAGTTTTTTTACGATATATTTATGTGTGCGTAGTGAAAAATGCGCGCACACTAAAACTGCTGTAACTCTTCGATTTTTTCGAATTTCTTTGTAAAAATTTAGTAGATGATTTCTGAAGATATAAGGAATCATAAAATGCAAAAAACAAAAAATCGATTTTTTGGAAAATTTTGAGGGAACTACTACCTTAAATAAAATTTGTGGAACTGTGGATTGATATTTTTTGGCGCTGTATTTAACATATTTCCTTAAAAATGTTTTTGATAAGCATTAAGGTAAGATGGAGTTTAAAATAACCTTCTGTTTTTTGACGCGAAGTCGCTTGATATTTGATCGTATGCTCCATTTCGAAATTGTTTATTTTCGAAGTAATGAGGACCGTAACGAACTTGTCGCATAAGTAAATTTTAAGAAGCCTAGTTTTATCAAAACTGATTCTCGACTTTAAAATGAGTGTACATACAGACAAGATTATTTTTTCCAAGTCTATCGAGGTCAGGGCCTCACAACTTATCAGTTGTTTATTGTACATTGTAATCGTCTTAATAATTTTAGAAATATATATATATTTACCAAAGCCGATGGATTTTTTAAAGCCAGTAGTTGATATCTTATTTGTTTATTCAATTTCATCAAGCACTGATTACTAGAAAATATAAAGGATTACGAAGAATAAGAATTCAAAAACTTTTTAACAAAATAAAAACCGACTTAAAACAATCCACAAAAAAGCAATATGGTATGATTATTATACCTCTTTCGAAGTTGGTGGCATTTTTTTTCTGATTACTTTTACAGGAAAGATTGGAGTCAACGTCAAAAAATATTACAATTCAAAGTAGGGGAGAGTGGGGCAGATTCATACAAGGGGCACCTACATACAATGAGTATATCTGAAGTTAGGCGCGGATTGGCGCGGAGCACTGACATATAAGAACTGGACTGCTGATCCCGTACAAAAACTCACATCAAAAGTAAGACCAAATTTTGACCGAATTCTAACTATCTCGCTCTTTCTTAAGCCCGCAGGCAGACAAATTTACAAAAAAAATGGCCAATAGCCAAATGAAGGTGGCGCCATGTATGTGCACTTCTTTTGGTTTTTTCTAGTATCTTCACGTGTGATACATCTTTTTGATACTCCCAATAGATAAATAAAAGTAAACACAAGCTTTTTGCACATCACTTTTACCCACGACAGCCTTTACAAGTAAGACCAAATTTTGACCGAATTCTAACTATCTCGCTCTTTCTTAAGCCCGCAGGCAGACAAATTTACAAAAAAAATGGCCAATAGCCAAATGAAGGTGGCGCCATGTATGTGCACTTCTTTTGGTTTTTTCTAGTATCTTCACGTGTGATACATCTTTTTGATACTCCCAATAGATAAATAAAAGTAAACACAAGCTTTTTGCACATCACTTTTACCCACGACAGCCTTTACAAGTTGCCCGCCAACTCATCATTTTCCGTTGCAATCAGCTGTTAGAATAGTTTAACGATGTCCAACAGATGGCTACTTCATTTTGTGATACAACTTTTAGCTTGGGTTGGTATAAACGAGAAATGTGAAGGTTAGACAAAGGCAGAAAAATAATTTGTATAGCTATCTTTGTTTTTCTTAAGTCCCCAGCTGATTGCCGCGAGGAACATTTTTATGAAAAAACTTAAAATTGAGCGTGATATGAGAGAAATCGGTTCGTGAAAGCTCAATTATTTTTAATTTGCGTCAGTTTAAACATAATTGTACGGTATTTTAGGGAATTTTTATTAGCATGATTTGCTCCATGAGGATTGAGCCTGTGCTAAAAATGGTCTCATTTTTCAGACGACGGTTAGCAGTCCAGTTCTTTCATGTCAGTGGCGCGGAGCAAAAGAATGAAGTTAGTGTGTGTGCGTAGTTCTTAAGTGTGTGTACTGACTAGTGAAGTTTGACAGCATTCGCTGCGGAAAGCGCGTGTGTGCAACACGGAATGTGTTTTTGCCTCGCATAAGTAATTTCATAATCTTACTTTGGGCGTATTTTGTGACTAGTTAGTGTTGTTGAGATTAGTCACTGCTATCTAATATTAATCATAATATCATTGAGTTTATGATTTGATTTGTAAATTATCCTACATGAAGACAGTTTTTTTTTTACATATTTCTTTATCAATTAACATGCGATGGGGTACATTCATACACAAGTCAAGGGACACATTCATACTACATATATAAATGTGCCCTTGTACTTGTGTTTTTTCGCAATTTAATGATACCTATCATTTTTTGTTACACAGAACGATTTTTTGTTACACGAACAGATATAGATAGATAAAGTTTTTCATTTTGATTTTTATTATTTGTTTGTTATTTAAAAGAATTATTTTTGTTTTTTACTGGACTAGTATGTTAAGAAACAATATTTATGACGAATAAATAGTGATTTTTAATCTTTCTTTTATTTTTTTTCAAGTGTGTATTAACCTACCTCTTCATGTATGAATGTGCCCCATTAATGGGGTACATTCATACATTTTCCTCTTTTTTTTCAAAGCATTATGGAAATTCGTGCACGTGATTTTTCAGTAATATTATGCTTCTACTACAGTATAAAATAGTTAAACTATGAATTTGTCATAAATTGAAAGACGTACACCCATGGACAACTAATTAGAAACACATATATGATGTTGAATTGAGTTGGCAATTCTCAATGTTCTTGTTTCATATGTACAAAAATGAGCTAAATTAACATTCTCTGACTTACAGTGTATTAAAACTTATAGTTAAATTTCAATTGTTTTTTTAAACATTTTGAATACAATGCCATAATATTTCCAATACATAAATTTTGCCGGACAACTAATTAGAAACACTCGTTTTGGATGGAATAAAAATTGTTTTTTTTTTCCAATATTTCGTAGGAAAACCTGTTTGTAATATTATATCTTCGCACCTCTTCTTTATTGAAAGTATAAGTCGGCTACATCTCTTCACAGGTATATTTTCCCATGCTAATTTAATTTCAATAAAAAGTTCGTCAACATTTTTGAAGAAACTGATTTCTGTACGTCGCTCCACAGGTATTCAATAGGATTGAGGTGCGTATTTGATGCAGGCCACTCCAGCACACTAATAAAGTTGGCTTGAAAAGAGTTGTTGGTATGCTTTGCTGTGTGCTTAGGATCGTTGTCCTGTTGGAATGTCTAGATCATAGGCAAATTTCCCTCAGCACATGACAACATTACGTTTTCAAGTATGTTGACGTACTTGTCCTTCATCAGGGTGCCTTCTCTTCTATGCTATGAATGGGATCAATTCCATACCAGGAGAAGCAGCCCTACACGATGATCGATCATCCGCCATACTTTACAACAAGAGTAGTATACCTCGAATCGAATGCAGCGGCTTTATGTCGACGAACAGACCTTCTACCGTCTGGACCCGTTCTATTAAATTTTGTTTCGTCGCTCCCTAACACGTATTTTCATTGGTTTGTTGTCCAGGCCAAATGAGGCTTGTCAAAATTCAATCCTTTTTTTCGGTTGCTTGCAGACACTAATGGATTCTTCCGTGAAACTCTGCCGTGCAACCCAGCCTCAGCCAAACACATTCTAACGGTTCTCGCTGAAACTGCCGTTACGTTATCACCGAAAATGTTGCGGTAGATGTCAGTAGAATTCTTTCTAGTGTCCTTTTTCGTTTCTCTGATGTTGATGATGAACAGATCGACAGTTAGCTCAGACATTTTCCGGGATCTTAGAACATTTTCTATTGTTCCGTGTACTTGGAAATGTTTTACTGCTCCATAAACAAGTTTTAAAGAGCATATCAATTGGTTTGCAATTTGGCAATAAGACATTTTTGCGTACCAAAGACGCACTACTTCCATGTGCATGGAAGCGTTACAATTTTTTTTTTGCCCATGCTTATAAACAATGTATTGACAAAAATAGTGTCTTAACATGAATATTTAATGTAACTTAAATATTTACCAATACCAATTATTCAGAGAAATAAATTTTTGTTTAAAAAGATGGAAAAATAAATACTGTTTCTAATTAGTTGTCCACGTAAAATAGCACTCACGCGAAATGATATTACCACAGGATGTTCGATGGGCACGAACTACTACTAAAAGTGCAGTTTTTAAGTAGCACGTGGTCGCTAGGTTTTCGCTGGTATCATACCGTTAGATTTGAAACTAAGGAGAAAGAAGGAGAGTGCACAAAGCAGTGCTGATCAAACTGTTTCTAATTATTTGTCCATGGGTGTATATGTAATACAGAGCATTCTACAAAGCGAAATATAAAAACTGTATGAAGCTGCCCCACTCTCCCCTAATATTTTACAAGGTTTACGGACAATTATTAGCGGGGCACTGTCGTGCCCCCAGATATAATTTGTAGAGATCCCGAAAAAATAAGATAAGAATATATTTCCATTCGAAATAAACGGCTCGAGAGGTAAGGAATTTACAAGAACAAGTCGTCGTATTATTATAACAATTAGATGAAATATATTTTACTAAGAAATGCGTCAAATTAACGCGTTCCGTAAATCTAGTGTTAAAATACTAAAGCTCATCATTTCTTACATCTTTCATGTTTGTTCCATTATTTGTTTGTCTCGAAAAATGGAATGGAAAGTTCAAGAAAAATAAATAAATAACTAATAAAAATAATAAGGAAAACTACAAAAAAAATCCATGTCGCTTCGAGGAATTACAGATTTTGGAACACTCCCAAACGGATTGTTATAGAGGTTTTATATACAATAAATTTTTTCCCTGAGCAGGAGGGTCTTCAGAAACATACAGTGAGCGAAATTAATTTAAAGCCAATGCCTAATCTTCATTCCGAATTAAAATATTTTGAAAACTGAAATGAGAAAACGTATGGATACCCTGTGATAGCTGGGCTGCTTTGTTTTACTTTTGTTTGTAAGTATTTCCATGATTCATTTACTTCTTGGTACTGAGATAGGTTGCATTAGTTGTAATCAGCCACTCACGGCCTACTTTTTACCGCGAAATTAGTTTAAAGCCAGTAAGTTGTTTTGACACTTTGAAGAAGAATTTCCGGAAAATAATTTAAACTTTTATCATAAAATAATCACGTGAGTGTTTTTCTTTCTAAAAGTGTGCATTTTCTTTAATGGGTATAATATTTTTAGTAATGGGTCGAAAAAAATGATTAAGTGAAGCTGAGAGAGCTCCTGTTTCAGCTTATAAGGACTCGGGGCTTTCTAACAAGCAAATCGCTCTAAGAATGGACAGATCCTGTACTGTTATAAACAATTACGTCAACTTGGGCAAATAATACGGAACAAAAAAGGCAAAAGACGCTCCGAAAAAAATAACTAACAGACAAAAATCACAAATTTTAAACGAGGCCAGAAAACAAAAACTGTGTGCATCGAAAATAATAGCAAAATTAGAGGTGCTAGTAAGCATACGAAGAGTTCAGCAAATACTAAAGTCAAGCTCCACTTTAGTATACACCAAAAGACTGAAGAAACCTCTTTTGACCACCCAGCATAAGGCGGCCAGGCTGAGTTTTGCAAAAAACTGCATGTCCTGGACTGAAAAATGGCAGACAATTCTTTTCAGTGATGAAAAAAAATTTAATTTAGACGGCCCGGATGGCTGCCAATACTATTGGCATGATATCCGGGATGCCAAGGAAATTAAAATGAGCCGCAATTTTGGAGGTGGAACTGTCATGGTTTGGGGAGTCTTTAGATACAACGGAACAGTTCCTTTGATGTGGGTTCCTTCTAAAATGAATGCGGAAATTTACGTAGATTTACTCCAAATGGTTTTCGATGAACATGTTGAGCAAGTTATGGGTCCAAATTTTACATTTCAGCATGATAATGCAGCTGTTCACACAGCTAAAGTTGTGAAATAATATTTACAAGATGTAAATATTGAAGTTTTACCATGGCCCGCACGTAGTCCGGACTTGAATCCTATCGAGAACCTTTGGGGTATATTAGTTCGAAAAGTGTACGAAAATGGCAAGCAATATGGAACCGTTGCAGAGCTAAAATCAGCTATACAAAAGGCATGGAGTGGAATTCCACATAAAACTTTAAGAAAATTGATAAATTCCATGCCTAATCGCATATTCCAAGTTATCCAAAATCAAGGAGGTTCTACAAAATACTAGAACTAAGAAAAAATGAAGATTTGATGCAAGGAATTAAGTTTTGTTTGATTTTCATCTCGCGGCTTTATCTTTATTTCGCTGTTTAAATTTCAAAAAAGGGTTATTAAAAGAATAATGTATATACTTAATATAACAACTATTAAAACTATGTGTGCATTTGTTAAGTTAAGTGGAGTAAATAACTTTGTATATATGAAAACGTTTTTCTATGTCTGCTTTATGACCTAACCAGCACTTACACTAGGTGGCTTTAAGTTAATTTCGCTCACTGTACACAAAATAAGTACTTTAAATCCTTTAATAAATATATACATATACGAAAATACTGATGTTCAGTAATCTAAATAATCGTCATTGGAATTTACCATTGCATGGCGTCCACCATCAACAGGTAAATTCATGCCAGTAATATATGTAGACGTTGCCAAAAAAGCTATGGCTTCAGCAACCTCTTTTACATTGCCAGGCCTTCCTAGAGCATGGGTTAATTTGGTATGTTCCAAAAATTCTTGATATTGCTTATCATCCGTGCCGCTACTTTTTTGTATTTCTGTGATGATCACTCCAGGATTAACCGAATTGACCCTTACTCCTTTTGGACCTAGCTCGAGTGCAACGCTCCTCGTCAGTTGATCAATCGCTGCTTTCGAAATGCAGTAAGCCAGGACGCCGGGGAAGGCTCGCATCCCATTTATACTGGACACGTTCACTATGGCACCCTTTGTTTTGATCAGGTGTGGGACTGCTAAACTTGTTAAGTTGTAAATCGATCGGACGTTGGAGTTCATGACTGTGTCGTACTGTTTCAAATTTGTCTTTTCTATAGATCCTACTGCGATAATTCCTGTGTTGTTTATCAAAACATCGATTTTCCCAAATTTCTCGAGAGTTCTGATAATAATTCTTTCTGCATCTACTTCTTTGGCAATATCTGCGACTAAGTATTGCACTTCGATATAAGGATTTACCTGTTGACAATAGGTTGCAATATTTTGCAATTTGGAGTCATTTCGACCTACAAGAGTCAGATTTGCGCCAAGTTTGGCAAAATGTACAGCGGTCCCAGCACCGATACCGGAACTAGCTCCTGTTATAATAGCAGTCATTCCTTCCATTCTTGTCTTTCAAAAGTAAAAGTTGATTATGAATAAATGGGTGTAGCTTGTAAAGTCAACTGAATATTGACATTTTATTTTTTCATTGGTTTACTGTAATTACAATTTTTTTTTATTGCTTTTCAAAGTCTCTCCTTGCAAAAAGGCAATTAATTCTGGGGTGGCATTCCGCCATCCTCGTGATCATCATTTTTCAAGTTTTTCTGTAAGTTTACTAATATATTTACTTTTGTTATAGTAGAACTCATTGAATAAGCGGAATTTTCTGTCATAGTTTGTATTTTCAAGAGTGGAAATAAAATTTAATATATTCACTTCTGGTTATTAAAAATTGATAAAATAAATTAGAATTTTTAAACTAGAAAGACTAAGCTTGTAAAATGTAAGAATCTGCAAAAATTGTATTTTCACTAACGGAAGTGTAAGGAAAACTAGGAAAATTGAATATTAAATTCTATCAAAAAATTAAACATTATTGTCTTTTCTTTTAAAGAAAATTTGTCTAAATTTAATAGTGGCATATGCAGTGAAAATAAGTATACTTTTTTAACTTCAAAAGAGACCCTTTCCAAGTTACAGAGAAACATTTATATTCAATAAAGTCGTTTTTAGAATCAAGAGATCCATATTCATTTCAAACAAGTTAAAATATTTAACTCAAATAGCTCCATTTGTTCAATTCAAACAAGTATTTTTTTCAGATGAATATAAATAATATTAATACAATAGAAGGACCAAATATTACTCTTTCATGCAGTGATATTATGCTATGATATTGTTACAATTTTGCCCGCCGAGCGGCTGGCCGGCAAAATTACACCATCTGTCTTCGCTATACTTTGGCGAATTTGCCGACGAACGGACTGACGGACGGACGTAGGGACATTTTTATTAAGAATATTATTCGTCCACCGAAGTAGACGAGCCAAAAAAATCGATGAGTGTTTCGATCCGAGAAGCCAAGCTGATCTCTTCAGTATGGCGCTTGGCTTCTCTGCCATATACACTCACAAAGGAGGGATCGACAGCTAATCCCTATATCTGCCCGATCGCAACTTCAAGTGTGAAGTATAAGCGAAGGCAAATTCTGTAACAGTACTCCCTCGTCAGAAGCTCGAAGTTCCATCCGAGCAACTTCATGCGGCATTCAGGACGCCATGGCCAATGCTACCATGGATGCAGCGACGGCATGGCTGCAGCCGCGATACGCGCGCGAAATACAACTGCCACAACGTCACTACGGCAGTGAAAAACGCGGCCATTGTGGCAGAGGACAAGAGCGCAGGAGGCGTACGCGGGTACGAAATATAACTGCCACAATGTCACTGCGGCAGTGAAAAACGCGGCCGTTGTGGCAGAGGAGAACCGCGGCTGCATCAACGATCGGCTGCCGAAGATGGCTGCACGATCGCCGTCATTGACGCCCTGGACGCTAGAGGGATTGTGGGGTTGCCCCCGGTTAGGAGGGCTCCGGGAACCCCACACCTGGCACCAGTGTTACAATTTTGCCCGCCGAGCGGCTGGCCGGCAAAATTACACCATCTGCCTTCGCTATACTTTGGCGAATTTGCCGACGAACGGACTGACGGACGGACGTAGGGACATTTTTATTAAGAATATTACTCGTCCACCGAAGTAGACGAGCCAAAAAAATCGATGAGTGTTTCGATCCGAGAAGCCAAGCTGATCTCTTCAGTATGGCGCTTGGCTTCTCTGCCATAGACACTCACAAAGGAGGGATCGAATCCCTATATCTGCCCGATCGCAACCAAAGAATATCTATTTCAACAAGAAGGGACACTTTAATACCCTCTCAAAATTCCAACCCATATGCAAGCTCTCGAAAATACACCCATAAAAATTTCCCATTAGATTAAGCAGCTCAGGGCTACTACCTCTGTAAATACCTATAAGAAATGTAGAGAGAGAAATAGTCACCAAAAAGTTCTCACAGACAGCTTTTACAGCGTAAGCTATAAACTGAAGCTTTTTTTATGAATGCTTTTTTAAAGGCGGTCCCGAGCCGGGCACCAGTACTATGCCGCTCAAGTTTACCTCTCCTCGCAATGTTAAGTTATAGGGAAATGCCGAATCGGAGAAGGGAGAAGAGGCAGGCAGCACACACCGAGCATGAATACGGACGAGATTGTTTACAGTTTTTCATCGTGCGTTTTTAAATGCGGTCCCGAGCGGAATTTCTTTTGTGTGCTGCTCGCTTACGAAAAGTACTGGGTGTTCTTGATTTGTTTGGGAATGTGAAGAAGCTTAAAAGTTTTTGAGTAAAAAAGTGCTTTCTTAGAAGCAATTAATTAAATTAAATTAAATGTGCTTTAGATAAATGATAGGTAAGCATAATAAAATGTGTTTGGTGTGTGGCTGTGGAAAAGGCAGCGTGTAATGTGTTCATAGAAAAGTTTTGTGATAAAAGATTTTTGTGAGGTGCACCCTGCAGGAGTGTTCCACTTTCCGCCCCAAATTTTTGTCTTTCTCTCACTTATGCTTTCTTTATTACTAACTATTTCTAGCATAAATTCCCATTTCATTCCTGTAACGGTACCAAGGTCGAAAAAAGATAAGGAAAAACGTCACGAGTGTCCCGTCTTGTTAATAGATACTCTTTGTCGCAACTTCAAGTGTGAAGTATAAGCGAAGGCAAATTCTGTAACAATATATTGTAATTGTAAATGATCATAGGGAACTCAAAAAGTTTCATACTTATGTAAAAAAGTGGATTACGAGATATCCAGAGTATGGTGATGTCGATAATGAGCCACGTTAAGGCCTTAAAGAAGTACATAAAAATCAATCAAGAGCGAGTTGGGGTCGTGTGATAAGGGTTCGTAAAACGCTTTTTTTATAAGAAAAAAAGCGACAGTTTTCCTGTTATCTGTGACTCAATACCTATAACCCTGATAATATCAAAATGTTACCTTTAGAGACCTAGAAGATTAGGGGAGGAACGGTTTTTTTTCACACATTTGGGGCTATATCTTTATAGCCAATTCACCAAAAATGTTCAAATGATAGTTCTTGGAATCCTTGCAAGTAACTCACCCCCATTAAAAATTACAAAAAAAATTTCATAATGTTTGACTGTCAAAATATGTGCGCATCACGAAGACCTAATATAACATTTTATCAAAGGAGGAGGGTCAATAAGGTTGGTTTTCGGCCAAAATTTGTTGGCAGGAAGGAATTGAAATTTCTTTGAAATTCTTATTGAGTTTTTATATATAATCAATATATAGTCGATATCAATTAATACGAAACTTCCAAATACCCACTAAAGGAGAGGGGGTAATAGAGGGAGAGGTATTTACATAGTGATTAATCACTATTAGCAGAAATATGAACGAATATAAGAAAAAGAAAAAAAACTGCCAATATTCTACTTTGATTTAATTACAGATGGGGGTATGGTGAGGGAGGGGGTTATGGTACGGGAGGGGGAGGTGGGTATTTATGTTTTATTAGTTGTCTAGATGCATTATCTATTTTGTAAAATTAAAACAGTGCAATTTATAGCTGTTTTTTCATAACTTTGTGGGGATGGTATTTGGAAGTTTTGTATTGGTTGATATCGACTATGTATTGATTAGAGATAAAAACTCAATAAGAATTTCAAAGAAATTTCAGATCCTTTCTGTAAAAAAATTTGCGCCGAAAACCGGCCTTATTATCATTATTAAATGAAAAAATCACTGGCATGAGTCAATGCAATTTGATGTCCTTTTAGTAAAATTAAAAAAGTATTAACATGAGTACTATTGAGCAATTTCAATTCAATTCAAAATTCCAGATCCAGTTCAGATCATTAAAAACACAGTTTTATAAATAAAAGGGAAAAAGTATCCACTATAATTTATTCGAATTGTAAAACAAAAGGGAGGCCTTGAGTATGGATTGCGCTAAAAAATTAAGGGAAAGTTTTCAGAGAACATGCGAGGCAAATTCGATAGCAACGGGGACTGCACTATGGGGTGCAGATAATTGCGAAACTTACATATAAGTAGTACATTTTAAGAGATAAATATGAATGGATTGAATTTGGTAGAATTTAAAGATTTGTTTTAGATACGTTCTACTGGAACACACTGTATGATTTCAGACACTTTTTCAATTTAATTTTTTATTGAATGAACAAGTCTATATACAAAATAAGAAATTCAGAACTTTTAATAAACATGTATATAAAAGTTTGATATTTAATAAAGGCATGAATCGTCTTTTAAATTTACCATTGCATGGCGGCCGCCATCAACAGGTAAATTTGCGCCAGTAATATATGTAGACGTAGCCAAAAAAGCTATAGCTTCAGCAACTTCTTTCACATCTCCAGGTCTTCCTAGGGCATGGGTTAATTTGGTGCGCTCTAAAAATTGCTGGTATTGCTGATCATCCATGCCGCCCCTTTTGTGTATTTCTGTGATGATCACTCCAGGATTAACCGAATTGACTCTTACTCCTTTTGGACCTAGCTCGAGTGCAACGCTCCTCGTCAGTTGATCAACCGCTGCTTTCGAAATGCAGTAAGCCAGGACGCCGGGGAAGGCTCGCATCCCATTTACACTAGACACGTTCACTATGGCACCCTTTGTTTTGATCAGGTGTGGGATTGCTAAATTTGTTAAGTTGTAAATCGATCGGACGTTGGAATTCATGACTGTGTCGTATTGTTCCAAACTTGTGTTTTCTATAGATCCCACTGCGATAATACCTGCATTGTTTATCAAAACATCGATTTTTCTAAATTTCTCGAGAGTTCTGGTAATAATTCTTTGTACATCCGCTTCAACGGTCACATCTGCGACTACGTATTGCACTTCGATAGAAGGATTCATCTGTTGACACTGTTCAAGAACATTTTGCAAATTTGGCTCATTTCGTCCTACAAGAGTTAGATTCGCGCCAAGTTTGGCAAAATGTACAGCGGTCCCAGCACCGATACCGGAACTAGCTCCTGTTATGATCACTGCCTTTCCTTCCATCCTATAGTCCTACAAAATTAAAAGTTGATTATAATCAACAATTTTTATTCCATTTGTTAATTTTCTATTTTTTCGACGTTTCATTTCGCAATTCATTCAGTCAGAAACAATTCTGGAAGATAGCAGATTATAAAATAAAAAAAAAACCGAAAAAAATTACAAAAACTAGATTTTGGAGCTTAAATTGTTATAAGCTCAATTAGTTTTGTTTCTAACCAACCTAAAAAAAAAAATTGCCATTAATTTGACAACTTCCGTGCATAGGACTGGACAAACATACCGCTAAAATTGTAGGACAATGTTGTCATTTAATTTAAAATACATTCATTAAGCGATACCAAAAAATTCGGGTGGTTAGTAGTCTACCGCTGTCAACCCACAGGTTTTGTAGGACAAAAGTTTTTTCGTGTTTGATATCACATTATCTCTAGATTCAACTATAAAAATAACTGTTAGTATTAAAATTTTTACATTCACCAGATCGACATGTTTGACGCCTCCGCAATTTGTTAGCTACCTCTACAGAGAATTTTCGCAGATAGAAAAGTTGGGCGTCTCGGCGAAAGGAAGCTGCTCACGAAAATTTAGCCTGTTCGTAATCAACACCAAAAAGGGCGATGGACTGCGGACTATAATAGTATCCACAGTATTTAAAATGTTAGGTTTTATACAACGAAATACTACTGTTTGGTTCCCGTATTAATTTATACATAGATTGAATCCGTGCAAAGATATTTCAATAGATTCATGCTTCTGCTTCTCATTATATGTCTCCAGATGTATGTTACTTACAAGTGAGGGGCACAACTTGATAGGAATGGATATGAATAATGTTTAAGTATGTTTTAGGGGTTAGTCCTCTATGTATTATTGGTAAAGGGATTTTGTACAACACTTTTTCGTTTACGAGAAAATCAAATCCAAACTCGCTATCCAAGAAGAAGGGTGCGAATCTTCGTAATTTAATTTTTTGTTTTATAATTTTTTTTTTAATTATAACTTTAATTTATCTTCTTAAAACAAAAAAAATTATGTTTAATTAAATGTTTTTTTAAATATTTATTTTAAAGATATTGTAATTAATTATTATAGTTTTTTACCCAAATGTACTATTAAATACCTGAACAACGAGAGGGTCATTAATTAATAAATAAAATAATTTATCTATAAAATATACTTTATTAAATAATCAATATAGCCATAAAAAAAGGGTAGAAATTTCATCTAAAAGAAGAGAAGTGAAACGAATTTTGAAAGCTCATTTTAATGCGATGCCTCCAAACTTAAAATGCTTTGAATTTCCTTAACATAGGGCAGTTTAGGGCAAATCGCGCGTGTTTAGCCGATAAGGGCATAATTATATACATTGATTATATTTAATAAATGTTCCCAGGCTCTTGAAGCTGCCTTGTGCTCTTTGTAATAAGGACGCTTCGCTTTTGTAACATTTTTATTAAAAAAACTGAACTAATATTTAAGTTGCTCGGTAAAGTTTAGGCTTGATTATCTTGTAAACGAAGAAGTTTTGAACAAAATTCCTCTACCATAATACATAGAGGACTAACCCCTAAAACATACTAAAAAATTATTTAAATCTATTTTTATCAAGTCATGCCCTCCACTTGTTAGTTTACGTGAATTAGAACAAAGAGGTATTTGTACTCATATTATTTTTATTAGATGCATCCTTTGAAATTGATATGTTTAGGAATGAATTTAAAAATATTATGCTGACGTTAGTTTCTAAGTTATAAATCACTTAGTGTATGTCCTTCTATAGTTTGTAAGATTTGTTAATTTGTACACCAAAAATAAATAAATAAAAAGCCTGAAGCAGCAGGATATGCTAGAGTATAGGGATAAAGTAGAGTGAAATGAAAATCATAAATGTTCTGCGACTCGTATACAAAATTACTATGTGGAGGTCTGTAGGGTTGCTGATTTCAAATCTGGTTCCCGGTTTTTACAAAATCTCATAAAAATAAGTATAAGAAGGTTCTTGGGACTGATAATTTCAAATTGAAAGTGGCGGCCTCAATATGTCTAAAATTGGATTTACGGTTTTTGTTTTTATTTTGGGATCTATGATTTTCAATTTAGTATTTAGTATTAAGTCATTTTATTTCAAACTATTATACTTTGAATATTGAATCCAAAACGATTTTATAATATGCGAAAACCTGGCTGATATAAATCCATTACTAAGAAATCATGACAAACAGACAACATGTTTAATGTTAAAAGCGAGTGGAAAGACATAAAAGAGGCAAAAACCAAAAAAAAAAAAAACAATTCTATTTTATTTCTATTCTAATTTAATGTGAAATAGTGAACAGAGATATCCCAATTCTGGATAGAAATTAAGGGTCTCTTAATTGCTATTAAAACTCCTTTAGGTGATTAAATGTTCTATTTCAGCATTTAAGGTATGTTGAAAAAAACACTGATTTTTTCATCAGTTGTTGATGCTTCTGGAAATAAACTTCATTGTTCTGAATAAAAAAGGTTTTTTCAGAACAGTTAAGAGCTCTTAAATTTATTTATGACGATTGTTTTTGGATTTCGCGCGGAAGCAAGCATAAACGTTATATTTCAATTATGAATAAACTGCAAGAGCAACAAGAGTTTTCTATTCCTCAAAAATTATCAACAATGCGTATTTACTCATGCATTTGATTGGAAACGCGATTAGATGAGCACCAGTGGATAACACACACTCTTAATTGGAGCGAATAATACTCATATGAACTATGCAGCTACATTTCATGAAAATTGGGAACCATAAAAGTGCGTTAATGTAAGAGCAATCGGAGGAAGAACTATTAGGAATAAGATATAGTACTATGTAAAAATAAATAATACAAATTTGACACCTACACTTTATAGCAATGCTCGAGATTTATGAAAGTCTTTCACCCAGCGACGTCAAGGTTATTTTTGTTTAGCTACACGGCGAGATGAGAATCGACGAAAGCGCGATTTAGAACTGGAGCGATAGTGCGAGCGCCGAAGATCGGAGCCATGAGAGCTCGAAGATAGTGCTCATAAAAATTATTCTCATTCACTGAGCGTTTCGCATATTGAGAATGTTTCGTTTTTTTATGCATAAGTGACTTCAATATACATAATTTTAAGTTTTCTTGGTACTTTTTGTCTTTGATGCAGTTCATAGCAATTGAAAGGAACTAATTTTGAGCGTGAGGCATAGTACTACCGAACTATTTTCTGCCTCGGAACAAATGATAGTTTACCCCAATTTAGTATTCTTTTAAGAATATTGTTGATTTTTTATCATACTAGGGTCTTTCGGTATCTGTATAAATACTCGCTTAAACTTGTTACTTATTTTATAATGTAGTGCTATCAATAGTTGCATTTAATTTGGTTTCTTTATACATTCTAGTTTCCATTTTTTAAGGGCTAGACTTATGTTACAAATTCAGAAAAGCCAGTCAAGTGTGAGTTAAATTCGCACATTAGGTTTTGAGTACTTTATTTAAATTCATCAGATATATTTTATCTTTTATTTACAATTGCAAAATTATGAATACATTCACAAAGAAAATTGGTGTTTTTCCTACTTTGCAATGGGATCTTGAAAAACTTACTTCTACGAATTGGCAATTTATTAGTTTGCTGATTATGGAAAGAATGAATTGATGGTAAAATTTTCAAATTATCGGAGAATTCCGGAATTTCTGTTGCTACATATTTATAAATCTACTAGTAAAAGCACATCAAATCAGACATTTTTTTTTTTTTAATAATATTTTTTACTTCCATTAACCTTCACTCTTTCAAGTTTTCTTTTGTTCAGAAAAGCAGAAAAACGCTGTTTTTGATACGAGTGGAGAGATGATATGATTTTGATCCAATTATGTACTACTTCTTAGATGCCGAGCGTGTTTTGAGGATCCTAAACCCAATCTAGTGGTTTAGCGATTTTACCTGATCATCACCAATTTGGAACAGTTGAAGAGCTTAAGGGGGTAAATACAATTACAAGGTCAAAAAAATCGATTTTTTTTTGTTCCTCTAAAAAGTTAGGAAATTTCCCATAGAATAAGCTCCAAAAAGTTTCAGGTAGAAAATCAAACTCCTTATATATTTTTTCTTCGTTTTTCGAGAACGCTTTCTTCAGCGCATAGCAGGTTTTCAAAACTTTAAACGCGTTTTTCTCAAAACAACATTGTTAAAATTTGTAACCACGATTACTCGAAAACTACATGTCCAATTTAGCTGAAATTTTTAGGGTTTTTTCTTTATACCTTACGCTTGTCTGTAAGCCTAATTGTTTTGGAATTTTTTGTTGCAAAATTTAATTATTAATGCAAAAATGGCTGAAAAAATAGTGAAAATTATCGATTTTTTACAAAAACTTCTACCAAACGCAGAATTATAATTTTTTTTTTAATTTTTGAGGTTTACCGACAAATTACATGTATATTTAAGCCAATTTGGAACAGTTGAAGAGCTTAAGGGGGTAAATACAATTAGAAGGTCAAAAAAATCGATTTTTTTTTGTTCCTCTAAAAAGTTAGGAAATTTCCCGTAGAATAAGCTCCAAAAAGTTTCAGGTAGAAAATCAAACTCCTTATATATTTTTTCTTCGTTTTTCGAGAACGCTTTCTTCAGCGCATAGCAGGTTTTCAAAACTTTAAACGCGTTTTTCTCAAAACAACATTGTTAAAATTTGTAACCACGATTACTCGAAAACTACATGTCCAATTTAGCTGAAATTTTTAGGGTTTTTTCTTTATACCTTACGCTTGTTTGTAAGCCTAATTGTTTTGGAATTTTTTGTTGCAAAATTTAATTATTAATGCAAAAATGGCTGAAAAAATAGTGAAAATTATCGATTTTTTACAAAAACTTCTACCAAACGCAGAATTATAATTTTTTTTTTAATTTTTGAGGTTTACCGACAAATTACATGTATATTTAAGCCAAATTTTTTTTATGGGCTGTTACAGATCAATAACACGACGTCCAGAGTGGTTGCCGTTTTTTTTGTAGGTCAACTTCACGCCAGCATACAGCCGCCATTTTGTTTTCAAAAATTAAAAAATATTTTTACATTCCTCATTTATACCTTAACAAGTGTAGAAAGTTTTATAATGATTGCATTAAACCTTCTTTGTGAAAAATAATGTTTTCTAATGCGTAATTTTTGCCCGTATAATTGTATTTACCCCCTTAACACGCCATTTTTGAAAAATGGGGAAAAGTGGATGCCCGATTGTTAGAAAAACTTATTTTAAGTATGAACACAAGAATACTTTTACTATTTCAAGGTTAATGTAATCCAAAAAGAAAAAGATTATTAACAAATAAAATAAACTGTGTATGTGCAAAATCTGAAATCCTGGAATTCTTCGATAGTTTGCAAATCCTTACCATCGATTCATTTTTTCCATAATGTGAGCATTAGGGTGATTCAAATTTTTTTTCGTTTTCTTCAAACAGGTTCAATCGTTGCTAGGACAGGAAAGAAAAGTCCTTGCCCAACCCCAGCTCATAATATCAATATTTACTGGTGGCTCATCGAACTTTTTTGTTTTCCATAAGAATAACATGGGAAAGAATGCATCACTAGACATTTTTGTCTGTATCTCATGAAAAAATGATCATACATGAATGGGACCGCTCAGGAGCTGTTGAATGAACTGAATCATACCTCAGCCACCGTATTCACCAGACTTGACCCCTTTTATTTTTGTTCCCGAAGTTAAAAAAAAAAACCTTGAAAGGACGACGTTTTGACACCAATGCGAAGATAAAGACCGTATCGCTGGAAGAGCTCAAGGCCATACCAATAAGCGCATATAAAAAGTACTTAGAGGATTGGAAAAAGCGCTGGTACAAGTGTAGTATTATATCTGAGGGGGAATACTTTGAAGGGGACAAAGTATATATTGATGAATAAATAAATGATTTTCGAGAAAAATAAAGTCCCCTTTTTTTTAACACATCTGGTATACATATATACCATATAGGGCCAGATTTTGTTTTACGTCAAAATGTTAGACGAAAGCAATTTCTTGTTTTTTAAACCTGCCGAACTGAAAGCCGAATTGCGGACTGAGTATAGATTTTCGTATATTGTAAATATTACATTACATATTCTATTTTAAGTGTAATTCATTTGTTATTTTTATATTTTTCCAATATATTATTTATGGGGATTCATACTGACTCCCTATACAAATATGGGAGAGGGAAATATTGAGATTATTGTTGATTTGATAATAAAAAAAATGACTGAACGAATTTTGATTAACACATTAAAAGTGAAAATACATACACCATGAATTTCTTTCTTTTTTTAAGTCGATTAACAATGCCTGGGTCTTCGTCAAAGGAATTTATATAATTTAAAATTGTCTCATGGTGAAGAGTAAAACTGGAAGATATATTGGTTTAGATATTGATTGCTAATTCGTCGACTCCAAACACGAACGAGGGTATTGTTGCTAGTTATATTATATAAGGTGGTACGTTACCTGAAGAAGTTTTTGATCATACATTTTGAGGGATCGGAAAGGAAAATCAGTATATTCCTTAAAAAATTTTATATAATTTTCTGGGTACAAAAATAAATGGTGTTGTGAGTTGTGGTATACTAAGCCACTAAATAACTTTTCCCTATTCATATTTTAAATGCAGCATGGTTTCGGGTTCGTTCCATTATCTGGGGCACATGGCGTGCCTTCCTCCGTCCACCGGCAAGCTGGCGCCAGTGGTGAAACTTGCTAAATCGCTGGCCAAGAAGGCGATAGCATTGGCTAGCTCCGCAGCAGTTCCGGGCCTTCCCATTGCATGGGTGGTCTTCGAGTGCTCCAGGAATTTCTGGTAGGTCTCCTCGTCCATTCCTCCTCTTTTGTGAAGATTCGTCACGGTGACTCCCGGGTTGACTGCGTTGCACCGAACTCCTTTGGCAGCCAGCTCGAGGGCGACGCACCGCGTGAACTGATCCACAGACGCCTTCGAGATGTTATAGGCCAGGACCCCTGGGAACGACCGGATTCCGTTGACGCTGGAGACGTTCACGATGTTGCCCTTCGTCTTTATCAAGTGGGGCACAGCTAGCATCGTAAGGTGAAATACGGACCTAATGTTTGTGTTCATGACACGATCAAATTGCTCGAGGTTGGTGTTTTCGATGGTCCCCGTTTCGATGATCCCTGCATTGTTAACCAGGACGTCGAGCTTCCCGTACTTCTTGATGGTGTCGCGCAAAATTCGCTCGGTGTCCTTCTCGTTTGTAATGTCCCCCTGTACGACGAAAGGCTTTTCTCCGTTCGCAGCGGCAGCGCACTCCTCGGCGACAGCATTTAAATTGTCCAGCTTCCTTCCGGTCAGAGCGAGCATTGCTCCCAGCCTTGAAAAGTTGACGGCCGCTGCAGCTCCAATGCCTGAGCTGGCGCCGGTGATGAGCACCACTTTGCCGGCGAAATTCATGCTTTTAAAACTGGGAGTTTCTTCCCTTGAGAAATGAAGGAATATAGAAATCAGTGATTTACCTGCTCCGCTCTAATATTTCTTATCAATTAAAAAACAGCCGGGCAATTTTGATGTGAGGAAGGTCACAACTGTCACCAGCCCCAGGCAGCTGGTCTAATTTGGGGTTTCGTAGACTTGCCACATCGGTGTGGCATCTATTCGTGCATTAACTGGTTAATGTTTTCGCTGAACAACTAAAGGGGTTTTGGTTAAAGTTCGCGGAAATTCTATCTCAGACGCACACCGGAAGAGCCTGGCAAATTTGTACATGCTTGTGCTTTCAATTCGTCTTTGCTGTGCTCGCTGCTGCTGTTAAAAGCAGAATTTCTGAGCTGATTGCGCTGTTGAACTTTTATTGTTATCAAATGAAACGCTGCTGAACGTTTGCCGCGCTACTGGCTATTCCCAGCGGAAAAAGAAACACTTTAAAAGACTTTTCCAAGTGCTCCAACTGAAGGAAAAAATGCTTCGTTTGCGCTTCAGTTTCATAAAGTGTGAATCGTTTATTCAGAGAATTAAGGGTAATGTCCGGAATATAATATAAAAGTATATTTACAATTTATTCTCCTCTGTTAAAAGTTCATTGAGAGTTTCCTCGTAGTCAAATTAACGCTTTTTCCTTCTAGTTCCAATTCACCAACGATACACCTGCACCAGAAACCGAGATCAGCGATCAGAACCAAAAGCCCTTAAGGCAGATGGGTGCAGTAAGTCATATATTGGATACATGATACATCAATATCGGAATGATATAGACCAATATAGAAAAGAATTGTTTAAAGAGTTTTAATTATTGAATATTGGATTTTATTTTGTTCGCTGCTTATGCCACCTCTCTGCATCAGAGCACGGCTTCTTAAAATTAATGTTATGATAACACTTCAGAAAATCGTGATAGCAATATATAATAAGAAAAACGAATGATGGCATTAACAAAGAACAAAAAAAGTACCTAGTCCATTTTACGGAGAAATAAAATTTACCAAAAGGAGTGCTAAAATACAACATGCAAATGCCAGAGACTATTTTTTTTAAATTGTGGGAAATCAGGCTTTTAAACGCATGGGCCAATTTTAAGTACATACTTACAAATTAAGAAAAAAACAAAATAAAAATGACGAAAACTGGAGGGAAACCATACTCCAGGAGAAAATTAACTGATCTTAAAGTTTACCTCATTTCATCAGCGGTGTTAGAAGTGATTATAGGAGGAAAAAAAAAAATAGCCAAATTACATTTATGAGTATAAGCCAAATGTCATGTACAAGCACTGTGAATGATGGAGAACTTGAACAGATATTTCAACTATTTTTGAACTTTGATGAAGAACAAAATAATGATGATAGAGCAATGGCTGGACATCTACTTGAAACCTTTGAGGGTTTACGATGTATTATACACTATTACCCACATTATTTTAATAAGATGTGCATCTGATTAGTAACGGTAGTTATTAAGAACAATTAAATCTCGATATAAACGATGGTACTGAGTAAACTCTCTCTCAGGTCTGGAAACAACAACGCAAACGATTTTCAAAAAAATAGATGTCAACTGATACATCGTTCAAAACCTTTCATTATGAAGATTTCAAATGTACTTTTTTTGATATATTAATTCAATTTTTTCAAAAAATATGTATACGAAAAATAGTGTTCAGCCAATTCTTAAAAAGAATTAATCGATTAAATTGAAAGGGTCATACTCAGATGAAGATTTCTCGACATCCAGTCGCTGTCCCATGAATTTGAATCGCTAAAATTAAAAAAAAATCGTAACGAATTAATGATATAAAATTTAAAAAATTTCAATTGTTGCATTATATAAGCAAAGTTCGGACTGGGCAAAGACTTTCTGAGACATTAAACATATAAGCCAAAAATCAAAACCAGGAAATTTATGTTTTTTATATTAATTGCAACATAGCTTGAGTTATCAAGCAAAAATAAATTGAACTTACCACAATGTACTCACAATATTTACATTATACTGCCAATGTCAAAATTGACAATAGAAAGATTAGACCAAACTTTTTGAATTCTATTACAGCGGTTACCATTTTTGATCAACGTTTCGGTGCAGAATTTAACGAAAGTAGATTGAAATTATGAAGTTCAATGTATAAAATTGAAAATCTGTTACGCCATCACGCCTAAATGCTTACTTTTATTCATAACTTTTTGCTCAATGTATAGGGTATTTGTTATTCAGTAAAGTATACAGTTTTTAAATGAAAAGGGATCTTCGATACCACTAAATTCGAATTTAGTATCGAAATTTGGAAAGTCACCTTGGCAAATCCAAAATAGCGACGAATATTTCTCAAATTCAAGGGATTTTAACGAAAATTAGGAAAAAGTGAACTTTAATGCTATTTATTTTGGTATCATCTACACTCTGCCTAATTATTGTCGCAGCTTGGCACAGACAGTCGTAGGCTGATATTAGCGAAGATATTATGGCTTTAAAATTTATTGTTCTTGTTGCATCATCTTAAATTTTTTTTCCTTTAGAAAATTGATATCAATTAAAGACTAAAATAAAAAACTTTTTTGTTACTGTAATATTGGCCAAATTCAAAAAACCAAAAATAGTGGAAGAAATTCACACGTGTTCTTTGGCTAATTGTAAGCACTTTCTTTCCTATAAAATTTATTCGTAAAATTGATGATTTTTGAGTAAAAATATCACCAAGTTTTTTATGATAAAATTTGTAAGGCTCCCAAAAAGTGTTTTTCCTTATGGCCTTTGAAAGTGGGACTCAAGACCTTTCATTTAAGCCTTTGTAGACCTCAATCGGGTTGATGCAACTAGTTTTATAATCTTTTTAGTAAAAGAAAAAGTGTGGGTCACGTGGTTTAGGCAGCCATATTGGATCTGGACTATGGCTTCACTACTTATGCTACTCGGCATTAAAAACTAGAGACCCAGACCTTTCTTTTGACCACCTATAGACCTTTGATATATCAAATATTATTATAATAATATTATTATCAAATATATTACAATTATTATTGTACTATACATTTCGTAATAGGGCCCGAAAAAACTACTTTGTATTGAGGGAGCAGTAAATAACCTTTATGATGTATTTTCGCTGTAGATATATTTTCACAAAAAGATTGAGCCCTGAGGATTCTGGTCAAGTTTAAAATACGTAAAACATAATTTCACATTTAGTTCGAAAGTTCCGGGGTTTCCAAGTTGCGACAAGCAAGTCTCGATTACACTGCATTTTGCTTGTTGATAAGCCGTCATTAGGAATTGAAGGTCAAGAATCAAGACCTGAGTCACACAATTTTCAAAGGAACGATGACATTAACTTTTTCAATTACATGTTGTTTACTCGCTTTTTTCTTTCTTCCACAGAGTTGTTGCGGGTCCTTGAGTGGGGCGTGACTTATCACCTCGAATATTTCAAAATAAGGAAGCCTTTGAGTAAGTTTCAAAGGCCTAAATAGAGTGTAGACTGAACTGATAGTAAAGTAGGAACAAAGATCTATTTAGACGTGTTATAGCGCGTGCTGTGAGCATAACGCCACCTAGTTTCATAGTCTTATTTTTTCCGGGTCTCCTTATTGAGGTCATTAGCACTGCATTCTATTTGTAAGGAAGGGATCTTTCATCAATTAAACTGTTGAGGGTCTTGGTCGGATTGACATCTTTCATATCATTCTGCGGGTAATCTATTCTGTCCACTCGACTGTGTTTTATTATGCAACTGATCCGCTTTTATCACGAAGAGTACATTCCCCAGAGCGTACGCTGTTTTTTTTTAATCCTACTCATTTCTTAGCTAATAATTTTCCGCTTATGCTTGTTTTGATATCGACGGCAATAGCATGCCAGACTCGCGTGCTGCGCGATCAGACGGCTTATTGATAACAACGTATGTACGCATATGTGTTTTATATATATATATATAATGTACATTATATTTGTGTATGGACTTACGTCCATCTTGAGTGGGCAAAAAATTAGCGATCTTATACCACTTTGGAAATCCAGACAAATCATAACTCATAACGACGAGATACACCTACTCCGTTCATTTATGGTTCAAAGATAATCATTTTTTTCCGTTCTGGGGGCAAAGTGCAGCGAACAAATAAGCGATGAGCATGAAACATTTCCACGGTTTTGTTTACAATTGATAGGTGTTCGACGTCTATCCTTGACTGTGAACTTATCAAAACGTGGCGTTTTTAAGAGATTCTTGATTGTTAAAAATTGCGTAATTGATTATAAGGTGGATTGGTGCTAAGAAGCATTTCTTTTTGTATAAGAAGTACTTCACTGCATGATTAATCTTACTGCCACTGCAATGATATGCTATCGCATGTAATGGAACTTTCGACGAATAACAACGATTAATAATAGAAAGTGATGCAAGGACTTCCTGCTTGTTATGGTAAAATGCAGTAAAGTGTAGATGATAAATGTTATTGTTTCACTCGAACGAGTTTATGACTTCATGACTTATTCTGATTCCTAATCGATAAATTACTTAAGATTAAATTTCTAATATATAGCTACTTACAAATTATAATATTAACGCTTGAAAATTTATTTTATTAATCGCTTTTATCAACCTTACCATTTTTCCTATATTTTCATTATGTATTTATTTATTTTATGGGTTTATTATATAGGTCTACGAACCTTATGGGCATTATTCCAATTGTCACCTCACTTCGGTGACAATTCTCACTGTTGTTGTCACCTCATTCGGTATTCTCGTTGTTGGGAGACGTGAGGAGCATATGAAGTGAGTGCAGAGTCGAAAAGAATCGTTCGTATAAAAATATTAAATTTTCCGTGACTTATTTCCCGAAAACCCAAAAAAATTCTCCCACTGCTGCAGTGATTGCAAAAAAAAGTCTGTTAAACTAGAATATATTTCCTGTACAATAACCCTCGATTATGAAAAAAAAAATTAAATCCAACAACATGGCGGTGTTTTCAAAAAAGCGCTCAAAGAAAAAAAAGTATTGGCTTAAATTTTTGGCGTAAAGTTTCATATCTTTCAAAAAAAATTTTATTTCTTTCAGTTTTTTGATATATTCAGATTTAAGAGATGCCATAGATATATTAAATTTGTTTGTTTTATTATTATACATATTATCGGAGTCAAAAATATGGTTAATTATGAAGTTCAGGGATTGTTTCTTCTTGAATGTGTAGCAGTGCGTGATAAGTGTTCTATTCTGAGTCTTGTAATTTTAATTAAATCTCTTCTATTTAGCAGATTTATGCCCCAGACAGACAGCATACATAAAATACTAATTAGTACTAATTCCTAATTTAGGCGCTGTCTGTCATGGGCTTATCATCATTAAGGCCGCTAAATGACGAAAAACTTGATCATTTATGACTTGCTAAATGACTATAATTTTTTGATTATTTATACCTGAAGAACAAGAAGAAGAAAAGCACAAGGACTATTGAAAAACTGACAGCTGATAAATGATGATTAAGTAATGGCTGTCTGTCACACAATAATTAGTCCTAAATGAGTAATTAACTAATTATTAATTTAGTGAGCTGTCTGTCTAGGGCATTAGGGTTATCTATTCTTTTGTTGTTTCTTTTATTTGTTTTAATTTGTTAATTCCAAATACTTGGAATCATTCTTCTGTCCATTTCTCTTTTATGTTGCTTCTTATAAGGTTTTTAAGGTCGCGATGGAAATATCGAAATCTATTGTCATAGGGTAGTGTGAAAGTGTCCTTAGCCAACACTTCGTTGTTTTTTCCTACATGTTTGTATCCTGGGAGCCACGTTATGTTTAGACGCAACATGTTATTCGATGTTCCAGATCCAAAAGTAAATAAACGTTCGGATCGAAATTTTTATCAGTTTTATCAATATTCGGAGAGTTTTATCAGATACGGAGTTAAAGATTTACTATTAAAATTAGTATGCTTACAGGCTGTGATTATACATGATTTAAATATTATTATTAAATGTCCATTATAATTGCTAAAAATTATATTTTAAAGAAAGCGTGTAATTGAAGTCCCGCGTTATTCGAGCGTTTTCGCAATTTTTCCATGTAATACAAGTACCGTGTTATTTGAGGGTAAAGACAGTAAAATGAAGCAATTAAACATACTTTATCCATATCAAAATTGGATGTGTTTTCTTTTAATTATAATTAGTTTATGAAATAAAAACTTAATATTGAAAAAATGTGTTTCCACAGATTTTCTTTCATTCTCCAAGTTCTAGTTAAAACAACATGATTCATCTAAAATAATAGAAATTAACGTTATGTAAAATCATTCCTTTAAGAGTCTGTAATACATTCGCCATCGGTTATGATTTAATTTAAAGATTCATTAGCTGCTATGGATAAGCTTCATTAAAAATTAAAAAAAAAAATTAGTCAGAGAGAATATTCGCCTGACTTAACCTGAAACGAATGTTTTCAAGAAATCAAAAAGTTTATACTAAGCACAAACAAATCAGAATTAATTAATAACATAACTGTAAGGGAAGGACAGGTGCTTCTTGAAGGATACATAAAGGTTTGCATTGAGTCTACTATCCCTATCCGTCCTTTGCTTTCCAGGATATCCAATAGTATAGTACCTGGTATTTCAGAGAGAATAAATTGACCTTAATTGATTAATGTATTCAGTAATTTTATGAAAACCGTATCTGTATTTTATTCACATCTATTCAATCTAAATTATAAATTCTTATTAGATCAAATTCTTGTTTTCTCAATGGATATGTATAGATGAAACGCAATTAAATATCCATAAAAATTGTGTTACCTCTTAGAGAATATACAAGTGTATATTTGTAAAATAATAATTCAATAATTGGAGAAAAACGAATTCGACAAGATAGCGGAAGTTTATCTTATCAAGATTACTTGATATGATAGTGAAGGTGAGTGAATATTGCGGTGTAATAAATCAATTTACAAAAGGGATAACTCGCTATCTCTTTATCGAGTGCATATGATCGGTATGTTTATTTATCATTAATGACAAGTAGCTGTTAACATTTTTGATAACCATTTGAAGAGTCATGTGAATTTTGTTTCCCTAAAGTAAGCTGCTTCCAAAAATTTTCCGGTGTGTTTTAAGCAGAAGTAACAAAACAAATTGATAACTGGCAATTAGCCAAACAAATTTGTTTTTTAATGACTAATCATAGAACAAAGTAATCATTAATTGCGCTTTACTTTAAGTATATCTTTCTTTTAGAAATCCTGCAGTTTCAATTATTAGTAGTCTTTGTTAATTTCTTATGTTGTTTATAATCTAGTTCAGCTCTATAGCAGCCAAATAAACAAAACTAAATGTGTAACTAAAAGTACAATATATCGCACGATGCGCTCCACATATAAGAAAGTTCAACATTGATTAGCTTTGACATTTTAATTTTATAGTCAACAGCGTAAATTCTGTTTAAAATTGATGAAAACACTCGTCAACAACAATTTAAATAAAATTATATATATAGCAAAAGGTGAAAATTGAAATCTTGTTAAAGTACAGATAAGGATATCATAAGAACAATTGTTATCTCACTCTTAGTGCGCGTGAATGCAATGAGTTATATCTTACCATTAAAATTCAAAACCCAGGAAAGTCCAATCAGCAAATTCTACTTCTAATAAAACTGTCTTGATAATTCTAGTCTTAACTAGTGTGTTTAAGTTAAATGTGGAAAAAGTATTGCTTTGGTTTGGTCATACAATATTCAAAAAGATGTAGTATACATTTTCAGAATTCCATGCCATTTTCTTACCTTTACAAAGGTGTTGACAGAAGAAATAAGAAATGGTTTAAAACTTTTTCATCTTTTAACGCAAACTAAGAAATTGGTATTTAGGCTGGTACGTACCCTTAGCTTTATACAAATAAGTCGAGGATTAATATTATAGAAATATGGTATGTATCTCGGGATCTCAAGGAATAATTTAATTAATTGAAAATTATTAAGTAAGTAAGTATTATCTGCCTACTAATTTATTTTAAGTTTGGGAAGACTATTGGTCAATTAGGCAATTCAGAGGCATCATCTAAGCATTACCTGGCATTACTCAGCATTACCTGACATTAATTCGAAATACTAATGCTGTAATGCTGAGTACTGTTAGACAATGCTAGATAATGTCGAGTATTTTTAAGTAATTCTGAGTAATGCCAGGGAATGCTCAGCAATTCTTCTGAAGTAATGGTAATTACATTTTTTGAAGTACCAATACTGGTAATTTACTTTTCTTGTACCAGTACCAGTAATGTACTGATAATTGTAATTGTAATGGTAGTACATTTTTTACAGCTCTGATTGTGAGTGTTATTAGCGATTTAATAAATAATAATCTATTAACAATCTTTTTTGTCTAAGAAACGTTTTTATATTCGCTTGGTAAGTTTTCTTTTTTGTTGATCGAAAGTTGTTTACTCATTCTATAAAGATTATTCAAACATTAGAAAAATAAAACAAAAATTAACTTTTAATTATAAATTTTTATTATTTTGTTTACAGTGTGTCCAGATAAGCGTTTGCTCTGCGATCTACTGTATTAAATGTATTATTTAAAAAAAATGCCCTACAATTTTCTCGTTATAAACCTCATGAAGTTAACTATGATTCCATTATATAGTGAATCCTTTACTCGTTTCAGTGAGTCATCAATCTATTTTCTCTTTGACTTCATTTACTTTTTAAAATTAATAAGAAGATGCATACGGCTTAAGAACAGGAAGATTTTGACTCTTGTGTTTTTTTGATTACCATTGTATGATTTGAAAAATAATAGATAAATTTAAATTGGTTACTGCTGGAAAATCGCCAACCAAGATCCTATTAATGAATGATAATACAAACCTAAACAAACATGCTCTTATGAAATGATAGACAATAAGACAAAGCCTTTAAACTTAGCAAAACTAATATTACATGATCCAGTGTACCTTTGACCTTCCAAAAACAAAAAACCATTAATATGACTTAATACCACTTTGGGTTTTAATTCCGTCTCGTATTGTCTTCTAAATGCTGAAATTCACTGCCAATGCGACGAATTGAAAATGTATAATGCTATCATCAGTCTACAAAAATTGCATTTCTTATCTGGAAACTGCAGGCCATTGACGATTATATTACACACTTATAAGCTTAAGAGCAATTTGCGCAGCTTTCGAACTGAGATAAATGTATGTGTTTTTAAAATTTGCATTAGTTTGCAGTTGCACGTGTTTTACATTCATATATGGCATATTTCCAGAAGGTCCTTACTGAGATCGAATCAATCAACATCGGAAATCTCATTGTTTACAAATCAAAGTGCGCGCCAATTGACGCAAAAGATTGAACTCCTGAAAACCTCAGATTGGAAAAAAATGCTTTTGGTTTTGTCTTAATCCAAAGGCGCAGGCAGTCTGGACTCTAAACTCTCTTGAATTTGAAAAAATTAATTCTGTACACTTGGTGGGCAAGTGGTCGATTGAAAAGTTCATGCGTCGGGGCATTTCACCATCTGCTTGGCTTGTTAGGATTCATGTTTCGAGCGGGTGAACTGAGATTAAATTTTCTCACTTTGCGCATTCGCCAAACTACATAGGGGGATCTCGAGGCAGTCTAATAAAGTGATAATATTCACGCGGAATCGGCTGTATGCAATACAAATGGGAAGGGTGACGTCAATGCTGTTTACTTTTCGAAAATTTAAAATTCAGCGAGTATTTTTTGCAATTGTATGGTGATAAGATACCCGCTCCTAGTATATAAAGCGCTCGAGTGCTGAGAATCACCACAAATTCAGTTCAGTCTTCAACAAAGACAAAGCATTCAATTCGATTAGACTCGATTTGATAAGTTCCGAAAGACGATATCTAGTCGAGCCAGCTGTACTTCAACGAAGCAAGTGATCTTCATCATATCAGGAAACCCTTGAATTCGGGAAGTAAATTCTAAGTGCAAGAAAAGACAAGACAAGACAAAAACACGATGTCCGCTCCAGCATCAATGAACGCCTTGGTTGGATCAGCCACCAGATATCTCGCTGGCAGGAATGCTGTCCAGACAGTTTACTGGAGAACTAAAGGAACCGACGGGAAGATGATGAAGTACAACAAGACCTTCACCTTTGAGAAAGCCCAGGACGTTCCTACACAAATTAAGGCTCCAAGTGATATTAAGTTTAAAGCTTGATGATGCCATGCCGCATTCAAAGATTAGTGACTTCCAGTTCCTTATTTATTATTATGCATTCGAGTGCTGCAAGTACTTAGACTAGCTGCTTTCCATCTAGTTATTAGTTAGAGCAATAGTGAGGCTGTGTGATTTGAAATAAATAATTTATTAACACTATTTATCTGTTTTTCTGGTATTTATGCAAACTTACCAAAAAATACAAGAATTATCTGGTTGTGGTGTTGTGAGGTTTTTAACATTTACTATGAAATTTACCAAAAGCATCGGGCTCACTAGTTCATGCAGTAATGAAATTGAACCACTGCAGGACTGCATTTCTTTTTTTAAATTAAAATATGTATTTACTAAAAATTACGTTGAACTGGAGTATAATTGTTTGCTTTTATGCGCATTCTTTTCTGCGCCATTTAATTCTTTCAGACTTAAAATATCAGGTTCAAATACTTTTGATACTAAACAAAACCATCTCATATGCCATTTGATAAACAAATATATGACATAATTTGTAAGTGGAAAGAATTTCTAACAATAAAAAAAAAAAAATTAAAACCGCTTTTTAATCAATGAACTTAAAGGATTAGATCTATATAACCGATATAGGCGAAAAAAATAAGGTAATTTTAAATAGGGGTTTTCGGAGATATAAAATGTTTTTAAACATTTTATATCAATATGCAATTTGTCACCATAATTATTTCAGCGAAAATGTATCTTATTATACATATATTCCCTAGGTAGTGACCGAGCTTTTTCTAAAGGATTGGAAAATTATTGAAAAAATATTCGAAAATTTAATATGCAATTTGGCAAAAAAGTGTTCCAATATATTTGTTAATATTTTTGGAAAAAAGTAAAATTATTATACTTATAAGAAATCTTGAACATCAAGACGATGTAGGGTTTCGAGAACACTGATTTAGGAGTAATGCGCACTGGATAATTTTGTTAAGAACACTTTTAATTTTTTATGTTAGTTTTGATGGAAGTGCGCGGACGTAGCGCGACTTGACCATTTGCTAAATGTATAACCCCTATATTAAGGCATAGCAAAGTGTAATGTAAATGTTTTTGTTGAAGGTTTACTCCAGATACTAAAAACCTTGAAAAGATGTTAAATGTATAAAACATATTCTAATAAGTCTAGTCTATTTATAAATCGTTTTCATTTTCTCATTTTCTTTTTGGGTAGGGCAAACAAACGATATGTCTTTTACAGAAGAACTTTAAGATAATTTCAAGAATCGAAAAAAGCAAAAAAAGTAAGTGGGAAAGTGGTTTAACAGGGAACATGAAAGAAATATAATATATAAAAAATCATAGTTAAGTAAACCAATAAGATTTATTATAAATGTAATTACAGACTAGTGATTTTTACGATTTTAAATTACCTTTTCAAAATGACGAAATCAATCTTCTAAATGCTGTCAGAACGAATAGCAAAGAAATATTAACTTATTCGCTTTCGAACGCTGCTAAAAATATTCTACTTTGAAAATTTGAATATCCAGCTAAGAGGAGATTATGTCGAAAAATGAAACGAATTTTTCGTAATTTTCCGTTTAAATTCATCGATTTATCAAAAACCCGCTCATAAGGATGATATACGTGTTAGTATACTAAAACTGGTTTATTGAAAGTTCTTGTTTAAACAATAATAATTAAATAATTATTATAAGTAGAGGCGGGAGTTTCTTATGGTAGTTTATACTCTTAGGGTTCCGTACCTCAAAAGAAAAAAATGGAACCTTTATAAGATTACTCTTATATCTCACCATCCGGATATTTGTCACATACGTTTTGAAATTTGACATAATGTTAGGTCTTCGTGACGCGCACATACTTTGACATTAAAAAATCATGTACTAGATATATATGTTTTTTAATTTTCAATGGGGGTGAGTTGGATCTTTTCAAAATTGTATCGTTTGTGGTCTCGTCTGATAAGGCTACTTTAAAGGATTGTAGAATTTTTTTTTTTTGGTGAATTGGTTATAAAGATATAGCCCAAAATATGCGAAAAAATACGTTCTCTCGCGCTGATCTTCTAGGCTTCTAAAGCCAAAATTTTAATATAATCAGGTTTAGTATGTATTGAACCCTTTTTAGGAACTACAGAGGGGTCTCGCTTGAATGGCTGAAGTTTAAAAAAAAAATAATTTAAAAGTGGGTACAAAATAGAAAAAAATTCAACCGTAAGTAAAACTTTTTATTGAGTTGAACCAACAAAGGCACCCAAAAATTAAAAAAGAATTTCTTTTCGATTGGAGCCATAGTTAATAAAGATCTCAATATTTAAAAGAAAAACTGTCTCAGTTTATATAAATAAAAGTCTAGATATTTTGGAAACTTCCTACGGAAATGATTTTATTAAAATATCTTTTATTTAGATAATAATATCCTTTTTAGAATTTGCGATATAAATAGACAAATATGTGACATTGTAAACTACTAAATGAAATTAAAAGTTCTAGTGATCATAAAGTGGAAAAAATATATACATATACAGAAATATTACAACAAATCCTTACTTTTACTTAATGATTAATTGAACTTCACCTATAAAATTATGACAAATCACAAAGTTTTCCCATCTGTTGATAAGGAGAGTAGGCCAAAAACAAAAAAATATTTAGGTTGCCGCCGCACCTCTTATCAATGTTTCGACACTGGTTCCAATTCGTTGACCTCTTGGCGTACGACACTCAGCCAAAAGTCGAGAACTGATTGATATCTTGCTGCATATCTTCGGCATGTGTTTGATAGAAATGTTGTGAAATTTTGAGTAGTATCATTATTTGGGTGCTTGTTAATCAGCTTTACAGAAAATTAAGGAAATGATTAAATATAATATATAAAAAAACAACAAATTCTGCAGTTGTCGGGCTGCTACTGGATAGGAAGCTAGTAACAATACCGGGCAAAACATTTGAGTCACATTGCTTCTTACCATATTTATTATTTCAGTTGCTAAGAAAAATTACCTCATTATAATTAATTTCTTACAGCAGCATAATACCCATGACGTACTAAGTGCTTTTCCGTGACTACAGAAAATAGGAAAATATTTTTAGAGACTTAAATTGTTTTTCAAAGTTTCATTGCGATTGTTGAGCAATTAAAAGATATTTATTTTAGGGATTTAATAGCTTTTTTATGGCCCTAATTTTAAATGGTTAATTTCATTCCACAAGTACGTGGTATTCAATATATTCCGTAAACACTTTTATTAATATTGCTGATAAGACAAAGATTAGAAAACATGATTTTTGTTAACACAAGCAATGGACGTGAAACTGTTGATTGCAATAACCCCCAGCAGTTAGAGGTTGTGATTGGTTACGTAAGAAATAAAAATTTTTAAATTTTTTAAAAGTTATCGATAAAATTATTTTTTTATCCTTAAAACCAAAACAAAAAAATACAGGAGAAATAAATCATATCTTATTCATTAAGAGTCATTATAGCACGAATTTTAAATTTAACTTTCTAAACTACACTATTTAAGACCTTTTGATTTCTTTAGTAGTATTAAATACTTTTCAGGTGATTCGATGGAATCAGATAGCAAATAACTACTTATAATACTACAATAAACTACTTTAAAAGGAAAAAGTCATAAAATAAGGAAAGACGATCACTTGTTAAATGATAATTGCTTTTATCGTGTCCAATTATCTTTCTGATAAAACGTATGATAAAAGGTTGTTTCCGAGTGTCACTAATTGAATCAAATGCAGTATCTTCTTCTCACCGAACAGAACGGTATTAGATTCTATTTCGTTTTCAATAACTAAAGTTTAATTTTAAGAATTTGTACGTAGTTCCTCGTTATGTGATCAGTATTCATAAAATTTTTCTACAATGGCTAATAAATATAATAAAAATGCAAATGGTCCAGATACTTATAGCAACTACGATGACCTCATTGGAAAAGGGTAAGAAGTGTTTTTCTATAATAGATAAAAATAGCTGATGATGTTATCATTCTCCAGAGCTAATCAAACAAAAGTGCCCCTTTGGAACTCTTTTCAAGACTCTCCTCCCCTTAAAACTTATGGATCTGCTGCAAGTTCCCATAAATTTGCATCCCTTCTTAAGTGCTTTAAGTTATTTATGTACATTTTCGTTTTCTTTGTGATTTTAATAACAACAGTAGTATCCAAGGCTTCTTATCTTTTAATGGTTGCTCAATTAAAGCCAGGCAATCTGGTTAAATTTTGTGATACACAGTGTAAGTTATATTCGATTTTGTCAGCATCGATATATTCTTTAATAATCTAATTGTTTTTAGATCCGGATAAAGAATATTATGCACTTATACCTGAAGTGCAGCGTAAATCATGGATTTGGGCTTTGATCTTTTCATTTATGGTTCCGGAAATTTTGCAATTTTTGAGATCATTTCGAATTTGCTTTTTCAAAAAGGTGAAATCTCCAACAATTTTAAACTTTCTAATGGTGAGTGAACTCATATTTCAGAGCGAATGATATAATAAACAATTTTAATAATAATAATAATAATTATAGGTTGCTTTAATGGAAACTCTGCATGTCTTGGGATTGTCAATCCTTACTTTTGTTATATTTCCCGTGATGAGCTCAGCAAATGCTCTCATGTTGACGTGTTCGGTATGCTTTGTCCCAGGAATTCTGAGTAAGTTATTTTAAGTATTATTTATATATTTTGTTACTTTAATAATTAGACACAAAGCTTAAATAAAGAATTTTATATATATTAGAAAGCTATACTATTAGAAACAAAAAAATTGGTCTTGTTTGCAAATTAATATCATAGAAGAATAACAAAAGATTTTTAAATTATAGTTTTTTCATTTGTTTATTGTAATTTACAAATAATTTTTAGATTTTAAAAGGGAAAATATTAAATATTGATACGTTTTGTAATATTTATTTATATCTTCTCCAACTAATCATCCAATACATCCCAAATTTTTAGAATCTTTCCTGATACAGCCTTCTAGCTAATAATAGCTAATAAATGCATATCCGCATATTCTTCATTTGAAAATAGTGAAAACTACAAAAATCTCTTATTAATTACTGAATTATTATGTAGTGATGAAAAAGTGTTCAGATTTGTATAAATTATTTTTGCTTGTAATTTTAAAATTTCAAAAATACTGAAAAAATTTTACTCTTTAATACACCTTCAAACTAAGATCAACTGAGAAATCATAACACAAGTGAGTAAAATAGTTCTAATAAAATTACATTCCGTAGAAAAAAATTTTGGAAATAAATAGATTTATTTTTCAAAATTCTTGGTAAAAAATCGTTCGAATTTTCGATCCTTTTTTGTAATATCTCGAAGAATAGTTCGTTGAAAGCAACAAGTGAGGTACAAAAACAAAGATACTTATGACAGCTTTCAGCTTAATACAAATAACCAGAATCCATAGGGTGATTCAAAACCTATGAGCAATCATTTCCATCAGAGTCGAAAAATTGTTGAGGGGTTATAACTCGGTAGGGATGGGTTTTAGGAAGGGGGAGGGGGAACGATATTTTTATCAGCTCACCTCAAGGAATCACGTGGTATACCCCGATATGAATCACCCTATATATACCAAAGATTGAAATATGTAGATACAAAATATGTGATTCAAATTAACTAAATTGAATATTCTTTAAAGATCTTTTCAGAAGATTTAAACCTCATTGGACGGACATAGTTGCGATCATATTAAGTGTTTTGGCAGTTCTAGCACAATCTACAAGTTATGTAGTTTGGCCTGTAGTTGAAAATAGGTACGAGTTTTACTTAATTCCAGTTGCTCTCTTTCTTGTATCTTTTCGCTGGTGGGAAAATTATATTCCAACTGAACTACCAAGTAAGTATTTTATTCTAGTTATAATACTCTTAATAGAAACTTAATGTTTCTCAGGGTTTCAGTGTTGGGCAGGCTTATCAGAAATGAATCAGCATTTTATGTCAGGTTTATTAGAGACAAGGTCCTACATATACTTATACGTGTCTATTTGGAAAATCGTTGTTTTTGCTCTTTCGGCATTTATTTTAACTGGAGGAAATATTCTTGACTACTTCAAGGATTTCAAAACAAGTTTTCAAGTGCAGAACCTGTACATTCAAGAAGTGCATCGATGTCTAAATTAAAATTTAAAATATTTTAATAATCTACTTTTTTAGCCATCTGAAGTTTATACGGATCGTCTGGGTAACACTACAGTTCCACAATATTCAACTATTGTTTCATCTCAACCTGAAATGCATATAGTAATAATGATCACGCATGCATTAGCCTCTTTTTTGTGCTACAGTTTTGCTAAATTTGCGTGTAAAATAAAAATCCAGGAAGTAAGCTTCTCGCTGCCACTTAGCATTGCAGTTCCAATCACCCTAATTCCAGTGGTCGCGTTGAGTGCCTTGAGGGATGCCAACGTTTGTTCCCTTCACGGATTCCTGCCCGACTACATATCCTTCAATGGACTTCCAGACTTGTTCGACTACCTTTCAAACGCATACATGTGGGTGTGGTTACTGTGGTGGTTGTCGCAAGTATGGATCACTCGGCACATATGGAGCCCCGCAAATTTTAAGAACGCACCCACTGTTAAGCTATTTGTTGCCCCCGTGTATTCGACTTTTGTTGTAGATCAGTGCATTTTGATGAACAGAAGGAGAGTTGACAATGAAGAAGTGGAAACTAATGATGTATGTTTGGCTTTCTTAAATAGGGACAATAATTTATTTCTTTGTATACACAGGATACAATTCCCCATTTGGTTGTATGTGCCACAATGTGGCATGAAGAAAGGGATGAAATAATGGAGTTTCTTAAATCTATTGTAAGACTAGATCAAGAACAAGGAGCACTAAAAAATATAAAACAACATTATTTTGAAAATAGACACTATGCCGAATATTTCGAATTGGAAAGTGAGTAACACAGAATTATATAATTTTTTTTTTTGTTTTTTTGTAGGATACAGATGACACTTGGTTTTAATGAAATTTTTTTAAGGGGTTAGGGATGGTTAGCGGCGTAGAAAATGAGTATTTTAAATTTTTGTTTTTTGTCAGTAGACTAATTTATTTTATAAAACAAATAATACAAAGTTATTATGTTATATTTCAACTGTATTTTACAATCTTTAATCTTTTAACTTTATTTATAACCAAATATTTATTGTAGACTAAGTTATCGCCATATTTGTTGGCCCCCGTCCCACAAGACGTGCCTTGCGGTGACCATCATACCATTTTACTGGTTCATCTCAAATCAAGCATACAAACAAAAATCATTAGTTTGATAATCAGTCTTTTTTTTTTTTTTTATTTAAAACCCATATTTTTTATAAACAAGAAACTAGTGCTTTTTTCCCCTTTTTAATTTACATGAAAAATGATGAAAAATGCATATAAGCATCAAAAGTTATAGTTTCGAGATATAGAGGCCTGAAGCGATCATTAATGAGGCTTAGTTTTACACACTTTAATTTTATTTCCACCTAGAAGCGGAGTTTAGAGTTAGTTAATTGGTCAAGTAATAGAGTAT
Source organism: Dysmachus trigonus (assembly GCA_949715965.1). Classification (NCBI taxonomy): domain Eukaryota; kingdom Metazoa; phylum Arthropoda; class Insecta; order Diptera; family Asilidae; genus Dysmachus; species Dysmachus trigonus. Next base: position 51,566,476 of record OX454322.1, read on the forward strand.
AATTAATTTTTAGTTTCAAATTTGGTTGCTTGAGAAAATCTAAGTTTTACAAATGGTCAATACAAAAACACAAGTTATCTATTATGAATTGTAGAAGTCAAAACCAGGTATCATCTCTTTCTAAAAGTAGTAATTTCTATTCTTAGGAGATAATATTCGTACTTTTTGTAGCACATGTTTTCTTTGATGATGCTTTCCTGCCCTCGGGTGATGAGGAGGAGCCGCCACCGTTAAACGAATATGTAAGAAATTTCATCGAGTGTGTTCCTGAAGCAGTAAAAGACGTCTACGGAGTTAAGGTGCCAGTAAAACCACCCATAAAAATGGAAACACCATATGGTGGCAGATTAGTTTGGACACTTACCTGCCAAACGAAACTATATGTGCATTTAAAGGACAAGACAAAAATAAGGAACAAGAAACGCTGGTCTCAAGTCATGTATATGTATTACTTGCTTGGATTCCAAATCATGTCAATGAAAGACGCATCGCCAGCCCGAAAGCAAACAATTGCTGAAAACAAGTTCATTTTAGCTTTAGATGGGGACATTGACTTTCAACCACAAGCGGTTCATCTACTGCTGAATAGAATGAAGGTGAATCCATATTTAGGAGCAGCCTGTGGTCGAATCCATCCGGTCGGAAAGGGCGCAATTACCTGGCTACAGGTGTTTGAATATGCTATAGGTCATTGGTTGCAGAAAGCTACTGAGCATGTAATTGGATGCGTTTTGTGTAGCCCTGGATGTTTTTCGCTGTTTAGGGGCAGCGCCCTAATGGAACCAGGAGTAATGAAAACATACACCACTGAATCAACATGTGCCCGCCATGCTGTTCAGTATGATCAGGGTGAAGATAGATGGCTCTGTACACTGCTGCTGAAGCAAAAGTATCGAGTGGAATATTGCGCGGCTTCTGACTCTTATACACATTGTCCTGAAGAATTTTCAGTGCTTTTTATACAGCGCCGACGATGGATGCCTTCTACGATTGCTAACATTTTCGATTTGTTGGCCGATAGGGAAACTGTGGTAAAAAATAATAATAGTATTTCAACGCCGTACATGTGGTATCAAGCGGCCCTTATGCTTGGAACTATACTAGGTCCAGGAACTATCTTTTTGATGATGGTTGGTGCTTTTGTGACCACTTTCTCAATCAGTATATTAACTTCATTTATCTGGAACTTCGTTCCAGTTATCGTATTTATGCTTATTTGCTACTTCTGTGCACACAATCATCATGTAAGTCGCCCATTTTTCTTAAATTAATCGAATAATCAAATACACCTATCCCTCGATTTACACGATAGATAGGTTCCTCAGAAAACCGTGCAATTCGAAATCGGGATTTCTATAAGTAAAACCGTGTAAAACGAAAACAGACTGAAATGTGCATAATTCGGTAATTTATTTAAAAGTAAAATAAAAGTAAATATATTTTGGAAAACATAAAAATACTAGTCTATTTATAAAATTAGTAGTAGGTGTATAAGGTATAAGCATGTAATTAATTTTACATATAGAAAGAAGAAATCAAGTCCTTAAAACCTTTCTTTCTACTTTTCTTCTTGATTGGTGTTGTGTAACTTTCATAATTTGATAGTACTTAATGCGATATTGGTTCTATGTAGAGAAATAAGAGACAATCTCGGATTAACCAAACTTGGTATTAAAATCCTAATTAAAAATAATAAATAAATAAATAAACTCTTACTCAGACGATTTTTATTGTGAACACAATTCAAAAATGGCAGTGGTAATATCCATGCAGTTAAAATGTTCAGTTTTACCGGTTTTTTTGTTAAACCTCTGGTTTTATAAACCGTGTAAAAGCGAAATCGTGTAAAAAAAGTATCGTGTAAATCGAGGGATAGGTGTATATGTAGAAACTTTTAATACAACGCGTACCGACTTCTTCGACAGCTTACTGCAGCTTTTGTTATTAGCTCGTTTTATGCATTCGTAATGATGGCTGTACTCATTGGTATCATAATTCAAGTGATGGATGACGGTATTCTATCTCCAGCTTCTCTTTTCTTCATAGCTGTTGTGGTACAGATTGTGGTCACAGGTAAAACAATATATTTTTAGGTGAGATTTTCATGTATTCATATCCTAAATTACAGGATTGCTTCATCCACAAGAAGCTGGAGCACTCATTTGTGGTGTTATGTACTACATTACTATACCGTCAATGTATATGCTGCTCATGATATACTCCGTGTTTAACATGAATAATGTGAAGTGGGGTACCCGGGAGAATACCAATCAAACAGTAAGTATTGGGCTATCAAAAATATAGTCTAAGAGTTATTTAAAATGTTTCAACAATGACATGCCTTATTACTAAAAATTATAATAGACCTACTGATCGTGTTTAAAAAAAAAAACAGTACACAAAACATACCCCTTGAATTATATATTTTTAGATATATGTTGACCTTCCTGATTGGTTGGAAGATCCACTATTAGATGGATCAGATGTCAGCTCATTGGATCCTGATGAAGATAAATTCTGGGAAACACTTATTGAAGAGTATTTAACACCTGAACTGAAAAAAATGATTGCCGAAAAGAAAGATCCAAATCAAGAAGCAAAAATAAAGACCGCTGAGCTCAAAACTTTAAGGGATCGAACAGTATTCGGATTTGTAATGATAAACTCACTTTTCGTATTGGTTGTTCTCCTTCTTCAAATTAAAAAGGACTATATGCATATTCGATGGCCCTATAATGCTAAGAACAATATCAGTTATGACGAAGCTCGACAAGAGGTCACAATATACCGAGATTATTTGCAGTTGGATCCAATAGGGTTACTTTTTGTTGTATTTTTTGGTATAATTCTTTTAATCCAATTTTTGGCAATGTTGATGCACCGCCTTGGCACCATGTCAGAAATACTAGCAAATGTTTCAATTGATTGGTTTAGTAAAAAAGTAATTAGTTTTAATTTTTGATAGTAATTTGTATTAATGGGTTTACAATTTTTTTTACAGGATTTAAATAATCCAAAATTATCATTCGTCGAACCTCAACATGTTGATTTTGTTAAGCTTCTACAGAGGCCAACGAAATTTCTTCTTCAAGATAGAAAAGATAGCAAGACTCAAATGGCGGATGAAAATAGAAAGACGGTTCATAAAATTTTGCTAGCTAGAGAAACCGAAGTCTTTTCGGATACAGATTGGATTCCTGAGGAAAATTTCAAGAAAAATGTTGTCTTATTCGAGGGTAATGATGTTAACCCGAACATTAAAAGATTTTTGGAAATTGGTAGGAAGTCAGTAATGCACAAAGGAGGTGCACTGAAGGTAAATAAGTAATATGTATGTATGTACAGGATAAAAATGTATGGTTGTTTTATTTAATATTTAATAAATTAAAATAATTAAAACAGACATTCGTTTTTTAGTCAATTTAATATTTTTGAATAGATACTCAATACTGTTTGCTTAATACAAGTACAAATTCTTATTGGTATGTTATCCCTGTGTAAAATTAGTGGGCAGAAGTGAACATTTTAACACAGTTTAGGAGAATCTGTGTTTTAGTCTTAATGCGAATGAATGTTGAATTTTTCATTGATAACTTGATCCAATATGGTGACTAACATTTTTCAAATTCTAGGAATTCTTATGAAAATTAGTTTAGACGGACAACTTTACCAACATATTCATTACATAATTATTGCGATCGTTTTGTGTACTGAATAAAGGGGCACCATTAGCGTAATCGCCTGTAAAAAAAAGGTGATTTTTGGGAATTTTTTTTAAAGAGAACTACTGAATGGAATATTTAATATTATAAGGATATATTTGTGGATATATAATAAATACGTGATCAAATTTTTCGACCAAAAAATTGAAAATACAGCGAGTTATTCGCAATTTCCCAAGGCTCTAAAAAAAAAAGTCCTCCACTGCTTCAGTGATAGCTACCTTCACAGAACGTAAAATCAAAAAAACCAAAAAGTTTATTAAACTAGAATGTATTGCCTCTTAGACTTGCTATAAACAATATTGTGAACCTCCGCTGTCTTGTGTATTCGTGCATTGTCTACAATAAGCCACGTATCATCCATTTCAATGTCAGTACTCGGAGTATCAACCAATTCTCTTTAAAAAGTACAAAATTTGGCTGAATTGATGTTGAATCGGAAATTGTTTTGTGATGTTTGACACCTTGTGTATTTATTGGAACTATCAGAGTAATAATGTTGAAACCACTATATTGATATTCGTTCTCTTCTAGAGCGAGCTTGTGTTCGCCTCAAATGCAAATTGAAACCGTATTCCGTAACCGTATATGAAGATATATACTCTCTCTACAGATATCTCCTTTCCGGGGCATTTCGTGCGAAATCATCTGTATATGTTATTCTTTCTTGAATTGTACTAAGATGGATTCTTACCTAGCTCCGACCGAGCAATGTTTAAGGTTATCATAAGGCATCGTAAGCCGTAATCCCCCAGCGGCAGAAAAGCTCTGCTGAATTTTTTTCAGAATTATACCTGGATTACGCTCCACAAATACCTCAATGTTATTTGACACTTTTGGGGTTAAGGGGAGGTTCTCATCTAGAACGTCAAAAAGTAGGTAAAGTTCGTGATTTTTTTGAAGGCAAATGACAAGACATAGGGAAATGATATTTGGCATTATCTTTTATTGTATATTTATCTGTACGAAAAAATTTTTTTATTAAAAAAAAAAAATAAAATGGCGCCCGTTATTCAACTACTCCGGAGGCATGTTTTTCGAAAATGGCCCAGCTGCGTACAATTTAGGGGTCGCAGATTGGTCTGAAATCAAATAATGATGACATTATTATAAACTAGAATAAATTTGTCTCAGAAAGAGCGGACGACTTTCAAAAAACATTTAAAATTGACGGAATGGCGCGATTTTGAAATTTTAAGGCCGTTTTCGGCCGTTTTTTTTCATAGTTTATCACTTACAAAAAGGAGATAATGTTACAATTTTCAAAATGTGCTCCGCTCTTTCTATGAAGAAAATTGTTTACTTTAATATGCACGGAACTAGAAGTTGATCGGTTGAACCGTTTTTGAGTTATCTTGTACGCAAATTTGAAAAATCTTGAAAAACAAAGTTCCGAGATAATCGTGATTGAACGGCACGGCACAGGCTGAGCGCCCCACTACGATCATGACACCGCCACAATCAATGGGCTGTAGAATCCGTTCTAGTGCTCGGATCAACTAAATATTTTAAAGCAACATTCTAGACATATTAAACTTTAATAATATGAAATAAAAAAAAAATCGAAAATTTCAAGATTCTAGATGAGAACCTCCCCTTAATTTCTCCCTTCTTTTCTCACCATTTGGCAATGATTCTTTAAATAACATTTAATCCTTAACTAAATAACTTTGTGTGAGAGAGTGACGTTCGTGACGAAAGTGTGAAATTTTGGGAAGATTTTTAGGGTAGGAAACGTGGATGGATTTACATTTGGTTTTTTAATTTAGAATGAGTGAAAGCAAAGCTTTTCTGTAAACAATTATTACGTTTTTGGGGGTTGTAGGGTGAGGCTTTACTTTTTAATGCATTTTTTTTATAAAATTTATTTATTCAATTACAACCTAAAAGCTGTTATCGATATTTTTAATTTATTGTCCAAAGATAGCACATATTCCAACTTAACATATATACGACAAGTTTCTCTTTGTATAAAATGTAGAATTTCAAAGTGGCGGCGAGAACTTTAAACTTTAAGGGGGGGGTAAGGTTTTCAGCGTGAAAAAAACACTTTTCTTTCCGATTTTTTTTTAGAAATATGGATTGAGCAAAGTTATTGAAACCTTTTGTACATTATTAAGTATGATGTCGATAATACTCAGTAATTTTTTTATGCGAAAATATCGACAAACAAGCCGGTAACGGAGCTTTTCCAAGAACGTCTTTGGAAATAGACGATTTGCGGTGTACACTGTATCTCAGCTGGAAATTATCCGAAATTAAAAACCTTTAAAATTTAGTCAGAGTATCATTCAATCCTCCCCCCTACGTTCTCTGATTATTATTTTTTTCATTTATAAATTTTTGGTGGTCATTTAAAGTAAAAACTGCTATTTTTTACGAAAAATTTCGTCATTTTGTAAGTGGAAACCCCCCTTAATGTAAAAAAAAAATTTAAAACTCAACGTAGGGGGGAGGTATTTTATATATAGAAAGTGTGTACCAAGCTTGAAATGAATCAGTAATGCAGTTTTTAAATAGCAGTGTACACGGACTTTTAAAAAGTGGTTTTGAAAAAGTTCAGTCACCGGCTTGTCTGTCGATATTTTCGTATAAAAAAATTACTGAGTATTGCTGACATCATACTTAATAATATACAAAAGATTTCAATAAATTTGCTCAAACCATATTTCTAAAAAAAAATCGCAAAAAAAGTGTTTCTTTTTCATACTGAAAACCTTACCCCTCCCTTAAGTAATTGTCATGAAAACTGGTACCTATGGCCGATCCAAAATTGTTCATATTCGACGGGTTACTTAAAACATCTTGGGGCTACTGGTTTCGATTCTATTATCAAAATTTGCAAATTCGAGATGGCGGCTCCATTATGACGATCAAAATTTCTTACATTTAAAAGGTAGTATCATAATTAAAATTAGTACAAAAGATATATTGAGGACACTGATTTCAAATCAAATATCTAAATTTAAAAATTCATGATGGCAGATCCAAGATGACGATTTACCGACATTTTCAGGGTTTTAATGAAAATTTGTTAAAAAGTGATAACCAGGCAATCAATTTCGAATCTGCTATCCAAATTTGGAAATTTAATTAGTACGAAAGAGATTTCGGAGCCTCTGATTTCGAATCTACTATGATTACATCAAATGTTTTGCAAATCACCGATTCAATATGGAGATTGGCGACATAAAATTACTATTCATGGAAATTCTGGTCGCTTATTTCAGACCCACTGTTGGAATTTTAAAATACAATATAACGCACTCAGTGTAACGGCCAAAATTTCCTAGTTTTAAGAGATTTTAATGATAATTAATACAAGGGCGCTATTTTTTCAAATATATCGAAAATCAGTTCATAGGAGTTTTTGGAGTCACTGCTTTCTTCTGTCAGAATTTGGAAATTCAGGATGGCGGATTCAATATGGCGAAGAAAATTTCTACAATAATTTAAAAAATTTCCATGAAAATTAGCATAAAAGGGTTTTCAAATTGAAAAAATTTCTAAGATATACCAAAGTAGAGCATTTGAGAAGAAAATTTAACAAGTGACACCGGGTAAGTCAGCTAGTAATTAATAAAGTAATAACTGGTCCAAGCCTGCGTTCAATGTTAAAATCTTATGCAAAAAGTAAGAAATATCAATTTTTATTTTATAAAACTGCAAAATGGACTATTCTTTTTACTATTTTCTACAAGAAATGGTTGGTACCAATTTTTTGTCTTAATATTAAATAGATCTGTGATATAGTATCAGTGGTATAGTCTACTTTGAAATTATTTTTAATTTTTTCAAATATTTTAATGCCGATTTTGTTAGGAAAGTGACAACTCTCCTTTCCCACATTTTAGCTCCGAAATTCATTGAGAGTACCTATTCCGAGAGTCCATGATATTCCTTTCTACGCATATTTTAGTGTTTATGGCATTCCAAGTACAGGTCCTTTAGCAATGCAAATTTGCATTGTACCATAAGAGATAAGGTTTAAGATGTTGGAGAGTGTCGTAAAAGTTTTTTATTCGTTGTTGGGTGTTTTTATCTTTTGTTTAGTATACTAAAGGGCTAAATTCGTCATTTAGAAGCTTTCGCACACAATACCTTCATAGAAAGTAAACCTTATTCAAATCTAATTCGTTCATTATTTTTATGATGTCATAAAATAATGAAAGAATTACATTTGAATAATGTTTACGTTGTTTTATGTCTTCTCTATACGACTGCTTCCGACTTTATTTTTAAATTGTTGTGACTTTCTTAAATCTAATTTCAAAACACATTAATTTCCATATATACTATATGTTGATGTGTTTATACTGTTGTATATATTTTATGAAATTACTTTAGCTTGATTATATTTTTTTAAAGCTCACTTCTAGTTATCATATTGCTTTTTTTGTAATAGAATTTACAAATACATAAATAAGCACAAGCTTATTGATGATATCAATTTTTTAAACCATCTACAAAACGTCCGGCAATCTCACTGATTCCTTACATTTTTATTTATTTTTTTACGATATAAAAGTAAACAGAGAGACAGGCACGTGAACATATTAAATGATTACGCAAAATTTATAAATCATCCTTATCGATGGCTACTTCGTAGTGGCATTCCGTAAGAGCTAAATGAAAACCTCATAAAATTGTTTACATATAGGCTTAAAAGCGAACAGCTGATAATGTTGCTTAAAAAGCATGTGGCCACAAAACATTGACAAAGTTAAGAAAGTATAAAAGCAAGGTGCGCATCATCTTTAGACTTCAGTCATATTGAATATGGATTAATTTTTTAAATAGAGTTAAATTTCTTAATTTTCTATTATAGAAACCTTATGGACCTTGCAAATCCCAATAAATTTTTAGGCAATTCTTATGTTGAAGATGAATTTCATTCCTTGAGTGAAAAAAAGGGTTATGAATTGTGATGTAACACATTTTGCGTCCGAAACGAATGCAAATAAATGTTTTCGTCTTGAAACCGACGAGAGGCTAAAGTTCTGTCCAGTTCAGATAACAATTAAAAATCGATTGATAAGCATAATTGGCACAGAGTCCTTATCTGCCGGGGTGAGTGTTAATGTGCGAGAACTGAGAGGAATACAGTTGATAACTTGTTCTTCGTACGGACAGAACTGACGGTCGTGGTTCGAATGAAACCGATTCGAAAAAGTTGAAAAAGTGCATTTTTATGGTTTTCGATTTAAGAGTTTCTGGTTGTTTTAAAAAAAATTTATAGTGACTCGTCTAGTCATGGTGCTAACGAATGGTCTGAGAATTGCTGGACAGGCTATTGCTAGAAGTCGTTGGGTTTTAGCTCGTGGTCCCTGCCTAAGTGGATATGGAAATTTCCGGCCAAATCCTTACAAGTTTATTACAAGGACTGCTGCATCGTCGACTAGTGGTGGTACTAGAGTCACAGTAAGCAATCCTTTCAACTTAATTAATTCCGAAGTTAAGGAAAGTACAAAGGCTAATATAATTAAATGACCACATCACGTCTGAGATACAAACACATAGAAAATTTTAAAATTGAAACGATATGCATGCCAATGTCAGCGAGTACTTTAGCTGAACGAGATAAAGTTCGTTGTGTTTCTGAATGAAATGTTTTCAATTTCGAACAATTTCATTGAAGTGATATGATCTCATTGATCTTGTTCTACATAATGCATGAATTTAATGTGTTTGAAACAAAATCCGGCTAAGAGTGAGTTGTCGTGAAATTATAGTTAAATATTTACCTCATAGCTTAATTTTCTCTTGAAATTATAAATCAATTAACTTCTCACATAACGTCCAATTACATTCCAGATTATAAAGAACCCTGATCCTAATCACATATTAATAAACTAATAAACTAAACCATGATACATTCTTTTTAGTCGATGTTACACCGCTCATCTAAGGTTGAATGTGGTTGAATTTTAGATGGAATAGTAAAAGTGAATAACAATTTGTGTTAAGTTGCCTCTGCTTTATATGTGCCTAAAATTCAATTTTTCTGTTCACTTTCTCAATTTAATTATATTCTTCCTAGTTGATGTACATTCAAAGTAATTGATTCTTTGTTTATCTGCGATGCTTCATCAAAGTTAAGCCAAAAGTTAACAGCGGATATACTTGTAACTACTGGTATGGGTAGGATCAAAATATACTATATTATTTAATATCATTTTTACTTCATGATATAGTTTCCAATATAATATATAAAAATATAATTTTGGTTTTATATAAACCTTTATGTATAAAAACTTATTATATTGAATACTAGCTGGGTTACCCGGTTTCACCCGGCGTTGGGTAAATATTTACTAATTAAACACTTCTCAAATGTTCTAATTTGTTATATCCTAGAAAAAATTGTTTCAACCCGAAAACCCCTTTATGGATCCGCCATCTTAGATTTCCAAATCTAAATAATATTCGAAATTAGTGACCTTAATATAATCATTGTACTAATTTCCATTAAAATTTGTTGAAATCGAGAAATTTTAGTCTCCATATTGGATCCGCCATCTTGAATTTGGAAATTTTGTTAATATTCGAAATTAGTGGCTTCAGAATAATCATTGTACCTCTTTTCATTAAAATCGGTTGAAATCGGGACATTTCGTCTCCATATTTTATTCGCCATCTTGGATTTGCAAATTTTGATAATATTCGAAATTAGTGGACTCAGAACAATCATTGTATCAATTTTCATTAAAATCCGTCGAAATCGTAACATTCTGGTGGCTATGTTGGATCCGCCATCTTGGATTTGGAAATTTTGATAACATTCAAAATAAGTGTTCTCAGAATAATCATTGTACTAATTTTCATTAAAATCCGTTGAAATCGAGTGGTCGCCATCTTGGATTTACAAATTTTGATAATATTTGGAATTAGTGGTCTCAGAATAACCATTGTACTAATTTTCATTCAAATACGTCGTTGAAATCGAGACATTTGGTTTCCATATTGGATCTGCCATCTTGGATTTTCAAATTTTGATATTATTCGAAATAATTGGTCTCAGAATAACCATTGTACTAATTTTCATTAAAATCCGATGAAATCGGGAAATCTTGGTCGCCATATTGGGTCCGCCATATTGGATTTGTAAATTCTGATAACATTCAAAATCAGTGACCTCAAGATAATCATTGTACTAATTTTCATGAAAATCCGTTGAAATCGAGAAATATTTGTCGACATATTGGATCCGCCATCTTGGATTTGTAAATGTTGATAACATTCAAAATCAGTGACCTCAAGATAATCATTGTACTAATTTTCATTAAAATCCATTGAAAGCGAGAGATATTGGTCGCCATATTGGGTCCGCCATCTTGGATTTGTAAACTTTGGTAATATTCAAAATCAGTGACTTCAAAACAATTATTGTACTAATTTTCATTAAAATCCGTTGAAATCGAGAAATATATGTCGCCATATTGGATCCGCCATCTTGAATTTCTAAATTGGATCCCTAATCTTTTCTAGCAATAAATATAGCCTATGTTACTCAGGGTGAATGTAGCTTTCTAATGGTGAAAGAATTTTTGAAATCGGTACAGTCGTTTTTGAGTTTATTCATTACAAACATATACACACACAAAAATACAAAAATACAAATGTTTCCTCTTTATAATATTAGTGTAGATGAAATTAATTAAAAAGCTTTGCGATAAATTTTCTGAAGCGCTTCTAGAAGTTGAGTAATGTGTTGGAAAACAAGTCATGAATGCATGTTAAACTATAACTTTTAAAATTTAGAAAGGTAAATGAATGAATTTCCTTACATAATAGCAGCATCTAACTAAATACGTAATTGGTTGGTTGGTGGCTGGTTTATGTTTGTCAAAAAAGTTAAAGGCGTGCGTTTCTAATCAATATAGTTATAATAACTAATCATATTTCCCCTGTTATATTCCAAAAGAGCATTGTTCTTAACATTTAAGCGAACTGAGTTAGAAAGTTTCAGACTTAAAACTTTGAAGAAGTGAATAACTTTTATGCTACCGAAAACAAAGCGCATAGTTTTCGTAAAATGTATTTATAGTTTCGAAATATAACACGTATTAAAGTAATATGCATGGGCGGAGTTACGGGAGGGCATGGGGGGGCATTGCCCCCCCAAGATTTCAGGCCGAAAATCGGAAAATTAGTTCACTGTTCGTTTTTCTTATACTTGATAAAAGTTTGCCCCCCCAATGGATGACCTCTAATTCCGCCCATGGTAATATGACTTTTTAAGTGCTTTGCTGATTAGAGTTGCAGATTTTGAAATGTTAAGGGTGTATTATATCACCAACCCCGAAGTGAAGTAATCAGTGATAAAATATTTTCAAAAAATCGTCAGGTGGATAACAAAAAGTTCTATTAACTACACATTTTGTATTTAGATGGGACCTTTCTATTTTCATCCGACGAAACGTTTGCTATAAAGACTGAACCTTTATTAACATTTAGTTTAATAATACATCAAAAATTAATTTTTATTCCAGCAATTGGAGAAAAAGTCTGGTGTTTCGGAACGGAAGCATAATTCATTTACAGAAAGGACTCAGCTAAAATATGCGCGACGTTTAGTAATTAAGCTTGGAAGTGCTGTGATAACACGAGAAGATAATCATGGATTAGCCTTGGGACGTCTCGCATCAATCGTTGAACAGGTAAGCAACTTATGTAATAAATGTTTACTTTAGCAAGTGATCGATCCATTTATGCCGTGCTTATCAATAATATGCAATCCAATTTAAGGTTATCGCTTTTTGAATAAAAATGCAAACAGATGAAACTGCATGTAGACTTAAGACGACGACAATCTGTTGACCTAGATATTGATAAAGACTAACAATGGCCTCGATGTTCACTTTGCGTGTATCGAATACTGACTCTCTCAATTGGTTTATGTTAAAGTAGAATGAGTTTGATAATAGTGTTTGCAAAATTCTCAAATATTTATGCTATACAATTAGTTTTTAACTCTTAATTTGTGGCAAGGGTTCAATGATTTCACAAAATTATACAGAATGTCACGGAGTGCCTGTCGATTTGTATGTATTTATTTTTATCCTAAAGATTTAAATGTATGTGGACGTTCTAAATAACTAGCTTTATGTGATAAATTAAGATTTGTCTGCATATGTTGCGAACATTGGCGTAGCTAGGGATTTTCCCTAGGGTGGGCAGCCGTCCAGCTGAACAATCATTTAATGAGAAATTAGTTCATTCACTCTCCTTATTACTATCTGGCGTCTTTCTTAACTACTTAATAAGGTTGAAAGTCTAATGGTGCAATTAAATCCATAGTTCTGTACTAATATTATAACTAGTGAAAGTAAATCTGTCTGTCTGTCTGTCTGTTACCTTTTCACGCTTAAACGGCTGAACGGATTTCGATAAAATTTGGCAAGAAGATGTAATAGTATCCTGGGGAAGGACATAGGCTAATTTTTACCGCGGGAAAATATATCATTCCCAAGCGAAAATCTAATACGTTGTTTTTAAACTAGAATAGTTGATATTTATAAACCATCGCCTACCACAGTTCGTGGGTCATTTTCTTTAGATGTACTTGTTGATGCTTTAGGTTGTATAGAAGAACTAGAATTACTTCTATTTCCCATCTTTTCATTATCATGTATCACCGACTATTTGGGTTTTTTAAAGAATGTTTTCATAACTTTAAATACGAGGGGCGTTCAATGCATTTTCGGTGTAGGTATGAAAGAATAAGCAGAAAATTCTGAATCAAATTTATTTTTCAATGTAGTTCCCCATCACCTCAAAACACTTATTTGAGCGGGAAAGTGACTTTTCTATAGCCCCTAAAAAATATTTTTCTTCCTTGTCTGAAAAATATTCATCAATTGCCGCCTTCAACTCTTCATCGTCGAAAAAATGCTTACCTCGAAGATCTTTCTTAAGATTTGGGAACAGAAAGTAATCACTAGGGGCCAGATCCGGGCTGTAGGGTGGATGATTGATTTCTTTAAAATCCGCATTCCCGCACAGCAGCCTTGGCAACGCGCCCTGTGTGAACCGGTGCGTTGTCGTGATGAAGCAAGACACCGGCGGTCAATTTTCCATGTCTTTTGGCTTTTATAGTCTCATGAAGGATAGTGTGAATGGTACCCAAGGATAGGTTAGTCCTTTCTGCTAATGTTTTCACTCTTACAAGACCATCTTTAAGTACAAGTTTCTCAACGATTTTGACGTTTTCTTCAGTAGTGGCACTAACCGGTCGTCTTCAATGCTCTCTCTACCCCGTTTGAATTCACTAGACCACTTCTGAATAGTAGATAATGATGAAGCAGAATCTTGGTAAACAGTCACCATTTCTTCGTGAATGACTTTTTGAGTCTTTCCTTGTTTTGTAAGGAATTTTATCACAGCGCGCTGCTCGATTTTTTTCAAAATTGTCGCATCAGTCATCGTAGTTTCCTTTTCTTAATGATATATTGAATACTAATGGTGACAATTAAATAAAATTTTATATTTATACCCTCAAAAAGTGTCTTTAACTAATGAGATAATTTAATTACCCTCATCAGGGCCGTAGCCAGCGGGGGGGTCAGGGGGTTAGAACCCCCCCCGAAATTTTGAAACTTAACTAAAAATGTACATGATTTTTTAAGAACAGAACGAGGATTGAACAGTCAGATGAGTAAAACTTCCGCTCTTCTTTTTTCTTTGACGATGATGAAATATGTTAAATACGTGTTTGTATTTTAAGCAAATCATTTTTTATTCCAATTTTTTAATTAAAAAAAAAATAATTTATTTATTTTAATGAAAATATGTGCAACTGTTCGACATATTGAGTTGCCCTCAGTTGAGTTGAGTTTTATTTACATTTTTAATTTTGTAATATTCAATTCTGTAAAAGTATATTCTTATACAGGGTGTCCGGGAAGTAGTGCGCCAAAATTAAGGGGATGGTAGCTTGGGTCATGACCTACCAGAATATCAAAATATGACCTTAGTGAAAACCTCACCATTTTCGAGATATTTGGGTTTTTATGAAAAATTAAATTTGATTTAAAATGAACATGGAAAAATCTTGTTATTCATGAATAAAATGGGTGATTCTGAAATCTGCATTAATTAAGCAATTTTTTTAATTGCTTTCCCATCACTACCTAGTACATTTTTTTTTCACCAGTTAAGGTCAAAGTAGAGTCAAATAATTTTGAACAGCAACAAAAAAAATTTGATTATTTTTTTTTTCGACGGTCTTGTGTTAGTAATAAAAAATGACATGCTTACCAGGTAGGGCAACTTATCTTGAATATTGTAGCAACAAAAAAATGAGAACATGTCTTTTTATGTGCACCAACTAGTCAATAAACTGAAATTTAATTTTTCATAAAAACCCAAATATCTCGAAAACGGTGAAGTTTTCACTAAGGTCATATTTTGATATTCTGGTAGGTCATGACCCCTTAATTTTGGCGCACTACTTCCCGGACACCCTGTATACACAAAATGTAATAATTGTAAATTTTTTCTCTTTTACATACAATATAAAAATTAGTATAATTTCTATATCGATTTTCGATTCGAATTTTAAAAACATAATCGGTGATGTTTTTCTCATACCACAAAGGTAGGTATATTTTAAAAAAAGCGCTAGGTCCTCGGAATGAAGAAATAGAATACTTCAGATACCTCATCGCAAAATTCATTAACAAAGGTAACAAAATAATAGGTCCTCTACACCAGGCAATAAATATTGGCACCTTTACTCAATTTTAGAGTAGTGGAATATTATACATAGTACATTTTAGATGCGATCAACAAACACCTTTAGCACTTATTGAATTACTCAGGTTGTAACTGATTATTCAATTTCGAAAAGGCACATGTCTGAATATTTAAACTTTTCAGGAAATGAAAAAAACTAATTATTTTGTAAAGAAGTATAATATTTAAAAAAAAATATTTTTGAGTTACAATTGGGCCAATTAGCAATCGAAAGTTACAGAAATATTTTGATGTTAACGTTATTATATGTATATGTATATTTAGATATTTTAAATTTGTGAGATGTGCCCTTTTCGAAATTTATGATATTGAATTCACATAATTTAAAGAAAAAACCATATAAATTTGGCGAAACTTTTATTTTAGGTATCTCAAATTAAACATAATACTTAAATTAAAAATAATTACTTAATAGTCATTTTTTCAAATCTTCTTCTGGAGGCTCTCTTTCGTTTTTAGTTGGCCATTGCTCGTTATAAAATTATGTTAATTCTGCTGGTATTTCACTCTTGCAATATCTGCAATTTTCAGATGATTAATAGAACTTTCCCATTATAAGCTTCGGGCAACGCAATGACTGATGGACGATGCAATATGCTTATTGTTTTAACCCTTAAATAGTATCATGGGTGAAAATTCACCCCAGACAAATTGATCTTCCGAATTTTTTAGAAAAACCTAATAACTTGTAACAGTAATTTTTCCTGTATGTAGAGTTGTGACCTTTTCGAAATTATTTCTGCTCACGCCATGACCTCAACAATAGAATAGAAGGAAATACCAGAGATGTTCCTTTTCGAACATAATAGGTAGATGTGCCCTTTTCGAAATTGCATATTCGATCGACAACTGAAGAAATTCAAGCATATTTTTTAAAATATTTCTAAATTTCTTTCACTGCGAAAAGTCGAAAACTAGATATTCTTTTGTGAAATCGTTTTTGTTTTAAGTTTGTAAGATATCTTTTTTAAAAAATTAAGTTTTTAAGGGCGGCTTGCAGCTATAATTTAAAACTAGATTTATTGGAAGTAAAATTCGATTTTAGCTTAAATTCGATTTAACGTCTTGCACATCATCGATTTAGCTTAAATCTGGATTTAAATAAGCGTCAAAGTTAAACTGGCACTTAGGTCGGTTTAAGTTGCAAAATCTCGATTTTGTTGATATAGCGAAAGAACTCGAAAATCAACGCACCCACATGAACTGATATTGACATTTCAACTTGACAAGACAAACGCAATATTAATTTTACATACATTTTTAGTGGAAACGGAAAGCAAAGAGCTAGTGATGAGTGAACGATGGACTAAATCTCGATTTAGTTAAATCGACAGAAATTTTATTACGTGCAATACGTCTTGGATGAGATTTAAGTTAAGTCTAGTTTAGGGCTAAGTCAAGGTTTAATAAAATTGAGATTTGTATAATTTTGCTGCAAGCCGCCCTAAAAAATTAGAGCTTTATTTTGTATTTTTTTAATAGGAGTAATAGTATGGATATTTTTAAAAATATTTAATGAAGTATATATTGAAGATGTAAAAATTAAACTTTATTTTAAATTCATATTTTAACGCTATTTAAAAAAATTGCCAATATAGTTCAAAAATGTAAATTACTCCCCCCCCCCCCCCCTCTCTTCCAATTTTTACTTTGAAAACCCCCCCCGAAAAAAAATCCTGGCTACGGCCCTGACCCTCATCATTAGTATATCACCCCGATACCGAGAATACATTGAACGCCCCTCGTAAAAACAAACAAAAAACATTTCTAAATGAGCGCGAGGCGATTGATTTAATTTTATGCCAACGTTCTAATTTACTAAAAACTTAGTAAAACAAAAAACATAACATACCTTACGTCTTTTCGATTAACTTGTATTAAGGGGGTAGTCCAGTGAAAACGACTGTTTTTTCAACGATTTTTTTTTCATATTAGAAGTCAAATTTTATTAAAAAACTTTTTGACATATCATACTACAACTATTAAAATACACAAAAAAAATTTTTTTTTCTGTTTGCGATGAGTCATCCCGACAAAATAGCCGCCCCAAAAAAAAAATTTTTTTGTTGGCGGACGTCGAATCTCTGCAACGGTTCATTTGAAACAAAAATTTCAAACGAGGTTTTAATCTGTAGAACATTGGCTATCGTCGGAACTAGAATTATTAATTTTCAATAAAAAATAACAAAATGGCGGCATTTCGAATTTTTCGGGTGTTTTTCGGGTGCTTAATTTGTTTATAACTTTGTAAATAAACAATGGATTTTAATAATTCTAGTTCCGACGATAGATACACAATCAAGAAATATACAGCTAAATTTTTAGATCAATCGGAGCAAAAGACTCTGAGATCTGACGTCCGCCGAGTCAAAACATGCTGTTTTCAGAAAAACGCGTTTAAAGTTTTTTATGCGGAAAAAAGCTAAACAAATTAATTTTACCTTAGTCAGCGATGCCTGCTCCATACATAACGCGATGCTTCCTAAATACATAACTAACCTTAAATACAAAGCAGAAGGACCTAGACCGTTATAAACCGAAAAAAAATGGGCGAAGCAAACAGAAATACAAGAGTCCTCCTTGCTCCGAAACACGCCAGGGGACCTTCGAGCGCTCGGGTTACACGTCTCTCGAAAACTCTCTGTATCTTTAAAACTATTCAATATTTTGCTTAGATATTTTAAGGGAGTATTTTCTAGGTGTAGTAGAGTAGATTTAAGCAAAAAACAAAAAAACCAAAAAATTTTTTTTTTTCACTGGACTACCCCCTTAATTAGCTTTTATTGAATACTGTAATCCAAATATTTTAAACACCTAATACCGCGCGCAATAACAATAACCGAACAAGTGCACACCAACACTATTTTCTAGGTAGGGTTCGTATTGAATCTTAAAATAAAATGCAATTAGAGAGTATAGTAATTCTCCAACACTGTCGATTTTTCTAGGGTGGGCAAAGAGGTTTCTAGGGTGGTTATTGCCCACCCTTGCCCCCCCCCTAGCTACGCGCATGGTTGCGAAATATAATAATAACCAATAGTCCAGTAGTAGAACATAAAAAAATGTTTAGCTCGGAAAATGTTTTAGTAGTAGTAGCAATAGCAGAGTACCTACTCAAAAGGTTGAGTAGTTCTGATTTTAAGATATGTGTTATACTTAAGAGTTCTTATAATAAATCCTAAATATCCTACAAATTTAATTTTTTTGAAATAAAATTAAGGTCGCAGAATGCCACATCGAAGGACGAGAATGTATAATGGTGACTAGTGGAGCAGTTGCCTTTGGAACACAGAAACTTACTCAGGAATTGCTTATGTCTCTTTCAATGAGAGAAACACTTTCACCAAAGGATCATACGCGAGAAGTATTAAAAACTTTATCAAATGAGACAATAGCCATTACAAAATTCTCATAGGATGCTGGTATGTTGTTGGAACCAAGAGCTGCCGCTGCGGTTGGCCAATCTGGACTTATGTCCTTGTATGATGCTATGTTTGCTCAGTATGGTGTTAAAATTGCTCAGGTAAATCAATGTCGTTTTCCTTGCTATTTATTAATATCATATAATATTTAAGGTACTAGTAACAAAACCTGACTTTTATAATGAAGAGACAAGGAAAAATCTTTTCTGTACGTTGTCCGAGTTGATCAGTTTAAATATTGTGCCCATTATTAATACGAACGATGCAGTATCTCCACCCATGTTCATTGTCGATGAAGAAGTTACTCCTGCAGGATCTAAAAAGGTATGTCTAGATTTCACTTTTCAAGCATTAATTAGTCTGAATAAAATCTTCAACCAAAGAACAAATATGTATATGTGATATGAAAATTGACGACTCTATTTAAAAATACATAAGTACTATATGGTATTATGATAGGCATTGATTTTATCCAAAACGAAGGAAATATTTTGTTAGCAATAAATTCTGAAATTATTCAATTCAGTTGTGATTAATATGATCCTTGAAAACAAGTATGTAGTTAAAAATTGCCTAAGTCCTTGCTGTTTTCTTGTGAACGCTGTAATTTTCATTTAAAGATATTTAACTGCAGGCAAATCTTAGAGCACTACTTATTAACACTAGATTTATTTCGAACGAGAATATATTCTAAACCTAGTTTTTCGGAATCCCTACAAATCATACAATAAATGTCCGTAATGTTAGGTTATAAATGACGAAAGTATTTCTTTTGACAAATAATTTGATATATTTTTTTCTATTCTATTATCGTATTTTTGTTAACGTTAGAATTCTGGAACAGATTTATTATTTAATACACATACAGGGTGTCCCATAGGAATGTGTGAAAACTAATGGGTCACAATTTTTTAACAAATGGAGAGATCGGTAAAATGTAAATACTTTTTAATAAAGGACAGTCGTCATTTTTATTTCATGTCCATTTTATTATAAAAAAATTAAATCTATTTAATACAAAACAATTAATTTAAAAATATAGTGAAAAAAGTTAGTTACTAATGATATATATTTTCGATATTTTAAACATCAATTTGCCACAAATATCCATATGCTTTCTAAAACTATTAAAAACATGTTCTAACGTTTCATTTGAAATGCCATTGACGGACTTCCCAATGTCTTTAAAAAAATCCTCAACTGTTTTTTGGTTATTTTCATAGTAGAGATCTTTAATGTAGCTTTAAAAAAAGAAATTACATTAAGTGAGATCTGACGAGTAAGGTGGCTATTCTATTCCTTTTCCCCTAGCAAAGCGTGGGTACCCTAGGCCAATAACTCGATCGCCATAAAATTTATTGATGATACTTCTTGTGTGCGATGAGGTGCTGCTCCGTCTTGAATAAAAAAACAAAAATTTAACGGTCCTCTCTTTTTCGCATGAGAAAGGATTTGGTCTCTAACATCCCTTTGTACTTCTCTCCGGCGACAGAAGATTCAAAGAAATGCAGGTAGATACCTTTTATGTAGATGGTTCACATTTCAAAAATATATATTATTAATAATTCACGTTTTTCACTATATTTTTAAATTAATGGTTTGTATTAAATAGATTTAATTTTTTTATAATAAAATGGACATGAAATAAAAATGACGACTGTCCTTTATTAAAAAGTATTTACATTTTACCGATCTCTCTATTTGTTAAAAAATTGTGACCCATTAGTTTTCACACATTCCTATGGGACACCCTGTATGTATATAACCATTTCAGAATCGACTTTTCTATTTTAAAAATACAATATTTCCTAACAAACTAGGCTCCTATTATACAAAAATTTTACATCTCCATCTGACTAGAGGATGTTGTTTAGGAAGATGTCTCTTTTCAAAATATTCCAATTTATAAGTAAAAACAATCAGAAAAATAATTTTTCCAGATTTAATAATTGGCTGTGCTTTTATTAATTTTAATTTAAATATAAAATATCATACTAGACTTTGATTTCAAGGAAAATACTATTAAAGTAAACGCTTTTTCAGAGTTCCAATATCTTGATTGGAAAATACATCACTTTTTGCAACAATAAGCAAAATTTCTTATAAACAAAAAATAATTCTTATTTTATTTAATTACATAG
Organism: Dysmachus trigonus; assembly: GCA_949715965.1. Lineage (NCBI taxonomy): Eukaryota > Metazoa > Arthropoda > Insecta > Diptera > Asilidae > Dysmachus > Dysmachus trigonus. The sequence continues at coordinate 51,587,518 of OX454322.1, forward strand.
TTACTTATTTTCACAATGGAAGTTTATTAAATAAATATAAGACAAAAAGCAAAACCCAATAAATGTAGAATCGAAAAGATATAAAAATTTAAAAAAAATTTGTAGCGAGAATATTAAATGCAATTATCTTTCATAGTTAAATTGCATGTTTTATTTCCTATAAGAAGTTATATATTTGATTAAAAGAATTAGATCCGTATATTTAAACAAATTGAACGTTAATATTAAGAATTACTGATACCTTAATAAAGTAAAAATTTATTAAAATAAAAAAATTCTATCTACAAAAAAATTACTTGAAAAGGAGTAAATTGATATAATTTTCAAAATGCAACGTATAACCAGACCATCAGCTTTAACAGAAATTAATCTACTGCATAAGATTCATCATTTGGTCCGTTTTTAATAGAGACATCAACAACAAGCAAATATTTTTTCAATGCATGCTTAAACTTCTTTACTATTTAATAATAATTACCTTTATTTAGGATGTTATTATTGTATTTAATAACTGGCTTTTACTTGAAACTAATAAAATGCTTTACTCATATTTAAAATTAAGTTATTAGGTTCGTATTTAAGGACAATCATATTGATTTTCCATTTGTGACGAGCTTTGTATTATTTGTATTTTAGGTTGCAATTTAAAACTGGTGTTCGATTTTGGTGGAAAATAAAAATATTAAAGTTTTAGATTCATTGACTTCTTGTTCAATTGGAAAAAATATAATAATTATATATGTATATGTATATAAACCCGCCTTATTACCCACTTATTTTATAAGTGAAAGGGATTCATGAAATGCAAATGCATCCTCTCACGGTACCTTTGTTACCTAAATTTCCTTCTGAATCAATCTGTGTTCGGAGTGCTTTTTATTAAAGTTGTTCAAAGTTTTAAATAAGACTGAGGGAAAGAATAATACATTTGACAAGAGAATTCAAGTACTTTTTTTATTCTAATAGGTCGCACATTAGGATAATTAAAAAAAATATAATATATATATATTTTTTCTTTCAAACAGGTTTAATAGTTACAGGTACAGAAAAATTCTGGTCCATGTAGAGCTCATAATAATAATATTTACTGGTGGCTCATTGAACTTTGCAGTTTTCCATAAGAATAACATAGTAAAGAATACTTTACTAGAGAGTTTCGTCTATATCTGGTGGAAAAAAAAGTCTTACACGAACGGGACCTAGTCCATTGAAAAGAGTATAAAATGTTCCATAATAAAGTACCTATATACATTTTTCGTCAAGATTACACATCGTTAGTTTATTAGCTCTAAAAAAAAAAATTACTCGTGTTTTTTTGTGTGTCAGTTGCATTTGTTTAAAGTAAAAAAGTGGTTATTTCAAAAAAAACAGTACGGAAAAAATCACGAAAAAAATCTCCTTGACACTTTTATGTCAAATTTCATTTTTTTAATGTAAAACCGTTATAAACAATCGTATAGTGTCAGTTTATGTCATAGTACGGCTCGAATGATTATAACGATTTCACATCAACAAAATGAAATCTCACAAAAAAGTGTCAAAGATATTTTTTTCATGATTTTTCGGCTTGAGTTTTAAAGGATTAATGGAAAAGGAAAAATTCACTAGAAACCATAATTTTTAATCTTTTTTTTATAAAATCAATTTTTTTCTTAATCTTAAAAATATTCCTAATCTTTGAAAGCTATTAAACATACGAAATGTTATGAAAAAGAATACATGGGAACTTTTTTATGCAAAATTGTATGCTCTTTTCAGTGTATTTGATTCTGTTCGTGTAAGAGTTTGTTTTTTCAAGAGATATAGAGGAAAATGTCTAGTTAAGTATTCTTTATCATGTTATTCTTATGGGAAACTAAAAAGTTCAGTGAGCCACCAGTAAATATTAATATTACGAGCTCTCCTTGGAGCAGAATTCCTCTTTTCTGTACTTGCAACTATTAAACCTGTTTGTAGTATAAAAAAATAAAAATTGAATCCCCCTATTGCATATATAGTGTGCAAGTTGGGCACTATTAATTAGCTTATTTCTTTAAAAGTTCTGTTCACCTTTTATTATTTTCTTCCAACTTTCAAGCAAAACTAGCCAGGATAATAGCAAGAACAACAACAGTAGTTTTTAAGTTAAAAGGTTTTCGCAATTAAACTTTTGAAAGTTTTCTATATGTATATATGGGACTACCTTCCCCGTCTGGACAGTCTCAACTCGTTTAAAATTGAAAATATTTCCAGGGAATTAGCATAAAGGATAATGATAGCTTAGCAGCGATGTTGGCTGCAGAAGTGCAAGCGGATCTTCTCATTCTGATGTCGGACGTCGACGGGATATACAACAAGCCCCCCTGGGAGGATGGGGCGAAACTTATGCACACCTACACCTCCAATGATATTCGTACGATTGAGTTTGGGAGAAAATCGAAAGTAAGTTCTACTTTATATAGAATATAACAAGCTAAAAATCTGCATTGGAACAGGTTGGTACCGGCGGAATGGATTCGAAGGTGAAAGCGGCTACTTGGGCACTCGATAGAGGAGTTAGTGTTGTTATATGCAATGGTATGCAGGAGAAGGCGATCAAGAGCATAATTGGAGGACGCAAGCTTGGGACATTTTTCACAGAGGCCACTGCAGAAGCCTCGGCCACTCCTGTTGAAACTTTGGCCGAAAATGGTAAAAGTTGTTGAACTTTTAAAGAAAGTATTTTATTAGCAAACGATATACTCACCAGCACGTACCGGGAGCAGATTACTGCAGGCACTAACTCCCGAGCAGCGTGCATCAGCTGTTCATACGTTGGCGGATCTCCTAATTTCCAAGGAGTCTTTTATACTTGATGCAAATGCTCGCGATTTGGCGGAGGGACAGAAAAGCGGATTAGCGAAACCCTTACTTTCGCGCCTGTCCCTAACACCGGCAAAGCTAAAGAGCCTCTCGACGGGCCTGAAACAGATTGCCGACTCCAGTCATAAGGTAAGTCGGTTATCACAGGCAATTTTATGACTCGAGCATACTCTTCCTAAACTAATTAAACTTGTTGGAATATTATTCAACTTTTCCCGGAAAATATGAGCTCGTGAAATCGTTTTTGCGATACATTAAATTTTCCAGCACTCTTTACGTAAGGAAAATTGAAAAATTTAAAATCTGTTCGACGCAGTTGCGCAATTCGTTTGAAAATGTGTTTTGTCACTTAATGTGACCTTCCAAGAAGTCGACCTGTGTCGCCTGGATGTTATCATCGGTGAAGAAACCTCTCATACAATGTCAAAATGAAATTTCACAACTAATCGAAACTTTTCCAATCTTGTCTGATAAACACAAAACGTTCGCCTTGTAATCCACTTCCATTCCGCTTTTAGAATGTCGGACGGGTATTGAGGCGCACTAAGTTGGCGGAAGACTTGGAGCTGAAGCAGGTCACGGTGCCAATTGGAGTTTTATTGGTTATCTTTGAGTCCCGGCCAGATTCATTACCCCAAGTGGCTGCACTTGCGATTGCATCCGCCAATGGATTGCTCCTCAAAGGCGGAAAGGAGGCTGCCCACAGCAACCGGGCCTTAATGGAATTGGTTAAGGAGTCGCTTGCCAGCACTGGAGCTTCAAATGCAATATCATTGGTAAGTAGAGTTAACGTTGAGTGCTATATGAAGTTGGAGAAACTAGGTAATTACTTTTAAAATATCGATAAAACAATATAAATCCTAATCTATTTCTAATATATAAAAACACGTAACAACCAAGATGGAGTTTTTGAATTTCAAGCGATATTCATTAAGGCGGTTTTCAAATATTTCCTTAAAAAGTTTAGTCTTATTTTGAAGATATACGGAGTACCTACAGCTTAGTGATCAAGGAATTTTCCACTTTCTTAAAACGAATTTTTATTATTTTGTATATATATGTACAGGATGACAAATGGAAAGTTGCCTAAATAATCATTTATAATTTTAAAATGACTGCAGGGAAAAAAGTAAAAAAATACTTATAAATTCAGTAAAGCTGTCATTTTTATTTGAAATTAGTTCCATTTGAATCGTACATTTTTGATAGATACTTATTGAGATTTAAAACAAATGTTGAAAATTTGGCCAGGGAATAACTATTAATGGTAAATATTTTCGAAGTGTTCTCCTTCTGAATTTGCACAACAACCAAGCCGTTTTTGAAAACTATAAAAAATTTTAGAAGAAGAAATACTAGAAATTCCTTTTTTATATACTTCAATATGGTTTTTACTTCTAGAATAAAAGCACTCGTTGCACCACCTTTTCTTAGTTTGTAAGTTTACTCATTTTAAAGTACGAGTACACGTATTGCTCTTTATATCGTCTCAAAAGATACTCAATAGCCACTCTAGTATATAGACCAACCTTCTATGACACAGTAGAAGGGAAAAGACATTGTTATACTTTGGGCAACCTCCCATTTGTCATCCTGTATGTAAGTGTTATTTATTATACGATGTGTACGTATACTGCTTTATTTTTATCAATATCCATAAAACTTTTTTCGAATAAATTGTGTTAACCATTTTCAATAATTTCACTTTCAAGAAATGGATTTAAAATATGAGGCTATTTGCATTTGTTTGCATTGGAGGCACTATTGATGCAAAACTCAAATTTTTAAAAATGTCCAAACTAAAAGTTCGTCTTAATTTTAGGATATAATCGAATACATAGTTGGTGAAATAACCTGATTTCATAGTATTTCCGAAAGTATATAGAAATAATATTCAACTCTCTAGACAACAAATATTTATTTTAAGCAAACATGCTGAACGGAATGGAATTCCTCAAATTCGGATTAAGCAAATTCAACAGCTAAACTCTCAATGATTATTTATCTTGGACTGTCACTTCAATTAAAACTATCATGAACACAAATTACAAGAGAGAGGAAAATTTGTATAAGGATATTAAGGCAACAAGTCGAAATAAGGGGCTGTCCTGAACGTGGTTTTTTAATTTCTTGTACAAGTAGTAAGCGTTTTAGCAAAGAAATAAACTAGGTCTCTTATGAAACTATGGCTAAATTGGCTATGGCTATGGCTATGGAATTAAGGGGACATTCTCATTTGAAATGGACAAAAAAACGACTATTTGTGGAATTTTTTTTTTAAACCCTATTCCATTTATTCAAAAAACTTTTTTTACATATGAATATATAGGCATCGAAGTATACAAAGAATTTTTTTTTTTTGTTTTTTTTTTTTTTTTTTTTATGTTTTGCGACAATAGAGGTTATTGTACGAAAAGTCCCTTTTTAGCTGGTACCAATTCCTGCAGTCTTCCTGGAGAAGATAAAGACAAAATTCAAAATGGGTTTTGTTCTCTAGACTTTTTTCTAGGACATAGACCTTTAAAAATGGTACTTTTAATTTCTTAAATTATTTTCAGGACTGTTTTTCTAAAAATTTTAAAAATTGGCCATTTTTTTTGGGGAAAGTACGTGTATAAAAAAGAGGGTGGGGTACTTTTATGCATTTTGAAAGGTCTATGTCCTAGTATTTATGTTAATGAGTCGAATGCTTTTTGATTTTTTTAAATCTATCGAGCAGAATTTGAGATATCACTGGTACCAGGTGAAAAAAGTAGTTTAGGGAAAAACGCGTTTAAAGTTTGTGTGCGACGCTCCAAATCTATAGAAACCGGTATATATAGCTATAACTTCCGTTTTGTTTCGAATTTCTCACAACGGTTTGAGGACAGCATTTATATGATGTTAAGGAATACTTTTATGTACAAAAAAAAAAATCGATTTCTTTTTCATTTCAAATGAGATTGTCCCCTTAAGGGGGCAGTTCACTTCTTTTTTGCATTTTTTAAAAGTGTTTTTTTTTATAGAAAAATTTATTGAATCATTTGAAGATTTTACACATTAAAATATATGTATCAAAGAAAACAAAAATAATTTGTTCGAAATTTCTGGCGTTTGTACGGCAGTAATATGGCTGCCTAAAAAGAAAACCCTTTTCACACTGGTTTGTAAGAAATCTCAGCTCTGGAACGTCTGAAACAAAAAATTCAAAAAACATATTAAAATATAAGTCAGCTGCTATCGTGCGAACCACGATGAAGTATTTTGGCAAGAAAACAACAAAATGGCGGAATTTTTAATTTTTTAACGTTAATTTTTATTTTTCTTTATTAAAATATTTATAAAAAATTGGTTCAATATTAACCTATATTAATAATCATGGTTCACACCATAAGCAAACATATATGGAATAAGTCTGCAAAATTTGAGCCCAATCGGACCAGTAGTTTTTTCAAAAAACCGCCAACCAGGTCAAAAAACGTAGTTTCAAGAAAAACGCGTTTAAAGTTTTTTTTATTCAATTCGCAGATAATTCTGAAAAAAAAAGTATCTTACGCTTATTCGGCAATGCCTTTTCAATCGATTTAACATATTGTAAACTACTTTTGGAGGTATATAGTATACAAAGATGTTTTTGAAAACATCGATTTTTTCAAAAAATAGAAGTGTACTGCCCCTTTAAGGCAATATTATTCTATTTCAAAGTCTCTGAATTATCAATCAGCCTTCATATTCGGACTCCGCTCACGAGAATATCAAAAACCATAGTACCTACATATATTATATAAATATACAACATATCTAAAATAAATATTACATTACAAAGTTTTTCTTTTTTTCCCTTAGGTTTCAACACGTGAAGAAATTAGTGATTTATTGTCGATGGAGGACCATATTGACCTAATAATCCCAAGAGGTTCGACAGAGCTCGTTCGCAGTATACAACAGCAATCCCTTCACATTCCTGTCCTCGGTCACGCCGAGGGTGTATGCCACGTGTATGTAGACAAAGATGCCAATCTTGAAAAAGCTTTAAAAATTGTCAAGGATTCTAAATGCGATTATCCAGCAGGTGAATACAGTTTTTTTTTAGTTACAACAAATTTTAATTAATCTAATGATAATAATAGCCTGCAATGCTATGGAAACATTGCTAATCCACGAGGATTTGTTGTCTGGAGACTTTTTCAATCAAGTGTGCAACATGCTTAAGAGAGAGGGCGTTACATTACATTCGGGTCCAAAATTAAATCAAATCCTTACATTTGGACCCCCACCAGCAAAAAGTTTAAAACATGAATATGGCTCTCTGGAGTGTTGTATTGAAATCGTTAAAGATTTGGACGATGCTGTTCAGCATATTCTCACCTTTGGAAGTGGCCATACCGATGTTATCGTTACTGAAAATGGTATTTATCACTTTGTAATTTATATTTCAATTTATATATAATTTACAATATAATTTTAATTGTAAAGAATCTGCGGCGAAGATGTTCCAAGGACAAGTAGACAGCGCTTGTGTATTCCACAATGCGAGCTCTCGTTTTGCAGACGGTTTCAGATTTGGTCTGGGTGCAGAAGTTGGAATATCAACAGCACGAATTCATGCCCGCGGCCCTGTTGGGGTTGAAGGGCTGTTAACTACAAAATGGATTTTAAATGGAAAAGACCACGCCGCTTCGGATTTTACAGACGAGGGTGGGCGAACCTGGTTGCACGAGTCCTTGCCTTTAGAATAAATAATTTAGTAGGATAAAAAATTAATTAATGTTGTGAAAAAGTTGACTTGTTATTTTTAGAAATATATTTTTCTTTTTGTTATAGTGCGATATGTTTTCCAATTTTCTGCTACGCTATTTTGGTATTTGTGGTACAGAAATTGTACAGTTATTCATTCATTTACACTAATATAAAAAATATGTTCACCCAACAATATAAATTGTCTTCCTTTATCTGAGTTGGATAGCGAATGGAATTTTTAATAATAAATTTTGCTTTAGTGCTGAACTAATCTGCACCATCCAGAATCTGAGGTCTGTAAAATTAATTTTCTTGTTGGATCGTTTTTTAAAATTTTCAGTGAATGTATTCATAAATGTATTTATATTTCGTGCCATTTATGGCGTTCCTGTTTGTCCTTCTGTGTCTTTGCCACTATCATAATTAAGTATCATCATGCCCGAAACATAAATCCTCATAACTAGCGGTTTCACGATGAAATGATAAATGTGCGCTCTCGTTTTGAAATATAAGCCAAATGCTTGATAAATATTTTTAATATTTTTTTTTTAAATTGCGTTCGCTTGCAAAAAACGAGTTATGAGATACTCTTCCCATCACATTAAGAGTGGGTATAATGAATTAATATATATCTTAATTATATTTTTTTGGTGTGAGACATAACCAACCTGAAATCGTGATGAAATGATTAATTATTATGTGGATTACGAACCATATCATAACTCAATTAGAGTTTTTCCTTGTAAAAGTTATTATGTTTTAACCTATAAATAAAGAAAGTATTCAACTTGTAACTGTAGTTATCTCGAGGGCAACTACACTTTGCATATAACAAATTTTTACTATCTACTTAAAGGACAAAATTCACAATACTCGAAATAATAATAATAATAATAAATTACACAGGCGATAATTTTCCCCTTATAAAACAATGTACCCATTTCGATAGGATTTACTCTTTAGATCGCGAATTCGCAAACGAACAAATTCTATCACGTCAGGTTTGAAAAGTAGAAAAGCCTGTATTTTATCAATTCTTGAAAATTAATTAAAAAATAATGAACCACAACCGGAGCTTGTAAAGTAGCTAAAATAAAAGTATGAATCTTTAGTTATTATTTTAAAATACGAGAAAATTTAATACTTTCCGAACTATTCCGTGGAATTAACTTTTTTCCGATCGGCTATAAAAGCTGTGTTATTTATGGGGTACATAGATAAGAATAAAATACGACAAAAGATGTAATAGTTGGGAGAATTCATTGACGAGAATTTTAAAATAATAATAAGTGTTAACACAAATTTCTATGAAGGCTTACAAATTTAAAACTTGAAAAAAGTGAAATTGTCAAAAAAAAACTATAACACTATAATTGAAAATTGAAGATTTAAGACTGCGTTTCTTATTTTATATTTCATTTATTAACCTCAATTATTCAGCGTTTCAGATCATCATTAAAGTAACTTGACCTAGCATTAGCTAGGCTTAGCATTCTAATGCTGAATTCCATAAAAGAGAGACAACGCTTCAAAAAGAACGTTGTCCAACTAAAGGATAGGCGTCATTGGCTGTATTCTTTTTAAAAATGCAACAAAATAAATATTGTTGAATATTTTTCAAAGTTTGTTGACTTATGTTGATTTATTGCAAAGAGTAAACCTTCCGATTTGTTGTGGAATATGAGATTATTTAAATGGCTGTCTAAGCTAGCTTGGCAATAGTCCATCCTGTCAACTCAATTTTGTAGCACTTTTTCAATCGTTTGGGGCCCTATTTCACGAATAGCTCGATCAATACTAAGCTTGAGTGTGGGAATGGTTTCTGGATTGTTACCACAACGCCGATCTTTAACGGCACCCCACAAAAAAGGTCCAACGGTGTCAAATCGCAACTACATACAAACTTGTGTACAGCAGGCGCGGTTGGTGCATTATTTTGACTGAAATTTCTTTTTTAAATTTGCACTTCACTCTCGTTTGAGCACTCAGTGTGAGCGGACCTTTCAATAGTTTACCAAAGTTATTCACCATTGTATTGTGACGATTAAACCAATTAACCAAAATAAAAAGGTTATTCTCAAATTCGGACGTTAGTGATAGTCTTGATGGGGATTCACTCCATCAGGCAAAAAGGAAAAGTTTGCTATTGCAAAAATTAAGTGCCAGCGCTATGAAGACACCTAGCGCTAAAGCAAAACGTAACGGCCGCAGTGCCAGTGGCAGTGGAAATTCGGTTTCTACAAATAACTTTTTTGCACCATTGCAAACGATGAAAGATGATGATGAACCCAACATTGAACTTGATGATATTCCTCCAAAGGAAAATAAAGTTACAGTGCCACCGATAAACGTGATTAAGTGCGCTAGTAAGTATATACACGAGTTATTAAAAGCCAAAAAATTGTGGACTACACGATTAAACATATGTCAATTGGCATTAAAATATTAGCAACAAATCCCGCGGCCTATGAAAAAATCTGCGAAACATTAAAAGAGGCTAAGTGCGAATATTATACACATAGCAGAAAATCTGAGCTTCCATTTAAAGCTATCCTCACAGGTTTGGACGAAGTAAATGGGGATGAACTTAAAAGTGAGCTATGCTCGATTGGTTTAAAGTGCCTAGGTGTTAAAGTGATCACCAAAAAAACTAAATATAATGAACTAAAATTGTGTGTAGTGCATTTCGAACGCAAATTAGTGACAATGAAAGAACTTAGAGAGAAGTACAATATCTACAACAAAACGATCGTTCGCTGGGACTATCAAAGAAAAATCCCAGGTAAGCCAACGCAGTGCCGTAATTGCCAGATGTTTGGGCATGGTGAATCATTTTGCAACATTAAAAGTTTTTGTGCAAACTGCTCTGGTAACCATCATACCAGCCACTGCCCAAACAGTGAAGTAGTCAAATGTGCGAACTGTAATGGGAACCACAAATCAATCGATCCGCTGTGCCCAAGCAGACAGAGCTACATTGAACTTCGCGCTAAAATGCAACCAAGGAAAAGTCACAGCTATGTGGAGAGAAATCGAGTGCCGGAGCGCAGCCAACGAAATTTTCCGCCTTTAGCAAGCAGATCAAGTACCAGCAACAGCACTCTGCAAACACCGAGCAAGATGCGATGGGCTGAAACGGTCAAAGAAAACAATACCACCAACTATATCCCTGCGACGTCTGCCTTGTTCTCGTTTGAACAAATTGTTACCCTTACTAACGAAATTGTTAGCAAATTAGGTGGCTGTAAAACTAAAGCAGAACAATTTAACGTCATAACCCAACTCGCGATCAAGTACTTATATGACTGCTAACCAATGCTTAAATGTAATTACTTGGAATGCACGAGGCATCAGAAATAAATCTATAGAGTTCTTTAACTTTATGTACAAGCACAAAGTAGATATAGCTCTGTTAACAGAGACAGGACTAAATTCAGAGATAAATTTCAAAAATCCTATGTTTTCTTGTTACCGGCTAGATAGGGAAAATCAACGAGGTGGTGGTGTTGCCATAGTTGTTAATAAAAAAGTCAAGGTAAAGTTGTTACCATCTTTTAACCTATCAGTCATTGAGGCAATCGGAGTTGAAATAACCACTGAGGAGGAGAAAAAACTTAAGTTCATTTCCGTCTACTTTCCTGGCGGAGCATCAAATGATGAAAAAAAACGAAAGCTTAGGGCTGATTTGCTCAAACTAATACGCATTCGTGATTCGTATATAATTGGTGGTGATTTTAACTGTAGACACCAGGCCTGGGGATGTCTACGAGCAAATGCGTGGGGAAATATCTTGAATGAAATTATTCAAAGTGCACCAACTATTATGCTATATCCCCCTGATCCAACCTATATACCCAGTAGTTCTAAGTCTAATCCTTCAATCTTAGATATATTTTTAACCAACAGACCAGATTTAACTACGCAACCATCTACAGTCAATGATCTGTTCTCAGATCATTTGCCAGTTAGTATAGAGGTCTCACTATCAGTACCCAAAAAAAGTAACACATTTTACAACTTCAAAAAGGCAAATTGGAAAAAATTCTCAAACCATATAAAAACTAACCTTAGACAAGTAATGAAAACGCTGTCGTGGAACAACATAAACAATACGAAACAGATTGACGAAATGATAAATTACATCACAAAACTAACACATACCGCGATTAAAATAGCTGTTCCACAATATAACATTGATATTTCAAATACATGCGAACTAACTGATGAAATATATAAAATGATACGACATCGCAACAATGTCCGTAAACGATGGCAGCGCACTCGACAAGAATACTACAAAAGAATTATGATTTTTTGGAACAAATGCATTAAGGCAGAGATATTAAAGATTCATAATATAAAGTGGAACAAACTACTTAAAAGTTTGAGCAAAGCGTCCACACCCTTCTGGAATATCACAAAGATAATCAGGAAGAAACAAAAACCTTTGCCCTGCATTAATTATAATAACACTAGGTGCATTACGTGTTATGAAAAGGCCAATGCATTCTCTGAGACATTCTCTTCAAATAATAATATTGCTCTGCACCTAAGTGACCCTGAAACCATTGCTGAAGTTAAACACAAAGTAACAACTTACTTCGAAAATAACGAAACTGAAGAACATAAACGTATAAAACCTAAAGAAACTATATCTATTATTAAACAACTAAAAAATAGAAAAGCTCCAGGTTTAGACCAAATGGCTAATGTATGCATTAAGAACTATCCTAAACCAGCTATGGTATATTTAACGTTTATATTTAATTCATGTCTCAAGCTGCACTATTTCCCAAATGATTGGAAAATAGCTAAAACAATACCGATCCACAAACCTGGAAAGCCAGCGGACAAACCATCTAGTTATAGACCAATAAGCCTACTAAACGCACTAGGTAAAATATTGGAGAAAATTATAAAGAACAGAATCGTTAATTATATAGAAGATAACAGCATTCTGCCAAACACACAGTTTGGATTTAGAAGAGAACATTCGACAGTGCATGCCGTAGCTAGAATAACGCAGCATATCAGAGAAAAGCTAACCGAGAAGGAATCGACCACCCTCGTACTATTAGACGTGCAAGCCGCGTTTGATACTGTTTGGCATGAGGGACTAATATACAAAATGATCAAATATAAGTTTCCGAAATACCTAATCTCGATAATCCATAACTATCTTAATGACAGGTACTTTAAAGTATATGTAGGTACGAACAGTGCTGAGGCTTGTAGGATCGCAGCTGGAGTGCCGCAGGGATCGGTACTGGGACCCATATTATATACCCTTTATACGGCAGATTTTCCATCGCTTGGTGCCTGTCATGCATCAATTTTCGCAGATGATACTGCAATTTATAATTCGGGAGTAAACCCCACAGAAATGATGAATAATATACAGACAGGACTTAAGGGGTTATTCTACTGTTAAACGGGTAAGAAGCAGTATCTTTTTAAAAGTGTTGTAAAAAAAAAACTATTAGAGATATCAATTTGAAATTTTGCATGCATCTTTATTAATGAAAAAAATATGTAATGGCATAGTTGATTAAAAAAAAAATCGGTTAAAAAAACTTTAAACGCGATTTACTCAAAACGTGTTGTTTTGGTGCGCGGTACATCGTAGAGAAAAAACTAATGAAGCGATTTAGCTAAACATTTTTTTGCATAGTTATATATCAATTTTACACAGACTGAACCTAAATTGAGCCATAAAAATTGAAATTTGGTTATTTGGGAGCACTTTTTTCATCGAAAAAACGTCCAAAATCGAGCATGCTATTTTCCAACGCTTGTCAAATCGCGAAAATTTAATATTTATGGCTCAATTTAGGTTCAGTCTGTGTGTTTTTAGCTAAACTAATAAAATTTCATCGTTAAATTGATTGCAGATCACCTGGACGACCTGGGCAATGTACCGCGCAAACGACTCTGGCCGTCAGCGCGCGCTACATCAATCATAAACTGAAGCCGCCATTTTGTTTTTTTTTTTTTAATCAACTATGCCATTATATATTTTTTTCATTAATAAAGATGCATGCAAAATTTCAAATTGATATCTCTAATAGTTTTTTTTTACAACACTTTTAAAAAGATACTGCTTTTTACCCGTTTAACAGTAGAATAACCCCTTAACACAATAGCTAAATACTTCCACAAATGGAAGATTAAATTAAATTTGGAAAAATCGAAAGCTATGCTATTCACTCGGAAAAGAAAAATGTGTTATCTACCAACAAATAATCTGAAAATAAATGGGATAGAAATCCCATGGTGCGAAAATGTGAAATATCTAGGAATCACCTTAGACAAAACCCTGACGTACAAAGTACACATCTCAACAACTATACATAAGATTAACATCTTAACCAGATTACTTTACCCATTTATTAATAGGAAATCAGCTCTAAGTTTGGACAACAAACTCCTTATATACAAGATGATTTTTCAAACAATACTCACCTATGGTGCTCCCATATGGTATCATTGCGCTAACATGCACAAAAAAAAGCTTCAGGTTGCCCAAAATAAACTTTTGAAAATTATCCTCAATTTACCTTGGCATTTCTCAACAAATAGATTGCACCTAAGGGCAGATATTGAATCCATAGAGGATAAAGCTAATACATTAGCTAGTAAATTCTTAGAAAGATGCGAAAGCAACGCCAACCCCCTTATCCGGCAACTTTGCCAAGATTAGATAATAAGAATATTATATAAGGTAGTTTTAATTAGGGTAGAATAGTATAGGGTAGATAGGTTATATTCAAGAGGTTTTGGTTAAGTTTTTCCTCAAAATATATTGTCAAGTGTAATAAATAGTAACTTCCTTATCTAATATACTGTATATCTAAGGTGTAGAGATAAATAGAAAAAATCTGAACTCTTTAAACATAATAAAATGCTACTCTGTAAATACATATGTTGTGATAAACGAAAATAAATAAATAAATAAATAAATAAATTTGCACTATTTCGGGAGCAAAGCACTCATTATGGAAATAAGTTTTCAATATTTCCCAACGTTATTCAAGCGTAAATTTATTCATTTCGTACCACAGAGATAGGATACTGTGTTTCTGTAAATTTTTTGAGCTCCAAAGAGCTGTCTGTGTCAAAATTACATGTAATTTAAAAATAATCAAACAGATGGCTCACCCTTTACATAGCGCTCGAGGAATTAAAAGACTACGCCTGGAGGAAAGCAAGAAGCGGTGTTAATTGTACAAATATGAGGGATATATAGTATTCATCAAATTGTTCAAAAATGTTAATGCTCTTTAATCGAGATGGGTATATATATCTCCAACCATAACGTACATACACATATATGTATTATGTTGAAGCTCAGAATAAAATTTGCAAAACAGACGGTAAACGAAAAGAAAAACTCACACATTCAGATTTAAATTTACATATTACCAAGAGAGGTTATAAGGTTATAATAAAATCCATGAATTAGTCTGAACTAATTTGCTTTTATGCAATGTTGATGTTTTGTTTTATAATTCATAGTATATCATTTTTCTTTGAATATTTTTTCCCAGGAACAATAAATTAATGAAATATTCAAAATAATTAAAATAATTCCATAGCAAGAAAATCTAGGGTACAAAGCATTCCTCGCAAATACATTGGATATATCATCTTTTGAATTCATCCTGAGTTTTTTCGGTAATATGGAGTTAATTTCTGAATTAGGTTATATAACTATATTTCCACAATAGTTGAATCGGAAATTTAAAATTATTTTTCCAGTTTCTTTATAATGCTATGTTGAGCCACTCTGTATCAAACTGGAAGAGGATAATGAAAAGCAGTTTAAATGAGATAAATATAGAGAAATATATAAATCTCAAACTGCTGATGAGTAGACTTTAGGAAATTAAGCAAGTATTTTTTTAAACTTTCATCTTTTTTAAAGCTCTTTTAAAGGAAAATGGATAGTGATGTAAGAAATCAAACTTCAATAAGAATTAATCACTTTAAAATATTGTCACTAATTATTCAAGATGTTTTCACAAAAAAGAATACCATTCAACATTTATATAATGTTTAATGAAAATAAAAGTTGCCTTGACAGAAACACTATACTCTAGTTTAGGGTCGAACGCTATTACTTAGGGCACCAAGGACAGATAAGGGGCAGGTGAGATATGGCTTAATTCTGTCATTGCCATCAGACGTTTCTTATCATCATGCCATGTTTTGTACGAACCTCTGGGTATAAAGGTGAGTTAGAATCTTAAGATTTGTGTTGGAATGACGGTCCCAACAGAAGATGAATATCATAAAAGAGATATAAATTTAATAATGCACAAAGGTTGGAGACATATTCCGCAAAGTTTCACACCCTCTGACAATTGCGCCACTGACGGAGAATTATCATCTACAGGGGAAAGGACGAAGTACATAATTCATAAAAGGTACGGACTTGCACAGTTTCTTCAGGCAATAAAGGCGCACAGGTGAACAATTATATTTAGGTACGTCTTGTTCACCTCTATCATCGGTGTAAGAGATTTGAAAAGATGGGAAAACCATTCAGTCTAGACATTATAAGTTATTCAGGTAAATGGGCTACGGAAATGGCATATTTCTACTAATTCATGTCACATTATTTTAGCTGTCAGTTTAGGTTAAAGGTCCTAATTACCAGTGGAACAGATGGAACAGAGCAAGAAATCATTTTAATGAGCAACATTCCTGAAATTTCGTTTTTGTTAGGTTTTTACCTTTTTATGCTACAGCGCGATTTACATTGTATATACCCTTGATTTATGTCATTAATTCGTTCTAAAAAAAAACGTTATGTAAGCCAAAACGGCGTATGTCAAGAGATTAAGCTAAAATTAATTTGTAATATACATATAATTATATCACATTTGTATATATTTATCTGCATCCCTGCTAAAAATCTAGCAAGTAAATTTTGAATTAGGTCCTGTTTTTAGAATAGGCTGCAATTTTGCATACACGTGTTCTGATGAAAATACAATATTATGGTATCATTAAAAGCGTTTTTTTTTTCTGTAATGTTTTTTTACATAAATTGAATGCAATAATTTTGTGATGTATATTGGTTTGCTCAAAGGTCATCAGAAGGACAGATAATGTACTGAAAACTAATAACAGGTTGTAATATGAATTCCCTTAAAATTGGGTAAATTTCAAATAATATGTTAATTTTAGTTAGAAAGAAATAGTTTTATTTATCTTGCAGCCTATATGAATTACTGACTTTTTAACCTATCTTTTGATGGGTTCAATATATTTGCGATTGGATCATAACAAACCATGGATTGGAGCGAATATGTCAAATATAGTATCTGTATTTAGGCCAATAGGTCAAATAAATTTGCTATATTATGAAAATTTCCAAAATTTTTGAAATTTTTTTTGAAAAACGACATAAGAGAGCAACAAAGCCAACGTAAAGAGTCACAATATGTCAATGAAGTAGTTTCAAAACGATGCACAATTTGACGAAATGCTATTTTAGGTGGAAATAATCTGGTTTGAAATTTGAGCTAAACAAGCTTTGATTTTTGTTTGATTCTCTACTCTCCGAGAAGTAAGAATAGAGAGAGAACGTTTGTTGTGTACAAACAGACATGTGATAAATGCCTATTTTCTTAAATACACAGAATTGGTTTTTGAAGTTTTGTTGCATATAATTGACAGACGGTATGTATAATATATTTAAATTTCTATTAGGAACAATATTTTGAATTAGTTTTACCATTTATAAAAACCGGTTAAGTGCGAGAGAGAATGTTCTATTTTTGAATATTTTCTAGAATATCTTTTTAAATATGCTATTTCAAAGTATGAGAAAAAAATTTGTATCCCACATAACAAAGTCTTTTGAATGATTTCTCACCTGATATATAAAATTCCAAAAATTTCAAAATTTTTCGAGTACGTAAGCCTCTCTTTAATTCTTATATGAATATTTTAAAGTTTTAACTGATGCAGCAGTGCAATTAATTTTTTGACTGTTACAAAAAGTATCCCAGCTAAATTTCATTAGTCGTTAATGGTAGGTAGAAGATCACATTTACATACAAAAAGCATCAAATATGTTTTTAATAGCTTTAAAATTAATAAAGTCTTTTTGTAAATTCACAAATTTACAAAAAATACTTGAAAATCGCCAAAAAGGTTTTTGTATTCTTGGCGGGTTGTCCAATTTTTGGGAGATTAATTTTAGCAAGTTACCATTTTTAAACATGTGTTAAAATGTGCACTTAAAAACTAAAGTTATCTACTTAACCAATACTCTTAAATACCAACTTCGATATCAATAACTACTTAAATATGAGTTGTTATTTCTTTAAGACTAAAGATGATTATAAATCTCGTGGTTTAAAGCTCATACAATGCCACTTCGAAAATCATAATAATCTCCGTTTCATCCTTAAATATCTGATTTTATGGAACTACCTAAATAAACAAACATTATTTATACTCGGTTAAAGTTATGTAAGCACTTAAAAGTAATATCCACTTAACATGCTTTTATATCGATCTAAAAGCAAGCACTATATAAATTTAAGTTTAGGGTATACGATTTATTTTCGCTCATACCAGTTTGGAACTAACGACTCACTATATTAAATACTTTTCCTGTAATCGCATTATTAAAATTCTAATGGTGGCTCTTTTGCTTGCAATAATTCCTCCTTTGGCGCCGTGTTTCCAGAGGAATTTTTATTTTTCATTTACTGGCAATGCTTTATCCAATAGTTATGTTTAGCTCCATTAAATTTTATTCAGTTTTGCTTCCTTCATATCTAACTGCTTGTTTAAAAATGCTATGAAGTAAAGTCGTGGGCAGAATTAAAATTAAAGTACATTCATTTATATTTCTTGTGCGCTTCCATTATTTTAGCTGAATAACGTCCCGTAGGTACCCTGAAGAAAAACTTTAGATAAAATACCGGAAGAAATAGTAGTGCTCATCTAAAGAAAACAATTGATTTTCAGCCTGCTTATATGTTTAGTTGATTTATTTATATCAATTTTGACAATTATTCTTCTTTTTAAGGGCTGACGTGACTACCATTTAAAGACATTTCAACCAAAAATGCTTAAATATTTTTTCACTATACTATACTATAGTAGAAGAACAGTACACGGTCAATCTAAAATCAATTAAAAGTTTATACCACTTGACTAATATGGTTAAATCGAATTAAATAATTTTCCAAAATGTTTGTATAATTTATTAAATAATGTTAATAGTCATGGGTAGAGTTAAGGGAGGGGGAAGGGGCTTGATAAAAGTCTGCCCCCCCCCCTTTCCCCCCATTAGATAAACCCTAACTCCGCCCATGTTAATAGTCGATAATTTAATTTAGATGAAAGATTTAATTACAAAATATCAAGTACACTTTTATAAAATTTTTCTAAAGATTAACCATTTATTTGTGTTTAAATAAAATCACAATTTTCTTTTTTCTGTGTATGGCATCTAATTTGACCGGAAATATATTTCCGCTGCCTCATCAAATGCGTTTTCGTAATTTACTGGTCACAGCTAGTAACACCAAGTTAATGGGTAATGGGATGGAAGTTGTGAATTGGACGATATCGTCCTGGTAAATCCGCGTGCCAATTAATTAGTTAAGAGACATCAATGGAGGAGCTCTATCTACTAGTAATGGTAAAATGCAAATGGCAGTTTAAAGAATGACGCAATTAATTGAAATTGTATTTCTATAAGATTATTCTCAGTGTTCATTGTGAGTTCGGCTCGCACCAAAATATTACTCGAGGGAAGGATGAAATATTCGTTTTTAATTGTGTTATAATACATATATACAGGTTGTTCAGAGGTGGGAGGTCAATACTGAAGGGGGTGAAAGGTCAGACCGAGACAAGCAAAAAATCGTATGGGTGGGGGGGGGGCATCTCTCACCGTTTGGCAGTTACAGGGTGATTCGTAAATCAGGATTTTGCCTTATATGGGAACCGCTCTTGTATTTTTATCTTTTTTTCTAAGCAACGCTGCGGCCCCAAACTGATTGCAAAAAATCACTATTTGGAATCCCTTTCCAAAAAAGTTTACACCACCCCCCTAACCCCAACCCCTTGGCCACATTCCCCCCTGGAAGTTGAAAAAATTAACTTTTATTTCACGATTTTTCACCTCTCGCCCCACTTTTCTCCGAAATTCATGTTATTAACATACCTACTTTTTATTTTTTTTAAGTTGCCTATCTAATTACCTTTCCAAAAAGGTGCAACATGCCCAGGTAGAAAAGGGTTGCAAAAGTCCTGAAATTAAAACATCCTCACAGGTACCTAATTACTTTATTGCACCATAATGGAAAATGTCGTTAAGTAAACAATTTTTATGACAGCAAGTTCGGAAATGTTTGTTTAGGAAACAGAGGTAGTACATTTTTATTATTTCAGCAAAACAGTAATAAAATAATAAATGTAATCCCGTTAAATAGCGTTATTAGTTTATTATATCCAGTATTGACTCTTAAGTATCCTGACGCTCCGTTTCTAATACCTCCTATGAATTATGGTATAAAAATGGGTAAGTTTGAAAGGACATTGACCACAGTTGAAGAAGCAATCGATAAAACCGGGTGTTTAATAGAAAAACTTAAGATAAAATGGCAGAATTCAGTGTTGACGAGTATGCCGATATAATTTACGTGCACGGTTTAGTAGAAGGAAATGATAGTGAGGCCGTACGAGAATACCAAAGGAGATTCCCGAATCGGCGGGTACTCAACAGAAGGGTATTTTCAAGGACTTTCAGAAGGTTAAAAGAAACCGGAAGTGTAACCACCCCCAGAGCAGAAACGCGAGCAGGAAAATCGGCCGATTCAGCGGACCCCGACCAACAAATCCTCAACATCGTCAGGAACAGCCCTGCATCAGGCAGGTCGCACGAAGGTCAGGATTGTCTTCAGGGAGAGTTTGGACCGTTGTGAACCGAGAGGGACTACATCCATACCACCATATCCCGGTCCAAGCACTAGGGAAGGAGATTCCGAAGGACGATTGCAATTCTGCACTTGGCTGTTCGAGTCTGACATCGAAAACAGAAGGTTTCTAGACCGAATTCTGTGGACGGATGAATCGCAATTCACCCGGGATGGCATCACAAACTTACACAACCTCCACACCTGGTCAGATGTGAACCCACATAGGACCAGGTGTCGGTCCTTCCAGCAAAGATTTAGTGTCAATGTCTGGGCTGGCATCATCGGCAACCAGTTGATAGAACCCTTCATCTTGCCCCAAGTGCCGAATAGTCAGCTATACTCGGACTTTTTGGAGAATATCCTTCCGGATCTGTTGGAGGACATCCCCCTGGCCACCAGAAGCGCAATTTATTTACAGCTCGACGGAGCACCTGCGCATACTGGGAACATTGTTAGGGCAAGGTTAAATGAAAATTACCCAGAGCGCTGGATTGGACGAGGTGGACCGATTCCTTGGCCTGCTAGGTCACCGGACCTTACTCCACTGGACTTTTTCTTATAGGGAATGATGAAAGATGATGTTTACTCAAGAAAAATCAACACCAGACAAGAATTAGTTACCAGGATTGGGACTGCAGCCACGAAAATACGGGAGAGGCTGGCTACCATAGACCTCAAACGTGAAATAAAACGAAGGCTTCTTGCATGCATCGAAACTAGCGGAGAACATTTTGAACAGCTTTTAAAGGACAAACGTTTTAATTGTAATTAGTTTTCAAGCGAACAAAATGTATTTTTTAGTTAACTTAAGTATAATTTCTTAAAAATTCGAATTATCATGATATTCTGTAAAAGGATTTTTGTAAATAAATTTTCGTATCCTTTTCCTACCTGGGCATGTTGCACCTTTTTGGAAAGGTAATTAGATAGGCAACTTAAAAAAAATAAAAAGTAGGTATGTTAATAACATGAATTTCAGAGAAAAGTGGGGCGAAAGGTGAAAAATCGTGAAATAAAAGTTAATTTTTTCAACTTCCAGGGGGGATTGTGGCCAAGGGGTTGGGGATAGGGGGGTGGTGTAAACTTTTTTGGAAAGGGCTTCCAAATAGTGATTTTTTGATATCAGTTTGGGGCCGCTGCGATGCGTAGAAAAAAAGATAAAAATACAAGAGCGGTTCCCATATAAGGAAAAATCCTGATTTACGAATCACCCTGTAACTGCCAAACGGTGCGAGATGCCCCCCCCCCCCCCACCCATACGATTTTTTGCTTGTCTCGGTCTGACCTTTCACCCCCTTCAGTATTGACCACCCACCTCTGAACACCCTGTATACGTATATTTGTAGAAAAACCTAAAGTAGAGTTAATCCATTTTCACTCTATTATTGACTTTATCAGCTCTCCTATACAATTATATTTTTTGAATAGTAGGTAGAATGCCATACCCATAAAACTA
The DNA here is from genome assembly GCA_949715965.1 of Dysmachus trigonus. Classification (NCBI taxonomy): domain Eukaryota; kingdom Metazoa; phylum Arthropoda; class Insecta; order Diptera; family Asilidae; genus Dysmachus; species Dysmachus trigonus. The sequence goes on from OX454322.1 coordinate 51,609,484, forward strand.
TGGAAAAGTGTAATTTGAACGGTAGATAAATTCTCTCCAATTTTATTTGAAAATCTTTTTTATTCGATACTATTTTCCCTATTATATTCATAATTCTGCTTCCTTATGCACATATAGTACAGAGTAAAAAAATTGTACAACATTTAATATTAGCAACAGATTGCCAGCACTTGACATATAAAATTACACTCCAAAAGTTTAATTAAATTTTGGTTGTAAGAAAAAAGGTGTCCATGTGTAAAATTACTCTAAGCTTTAAGGGCTAAGTTCTTTGGTTCTACTCACTTTGAAAACAAAATATAATTTTCTATATATGCGCTTAAAAATACAAACATGAGCATGTAAAAATAAATTGCGTTTTAAATGTACATGCTTCAACAGTGACTTATACATTTTCCATGGGTTTTTAAACGTTTTCTTTTGAAATTAAGTGTTTTTGTAGTTTAACATGTTGCAAGATCGGATTTTACACTTTTCTTTACTTTCACATGTAAAGTGTGTAATTTTTTACAAAAATTGATTGTTGTAAAATTCAAATTATTTTTTATTGTGTATATGCTTCCTTATTGCACATATAGTATATATTTGACTACACATTCTTTTTGCTTGACAATTTATAGTGATACACTATTAACAGAAAACATGAATCGTATTTCCATTAATTATTTTTTGTCCTATTATTTAAACACGTATTTGAGTAACAGGAAATTAATTTAAAAAATATTAGATGACCCTACACTAATCCATAATATTAAATTAATAGTGGATATAATTCAAATAAGTTTTTACGTTTAATATTATACAGTACTGCTATATATCACTTTAACTTAAAAAAGTTCATATTCAAATCTAGTGAGCTAAAATATTATGTTAGTATGGAGATTTCATAATTTTTATAATATATGATAACCAACTCATTAACATAAATATATCTGTCTCCTGACGACGATTTCTCTTTTATACACTGAGAAAAGACTTTGGCTGAGCCAAATAAATATATTTATTTGCACAATTTCCCTGAATATTTAGTATTTATTAATAAATTTAGTAAATGTTATGACATTGTATTTTTGAATTCCATACAATGAATACTTGAAATAAAAAAGCCATTTATTTGAGGGATTTATTTATCATAAATAAATTTTATATTTCAGGAAATTGTGAATAATTTAAAATATTGAAATCTTATATACTTTACTGAAGTAAATGAATTGTGAAATATAATAATGCCTATTATTTCAGGAAAATACAATAAATTGTTAACGTTTTAATTATGAACAAATCATATTTCGTGGTAATATGAATTTTAAGATTGAATATCAAATGAACTCATCTCAAAATGAATTAATAATTTTTTTTAATAAAAATTATGGAATTTTCAAATGTAAATTGAGAATTAGTTGTAAAATAATTTTTAATTATATTGACATAGGTAAAATGTCATTTAATATTAATGTATTTGTTTCTTATGCCATCGTATATATCATTTCTTTTGTGAACGTCGGACGATACACACGTGTTTTACTTTTATTTGTGCAATGGAAGAAATTTTGATTCAAGCAAAATTAACTGATCTACAATCAGTTTTACAAGGTATGTACATTAAATTATATATAATATTCCATTTCTTTTTATGATATTTATGTAATAATTACTTTAAAATTAATTATTCTCTGTTAACTGTATACATAAAAATAAAAATCTCAACATTATTATACTACAACATTATCTACTTCTAATCCTAATTTTTATTTGTTTTTTCATTCACTAACACCATTTACTTGGTGTATATCATCAGAAAATGGTATTAGCGATTTAGAAATTATGAGCGAGGTTATTGCTCATCCAGATGATATGAAGGTCGGTATAATGAATGTGGGCACACGGTTGAAGCTTGAAAGGAAATATCGACGATACGTATATGACATTTTTATTCTGTTTTATTTCCTACATCATTAATTAATTATTATCTTATTTAATAATATCCCATTCACGTTCACTTTATTTTCTATTCAAACTGTAAGACATAAAATTATAAGTCATAGAGATTTACAATAAAGGAATATTTTATTAATAGCTCTGTCGTTTAATTATTTCTCATGTACATATATATATTTCCACCATATAAATAAAAAAAAAAAGTGCATTAAATTAATTCTTAATTTACTACAAAAAGTTCCAATATTTTGTCAATTATAAAGAAAACTTATTGAAAATAAAAATTCATTTACTTGAAATATCGTCCAATTTTTCTAACTAGCGGAAGAATTTCATACAAATGAATATATTTTTACATAGAATATGTATTTCTTTTTATTAATTATTTTAAATAATTTATTCAAATATTGTATCGTTTCAAGTGTTTCTCACAATAAATTATTCCTTTTAAAAATTTATTTTATTTCCAGTATCGAATTAAGTGCTATCGAATGATGAAAGTTGCACAACACCAATCAGGAAAAAAGGTTTAGAAAGAAAATTTTTAAGGACTTGATTTCTTTTCTCTATATGTAAAATGAATTACATACTTATACCTTATATACTAGTCAATTTATGTATATTTATAAATTTTTATTTATTTTTATCTTTTCAAAATATATTTACTTTTATTTTACGTTGAAATAAATGACTAGTTATGCACATTTTCGTCTGTTTTCGATTTACATGGTTTTACGTATACGAAATCTCGATTTAGTTTTACACGAGTCTCTACGGAACCTATCTACCGTCGTAAATCGGGAAAAACGTGTATGTTAACTGTTACTAATTAATATTGGATGTGTGAATATGACTCCGCCCTTTCCCAACATATGTCGTTTTCAGTATTGCTTACATGTACTAATAAATGGCAGCACTTGTGTTCGATAGTACTTTATGTCAGTTGTCAAACGCACTACGTGACATTTGGTTGAAATATTAGCAACAAGTGCTTTTACCTCCTTGAAAATGTCGGTTTTCGTTCCAAGTAAACATCATTTGCTAGAAGTGCTATTACATTATTTTATTGCAAAGAAAAGTGTAGCGGAAATTCATCGTTTGCTTGTGGAGATTTACGGTGAGCATACTCCATCTGATACAACTTGTAAAGAATGATTTCGACGATTTCAAAATAATGATTTTGGCACTAAGTACAAGGAACGTGGCAAACTACCCAAAAAATTTGAAGATGATGAATTGGAAGCATTATTGGCAGAGGATTCTTGCCAAACTCAATCAGAATTGGCTGCAGCATTAAATGTTGTACGATCAATTGTTGCAGAGCTTTTAAAAGCAATGGGAACGGTTCAAAAAGTTGGTAACTGAGTTCCATATAAATTGAAAGAAAGAGACATCGAACGTCGAAAAACAATTTGTGAAATGCTACTTCAAAAGCAGCAAAGAAAAGGATTTTTGCATCGTGTGATTATTCGGAGATGAAAAATGGATATATTATGAGAATCCTAAACGTAAAAAAGCTTGAGTGAAGCCAGGTGAACCTGGACCATCATAGGTAAAGAAAAATATTCAGTGTGACAAGGTTATGTTCTGTATTTGATGGGATCACAGAGGTTGTTTTTTATTATGAGTTCCTCGGACCTTCTTAAACTATTAATGGAGAAGTTTGCCAACGACAACTAATGTGTTTGAAGGGACCCATAGAAGAAAAACGACCAGAATGGGTGAATAGGCACAGTAAATTAATTCTTCAACAGGATAATGCCAAACCGCATACCGCACAAGTCGTGAAAAGATATTTAAATGGACAGAACTGGTAAGTGGTACTCCACCCGCCATATTCGCCAGAACGGTTCACTTCATACGAAAGTATCAAAATTTGGATTGATAAATGGATCAGCTCAAAAGTCAAGGATTTCTTCATGCAAGGAATACGTAAATTACCTGAAAGATGGGTGAAGGTTGTAGGTGCCGATGGAGCATACTTTGAATAAACTTTTCTTTAATTTTCTAAAAAAGCAAATGTGTTTTATTTTAACAAAAAAGGCCGGATCATATTCACACACCCAATAGGATATTTTCGAGATTTAATTGGAAACATTATTAAAAGCCTATTAATTTTAAGACATTTTTTTCTGAGTGAACTCCCTTTAATCTACCTTTAGTTTAAAGTTTAAGTTTTAAAGTTTGCCTACTAACCAAATTTCAATGGACTTTCTCCAATATAACGATCCCCATTTATGTAGATTAACCTAACAAACAGTAATGAAAAACGCATTGAAGTACGAAATTACTGACTGAATTTATTCCCGTATAAATGCAAGACAAATGCCTTGAGCAGCAGCAATGCAGTCAGCTTGATTAATGCTCATAGAATTTTAGAAGCAGTAGCCACCGAGCCTTATAGCTTTGACATTGGTTAACCAAATGACTTGGGTAAGAAATATGCATTACAGGCAAAACTTAGTAGCATGACGAGCAAATTGCGAAACTTCGCTTTTCATACAGTCGGGTTTTCTCATTCCCCGAGAGACTCCTTCCATCCAGGAAATTGCAAATTGGGGAAAATTCCAAGCCTCCAGACTTTACATGATATGTTTTTTGTTTGCCCAAAATACTCTTGCCAACATTTTATTGCTCCATGTAGACGTTAGTTTACGTATTGTTAATCCTCCAAAACTAGCAGATGACCCAAATCGGGCGAGCAATATTGTACTCATGGAAGAGAATATAGTTTATTCGTCGCATGTGGATATTTTATGAGACAAGTACTTTATAATAATCGTAAAGAAAAAAATTGCTGACAAATTACAGAAGGCCATAAGTTGTAGAATGCGAATATGCTCTTCGGTATTAATTCAGGCTGGGGAACTGCAATCCATTTCGACCTGCATGAAGCAGGAATGAATTACGTGCAAGAATCTACAAAAGCACCCGCAGGACTCACTTTGATATATCGCCTGAGGGTGTGAGTGTGCCGCCTAGGAAGATAACCGGGCAAATCTCAGGCACTTTCTTGAACTAGGGCATTAAAAATTCAGATGAGAGCTACCATCAAACATATGCTACCATCGAAAATAAAATCTGCTAAATCGCAGGGCTAGATGGATCGAAAAAGTCAGGAAGATAAAAAGTGCAAGAAGTTTTCCTATCAAGAAGTTCGTAAAAAATGCACTTAAAGTGCTCTACGTGAATTGTTGGGAACTTACTCCTTCACGTGATTTGTTTGAAATTGCAGTGATTGTGAGATTAAGTTACTTAACATCAGGGAGCAGCACAATGAAAAAATTCGTTGCCCCATAAATTTCGGTCTGGCAGTGCTTTATTCAAATTTCATAATAGGAATCCTAGCGTTAAGCTCCCTCTTGAAGCTTAATAACGCTTAAGTGATTTATTTTGTCAAGGTTGTAACAAGCCTCCATTTCGGGAGAGTTTGTGACCCATTCAGCCACTGGTGGTGGATGCGTTGATGCAGTCACCCCGAGGCTCAGCCGTCTCAAATTTATGCGCATCCCAAAAAGCCGCCGCCGCTTATTCAGCCGCTCATCCTGCCGATGAAAAATCAATATCAGCCAAAGCATAAGTTCGCCTGGAGGATTTAATCAGGATTTATTGGCACAAATCTATCGGCACCAGAAGGAACATGTGAATTTTGCATTAAATGTAACGTATGGCCTCACTTTAAATGCAGGAGACCTATGCTCTTCTGCTTCGTTTGAACCCACCCTGTATGCATACTTATGACCCTTTCCCCGGGACTGCAATAGTGTCCGGAAATTATTGCCCTCGGACTCAATCGATCGTTGGAACTTAAGTGTTCAATCCATTAAACTTTTCTCCACATCTACGCAGATAATTTAATCCGAAGAGTATTGGAAGGATGAAATGGAACAAAGTAACGAACAAAAAAAAAAATATTAATCTTTATGACTCTGACGGAAATTAAATCATTTTCTTTCTCGGGGAATAGTCTTGATTTTCAATTCTGATTTATGTAATGGCATATGGTATTTAAAAAGATTCCTTCAATTTCAGGGAATATGTACCTTCTGGACGAGCATTTATGAAATTTTAGAATTTATCATAAATGAATTTCAATGAAATACAGGCAAATTGATCAAAAATACACATAGTTTTCAACTAGCTTCATATAAGTTTATCATAGAGTTTTTTTTAATTCTTAAAATTAGAGATATTAAATACTTTCCGGCAAAAAACTTTTGGAAGACTAGCGATTTAATTTTTTTTTTTTATTATTTTCAAACCAGGTAACATATAGATATAATATTTCCATTTATGTGATTTATGGATAATATTTTGTTGCCTCTTAACCATAAAATATTGTTTTCAAAGGTTTCGAACTAAGGGATGTTTGGTTCCGAAACGTATCCTCTATTTCTGCAGTTTTCAAATTTTCCCCAGTTTTAATTTATTATTATTTATTTGATAATTTTATTAAATTAGTATATTTCGCTAAGAAAATTTATGAGAAAAGTGTCCAAGCCACTTTTCATGGAATTCACGCATTATTTATGTTATTACTGGCTACCACTTTAAAATATTTATAATTGTGTAGCATTTGACGCATTAAAAAGCCATGTTTGCCATTAAAAATTGTCTGAGGGTATTGTTATTTTGAAAATTATAATTAGAAGAAAATATAGTATTGGCTTCAGTTTTTATTAAATCAAAGCCTCTATATTTTACTTATTTCCGTACAAAATATGTAAAACTCTATAATTTTCCGGAGGCTTATTTCACTTTAAACAATATTTTGTATTTTTCAAAAATCACAGAGTAGTAAGGATGTGATCTTGTAATGAATAGGAGCAATGTTACCTCCATCAAGTGAACTATAAATTTCTGGCTTAATTTTAAGAAGTAGATATGGGTATTTCTCATCAAATATCGAAATTTGATTCCCGAATCATTAGTGCCGAGTCATATGCATTAACTACATAAGTCTTTTTTTTATTTCAATGCACCCTGTCTATACCACTGTTGTTTAATAAGAAAACGTATTACCTCTAAAGAAAAAAAAAGATATGGCTACTTTTTTACCGTGAAAGTCATTCCCTCACCTTGTCCCTTAGTTCAAAGACGTTACTAAAATGCCTATTCGTCTCAAATATATTAATATTTTTAATAATAAAATTATGCTAATATATTAGAAAGATGTTTGTTATTGTCTATAAAAGCTTCCATCTTACAACAACCAATGTATAAAAACGATAATTCGATTTTAAATATGTCCCGCCAAATAAAATCATTCCCTCACCCCATTACGAATTTTCGATTTCTGAACGTATCGAACGATATTTAGGAACGCAAACGCAAAAGTTTTTAGTACCTGGCAACACTCTCAAATGATTCAAGATGGCGATTTCTTCTCAACCGTAGGTGAGTTTGTGCAAAAACATATTATGTGACAAATTTTTAAGAGTTACATTTATGGCGATCGTTACCTCACGTTACATGAATGTATTAAGCATTTTAATATATATATAATATTTGTTGTTTTTATGCGTTTTTGGGAGTAAAATGCATATTCGAAATGTAAAAAGCAAATTGAGGCTATGTGCCGGTGTTTTTGTAGCTTTAGTTAAAATTCGTCATTCCCTTACAGTCATCCCCCCACTGCATTTAGGAGTTTATATATTATATACATTAGAGTGCTTTTTTTCGCGACTATCTTTTTTTTTTTTTCAGTCCCACCTCGAAATTTTGTGGCAAATACCTAAACAAAAATGCCCTGAAAATTGGAGCCCTTAATATTAATATTAAGTACTAGACCAAGGCGTATAAAGATTTCCCATATAAAATACACGTAAACTTTGATTATTTTTCTTCAAAACTTTGAAGTTGAGAAAGTGTTTCTACAATTTAGCTCGATAATCCATGAAAATTCCACACTACCTCAACTTCAAAGCCCAATATTTCAAGAAATATCGATGTTACCGGTTTGGTGTTTAAAACTTTTTTGTATGAAATTGAATTTCCTACAAGTTTGTCATATTCACTTTTTCTGTACCTCTTGTTGTTTACGAGATAGGGGCAAAAAGCGAGAATTTCATGGAAAAATTGGGGTTAGTGACCCGTACTACCTCGCTGGTTGGAGTTAGAGTTACACCGCAATGGACACTTTTGTAGAGCATTCAATTCTGAAGAAACCCTACCATTGACCAAGATTATACCATAAAATGCCTATGAGCTGTAGAGTTATGAAGAAAAACAATCAAAGTTTACGTGTATTTTATATGGGAAATCTTTGTACGCCTTAGTCTAGTACTTAATATTAATATTAAGGGATCCAATTTTTAGGGAGTTTTTGTTTAGGTATTTGCAACAAAATTTCGAGGTGGGATTGAAAAAAAAAAAAATATAGTCGCGAAAAAAAAGCACCCTAATATACATATATATTATATACAAATATATGGAAGACCAATACTCCTAAATAGATCTCTTAAAGCAACTTTTTTGATCTCTGCAAAAAAATATCTAAGTTTATAAAAAATAAAAAATGTTTAATAATATCAGCTATTTGCTGACTTATGTTTATATGAATTTTTTTGTTTGTTTCTTATCAGACTTATCCATAGTTGTTCATAACTTTTTTCTAATAATGGTTATATGACCACAAAAGAATAAATTGATAAATAATAGGTATATATATATAATAATGATAACGAAGCCTTTCTTAACGTATATACTTCTACCTACAAGATATATTATACATACGTGAAAAATACTTTCTATTTTCATCTTGACTTATATAAGATTTAGCACATTTATTGCAAAACTAAGGAAAACCTTCAGCTTAATAAAATTTTAATCGATCGAAAAACAAAATTTGGAATTTAAGCGCATCAGATCGTACGTTCGGTGAAAGCAACACAACTTTTTAACTTTAACGAAATATCCTTCCAAGAATTATGGTCCTGAAATTTTCACCATAGAAGTTTATGATGATAAGGCGAAGTTGATAGTACTTGTGGAAAGTTCTTTTTTGCATATAAACAGGAATCGATATAAGCTGGTTATACATGGAGGTGAAATCCTGCCCTTAGAACTTTTTATCGTTGCAGGGTATATGAAGCAGAACATTTATCGACACTCGGCCGGAACCCGAATAAATTATCTGGAAATATAAAGTTGTCAGAGGAACCGAAGCAGCGTTAAAAATATCTGGTTGCAGAATAAAAGTGCGAGTAATTGCCGGTGGACAGTTTGCTAGTTTGCATTATGTTTGGGTCTTTTGACGCTGATAGATGATGACAAGCCAGGCGAACAGTATCCTTTTATCGATTCTGTAAAATTATCTGTATAAATTTTTCGTCGTTTTCCTCTTCATTTTATGTGGTGCTTTCTGTTGATTTTGTTTCACATTTTAGATGTATGTGTAGGCAAAATAGATTGAAAGTTGAAAAAAAGCCTTTAAAATTTCTTAATATGTTATCTTGAAATTGAAGATCTGAAAGTAAGAATACCCACATGCACAATATTGGTTCATTGATTGATTACGTTGAAAACACATAAAGTCGACTGAGGCTTATGGATCAATCTTTATTTCCGGTGTTTAAATTATGAAGATTGAAAAATATAAAATTAATTCAAGATGGTATCAAATATGATGAATTGGCAAAATTCTATTACAGATTTGTGTTAGATGGCTGACAATTTACATAGATATTAAAATACACTCATACGTAAGACAGATGCGTTCCAAGAAAACTCGTGTTAATCGAAACGGTGACATAGGGGAGAGGGTGGCAAGATGGGGTACTTAAGTTTGAAGATCAATAAAAGAAAACTTTACGTAGTAAGACATTCATATTTATGTTTTAATTAACATATATTTATTACTCTTCTAATATTTGGTGAAATTAGGAACTTTTAATTATACATTTTAGAAAAAAAAATAAAAATAAAAATAAAGGTGTTTTGCCCCGTCTTGCCCCATGGTGCTGGTAAGATGGGGTACCCCCCTGAGGTAAGATGGGGTAATGAGAATTATCAGACAGAATGATGATTATTTTGACTGGCACAACTCGCAGACGTGGAAGGCTTCGTCATCATCATAGTCGATTCCTGCACAGCTATTATGTGCCCATTTTCCACAATTTGAGCATGATATCCACCCTTCAATGGAAGCGGAATATACTTCTATAAAATACATACATGGCGTGTAGTCATTACCCCATCTTGCCTACCGTGCCATTTTCTAATAATAATTAAAACAAAAAAGAAACAGTCGGCAATCTCAAGGAAACACAATGTTTACCTTATTGTAGGTTAGTTTAAGCGTCAGTAGCAGTCACACCTCACCAGCTAGTATTATTTAACAAACCACAGTCACGTGTCAAACTGGAAGAAAATGTGATAAGCACTTTGCAGTAAAACTGTTTTTTTAAATTATTTCGCCACGCGTACACTTGCGAACAAATAATGGCCGGACAACTGACAGATGTCATGGCGGCGCATCGAACGATGCATGAACGAGCGTGATTGGTCAATTTAAACTGTGAATTTCGCTGGGTCCCCGTCTTACCCGCTACCCCGTCTTATCCCTATCTCCCCTAGTATACAAAAAAATTGAGGATAGGTTCAAATATGCTTTAGGCTCTAATATTTTTCCTGATGAAATTTGACTAGATAGTGTCTAGTGTTGAGTCTCTCTAGGAATCTAGTACCTAAACCTCACCAGAAAATAAGCTACGACATTATTTGATTTAGCAAAAAGGATAAGAATCTGGAGACAAGACTGAAATTCTATTCTACTTAACTGATTTTCTGTTTTCTGAAATTTCAGTTTTTTGATTCTAAAACACATCTTTTATTTGGAATCTCACAAAAATCGGTATGAGAGAATTTTTGAGGTCAGTGATTTCAATCTGGTGTTGCATTAAATGAATTAAATATGATGGTTCCAAAATAGCAGGCTTTCAGTACAGTGGTAGACATTCGTATGAGCGCACTATAGTTTTTTGAAATATTTCTTGAACAAAAACGTTTTAAATCCTTTAAAAAAAAAAGCAAATTGTGTTATTTTGTGTAAGTAATAAATTTTTTGAAGAAATAAATACAATTTAGGGTTAGACATTCGTATAAACGAATTTACAATTATTAAGGGAAAAAAGTTAATATGTTCATATATTTAATATATTTAATATTTAATGTGGCCTCCTTTACTTTGAATAACTTCAAAAATTCGATTAGACACTGAATCAGCTACGTTTTTAAGAAAATCGAGGACGATTTCGGACCAACATGTACGGATTGCTGCTTTTAATTCATGTACGCTGCTGTAGTGACGTCCCTTTGCATATACTTTGACAGCGAGAATCCCTTAAAAGTTCTCGATAGGATTGCAGTCAGGGCTGTAAGCGGGCCAGTCAAATAAATTTATATTTTGGTCTGCAAGAGCGCGATGCGTTCATACGGATGTCACAGCTAATATTAATTTAATAATTCGTAATTTCTTCTAACATAGTACGCTTAGGTTGATCAATTTTACTGCAGTGTATTACTCATACACAACAGTTTCAGCAGTAAGCCAAAAAAATTTTATAAAGACGAATTTAACAGTGGAGTACTCAATTTACGATACGTTTTAAGGTGCGTGCATACGAATGTCTACCACTGTATTAATTATTTAATAAAATCGTACAAATATAAAACCCTGTATAAAATAATAGGTATACAAACTAATCTCACGAAAAGTATTTATTATTGTATACAATAACATCAGTTGTATAATGTTTTTTTCTTTTCCCTGATATAAAATTTGTATTTCTCTCTTTATATATTTACATAAAATAAGCAGAAATATGAATTTGTTCAACTAACATTTTTAAGCTCATACCAATTTTTTAGCACAGTGCTGTAAGTACACATCACGGAAAATGTAAGCGTCTGTATTCTAAATTTATTTAATATGTTACAAATATATAGAATTAAAAAAACTTTTTCTTATAAACTCAAAACTTCAGAAGCTCTAAAAAATATAAAATAATTTTAAGATTTTACTATATGTTTTAAGTCGTGTTCCGCGTGATATAAAACCAATAATAGGAAATTATAGACAATCAGTTTTGTTTCTTCTAACTCAAGGTTCAGTTTTAGGACCAGTTCTTTGCAATATTTATACAGCTGATTTTCCTACCATACCGAACTGTTCGTCTTCCATTTATGCGGATGACACATCTACAGCTCGCATGAATACCTACGTATTGGTATTGACATTCTTGCTTATTATGTTCATAAATAGAAAATAAAGATTAATACAAATATATTGCTGTATTTTTTACCCGCAGGAGAAGTCCCCGTACCCACCTCTAACGAATTACTAAATGGGCATGATGTCACTTGGAGTGACCATGCAAAATTTCTAGGAATTATCCTGGACAAGAAACTAACTTTTGCTAAACATTCAAAGTCAACTATTAATTAAACTGGCTTACTAATTAAAACTTTGTATACATTTATTAATACGCACTCCTCTTTAAGTATTGAAAATAAATTACTAATGTTTAAAGTTATATTTCGAGCTGTAATGTTTTATGTTGCTCCATTTTGGTTTCAGTGTGCTGACAAAATTACAAATCGTCCAAAATAAAATTTTAAAAATGATTTTTAATCTGCCTTGGCATTTCTCCACGTTACATAGGCTAGCCGACATAGATTTAATTGATTTTAAATGATAGAATGAATACCTTAGCTACTATGTTTTTCGAAGGCTGTGAATTACATATCAGTTAACCCGTTAATTAGATAATCGATAGTTAGCTGTAATTTTTAGCATAAGTAGAACTATATTAGTATTAAATAATTCAATGGGTTTTAGAAATTATTTTTTCCCGAAATATAAATTAACTTTATATTATTTTTATTAAAGATGAATGAAGTTTATATCTTCTAGTACCAAAATGAAATTTTATATTGTATATATGAATTTTTTGAACCTGAAGTAAAATGAAATGAAATGAAAATGAAGTTTTGTTTCCTCGTCGACTTCAAATGTGTAGTAATATTTTAATATTTAATTTTTATAAACCATTAATCCAGACAAAAATATATTGCACTTATAATACAAAAAATTTATAAATCGCGATATTCCAGTAAAGGTTTTGAATCTAGCTAAAAGAAGCCAATAATATTCTGGATTTTATATTCAGATATTCAGAGAATATAGACGTAAATCTAATTAAGAGAAATTCATTGGATTTCCAGTGCTTTTAATTAAAATTCTAGAGAATTGTAATTAAAACAAAAACTATAGTATTCTATCGTTTATACCTGGAATTTTAGTAAATTTAGATATATGTAAATCTAGTTAAAGTAGGTAAATAGAATTCTTGTGTCTCTTTTCATTTTCACTAGGAAGTCTATTCTAGTAGTCTAGTCGAATTTTGCTAGATTTTAGTTGGAAAACATTTTGTGTGTGTAAATCGAATCAAAGAATATAAAGAGGAGTCATATATACAGTTATAATAACCGTGTATGATTTTATAACAAAACCATTGGTTCTTCAGAATTCGAAGCTTGGAAATTGAAGCTTTAGTATTCATATAAAACATTGAAAGACTCGAATTTTCTATGTTACGTATTATTTTAATTCACTTATTATAAAATGAATAGGAAAAAATATGAATTAGTAATATTTCAAAATAAAAAACAAAAAAAAAGAAAACAAAAAAGTAATATGATATGATATGATCATCATAAATATTAAAAGAACATAATTTATTTGTATATTTTTTGGAATTTATATTATGACTTCTTATTGTAATGTACAATAAGTTAATTATTGGGCTAAATATTATGTAATACAATGTTATCAAATGAAATTTGAAAAATATAAAATTACTTTCGCTTTTATTTATTTACATATATCATTACATTTGCCTTATTACTTTTAACGTCTGTGATGTACATGAACATGCCTTCCATAATAACACAGATATGCAACGTCTTGTTGTTGCACAACTGAGGATCATTTCCGAAATAATTTTTTGCGCAGAATCCGAATCCGAGCTCAGAATTGGTCCATCACGACACGATTTTGAGATATTTGATTTTGGTTATGTACACGAAAAATGGCAATTTGGGCTATTTTTGAGGTTTTTGAAAAATAGTTAATCTGCTGAACGGTAGAGTACTTAATTCAAATTAAAGCTTATTACTATTTACCTTTTAACCTTATTTAGATATGATTGGGGAAACTTCTTTGGGACCATGTGGCAGTTATGACAGAAATCTACAACAGTCAAATTGTTTACCAGCCCGTAAACTTAGAATCTATATCTTTGGGTTAAATAATTGCGATAATAGTTCTTCTTCGTATATTTTTTTAAAAAGTTCTATAAAGATGATCGACACATAGTATGTTTTTTTTTTTGTTACGAAATCTTTGTCGCGTTGTGTGAATAATTTATTTTCGAGCCAACGACTAAAATATAATATAAGGTAGAGTCGCCAAATATCGTCCCCTACCCTAATTTCGTCCCCTTCAATATCTACTCTTTTAAAAACCGCCATCTATTATCAGTGAGCGGAACCGACAGCTAGTTGCATCAGTCGGCCATTGTGTAGAAGTGAGTGCGCTACGACGTTCGTACCGACAGAAATTCGAAAATCAAAAAAAGTGTTCAAGGTGAGTTTTTCATTGAAATATTCTTGGATACCATAAAATATTGAGATACCTGACTTATTGATACAATTTTTTTGTCAAACTAACTATTAATATCTCAGATGTTAATCGATTAAGTAAAATTTTCAGGTTTATGACACGTTTTTTGCTTAAATGGATGCGGCAAAATAAATAGAAATTTCCTAATATGGTCCCCTTACGTGAACCTTATATCGTAACATGTAACTTTAGAATGTTTATTTTTTTATTTTTTAGATGCCGAAAAAATTATTAAAATAATTAAGAAAGGGCTGTTTAGATATTAATATGATAGTTAGGTTCAATTTTATATAATAGAAAAGGACTAAGTACAACTCCAGTTCACGTACTGATTATTGTGATCTAAATATCGTCCCCGGGACGATATTAGGAGCCCAAAAATATATTTTCATAATTTGAGTATTTTTGTTAAAGCTATTTTATAATTTTTTCTGACAATGTTAACGGGTTTTTGATTATTTTTATGAATAAAGGAGTATTGAACCTAGTGTTTGACGTTTCATTTATTACTGTGGTATTTTTTTTTATTTTTTTAGATTTGTTTTACAAAAAGGGGACGATATTTGGCGACTCTACCGTAAATATTAAAACTATCGGCAATAGTGGAAGTTATTTCATACTTTTAGGGCCACGGGATTTCTGAAGAGGTTCGATGTTTTTATTTACAAATATTTAGCTTTTCAACATATGATTTTTAGTTAAACAAGAATATGATTAATTTAATTGACTTAATTGAAATAGTTACAGGCGAAAACATTTATATCAGATCAAAAATCAAAGTAACTTTATGTTTAATTCATTTAACTCCCCCAGGAAAAGCTTGACTCCTTTCTGCTGAAATTTCCCAATATTACCCCTTTTTTTTGGAGGGGCATAAGTAGTAATGCGCAAAATCTGGACCAGTTGATTCTATTAAGCTTCAAGGTAGGACTTGTCTGCCTTTTGGAAGGGTTAACATGATTTATCTCGGAGCTTTTCAAATTACTCATAATATTATTCTTTAGAGGCAATGTCAGCTAGAAGAAATAGGTAAAGAATTTCTTTTGCTTGTCACATGAATCTAGAAAATTAATATTTTTATATTTGGAACTGTGTGAATTGTGACTATAATTTAGTCACTGACTAATTCGTTGCAAGTCTGCTAATTGACTTTCCAAGGATTACATTTTAAACAAATGTTTAACCACTTCAAATGACTAAGACTAATCGGGTCGGAAAAATTAAAATTTACAATCTACAAAATTGGGTTTAGGAAAAGATTTTTCAGCATAAGTATTACCCAACTCAAAAGTACCCTCAGATAAAATTTTACATTTACTTTATTTTAGTAGGGAAAGATAGGGTAAGACGTGGTAATTAACGTTTAAAAGCCAATAAAACTTACAACTTATAAGTTGGCAGCATATTTCCTCTTAGTAAATAATCTTTGATTTCTTGACTTTTCTTATGAATTAGGAAGAAAAAACAAAGGACCCCGCACATTTTGTATGGAAAAGTGCGTACAGTCAAATCGACTGAAAATTTAGTATGTTGTACTTCAGGACATCCTGATCAAAAGTTCCCATGGGCGCAACTTCAAAAAATGGCCAGTTTTAGAGATACAGGGTGTTTCATTTTAATAGACGTACTCACATATCTCGAAAACTACGCATCCTAGGAAAAAATGTTTCGGACAAAAGTTATAGAGTACCACAAGGGTTAACTAGCGGTGACCTTGCCTTTGACCTTGAAGTCAAGTATCAAGGTCATTTCAAGGTCAAATCAATTTTTACATAGTGATCCCTACTTCTGACCCCGGAAATGGAAAAAGCGCAACATTTTGCATGAACATGAACAATGAGTATATGTATGTCGCTAATATGTTTAGTTTCTTTAATTATTTCGATTACCAGCGTCTCTTATATTATCAAGTAAAGTGACGCTTGGATATTTGATATGAGGCTGGTGTCGCGCATACCCTAAGAACCATAACACACTTGCGACATGCGCACAGCAACCTAATGTTCTCGAACCTGATACACAAGTACATTAATAACCTCTTATAGGCTCATTATTCTGATCCTCATGAGGTCTATAAGTTATCCATAACTGCTGCGCGACACCAGCCTCATATCAAATATCCAAGCGTCACTTTACTTGATAATATAAGAGACGCTGGTAATCGAAATAATTAAAGAAACTAAACATATTAGCGACATACATATACTCATTGTTCATGTTCATGCAAAATGTTGCGCTTTTTCCATTTCCGGGGTCAGAAGTAGGGATCACTATGTAAAAATTGATTTGACCTTGAAATGACCTTGATCCTTGACTTCAAGGTCAAAGGCAAGGTCACCGCTAGTTAACCCTTGTGGTACTCTATAACTTTTGTCCGAAACATTTTTTCCTAGGATGCGTAGTTTTCGAGATATGTGAGTACGTCTATTAAAATGAAACACCCTGTATCTCTAAAACTGGCCATTTTTTGAAGTTGCGCCCATGGGAACTTTTGATCAGGATGTCCTGAAGTACAACATACTAAATTTTCAGTCGATTTGACTGTACGCACTTTTCCATACAAAATGTGTGGGGTCCTTTCTACGTAATAATTGATGTAAATAAAACAAAACAAAAAGTGTTTTTTTTCCCGGCCGTTCCCCATTAGTGGGAAGCTGTTCTAATTATTATATAAAAAATCTCATAGGAAAGGTACTTCGTCGTTGTGTCTACTATGGGGTTGTTTACTGTAGAGTTATTAAGAATTTCGACATTAATTTTGTTAAAATACGAACGCATAACTTGCGAAGCGAAGAAAAGTATTAGGAAATATAAAGTCGTTTTCCAAAAGAGTTATTTTCTAAATTTTAAGTCCTATCATCCCTAATTATATTTTCTTTCCACGGCTTTGTTCATTCGATGAATGGCTAATGTGATATCTAATATATATCTAATATGACTATATTTGTTATAACCTAATCATGACTATATTTATTATAAGGTTTGAAAAAAAACTGTGTCTATACTTACTTTCGATAAGCTTTCTTATTCCGTAGTAATTCTAAAATTACTTTCCACCTGCACCTCTGCTTATGAACTGAATTTTGTTTGTACTTGCCATCTCGAACAAGATATTAGCTACGTCAAAAGTCCCGCAGGGTAGTCACTTAGGTCCACTTCGCTTTACACCTTCTTATAATAAAATCTGTAAAATCTTAATCTTCGCACACGATATGAATTTATTTTTTCGTACGAAAAATATAAGAGACTACCACGCGATTCAAAGGGAAATGATAAAGAAATGGTATTCCGCCTAAGAAATCATGACTTTCTGTAGAGGCCGTAACCCCCAGTGTTTCGATTATACCTTATTAAATTATGCTTTACGACGTCTTCATATTCTGTCCGTGATTTGGAAACTATCCTGGATTGCAAATTATACTTCACTGAGTATATCAACTGTATGGTAACTAGGCCAAATCTATGTTGGGATTCACCACAAGATCAACAAACTTTGTATTTATATAAAAATAACTAAAGCTTTTTTAAGCCTATTAATCGAACGAGGTTAAATGTGAATAAGAATGCTAGATTTGTTTGATGTTCATATCAGTAAGCATGCACTGAAGAAGAGTCTTCTTCCTGGCTGTGGTCGCATGTCTACGAACATAGGACAAAATGATGAATTATCAGTTATATGCTACAGATTAATCCTGTTATTTCAAAAAGCTTTGACTAATGGCTGATGGTTCGAATAAAAGAATAACTTCAAACGTGTAGCTCAAATGGTCAAACCAATATCGAGCTGATTTCATAAATGTTTGGTTTTTTACAATTTTGGTATGATTTAAACTTTCGTTAGTGGATTCAAAAAATTCAAAGGAAAAAATGGGAATGAATATTAAATTCAGAAAAGCGAAAACCACTTGTACATTTCCTTCCAAAATATTTAAAGGGAACCACATTTTGAGGATGTTGTTCGTTTGCGATAGTAAAAGACTTAAAAAAAGTAATGAGTGTTTCTATCTGAGAAGCCAAGTCGATCTCATCGGTTAAAAATACGTCAAACAATAAGACTGAATTTTTTGAAAAATAGTTAATCTGCTGATATAAGCATTTGAAAAAGAAAATTGTTTACTAACCATTTCTTGATTAACTGAATTGAATTTTAATATTAACTTATTGTTTTGTTACTTCATTTACTATGGGAAAGGTACAACCACATTTCTCATTGTAAGTTGACTATTTAAGTTAGATTGACATTTTCTTCAAATAAGGGTTTAGGGATACTCAAAAATGATATTCTCTTTTTTTTTTTTTTTTTTAATGTAAAATGCTATTATTGTTGTGCTCGTTATTCCTATAAATAATTGAATAACATTTGATGATAATTTTTTGAAAATATTATTCAAAATTACTAACACTCCATTTTAAAAACTACTCCAGTGATCAATATGAAATTTTGTCAGTATCTTCTAAATATCAAAAAAATTGTGTCTTAATGAAAGCATTTAGAAAAAAACTTGTTTTGCCCAAAGTGGCTGACTTCAAAGTTCAAATAATATCTTAAGAAAATAATTTAAAAACCCTATTTCCTCGCATATAAAAACAACCATCTTTCACAAAGTTTCGCTCTGAAATGCCGACTGAATTGTTATTTAACCAACGACTTCCTGAAAATTAACCTCAGAATTGTTGATGTATATTGAAAATATTAAGTTTTGACCACATTTTACCAAATTCAATAGCAAATTAACAAAAAAATTGATTTGACAACAACATAAGAAGGTAAAATTGCTTATAACTGATTAGAATGTTTAAGGGGACTGTCCGATTTTTTTTTCGCTTAATCAATAGTTTTTACTTTTAAAAATAACTTGTAAAAATTTGGAACCGATATCTTGAGCGGTTCAAAAGTTACAGGTCATTTAAGAGGCGTGCCTCCCGTCGCGCGGTCGTCTGAGTCGATCAGCCGGAGAGCAGGTGCGAGCTATCAAACGCGTGTGAATAGCGTTCGGATTTGTGGCCTTGAATTGATGAATGAAATATAAGGAGGTAGGTATTTTTGATGTTTCTTTGTAAAAAAAATACCGACTAAAGTCCACTTTCTTCGTGAGAAAATACACTTTTTTCTAGCCAAAATGCACTTTAAACTTTGACAGGGAATTTCTCCGTTCGTCGGAATTGATGGCGGTTGCGCTAATTAAAAGAAAACGGCTCATGATTTTATCTTGAACCTTGGCACACTTATTATTATAATATATACGCCCGTTGTGGTAGAATCACATTTTTTTTTTTTTTTTCAAAGTTATTGCCAAAAAACTAAAAAAAAAAATGACGAAAAAACGACCTTTTTTTTCAAGTGTCCGCCATTTTGTTTTTTTTTTCCATTTTAAAAACTGTCCCTATCACAATGGGCTAAATAGTGTAAATTTTTAATAAATTTATGATTTTTTCATTTTAGTTCACCTGAGGCAAAAAGACTCGCGCAACCAGCGGACAGAGCGGCAAACTTTGAAGAGCTGGAGGGGGGGTTCCCGGTTCCGGAGTGACTCAACAAAATTCTCTAATGCAGTCAAAGGATCAATAAAATGTTTAAAAAAAAAATCGTTGTCATACCTTCAGTAGTTTTCTTGCAAAAAAATCATTAAAATGACCTATTTTTTGGCTTAAAAAATCGGACAGTCAGCTTAAGTTTGTTGGACATTGTTTGCATAATAACACAGGGTGAATTCTAACCCGATAAATGCGATGTGAGGTCTGCTTAAATAAAATTGTGGTAGCATTTTAACAATTTATTTTGCTTAAATTGACCAACTTCACTTTTTTTTTGTGTGTGTTTGCCTTCTCTGCAGATATTCACAATGAGAGATTGGAAGGTAGTCCTTAAAAAAAACTTTTTGAGTTGTTCTCTTTAAATACCTTCGTCAATTATAAGTAGTTTTCGCTTTTCTGAAGTTAATATTTACATCCAGGAAGTGTTTTTCCTCTTTTATTTTAAACGAAGCCTTTCACCCTAAAACTGTTTCTATAATAAAGTTAGTAAGTGAATTTGCCTTGGAACTATGTTTCACGCGGCGTTGAGTAAATACTTGGAAATTAAACAATTTTCAAATGCTCTAGTTTGGTATATCCTAGAAATTTTTTTAACTTGAAAATCTCTTTATGCTAATTTTCGTGAAAATCCTTTGACTTATTTGGAAATTTTCGTCGCCATATTGAATCCGCCACCTTTAATTTCCAAATGTTAACAGAAGATTTAAAAACTTTTATGAACCGATTTTCGAGAGATTCGGAAATTTTGGTTGGTAGGTTAAATGCGCTATATACCATTTCGAAATTTCAATAGCAGATCCGAAAGAAACGGCCTGAACTCCCACTAATAGCAAATTTATGTCGCCATACTGGATTCGTCGTGTTAAATCTCAAAATACTGATGTAAACCTAGTAGATTCGAAATCAGAGATTCCGAAATACCTTTTGCAATAATTCTCTTGCATTGTAAAAGTTTTGTTCCACTATCATGAATTTCCAAAATTCGACAGTAGATTCGAAATTGGTTGCCTAGTTATTATTTTTTAACAAATTAGCATTAAAATCCTTCAAATTTCGAAA